>CM022556.1:4318625-5518625 GCA_012273795.1 Dendrolimus punctatus
TTAACTTCACTTGGCCCACTAGGTTGATATGACCCTACCGACTGTGGGTCAATTGATCTGGGGTGAAGTAAAGAGTGATGTTTGTGTTGGCAGATGCGGCATTTAGTTGAAGACAAACAAGTATTAGAAGAGTGATTTTTACCTAAACAATTGAAACAGAGACCATTCTTTTGAACAAAATCACGTCGAGTGTCAATGCTTATTCTAGAAAATTCTTTACAATTAAAGATTTTGTGATTATGTTTTTTACAAAATTGGCAACCCTGGTTACTCAAATTGTTTACATTATTTGAAACTGCATGTAGAACCTTTGGTTTTTGGTTTGAAAAATGAGGTTTATTTTTTATTTTATTAGTATCCAAAAATTCTAATGAACGGAAACGAGATTCGAGAAATTCCAAGAATTGTTGCAATGAGGGCAACTCATCCCCATTGCTAATCTTAGCTTCCCAGCCCTTACGGGATTCTGGATCTAATTTTGAATAAATTATGTAAATGACAATAGTGTCCCACTCATCGGTTCTTATGCCTAAATTTTTTAAACCATTTAATGTTTCATTTGTTATATCTAACATGTCTCTTATAGCTACACAAGATTCATTTCCTATATTGGGTTGACCCATAAAACGCTTTAGTAAACAATTTGCTAAATATTTTTTATTGTTATATCTATTGTTTAAAGTTGCCCAAGCCTCAGCATAGTTTGATTTAGTGATTGGTACATGCCTAAGCAGTTGTTCTGCTTCTCCAGATAGATACCCTTTTATTTTAAGTATAATTAATTTCACATCTGAAGCCGGGCGCGACACGTGGCGGTGCAGTAGTCTCGGCAGACTCGGGCTTCGGTTGTCTCGTACAGCTGTAGCTGATGGCGGCCGATGACCTCGACGATGCCTCGTTGCCGTCGCTCGTCGTACCTCGCAGCGCTAGGCAAGGATTCCTTACCGCGGAAATTGTCTCGCTGTGCGTCGATTTTCGATTGTAGAATTTGATTTTTCTTTTGTAATTTGTATAGACTTCGTACTTTTTGGTCAAACTCGTGGTGATAATGTCCGCCGTGCCGTGGTGTATGTGACGTGCGAACTTTTTCGTTTCTTTGATATTCTTGAAAATATATCCGGCTCGAAGGACCATTAATGTTTGGTAATTTGATAAATGAGATCTCTTGATTTGATTTTCGCTGATTATACTTGATAATTTTGGATTTAAAATAAAAACTTCTCGGTGTCCAGTTAACCATTTATTGAAGAAGATGTAAAGTGACACTTACAAACAATGACATATACAAATTCATGTTGAAGTGACAGTTGTAATGTCACACAATCCTTTATTTTATTTTTTAAGTTTATGGCCTTGACAGGCCTATTTGGTCATTTTGGCCTATTTGGTCATTTTGGCCTTTTTGATCATTTTGAGCTTTTTGGTAATTTTGGCCTATTTGGTCATTTTGGCCTATTTGGTCATTTTGGCCTATTTGGTCATTTTGGCCTTTTTGGTCATTTTGGCCTTTTTGGTCATTTTGGCCTATTTGGTCATTTTGACCTTTTTGGCCTATTTGGTCATTTTGGCCTTTTTGGTCATTTTGGCCTCTGGTCATTTTGATTATTTTGGCCTTTTTGATCGTTTTTGTCTATTCCGTCATTTTAGCCATGTCGGTCACTGTGGTCTTTTGGTTATTTAGACCATTTTGGCCTTTTTGGTCAAGTTTTGTAATTTATTTTATTGACAGATAGACGGGGGGGGGGGATGGTATATATAATTAGCGATATAAAATGAAATGAATCTTCCATGGCCAAATACATAAAAATGTAATATAATGTAACCTGTAGCACTTGCTCTTTAAACAAGAGACACACACTAGAGGTTAACCCGCAGCGCAGCCGCCGGGTAAACTCTAGTGATATAATATATATACATTAATAAAAATATAAATATTATACTAATATGATATATGTAAATAAAATATTATCAAATACACTTTCATAAATAAATATAAGACAAGAAATTTATGTACCATGTTTTAAGCAAATAAATGAAATTGAAAAAAAATATGACAATGACTGCTCCATCCTTAATTTCAGCTATAATAATCCTTCACAAGTATATTGAAAATGGACAGTGATTTGGCTAGCTTTATATTAACAGGCAGCGCGTTCCAATGAGCAACTGCTTGTACTGTAAAGGATTTCCCATAAGAGCTAGTGGTTTGTAGAGGAGTTTTAAGTTAATAATGTTCTTAAATTTAACATATTTAGAGTTTGAATTTTACTATGATATTTTAAAAGTATGATTTTAAAATCCACTCTTTTATAATATTAAAACTGTTTTTGAAAATTTTGTAACACATGTCACCTACCTGAATACTTCTTAAATATACAAATATATTATGTTTTTTCACACTGCAGATGGGCCACCGTGGATCAGCCAGCGGGTCCTCCTCATCGTCATGGTCTGGAGGTCGCGCAGGACGACCGCGGCGCCACTCGCGACCACAGCGGGCTCCCAGACGACGTCCCATTGCCAAGGGCAAAGAGGTAAAGTGTATATATTGCGTCCTCTTTATCACTGTCCATTAAAGATCTCTCTATGTTTTGTATAACCCTTAGTTTTATTCAGTTAGTTCTGACAGAAATCCTGCTATTCCATTTACTTATTAAATAGGTATCATAACTATTTTGGGAGCAAGCTTTTACATAGGTTACAATACTTGTACATATAAAGTACATTAAATTTCATAAATAATAAAATATTAATAATATCAGCCCATAAATGTCCCACTGCTGGGCTCAGGCCTCCCATTATATGGGGAAACTTCGGAAAAACAAAATCTGTATGCATCCTATATTCCGGGTTGAATAATATACTTGCCCACTGCATTGGCTGCCTGGCAGATACAACTAGGCCGGCTAATTTGCTTGTGCCCTATAGACGGTATAGACAAAGCATTAGTTTTCAGAAAAGTGAAACATTAAATGTATTTAGTCTTCTTATAATTAATGAAACTCTTTATTTGATCTGAATTTTATAGATATTAATTCATATCTGTAGGATTTAGAAAAATGTTTTGTCCCTAATGGCATTGATTTTTATATGGACTCGAACTTATGTTGTTGGTTCAAAGACCTAATAGCTTCACGACGCCTTCGCTACGCTTCGTAAAGATGCTTCAGCCCGGGGCAACCTGCTTGAGGAGCTCCCTAGGGGGCATTACCTCAGCTGGTCTGGTATAATCTGGGCTGGAATCTAGTGATGCCAAATAATGTGAATTGGTCCACAATTGATGGAGAAATCGCATAACAAACACAGTTGAATTGGGTATTTGACAATCAAATGAACTTTAACACTTTTTATCATCACAAAAAACCTCACAGCATCCTTGATTTTGTATGAGTATACTGGCGTATGATGTTACAATTTTAACCAGTCAAATAGCTTATTAATTGCTCTTGGAACCAGGGATTCCCAAACTTTTTTGGACAAGGGACCCCTTTTCCAAAATGAACTGATACCTTATAGGAAAATTACTTTTAAAATCCTATCTCTTAATTTTTTTCAATACAAAATCCTTAACAATTTGATACTGTATGAACATTTTTTGAAACAGCAATGATACTAAAATATTAGTCATATAGTTGGTACATGTAACATAACTTATACAGTATCTTGAAAATTGCAAATAAGAACTTGTGTTAATTATTAGGGGTCTATTTTTAGACCTCATCAACCCCCAAAAAGTTTTCGTTTATATCGACCTAGGGGTCAACAATGACCACTTTGGGAATCCCTGGTTTTAACTGTAATTAAAGCTATTTCTATAATCAACTGTTGAAAGTGAGGTGTTAATAATATGTTTTTATCCGTGCATGAACAGAGAAAGAATACAATTTCCTGCGTTGAGGTGACCTGTCGTAAGAGGCGACAAAACAACCATTAGCCAGGTGGTAGGGAATATTCCCGACTGGATGGCTACCACCCCTGTTCTGAAATATGTCGCTATTACAACGTTGAGTTGTGTTTCGGCATTAGTGACCAGGTTCCAGTCTCCCTTAAGAGAGCAGCAGCGCATTTGTAGCACCTTTGGTGTTGCAAATTTCAATAGGCGATGGTAACCGCTTTCCATCGAGTGGGCCGTCTACCTGTCTGCTGAACTCCTGCAATAAAAAAATTAATTTGACACCTGCTCTTTTATATGAATACTATTTAAGAATTTTTCGTAATATAATATATTACAAAAAATTCTTAATTAGCAATTTGCGGGGATAATACTTGACACGTTATGTCAAGTATTATCCCCGCAAATTGCTATTGCGCCAGGCCGCAATTTTGGTGACGTAACCGTAGCCGAACACCTATTACTGTTCGCATCACTGGTCGGCGTGAATGTTAATTTGACAAGGTTCCAGCGCATTAGCAATTTGCGGGGATAATACCCAATTGAGAACCTCATCCCTCTGAAAGTGAGTTAAATATAAATGTTGTCGTAGATGTCTCGCCGGCGCAGCGTGGCCGCCCGGCGCGCGGTGTGCATGCGCGTGCGCCGCGTCGAGGTCGTCTCGGACGCGTCGGACGTCGGCGCTGACTCCGACTCCGACGACCAATGGACTGAACTCGATGATCACTGTGAGTACTATCAGGAACGTACCTTTTGGATGAGAGTAGTGTCGATTATTTTTTTGGCACGTTACAACAAAAAATAAACCAACTTCAACAGTATAGTTCGCACCACGTAAAAAGAACGCTGGCTCTGAACCTGCGCAGTGAGCGTTCTATCAATCAAATTGGTGGCATGAAGGGGGCGATACAGGGTGATACTATAAGATAAGACTATACACCTGCGCAGAGACATTCCCTCCACTACCGCTCAGCGTCCTGACGTGGCCGGACCTATAACCAAAAAGCGTAAAGAAACGTTTCTACTACATCTTGAATGGTAATGATCCAAGTAAATCACAAACATTACCATATCAAGGGCTTCATAACTAATATGCTTCATAACAATATGCCCGTATACAAAAAAAATACCATTTTTTTGTTGTTTACTAAAATCTATGCATGTTACAATTTAGAAATTCTTACCAGTATGCAAGTGTACCTGAATAGAAGAGTATTCAGCCTTATACGATCAACTAGTTTTGTTTTATTCACGATTTTGTCCCTTGTGTAAAACTGCACTTTTGTCTGTACGTCCATTTGTTATGAAGTCCTCGATATATACATTGTTACAACAAAATAATATTGCAAGATATAGTAATTTTTATGTTTTACACGGCACCGACTTCCAGATACAGATGTAAAATATTACAGCTAGGGATGAGCCGAGTATAGTTTCAACCGAATGCGAACTTCGGCCGAATATTCCGTTATAACAAAAAAATCGAATTTCGGTTGAATTTCGCCATTCTTTCTCGAAACCGACACATCATCATTTGTTGATGTCGTGAATTGATAACGTTGAATCTTGGCGTTTTTTCACTATAACTTGCCTCTGGTAAATTTTAAGTTAGAGTAGGTGGATCAACAAATAAATTTTTAGACCTTTCATTGAAAAAAAACAATTCTAAATTCTTAATTTTGAGCTCGTAAAGAAGTGATTTGATTGAAAATTAAACTTGTAATTGCTGATGTCTCTTAGAAGCTTTTTTATAATTCAAGTTACGCATTATAATTAAGTGGTTACATTACTTATGGTTGTTAGAGGAATATAAGTCTATTTAATTAGGCAAAACCCTTCAATTAAGAAGAGCTAAATTTATTTAATTTTTATCAAATTGCAAGTGAAGGTTCATACGTGTATATGGTTAACTAAAATAAATGACCATGAGTTTTATAAAGACCTAAGTATATTTTACAGTTATGATATGGTTTCTATTAATTTAAGTAAAAATAGTGCAACTAGGTATTTTAGTTTTTTCTTGCACCGAAGTTCGGCTCAACATGCCGAAATTCGGTCAAAACGAATTTCCGCACATCCCCGATAACAACCCTTCATATGACGGCTAGGTTCCGTCGGATGTGAAATGTATGTGGAAATTTTAATACCATAAAATTTTTTTAACTTTCAGCGTACATTTTTTACTAGGCGATTGTCAAAAGTAAGAAGCAGTAAGAGTTTGTTTTAATTTTAGCCGGATCCTCGGACAGCTCGTCTATGAAGGAGGTGGCTGCAATCGGCGACGTGGACGTGGACTGCATGTACCACAAAGGGGTGAGTGCGGTGTCGTCTGTGTTTATTTTTACTGCAGGAGTCCAGCAGACAGGCAGATGGCCCACTTAAAATGGAAAACGGTTACCATCGCCTATGAACATTTGCAACACCAAAGTTGCTACAAATGCGCTGCTGCTCTCTTAATAGAGATTGGAACCTGGTCACTAATGCCACTACACAACACAAAATATTTTTTTATATATAAAATAGCAATGTCTTAGACAGTAACGGACCTGGGTATATCTCGTTCGCCCGGGCTAGAAAAGCTGAAAAAAAAAACTACACAACACAAGGTTGTTATGGTGACATACTTTAGTCCAGGGGTGTTAGGCATCCAGTCGGGCAAATACCCTACCACCTGGCAAACCTGTATTTCAAGATATAATCAATTAAAAGAAAATATGATATAATGAGTGCTACTTTTTCTTAAATCGGTTTTGACATAACATAAAAGAAAATCAAACACAGAATAATTTGAAGAATCGAATAATTTAAAAAGAATATTTCCCATGAGGTTTGGACAACCAGTGATGTATAGTATAATGAATACACTTGGGTTTATTTGAATTCAAAACTAGGGGTCTCAGCGGGCAGGACCTTGCCCTGAAAAAATAAAAATCTAGAACCCGATCCCAGCGCCACCTACCGGCTCCAATTGTGAATACTCATAATCTGGGGACCCACTCAAACACAGAAAAAAATTCATCAAAATCGGTAAAGTCGTTCCAACGTTATGCACATACATACATTTCTATGATTCATTTTTACATATATAGTTAAATTCCACCGGAGAACACTTTTCGAAGGACATACATGTATGTTAAAGTTTAAATCTACTGCCTATTCTATATACACCGTTTTGCAACAAGTTTATGGGTGTTAAGGAGAAGAAGCGGTAAGAAACGCCGTCGGCTGGGCGTTCATCCCCACTTCCTTTAGCCGCTTCGCTCTTGTACGCAACGGTTCTCTAGAACGTTCCTCTTGCGCACCGTGGGGATTTGGAATGAGCTCCCAGCCGTGGTTTTTCCCACAGCGCTTCGACATGGCGTTTTTTAAAAAGGGTGTCATAAGATTTCTTCGCGTTAGTGACACCTCTGGTGTTGCAAACGTCCATAGGCGACGGTAACCGCTTCCCATCAGGTGGGCCGTCTGCCTGTCTGCTGTACTCTAGCGATAAAAAAAAAACTCCCCAGCATTCATCATAATTATTTATCTATCTCAAGCTCTTTTTTATATATTTTTTTTTTTTTTTTATTGCAGGAGGTCAGCAGACAGGCAGACGGCCCACTTGATGAAGAGCGGTTACCATCGCCTATGGACATTTGCAACACCAAAGATGCTACAAATGCGCTGCTGCCCTCTTAAAGGAGACTGGAACCTGGTCCACTAATGCCGGAACACAGCTCAAGGTTGTTATGGCGACATACTTTAGACCAGGGGTGGTAGCTATCCAGTCGGGCAAATGCCCTACCACCTGGCTGTGGGTTGTTTAGTCGCCTCTTACGACAGGCCGCCCGGCCGCAGGAAATTGTATTCTTTCTATATATGTAGAGTGGTATTATAATTAATTACTTTTCAAAGAATCAAAGGAGTTACAACAAACAAAAAACATTGTTACCATTGCAATAACAACACCATAAAAATTCATACTGTGAATTGACTTGTGATTCTCCGTAGAATCCTTACATGCTATGCAAAATATAAACGTTACATAGAAGATAGTATTATAAGGTTCAAGGCTTGGCTGTACTGTAATTTTTGAGAAGAGCAAAATTTCATTTCTAATCTTTGGTATCTTTTTAGTTTGTAAATTTTTTTTTGCAAATTTTTAGGCGGAAGCACCGGCCATGGGTCAGTTTCTGCTTCCCCTCCTGAGCGCCGATTCGACAGCGCCTGATCCTGACCATTTCCTGATCAGACACGAGGACATTCTTCAGGTATTTTGCTGATGTTTTTTTATTCATACAATACATATGCAAGCTGTGGACTGTGGGGACACTGCCTACTCAGCGAATCGAATCGAACGACATGCGTGGCGCACCGAGTGGCAGTTGTCTTCCATCATCCATACATCCTAAAATAATGTAATGTTGATACGAGTGCGGGACTCGAATTAAAATGTCGTTGGAATTATTATAGAATTTATTAGAACTATACAAACATGTATAACACAGGTACAAATATATCTGGACGCAACCAGTACAAATTGCACGATTCAAGAACACGCGCAAAGTCCGCCACTATATAGCTAATTGAATGTACACTTTCAAAGTGGGAACTCTCCAACGTGTTGCCAGTCTGTAGGACGTGATAGGAGTATAGCAGGATCAGACAAGAGGAATGTTTTTTTTTTATTGCATGAGTACAGCAGACAGGCAGACGGTTCACCTAATGGTAAAGGGTTACCATCACCTATGGATATTTGCAATAGCAAAGGCGTTACAAATGCGCCGCTACTCTCTTGATTGATTCTTTAACCTGGTCACCAATGCCGTAACACAACTCAAGGTTATAGCGGCATACACTGGACCAGGGGTGGTAGCCATCCAAATGGGCAGGTAGATAGATCTCCACTTACACACCTTCCTACACCCAGCCTACCCCGATGGGAAACTGGCGTGATAGAAAATAATACATTTAATTCAATGAATTTATTTGCATATGACATGGTACATCAAATACAGGTCTTAAGTTATACATGTATGAGTTCACATGTCATTACCCATAGGGTGTGCAAATGTTACATCGCCTTAAATTAAAATATTATTTACAGGGAAAATTAAATTAAAGTATTTTTGTTTGTCAAAAGATATATTTTTTCTTTTTTTTAAATAAATGATGCATTTTAGTGATACAACATTAAAATTACAATGAACAGTGAGTAATTTAAATCTGACCTAAAATAACTAGATATAACTTAAACTAAGAATGTGTCCAATAAAATGTTTCTTATTGTCTTTATTAAGGAGAAGACACTTTGTTCATGTATTCTTTGTTAATGTTTAGCACATAGCACTACACTTTATATTTATAAGAGTATTATAACACTAACTCAAATGTTTTTATCCTCTTGAGTCTTCTTAATAAGTCTGTATTATCAAGGAGCTGGAAAAAGAAGATAATGTCAAATAATTAAATGCATATAAATGTCATACAGTCTCATCTAAGTCTTGTTTCAATTAAAATAATCATGCACCAAGTAAAAACAATAATAATGATTTGTAGTTACTTGCAACTGCCGAAGAAAGCCTCCGCGAAGATGTTCCACTGGAAGACGACGAGCCGCCTATAGTGAACAGCACAGACATGTAAGTGTTATAGTAGCTCGAGATATATTTCCAAAGCTTAACTATCGAAAAAAAAATTATCAAAAATAATCACTATATTTTACAAAATTGTCGTCTTGTTCACAGTTTACTTGGTACCGACTTCAAGATGTTGTAGAAAACGTTTATTTATTATTGTTATTGGGCTTTGAAGTTCCGAAGATATAGCAGAAAAAAAACATTGAAAAATATCTTTGGAACTTGAAGTTTTCAAGTAAAGTTGAAAATTGATATGGGACCAGTTTGAAGCTATACTGAATCAATGCAAGAAAAATTTGCGAAATTAGTTCAGAAGCGAAACGGAAAATGATGTATACTGGCTTTTGGTTTTAGTTTTCTTTTTGAAGTTGTGTTTTGTTTATTCAAGGTTCTCAAGTAGCGACATGTCTGTGTTTCTGGAGCCACCCGTCATTCCGCAAGAAGAGGCCGCTCTGCTTCACTATGTGTGCGGTGAGGCTGTTCTCTTTTAAATCTTATACTAATATATAAAGATGAAGAGTGTGTGTTTTTTTATTGAATGCGCTAATCTCAGAAACTACGGGTCTGATTTGAAAAATTCTTTCAGTGTTACATAGCCCCATTTATCGAGGAAGGCTATAGGATATATATCATCACACTAATACTAATAGGAGCGGAGCATCAATGAAGAATGTTTCAAAATCCCCCCTCATTTTTTTTAACTTTCTTTTTAAAGCTAATCTCTCAAGCTAATCTTTCATCCCTCGAATGTCACGTGACAAAAAGAATTTTAAACTGCAAGATTCATCAATACAAATATAGGTAAAGAAGAAATGGTTGAAATCTGTGAAGGATGATACAATAATTTGTGGTGTGACAGAGGACGTATGTCAGAATGGAGGAGTGTGGAAGGTACATACATATCGTGCCGACCCCATATTATTGGGAGAAGGTGAAAGAATAGCAAAGAATTCCTTATTGGCATATCTAATATATAAAATTCTCGTCTCGCGGTGTTTGTTACCAAACTCCTCCGAAACGGCTGAATTTTGTGTGCTATCGGGTAGGTCTGAGAATCGGCTAAGGGTGACGTAAGAGGCGACAAAACAACCCACAGCCAGGTGGTAGGGCATTCGCCCTACTGGATGGCTACCACCCCTGGTCTAGAGTATGTCGCCATAACAACCTTGTGTTGTGTTCCGGCATCAGTGACCAGGTTCCAGGCTCCCTAAAGAGAGCAGCAGCGCATTCGTAGCACCTTTGGTGTTGCAAATGTCCATAGGCGATGGTAACCGCTGTCCATCAAGTGGGCCGTCTGCCTGTCTGCTGATCTCCTGCAATAAAAAAAAAAAAACAGAATTTGGTGTTTTTAGTTGTTGTATGCTTTCAAGTTTCTCCTGGAATGGTTTAAATTATCTATTGGACCCAGTATGTGGACTGATTTCAATGAAATTTTTTTGTTTATTCGAGTGGGTTTGAAAATAGTTTAGATTAACATTTGGTCCGGATAGATGGCGCTGGAATCTGGGTCTAGATTTTTATTTTTTCATGCCAGGACAATGTGTGCGAGACTGCTCCTTATGCACATTGTCTTTGTTTATTCAGAGGCTGAGCGTGTCTCGAGCGAGGGCTGTCGGCCGCCATACAACCTGGTGCCGGTCGAGGAGTGGCTGCTGGGGGTGTTCCACTCCTGGTGCGAGATCAGCGCCCTAATGTACACTCTTATTGGAACCAATATGTAAGTATCACTTTTAGATCACTGCGTGTATTGTGGAGGAGATTTTTAAAAATTATTTTCTTCCTTATAACTATGTTTTATTGGTTTTAAGCGAGGTATTCCGACAGCGATTTGGACTACATTTTTTACTTGCAAATATGTTTATAGTGGTATTTAATTTTGTAGTTTAGTTTTTTTTAGTTTAATTTATTTAATATTTAGTTTATTCTTAATTAGGTGTTTAATTAATTATTATGGTTGAATTTCGACCACGGGCGAACATTAGTAATAATATATAACCTGGCGAGGTATTTATTGGTATTTTTCATTTTGTAAGTAATTTTAATTTTTGTTTGTGGTTATTATTTTCTCTTCGCAAATAGCCATGATTCGCAAAAGTATTTACTGTATGGCGCCTATCATATTTAATAAGCCGCCAGAAACGCTATGAGTGCAGCCTTTCAATTTCCTTAAAAAGTCCCTTAAGAAAAATTATTGGATTTTTTTTTATACAGTAAATGAATATGAGTAGTTACGCTAAGTTTTGTTTTTGTAGTCTCGTCGCGTTGGCAATAATGGCAGAATAAATCACTATTAATTAATGGTGCCTAATAAGGCAAAATGTATGGAAACAATGTATATTATAACATGTTGTGTACATACATTTAAGCATGTTTTTGATTACAATAAAGGCATGACTGATCACCAACAGGAGCGTGGAGATGGTGACCGAGGAGTGGGTGTACCGAGCCCGTTTCGGGTGTCACTGTAGACTCTGCTTGTGCTTGGCTAACAACGCGGACGCACTGGCTCTCTTCATCAGGGACGTGGTCTGGGCTTTGGCGCAGGGTGAGTGCTTTTATATTTCTCATATTAACCCTCCAATATGGAATCACCACAAACAAGTGGTCAAATACAGATAATTGAAACAGATGTTGAACTTATGCTATCTCTCTTTAACTACATAGAATTTGTACTAGAATAAAAGAGATGATATAATGCTCTTTTTTCATCGGCATAATAGCCGACATAACGTTGATTTTCACAGTGTAATACTAAAGCGAACCAAACATTTTAGTAAGTTTAATTTTATGGCAGGTGTTTAGCAGACAGGCTGACGGCCCACTTGATGGAAAGCGGTTCCCATCGCCTATGGACGTTTGTAACACCAGAGGTGCTACAAATGCGCTGCTGCTCACTTAAGGGAGACTGGAACCTGGCCACTAATACTGGAACACATACTCTAAAGCAGGAATGGTAGCCACCCAGTCGGGCAACCGATCTGAGTTGTCGATGTCAATTCGTATCGATCTTATTAGTAATAAATAGTAGGATTTTTGTATATGTCGGAGAAGGCCTCGTTCTCACGACATCTCCTTTAGTTATTGCAGGTTTAGTGGGCGTCATCAGGATAAAATGCGAGCATAAAACACAAGGCCAACGGTTTATACACTTTTAATTTAGATTTAAAAGACATTTTAACATAGTTTAGACCGAGCAGCGGGTTCAGGGCACCCGCTCATACTTCCAACTTCAATACTGTTTTTACATCTCGACCTGTAGTCACCAACCAAATGTGCCACAAAAACTCCTCCGTCTACCGAAGTAGATACTACTCAAGTATAGAGGGCGTCTGACCACGCTCCGAGCCATATGCTCTGCTCTGATTGGTCGTTTATTAAATTACAACATTCATAACTTTTATTAGGTTAGAACGATCTTTAAGTTATAGAAACTTATAACAAATCAAATTAAATTACATTAAGAATTTTAGAAGCAATTAAAATGTAAACAAATGATATTGTGCATTATACATCCAAACAATAAATAATCCATACTATCCGATATAATTTGAACAGTTAAAATCATCAAAAATTCAGCCAGGATTCTCCACACCTTACCTATCTGGGCTCAGTATAAGTGACATTTTCTTTATTGTATTAATAATATTGCTAGTATATAAACATTGAATTTTAAATATATACTTAATATCAGTTTTAAATTGTATTTAAAGGAACCCTAAAATGTTACTTAAAATAAGTTACTCGTCGTTGCGTAACGAAAAGCTCTTGACTGACGAAGCCACCTAGTTACCTGTTAGTTTAAAAAAAAAAATTATGAAGGAGTATAATTTACTAATTATCGGGTCTTAACCTTTCACAGATACTAGTAAATTATGTGAAAACTTGCCCACCCTTAATACTTCAACGATATCGAATGAACAAGGGTACTTCTAGCATTACAATATACTCAAGGCATATTGTGAAGTAATGTTGTTCGCTATTACTTATAGAATAGCCAATAAAATCACTGTTTGTTTCTCCCATTGAGGTTGGCCCTGGGTGTGATTTACATATATGTCCCCGTAATCATAAGTAATAAGGGGGTTTGGTTGGCTGGTGGAGGATAACTTACTTCTTCTGCAACTCCTATGTGGCGGAAATGTATAGTTCCTGAGTTACTAATGTTTTTGTCAATCTAACCTCACTTCTGTTTTTCACTAATATTTCACTTATATATAAGATAAATAGTGAATGGTTACCAGTCGGTTCTGCCACTTTGGTCTACACAAAACCTAACCTAACCGACTGTTTAAAACTCCACATATTTAAATTTTCGGATACATACAGTCTCCTATTTAAATAAATACCGTCCTCTTCCAAATGTACACTTTCCGGTGCACAAAAAAACGTCTCGGCGACAAAATTGCCAGATCATTGTCGTGAATTTTAAACTTCGATAATTAATTGAATATGTATTTTTTCCACTCAAAACCAATTTCAGTTGTTATAAATAAGTCTTAAATATATTCCTAAACACATTAACCATTAAAATCATCCGGGGATATATATGTAAACCCAACCCTTGGCCCTACCACCTGGCTGTGGGTTGTTTTGTCGCCTCTTACGACAGCATGGAAAAAAATATGTTTTTCTGCGGATTATTTAGATATTTATATATATCGTGCATGTCCAGGCGTGGGCACAGTGCACGTGGCGGTGGGCATGATGCGGTCGCTGCGCCTGAGGGCCGGACAGACGAGCTGCGCGTACAACCAGTGGGACCTGCCGCGGCTGCAACGGGTCCTGTGCAACGGCGAGGGTACGACTCATTCGTTCGTCGGCGAATGACATGTCAGTGAATGAGTGAATGAATGGAAACGTTTATAGCTTGAATGGAAGGAGCGGCGAAAGAGACTTCAGCGACATTCCTAACTCTAATAATTTTCTTGTAATGTCCATGCTTGACTTTTTTCTATTTTGAAATTTCCGCGGGATTCCCAGGACACAAAATACCGCATCATTTAAAAACGAATGGCAGCTATGGATTTAATAAAAACTGTGCTGGAATAATAATTATTATGCACTTTAACAACTACAAACCGCTCTCAGGAAAATTCCTGCAGGATTCCCGGGATAAAACATTTTATTACATCAAATATTCTATCGATCAGTGTAAAAGATCACATCTGAAGTGGGTTTTTTTAATTTAATCTGGCCATTTTAAATAATTCCCAGACAATTTCCAGCAAGATTCCTGGGATAAAAGTTGCGCAGAGTTTAAGCCTAAGAGTTAGCTATCGATCAGCAAAACCGCATCGAAATTGGCCTACTAGTTTTTACGTGAATCCCGAAAAAGCAGTCAAAAACTTCATCGTGTTCTCCGGTGTTTCTATATTGTATTCCAGTTGTTTTCCACGGCATGTGTAGAATTGTATAATGTTATAGATATATCATGTTTGCAGGTGCTTCGATAATCCACGAGCAACTTTGTCGGCTGTCGCGCGAGAGCGACATCGCCGAGCAGATCGTCAGTAGGATATGCCTCTGTCGACAGTACGACAAACCTCTAGAAAAGCAGTGAGTTTTACTTTTTTACCGACTTAAAAAACAGTAGCAGTCGTGTATTTTTTTTTATGTACAATGTATTTTTTTTTTTATAATGAATAGGTTCGCGTTTGACCGACATTGCGCCTGGTGGAGCACGCTTACCTAGAAGGTATCTGTTCACGCGAGACTTAAAGACACCTAGATTGTATTTTTCGGGAAGAAATTCCATATAACATCACTAGATATAACGACAAACTCCCTTAAGCGTGGAAATGACTTGGCTTTGGTAGGTTTAGCTTGTCTCTCATACAATGAAACACTCTATATAGCACTACAACTATTCTGAATAATGACAACTAAGTAATAATAATAATAATCATTTATTTCAAACAATTCATATATTGGTTAGTAAACTTACATAAAACAGAAACACTTAAAATTAGTGTTAGTAGAACTTATAGCCTAAAGTTTTGTCACAATAATAGTACCAGCTTTCAAGTTGCTGGGACAACAATTCAAAATGGGCACATCAAACCTGTCAGCCAGGACTTTTAGGATGTTGTTAGAGCTGGCCCGGATCCTGCAGAGCAACGAGGCAGCTCTTTTCCGAACAACAGCGTAATAGTCGTCCACTCGTGCTTCTGCGAACATACCTGATGCACTACAGAACCCGGGCGGCCCTATCAACGTCCTAAAACCATTACTGTATTGGACTCTCTCTCTTTGCGTACTGTTGGTCCACAAACTGCATGTGCAAAATACCTGACAGTATGCTTTAAATAGGCTTATTTTGACGTCTTACTACAGCGTCCAAAGCGACGAATCAACAGGTTGCATCGAACCGCCAGCGCCCTGCGTTCCCTCTCCATATCATCATGATCCTTGAGATCTTTGGTAACATAGTGACCGAGATATTTGAATCCTTCGACCACATTTAGTCCGCTACCTAATAAAAAGTACCTTTCAATTTAGCAAAATTAGTAAAAGCTGCGCGGCTGTGTACGTTCTTTTATCATTCCTTCGTTTCGTTCTATGTTTTACATAATATAATATATTTTTTTCTTTTTAGCTACCCTTGTGGTTCTTTTCTATTTTTGTTAGATTTTTTTGAAGTGATAACTTCCTATGGGAGTGTGAACCGCTTCGTTACGTAACGCGTTACGCCGCCAGTATGTCTGGCTTCCAGTTCCATTGTTATATGTTATGTCTGTTCACAGATACGCCGTTGAAAGATTCTTTAAAATCCTGGAGAGCTTCAAAGCCGCGTCCACCATCACTTTCAAGGTGAGCAACTTCAAAATGAATAGAAACAACATTCAAAAGTAAGGGATTATCCACGAATTACGTCACATGATTTTGATGATTTCAGTCTCCTCCCTCTTTAGCGTGACATCACATACACAGTTCCGTAATTAGTTTTGATTCCATTTAATTTATTTAAAAAATAATTAAATCTTGCTAATATTTTTTTATTGTCCTGCAAAATTGAATATCTAATATATATAAATCTCGTGTTTGTTTCGTGTCGTGTATGTTTGTCCGCGATGGACTCCTAAACTACTCAACCGATTTCAATCAAATTTGCACATCGTGTGCAGTTTGATCCAACTTAAAAGATAGGATAGCTTACATCTCAATGGTTTTTGTTAATAATTAAGATTTCGTGTTTTAAACCTTAAATATATTAGACTAGTCTTAAACTCTAGTGCGTATCTCTTGTTTATAGAGCAAGCGCTACAGGTTATGTTATATTTTCATGTAATTGCCCACAGAAGATTCACTTCATTTTATATCTAACTATACCACCCCCCGTCTATCTGTAAACAACATAAATTACAAAACTTGAGCAAAAAGGCCCAAATGGTCTAAGTGGTCAAAATGACCAAAGAGGCCAAAATGACCGAAAAGGCCACAGTGACCAACGTGACCAAAATGACGGAATAGGCAAAACGATCAAAAAGGCCAAAATGACCAAATAGGCCAAAATGACCAAATAGGCCAAAATGACCAAAAAGGCCAAAATGACCAAATAGGCCAAAATGACCAAATAGGCCAAAATGACCAAAAAGGCCAGAATGACCAAAAAGGGCAAAATTATCGACATCGCCAAAATTACCGACATGGCCCAAATTACCAAAAAGGCTACAGTCACCGACATGGCCAAAATGAGTAAAAAGGCTAAAACAGCCAAAATTACCAAATAGGCCAAAATGAAAATTATCCCTTGTCCACCCTCAGTATTTAATTTACATACGTACCGAATTTCAGCCAAATCGGCCCATTAGCTCTTCCGTAAAAGCATAACAAACAGAAAGACAAATATATTTTCATCCCGGAAACTATCCCACTTTTCGGGATAAAAAGTATCCTATGTTCATTCTCGGTATCGAAAACATATATATACTGAGTTTCAGCCAAATTAGTCCAGTAGTTTTTCGTGAAAACGGAACAGACAGACAGTTACTTTCGCATTTATAATATTAATAGGGATTAATAGGGATTATGAAATGTGACGTCATTACATTCAGGACCCCACCCACCCCTTGTCCCACAATGTCACACTTAGGCCACATTACACAAGAGGCTCACAACGGCAACGTTCACGACTGCGATTTTTCCCGTTCCTCTTGCTTACAGACGTTACGAAGTAAGAAAAGGAATGCTCCAGTGGTTCGGGCATATGGAAAGAATGAATGATGGAAGAATGACTAAACAGATATACAATGCAAAAGTGGATGGATGCAGAAGTCGCGGAAGGCCACGACACACCTTCTATGATCAAATTGATCGTGTACCAACAGAAGGTGATGTCAGGAGCCTCAAGAACAGACGAGCGTGCATGACAAGAGTTATGAATGTCAAAGAAGCAAGTGAGGTGTGCAAGAATAAGCCTGAATGGCGTTCTGTTGTTCGTGCGTACCCCACAAGGGACCTGGCGTGAAGGCATGTATGTATGTACAATCGTAAACTCAAGTGGAACAGATTATTCGACCCACCTCTTGAGAGGGATCGCTGTGAGCGCTGCGTGATCGAAAATTATGACGTCATCAGCGACTTATGTGGAACGGCTGAAGGAGCATTTTGAAGGTGGTGAGCTATAAGAGGAACGCGCCAGTCATAGTACGATTATTAGTGAAGAGTTTTTGGGGGGAACTGAAAGGAAATGTTGTGCTGTGCAGTTTTATTTTCTAAAAATGTGTAAAATTACTCTTAAATGAACAATAGTTGTAGGATATTGATAGTTTTTGAGTAGTAATTATGTGTTTTGTGAGAAATGTGGCCTTTCGAGTTGTCACAAGAACTCCGTTGAGTGGCACTAGCTGATTACCTACAGTTCAGCTGTGCTACACATAGACTTAAGAAAATGAAGAAACTATATTGTAAACTAATTATTGTATTGGAAATTAGTATTGGCAATGACTCTTGACCACAGTCGTGCAAAAATTTACTACTTTCTAAGACTCACTGTGATCTCCAGGTGGAAATGGTGCCGGTGAACAACACCGACGCTGACGGCGACAACGAGGCCGGCGAGTGGTGCGCCGTCGCCCTCGCCAGGCTGGCGAAATACTTGGCACCCCACCAGAAGGCGTCCACCAGCGCCAGGCTCAAGGACATGGCCAGTCGGACCACGCCGCACGACTGTGAGTGTCAGTCTTTTCTTTTTGAGGCGAGTGAAAATGCTTCCGATTTACGCCTAGACTGGGTCGTTGCTAGGGAACGACACACGTCGGTCGGGGGAGGTATCACTGCAGCAATAGTTTTGCTCTTGGCAGTGATCCGCCCTCGATCGACTTCAGCTAGTGTGGAAAGACTCAGAGGAATCTGCATACGGGCAAGCAACCCCAATACCCACTAAGAACCCCCTCCTCCCTGTCGACCCTGCTTTGGTTTGTCAAGGAAAGGCTGAGATTTAGAACATGGTTAGACCCAGCCCGTGAGTATCAGTCTTTTTTTTTTGGCCAGGGGAAATCCGTTTGAGGACTAAGCCGCGACAGGCACAGAAGCCTGGGGGATGCTCGCGACCCGGTGAGACAGTGTGGGATTCACCAGATCGGGGGTGGTACTAGCGTGCCCGGTCAGACCCGGTGCCACGCTATTGCCACTCCCCACTTAGGGATACCCACTAAAACCCCTGGGTGTTCCGTCCTGCGCCTTATGCCAGGGCTACGGGTGTAGGCTATCCCGTCTCCGCGTGCCCTGGCAGGCGTGGGCCCCGCTCACTGGGCCTCTTCCAATGCCGGGGGAGCTATTCCCCCGGCGACGTCTCGGTCTTTTCCGGGCGTGGGGCGGTCTGTAACTCGCCCCACGGGAAGAGAGATGAGCGCGCGCGGAACACTCGCGCTCTCATCTCGACGGCATGTGCGGGTGAGTGAGAACCTCTATACCCCTAGAGGCCCCACCCGCGCCGCCCGCTTACGGTGGCCGAAGGTCTAGGTCAGACCTCCGGCGTCGGCGCGTCCTCCTTTGTCGGGAGCGGAGCAGGGAATTACACTCACGCACCCGTTCCGCCTCCTCCTTCGCAAACATGACTTGCTCGCAGAAGGAGGAGACGGCGTCCCATCCGGTGGAGCTCCCGACCATGGTGCGTACCACGGCCGGGAGGTGAGTGTCAGTCTTATTTAACCTGCTTCAACACTTAACCCCGGTATCTATACATATAATTAAAATTGGAGTGTTCATTTGTGATATTGAAATAACCGCTTTCTACTACATGCATATGAATATATATATGGTACATACACCAAAACAACATTTTTGCAATTTTTGTCTGTCTGTCTGTTTGTTCCGGCTAATCTCTGAAATGGCTGGACCGATTTTGACGGGACTTTTGTTGGCAGGTGGCGGGTGTAATAAGAAGTAACTTAGGCTACTTTTATTTTGGAAAACTTCTTTTATTTTGGAATTATGACGATTTTCAATCACCACGCGGGAGAGACCGCGGGGCGCAGCTAGTAACACATAGGTCGAGGGCTTCGTAACAAATGGGCGTATACACAAAAATGCCATTTTTTTTCAAATCTAGGTATGTTACAATTCACAAAGTCTTACCTGTATGCAAGAGTACCTAAATAGAAGGGTATTCCAAATTTCAGCCTAATACAATAAACTTTTATCCGTGCAGGAACGGAGAAAGAATACAATTTGCTATACTGGGGTGCCCTGTGGTAAGAGGTGACAAAACTACCCACAGTCAGGTGGTAGGGTGTTTGATCGGCTAGATGGCTACCACCTCTAGTCTAAAGTTTGTCGCCATAACAACCTTGAGTTGTGTTCCGGCATTAGTAACCAGCTTCCAGTCTCCCTTAAGAGAGCAGCAGCGCATTTGGAGCAGCTTTGGTGTTGCAAATGTCCATAATATAATCCATAGGTGATGGTAACCGCTTTCCATTAAGCGGGCCGTCTGCCTGTCTGCTGAACTCCTGCAATAATATATATGAGTTTGCTTGAACTCGCTAATCTCAGAAACTACTGGTGTGATTTGAACAATTCCATTTATCGAGGAAGGCTAATGGGCTACTATATATCATAACGCTAAGACCAATAGGAGCAGAGCACCAATGAAGAATGTTTCTGAATCGGGAGTTTTTTTAACTTCCTTTTTCCTAAATTATTCCACGCGGACGTAGTCGCGTACATACTGACTGTCAACTGATATATTAATGCACAGCTCTTAACCGCTAGAGATAGGAGCATGTAAATTTGCATACGGATCCTTTCTGTACTGTAGGTGTATCTGCTGTGTTGCAGCAATAAAAAAAACTCGCACCAGGTCATTTTTTAATCGAAATGTGCTTATTTGTTTAGTGAACGCGTGGTCCGGTTACAAGCATCGTTGCGATTGCCTAACGCCGAGAACACTGTGCGCACAACAGAGGAAGCAGCTACTCAGGTAGTTCAGATTTGCAGTTTACTCTTCAACAATCGATTTTGATTTGAGTTTTTGGATTTTTCTTAACAAAAATTTGTTTTAATTACAGAATCTCGTTCTTCGGCATGATGCAGGCAGTGAACGAGTTCAACGGCGCCAAACCGGAGAACGCCGTTGAATGCGAGAAGGTGAATTGTATTTAATATTTTTATTTTTTTTTTTATTGCAGGAGATCAGCAGACAGGCAGACGGCCCACTTGATGGACAGCGGTTACCATCGCCTATGGACATTTGCAACACCAAAGGTGCTACGAATGCGCTGCTGCTCTCTTTAGGGAGCCTGGAACCTGGTCACTAATGCCGGAACACAACACAAGGTTGTTATGGCGACATACTCTAGACCAGGGGTGGTAGCCATCCAGTCGGGCAAATGCCCTACCACCTGGCTGTGGGTTGTTTTGTCGCCTCTTACGACAGGCCGCCGGGCCGCAGGAAATTGTATTCTTTCTCCGTTCCTGCACGGAACGAATAGAGAAATAATAAACAATAATGAAGAAATGAAGAATAAAAGTAGGATAAATGCAGTTGAAATGAGAGCTTTGAGAAGTATATGTAAGGTTAATGTAAGTGATATGATAAGAAACAGTGTGATAAGGGAGCGTTGTGAATTGAAAGAAGATGTAGTGACAAGAGTTGAAAAGGGAATGTTAAGGTGGTTTGGCCATGTAGAGAGAATGAATGATAGCAGAATCACAAAACAAGTATATGATAGCAATGTGACTGGAAGAGTCGGTGCCGGTAGACCAAGACGTACTCACCATGATCAAATTGAAGATATTTTGAAGAAAGGTCAGATAAAAAGTAGTTTAAATAAGCGTGTATGTATGAGAAGATTAATGAAAGTTGATGAAGCGAAAAGTGTTTGTCAAGATCGTAACAAGTGGAGATCCATTGTCTCTCCCTACCCCAATGGGAAACAGGCGTGACAATATGTATGTATGTATAAACAATAGTAGATTTTTACATGCGAGTTGAAAGTGACATACTTCCAGTCCGGTTGAGGTTGATTAGACCCACATCAAGGCCATTATCAATTCAGATTGTCACAGCATAACACGTTATATAAAACCCATACTAACAATATGTAGCAGCGTAGTGGTTAAATGATACTGCATATGGCAGAAAGTAGTATTCATTCACTGTTGAGTGCCGATGAAAATTAAAATGAACTTATGTTATTTGGAAACTGTAACCGGTATATACAAATATAAATAAGTCGTAAAGCTAGTACAATACATAGCGCAATGTGTGAGCGGGACGGATGATGTGCGAGCGAGATAGAGCAACTATATGTGCGCTCCCGCGCAGCGTTGCCAGATGGGGGGGATTCCCTGCAAATTCGGGGTTTTTTTCACGTCTGGGGGGAGGTTCGGGGATAAAGATTCTTTGGGGGGACTTTCGGGGGTAAATATTTTGTTGTGAGAAATTTTGGAGAGATATTTTAAGTATCAATAATTCATCTACAAACACAATTCTCATCACAACAATTATTATATCTAAGTCACAATACGGTATTATTACTTTATCTTAGAATTATACTCTACTAGTGAATGATACCATAATTCAATAGTTCATTTTAATAATTCAATTCATTCGTTCGTTCATTTAAGTTATTTATTTATTATGCCGTCTCTACTCGTATGTGTCGTATCCCATAGGTTACTTTCCTACTTTAGAGACTGACAATGATCATGTTCACAACTGCGGCTTTTCCCGTTTCACTTATCTGCTGGCGTCACAATCGTAAACTCAAGTGGAATGGTTATTTAACGCACCTATTGACACAGGTCGTTGTGAGCGCCCCGTGAGGGAAAATGATGACGTCATTAGTGACGTTTACGCTACGACGGTGGTTTTGCTTTTTTCTTTCTCCTTTTAAATAAGTAAAAACTATTTTGGGGGTTTTTTTCTCAAAAAGCTTATTTTTGGGGTTTTTTTAAAAAAAATTGGGGGTTAATTGACATGGTCATCTGACAACGCTGCTCCCGCGTTGCGATAGCCAGTATTTCGTTGTCCGCGGCGATGACTGGATGTATGCAGCTGCCATGATACATATATTTTTATGGATATAGTTGTCAAAAAGAATAATAACTCCTGCGTCGCGGCGGCCTGTAGTATGAGGTGCCAAAACAATCTACTGCCAAGTGGTAGGGTATTTCCCCATCTGGATGGCTACCACCCCTGGTTCAGAGTATGAGGCGCCATAGCAATCTTGAGTTGTGTGCCGGCATCAGTGGCTAGGTTCCAGTTTCTTCTTCCAGGCTGGCACCACCTCTGTGGTTTCTTATGTCCGCAGGTGACGGTAAGCACTTTCCATCACATTTGAGCCGGCAGCCTGTCTGCTGTTTCAGCAAAGAAAAAATAGAAGTCAATTGTTCATAATGAACTTACACCTAGAAGATCCAAACGTAAATGCCATTGAATTGTGGTATTTGTTTACAGGCTTCGAATGACCTGCAACCGGAGACGGGCGGCGAGGAGCTGCAGCAAGGCGACGGCACCGGTGCCAAGTCAGTATATCTATAGTTTTATGAAATTCTAAACATGCTGTGTCTGTACATTGAAGCTATATTAAAAAAAAAAAAATAGAACAAATAAAACAACGTTTTAGCGGTTTTAAGCGCGGTAATTTATTTTTTTTGCTGAAAAGTTTCTTGCGCCGCTTCTTCTCTTCAAGCCACAACATGTTGTGAAGCGGTGGTAAATTAGAGTAGGCTCCCATAGAGTAAATAATATCCATAAACAAAATTAAAACTAAATAATTAAAATGAACAAGTTGGCGGTAGGCTGAATAAAAACTTTGACAATACACGTTTGACAAATGTCATCTTTGTCGTCCGTGACCACGGCCACTGAAAAGCGGCCGAAACGTCGGATAAACCTAAATCAAATAAATTGGAGATGGAGAACACTATGCGATTTTTTTTTGTTTTCTTGTCTGTTTGCGATTCACGTAAAAACTACTGGGCCGATTTTGGTACGATTTTTGCAGATCGACAGAAAATTCTTAGACTTATAAACCTCTACTTTTGATTGTGAGAATCCTGGAGATTTTTTTCTGAGATACATTTGCAATGGCCGGATTCAACGAAACGATGGACTTGTGTCCTCTCTTCGTTCCTGTATGGGCATCGATATCTATTATTACCACTGGATAGTCTGGTGCATATAAATTACAAGCATTTTTTTTTATTGCAGGAGTTCAGCAGACAGGCAGACGGCCCACTTGATGGAAAGCGGTTACCATCGCCTATGGACATTTGCAACACCAAAGGTGCTACAAATGCGCTGCTGCTCTCTTAAGGGAGACTGGAACCTGGTCACTAATGTCGGGACACAACTGAAGGTTGTTATGGCGACATACTCTAGACCAGGGGTGGTAGCCAATCCACCTGGCTGAAATATTTTTACGTCAACCTTCATACGCTGTTGCAGACCGCCGGACAGTGTAGAAGTGGAGAACGCGACGAACCAGAACCCGGAGCACAGCGACTCGAACGCCAACGCCGACATGGACGACAGTGAGTTGCTTACCACCACCTCGTCATTCTTTGACTCTGTGACCGAGAGCTCCTGTCTCGTAATAGAGTCCTGGTACCGGCTTCAGGCGCAAACCTCAAATGACTGCATCATAACGTTTATCATATATCGCGGGCTTCGAGCCAGAGGGGCGTATAAGCCAACTTTTCAGGAGATACAAAAAACTTTTTTTTCAATGTATCTATCTCTATACTGAAAATTTGCATGTGTCTATGAGAGTACTTCCGTGATTACGTGAAATGCTCTTTTTTCAATTAACCTACTATTAAAAAAAACAACAAAGGTGGTCTATCGATAAAAAATAAATGATAGACGAAATAAAAAAAAACGCATTTTTTTATACGCCCCTCTGGCTTGATATCGCGATCAAAATAAGAGATTTTTTTCTTTCATACGAATCTATATAGGTCCAAACGCTGAGCCTTAATGGAGGGGATGTGTCTGCGCAGGTGTACAGTCGTATCTTATAGTATCACCCTCTTTCGCCCCCTTCATGCCACCAATTTGATCCATAAAACGCTCACTGCGCAGGTTTAGAGCCAGCGATCTTTTTACGTGGCGCGAACATACTTAATATATGAAGCTAAAGAGTTTGTTTGCTTGAATGCGCTATAGTAGAATTATTTTGTCCTTGCGGTTTGGGCCATAAAATAAAGCGAGTATTTCGCTGTCTCTTCCACTCACGGGCCCTATGGGCGGGTATAGTGAGGCGCATTATTGTTGTCGATAAGCGTTATCGATAGTGTATTTTGTTTTGTCATTTTGTGAATTAATTATAAAAATGAATAAAAAATTGGTACAAC
This sequence comes from Dendrolimus punctatus, assembly GCA_012273795.1. Lineage (NCBI taxonomy): Eukaryota > Metazoa > Arthropoda > Insecta > Lepidoptera > Lasiocampidae > Dendrolimus > Dendrolimus punctatus. The sequence goes on from CM022556.1 coordinate 4,343,937, forward strand.
AACAACACACACAACAATGGCAGCCCATAAATGTCCCACTGTTGGGCTCGGGCCTCCCATTATAGGGGGACAGTAACGGACAGTATTGCACATTACAGCCACGCTTGTCCAAGGCGGCTTGGCAGGTTTGACACATCGGTTATCTCGATGTGCAGGTTGCATCACGATGTTTTCCTTCACCGATTTTAGCACGTGGTAATTGTAACAATATGTACATTAGATCAGAAAACTGACTAAGAGGTGCATGCGTTAAATTATTAATTAGGTATCTATGTTAAAAAAAACAATAAATACAAAAGTTTAGAATGTAACAAGTTATATTAAAAATAAATATAAATACATACATCTAAGTTTAAAATTAACAGCCAAAAAGATAATAATGACTTTTATAAGATTGATAATCTTTCTTTGATAAGAATAAGTTTTTATCGATAATGGCGTTGCGCCCGCGCAACACGCTCATCGCCTTAGCCGGGCTGAGGCCGAGCTTGATTTATGACCCAAACTGCACGGACAAAATAATTCTACTATAGTTTCGTGGCCAAGTTGCGTGCCGTGTACTATATATTGTTACGTGCAAGCGGGGGTACACACTTATGGATTGGAAGAAAACACCAGTTTTTGACTGAGAGCTTTTATTAACTTACACAGCCGCACGTAGTGCCTCTCTGCAGGGTTGCCCCTATACGCACGACCAACGATGCACAGTCTCGACGATAAGTTGTCACACCCTCGATACCGTCGCCGATATTGCGCGGACCACCTCCAATATTATCGTGTGTAGCTGTCGCTTCTGGTTTCCTTCTCGAACTACGCTACACACCTAGGTCGCGTATCTTTCCACCAAACTTGTCCCTAAATTCACCACTTAGTTCGTCTCTGTCCTCTATTAACCTTCTGTAATAACTATTTAGTATCGCACTTGTCGTTTCACCGTCTCGGACTGAACTCAACTTTAAACTGCCCGGTAGGCGCGCCTTACGTCGTTTATATACCTGGAAGAATTTTCTAGAACCTATCTATCTATCTCCGTCTCTTCCTTCCCGAACCTTCTGTTCGGGAACTTTCGTTTATACACCTATCCCTTTCTAACTTCTTCTAGTTTTTTCCAAAAGTTCTAAAATTGTCTAGATGGTTTTGGAACCATCATTCGCTACAATATGCACGTGTGTAATTGTCGCAGGTTCGTTCCTGACGGTGACGGACTCGGACGCGAACTCGGCTTGCGGCTCCGTCGGGCTGTCGACGTCGTCGTCGCTGGACTCGGCGTCGGAGCTGCTGCTCGCGGCCGCGGCCGCCGTGGAGTCCGGGGGCTCCGAGGGCGAGGCGCCCGGCGAGCTGTGCAGGACCGTCCGGCACCTCATGAAGAGCATCGCCTCCATCGAGCGGCTCATGGACAGGGTGCTGAAGCACTGCGACGAGTGGCCGGCGCCCCACCGCACCGACAGCGACGCCAGGTGGGTGCCGAATCTCCCCTCCCTCCCCCTCCGTTGCGACTGTATAATAATAATACTTCGAAATGGTAGAAAGTGTATAATAAGTCAGTTAAAAAGAAAACAAATTGTGAAAGAATTTGTAACAGACGCTCATTGGGGCCAAATCCCGAAAAGCTGGCCAAAAGTCGAAAAATAGAGTTTAAGTTCAGGAAATTTGTAGCCGTGCCTTATGTTGGGTAAGGGTCCGAAGGTCAAAATTCACGCTTCAGCGCGACCTATCCCTCATACCTGGCCCTTTAGAACAGTTGAGAGGGGGACCCTCAATCGAACTGGACATGTCGTGTTGTGAGCAAATATTTCAACGCTATATTCAAGAGGACGCCAAATCTCTAAAAATCAAGCGATTTCGATTAAAAGAAAATGGAATAAGTAGCTGCAAGTAACACAATATCAATAATAATAGTTTATGCGATAATAATAAACGAATCATTTGTACCAAAATGAACGGAAGATTATAACGGAAAATTTTAAACACATAGAGAAAAGTTTTTTAAGTTCTCTACAGCTCTACGACTTGTCAAATCGCATGTTGTAGATAGAATTATTATTTAATGAAAAAAATTGAAACTCGCAGCTTCTGTGTCATTGGTGTGACTTATTGCAATGTAAAGCATAGTTTTTTTAAATTTAGTGCATAACCAATAAGTACAGGAAGCTCCAGTGATTTAAAAGTTGAAACAACTGATTGTGAATCAAACTATTCTTCGGATGACGATGTGTGAACATCAAAATTAACCAATTGTGTGTTTCACCGTATTATACAACATGGATCTATTTTGTACTTTCTTTATAAAAGTAATGTTTATGTCAAATCCGCCATATTTTTTTTTCCAAATTTCGATTCGTATTAGTAATCAGCGACCTCAAAATCCCTGAGTACTGACTTTCAGCCAAATGTATAATGTTTTAGAATTTTAGCCAGCTTTTTGAGATTTGGTCTCACTGTGAGACGTAGCAAATTGTACAACGAAGCACACAGTGACGTCACACGCGCGCTCGGGTTTGTTCGGGAACTGTCGGCGTGCTTTAGGCACTGACTTCAGATTAGATTGTTGTGATACTTATACAGGTGAATTTTTCAAGTGGGCCTTCAGGAGCGAATCCTAAAGCATGCTTAATTAGCGAAAGAATCGAAGGAGTCTCGAGACCGATTCAGATGAGAACTATAGTGGTATCGTCAGTATTCTGATAAATTAATAACACTTGTCATTATTCGAATATGCCGACAGTTCTCCAACAAACCCGAACACGCGCGTAACGTTATTGTGAGTTTCGTAGTACAATTTGCTACGTGCGTTACAATCTCGTTTACAATTTAACTGCTTTTCCTTTTTCTCTTTAACCCAACTTATTAAGTTATTATACACTTTCTACCATTTTGGAGTCGATTAGACAGTTCACAGCAGAGGATTTTGAGCCATTCACAGAGCTGCATTGCTTATTCAGCGCATGTCAGTTTCTTCTTCCAGGATGTTGCCATTAACACAACTGTATTTTTTTTGTTTCTAATTTTTATTCATGATTTCAGGAAACGAGTGGACATGGGTCTTTCGGAGGTCGACCGGAAGTTGATGGCAATGTACCGCCGTCTGCCGGAAGTCCACAGAAGGCAGCTACAGGTTTATAGGAAGCAGAAAAAATTGTCTACGGTATGTTGCAAATTGGTTTTGATCCAATGTATCTATAATCTCGTGATGCCAAGGTTTTGCAACTTTTTCTCGATTAAACACTCAAGTCCTTAAAAAAGGTTTCAATGGCAAAAACCCAAGACTTGGAACTTTAAAAATTGTGCCTTACAGGTTACTTGCAACCACACAAGTAAGATTTTTTCTTGTCTCGGGTGAACGAGGACAAGGGAAAGAAGGATCAAAAAAGATTACCTTTAGTAGCCTTTGGGTCAAAATCACTTGACTTTATAAAACATACTTTTTTACAACATCAATTATTTCAACTACCTTCAAGAATATCAAAGATGAAATTAAACTTAAAAACCAACCTTAATTAACAAAAAATCTTTTAAAATTATTATAAATGTTTACTTTATTAGTATTTTTTTACAACATTTGAAACAATTATGATATTCCTTATTAACCCAAAGTTCTATTTAAAGGTCTTAATTTTTTTTTTAATTTTTTTTATATAAAATTTTGATGTAAACAGCAAATATAGAATATAAGCATCTATTTTTGATAAAAAACAAATTGTAAAGATTTCATGAATGTACTGTGATTTATTTTCACACTCTACGATCGTGTTCGATGTAAGTCAAGAAAGACACAGTCTGTTGGCACTGTTTCTTGGTCATACACAAAAAAACCTCGCACACACGTTCGAAGACATTAAATTATAAAAAAGTTGTAATTTGAAATTAGTAGCAATGGTTAAAGTTGGTGTGCTTAGAATAGTATCCTGGGCATTCATTTGATGAAGATTTTTTGTGAAATGTTCGTAATTTGTTTCTTTATTGCATAACATTAAGATACAATTCAAGTACAAGTTTAAGTACAGAAGACAATAGGCGGTGTTATCACTAAAAGCAATTTCTTCCAGACAATCCTGGGATGGATAAGAGAGAATTGTGTAACATGTGGGTTTTGTAATATAAATAGAATAAAAAAGTATATATATAAGATTTTGAGATGGCATGTAATAGACATGGAAATAAGACAAAAATATACATATATTGATATACATAAATAAATAATAATCATAGTAATAATATATAAAATTACGTAAATATGGGGGAGATGAAGATGTTATTAGAGCCCGAGGTAATAATCCTTCACGAGTCCGTTGAACGACTGAAGAGACTGGGCACTCCTGATTTTCACAGGTAGCGCATTCCACAGGCACACTTAATTGTCTTCAAAAATGTGGTAATGCGTAAGCGAGATGGTGAACTCCATTTAGGTAGGCCCTTAAAACTGAACTTGAATTAGACAATAACACCACGCCTCGATGCAGCCCTGTACTGTGCTCACCTACCTGTGTTTGTTGTAGGTGTGCATGCAGCTGGTGGGTGGGCGGGCGCCGCTGCCGCCGCCGCCGGGCTCGCCCCCCGCGCCCCACCACCACCAGCCCTGCCGCGCCCTCTGTCCCGAGTACCACCTGCAAAGGTTCAAAGAGGTACAACGAACACACTAAGTGCATTTGGTTTGGTTCTATTGTCCTATGTTCTGCACATTGGTTCATCGGCATATCGATCAACTAAGGAACATCCGAGCGGTAGCCCCTCACTTAGTGATATGGCAGGAGAAAGTAGAAGCCGAATTCCTTATGACCTCCCTTAGTCTAGACACTTTGATAGGGAACCACTCGATTCGAGCGATGACCCTATTACAATAAGTAATCTAAGTGAGCCACAACCGGGATCCAATGAAAAAAGAAAAAACATTTGGTCATCACATTGTGATGGATATGTACTAAAAAGTCTCGTGAAGGTACCAAATAGGTGCAGTTCAGCAGGTAAACGCTGGTTTTCAACTGCACCCTAAGACGGACGAATGTTGCACTGTTATTTATATGTATATATACATACATACAATGGTTTAGCTCAAGTCCATGAACAGAGTTCTTCAATTTCTCAACAGCCGTCTGATCCGTCAGCCAACTTGTTGGGTCCTATACGACTCGTCAGATAATGTCGTCTAAATAGACCTCCAATTTATAAATATTGATAATTCAGAGTTTATTAATGGATGTATTTTAAGTGGATCCTAATTTAGTTGGAAGGAATGTAATGTTTGTCTGTAAAGGTTTTATTACTTTAATGTATTTTTAGAAGTTGTCATTTGGTTATGAAAATTGTGAAAACGATCATGGTATTAATTTCCGAATACTATATGTATTGTATACGCAGATCTTAATGTGTGAGTGTGATCATAATGAGAAGCCTTATTTTGCAAGTATAAATGTACTATACAACAATTGAGCAACCGTTAAAACATGACTTAGAAAAGCTCCTACATAAATAAATAAAGAATTTATTTGAGTGGAAAGCGAAAAGTGCAATTTGAAGCAAATGAGTTTGAATGCTATGCTGAAATTTCTTCCAGCATAGTTTAAATTTAATGTAGCATGATTAGATGACGCCACAGCTCTCAATGGGATATCATTGAAGTTAGTTGCAAATTTCATATCCAATGAGCTACTATGATGTAATGTAATAATTAAATTTTCATTTCCAGGTCCGTCGAAAAGTTATGCATATGAGAGACCAGCAATTGTATTACCACCGCCTTTGGATGTGGCTAGTGGACCAGCTACGCCAAGAACGAGAAAGGTTGGTCCTTATGAAGAATTTGAGATTCACTGTCTGTAGAATGATATTCTATAGATTCTACTTCATGTTCTGTCTATGATAGATAATAAGATAGCTTGAAGAAAAATTCTAGAAAATTTAGTTCTAGTTAAAAGTTTACTTAATGGTGGTCTTCCTCAAGGGAGCATACTTAGTACTTAATTTTTCTTTCTATATATAAACACAGTAGTATTTATTTGCAGTCGTTAAAATGTTTTGATATTTTCAAAGTAAAATTTAGTACTATTCTGGGATTACTAATATTGGGATGTAAAGGAAATTAAATGCTAAAGTCATGTTAATTGATGCAGAGAAATTCAACTAATGAACTTACTTTTTTATATGTTCAAAAAATTTAATTACAGCTTACCAGATGGCAACGTAACACTTCTAGAAGACTTACCGCGACGCAAACGTCGAACAGCTAGTCCTAAAGTACCCCGTCTCACAACCGCCCCTAAACGCAAATTAAAACCCGTCTCACCGTCACTTAGTAAAACTCACAAAATACTGCAAATGTTAAAACACAAAACACAAGCAACGGATTCATTACAGGAACCTGTTGATACTAAAGATGAATTGAAAACTGAGGTAGAGCCACCTGAAGCTTTTCCATTGCAAAAGGAAGATAACGTTAGCGATACCGAAACAATTGTAGGCGAAAAGGATGATATATGTAAAGAAATGAAAGAATGTTTAGCAAAGTTTGCAACTTTCGCACTCAACACCCCTGAAAATGGTGAAGAGGAGAAAGACAGTAAATATCCAGAAGCTGTTAGTCCACCGTTACAAGAAATGTCGCCAACAACGTCGGAACCAACACCATTGTATCAAAAAGGCCCGCAATTCGTACCGAATAAAGTTTTGAGAGAAGAGAAACAGGAGAAAGAGAAAGAAGCTGATAATGAGAAGGATCCAAATGTGTACAAATATGTGACATTTGGATTAGAAATAAAGAAAGCAATGGAGGAGTGTCAAAATATTATCAACTCTTACAACAGTATGAAGGAGAAAGAAAAAGACGACGACGGACAATTATCTTTAGAACAAATATGTGAAGTAATGATGAGTTTAGATAAAAACTCAGCAGAATTTCTCGATAAAATAGATTCCGACGATCCGAACGATATAAACATAGCTAATACGAAACTAGCAGAGTTGGTAGAGAATATGCCGCAGATTCTGGCAAATATGCCAGAGATAGCGTCTAAACTTTCCGAGTTTGCCAATGCGTCTTTTGAATTGCCCGAATTCGCATCTATTATGAATAGTTTGCCGGAAGTCGGTAATGAAACTCAATTGACTCCGGAAACGCTGAAACAAATACGCGAGCTGAAATTGAATAAGTCTAGAGATAACGTTAAAGTAACTAAAAATACAACTAAGCGAAAAATAAATAGGAGAGTAAGGAATGACAGTGACATTATTGGCACTATGACGTTTGAATTCGATAGCAAAGATATAACAGACCTAATCAAAGATGAGAAAGAGTTGCAAGCTCTTATGAAAAGTAAAACTGGGAATAAAGAGGATTTCAAAGATTTGCTCTTTTGTATATCAGCTCAAGTGGTTATTAACAAAGTATTTGAATACTTAAAGCAGAATAAAAGTCCTGAATTAGCTAAATGTTTAGAAGAAGATAGAAATCTGTGTTCATTGCCTAAGAAGTTTATTAACTCTGAAATGTATACGGAAGCGTCTACTCTGTTTGATAATTCCGTTAAAGACGCACTTAGCATGACCGAATTGAGAGAACTGGTTCGCTCCAGATTCAATTCGTGGAAACATTATGTCGCAACTAAATTCAAAAGCATACCCATCGAGCTATTAGATAATGAAATCGAAGCTATGTTAGAAAAATTTTACAGCTACATTCAAGATTTAGCCAGTAAACAAAGTGGGAATGACGGCGATAAGATAATAGAAAAAATTGATGAATTACGTATTAAGGCTGAACTAGAAAATGACTCTGATAGTGACTGTCCAGCATCTAAAGAAAGTTTGAAACAAATAACGAAATTTCTAAGCACTTCTGCAGGCAACACATTCGATCTTCTCATAATGAAACTGTCGAAAATGTCTCAAGATAAGAAATCTTCTGTGAAAGGTCTTAAATTTCAATACATAGATGTGATCAAACGGTGTACGGATTCTCAGCCACTTGTATCTTGGATTCTGATAGATCCTGAAATAGCTGCTGGTGTGATTCTTGAACTGACTGGTCTGCCAACTATGAAACCTGCAAACATACCAGACTTCACAACTTTACCTATTGAAAAGAAATGTGAATATTTCATGCAAAGACTAAGTGATATGAACATGATGTATATGGAGTCACTTCCTAAGAACGTCTTAACGGGAGACGAGTGGCTCGTCATGTTGTATAGGTTGGAACAATTAGAGGAGAGAATAAAAGAAGCATTTGCCAAAGTCAGTCAACCGGCGAAAAGCACACAGACTGATGTTAGCGAAGCAGAACTGTTAGTTGCGAAAGGATTGAGTAAAATCATCGGTCAAGCCAATGTGAGGCCGGTCAAGAAAACTGACCCAAAAGTCGTGAAAAAGGAAGAGAAACCAAAACCCGTAGAACTAAAACTAGTTGATGATGAAAGAAAATGTAATGACGTTTTATTAGCTAAATGCGAGGCGATGCTTATGTCTAAAGGCGAGAAATCTCTACTCGATAGCTTTTACGCAATCAAATCCTATATAACGCAAGGTCTACCCTTACCAGAGACATATAAAAAACACGTCATCTCAATCTGTTCGATTATAGACGCAAAATTGCTCGATGACGAACTTGAAGATAGTTTGAAGGATGACGAGAATATTGACGTAGATAAACTGACGATCAATCCTCAGAATTCTGAAGAACTAGCTAAATATTCCGCTCAAGCTTTAAGGAACGCGAAGCAGACTCTAAACGCAGTAGCTTTTAAGAATATGGTTAGGAATGGTCAATCGAAGTCCGAGTCTGACGCTTGTGATACGCCAAAAACTGAGTGCAAATGGACGTCGGATTGTACGTGTAATGTATGTAGGAGTAATGCAGAGGGAGATGAGAAAAAAGGTGTGAATACAGGAGAGGCAAAGAAGACAGTCAAACAGAATAAAGTGAACAAGTGTGATAATCAACCGCATCAGCAGCATGTGTGTAAGGGTAAGATTCTTAGTTTATTCATAGTTTAAAAATCATATTCTTTCCAAGCATTTATTTTACTTTTGACAGCTCGATGACCAATGGAACTCCTTTCATTTATAAATGATTTTTAAATCAATTCAACTTGTATATTTTTGCTAAAAATGCTATATCGTGTAATAAATATCAAGCCTATATTTAAACGCCTACCAGAAATGCACCTATTTTACTACCAATAAATTCGAAATACCTACCAGAATGGATAAATGCTCACCAAATTGTGTTTCCAGAAGTATTGTAGAAATGAAGCTATTTTCCTTTTAATGCTATGCCATAAAAATATATAAACGTCTTTAAAGCTAATTGCAGACCAAATATTTTACATTATCGCTAAGTCGATATTACCAATATTTTGTTTCTCCACTTCCAATTTAGTAATTTTTGCTGAGGCAAAAAGCAAATGGTCGAATGTACAATTATTTTTAATACCAAATATAATATTGCGTTGTTTTTCACTAATATTTCACTTATATATAAGATAAATAGTGAATGGTTACCAGTCGGTTCTGGCGCGCTTTGGTCTATACACAGCCTAACCTAACCGACTTATTAAAACTCCACATATTTAAATTTTCGGATACATACAGTCTCCTATCTAAATAAATCCCGTCAAAAAACGTAAAAAAACGTCTCGGCGACAAAATTACCAGATCATTGTCGTGACTTTCAAACTTCGATAATTAATTGAATATGTATTTTTCCACTCTTGGATTCAGGTTGGATAATTTGATTACACTTAAACTATTAAGAATTGTAATTTTCGGTTTGAATGTTGGTGTTTTAGTAAAACAATATTTGGTGGTCATTTATCCATTTTGATAAGCAAAAAGAATTTAAATACACAAGTACAATTATTCTGATGAGTGTATTGTATTGTTTTTTAGGTACCCCAGTATAGAGTGGATTAAATTTATATGAAGTAATATATTTTATTTGGTGCTTAGTCTCAGGGACAAAAAATATTTTTGGTGAGCATTTAAATTGTACCCATAAATATATCCACATTTCAATTAACGTTTTAACGGTTTTAAGCGCGGTAATTTATTTGATTTTGGTATATTTTTCCTTCCACCCATTTTAATATTATATATTTTTTTTTGAATTAGGCATGTTTGCTGAAGAGTTTCTTGTGCCGCTTCTTCTCTTCAAGCCACAACATGTTGTGAAGTACGATGATCATGTCATTTGTTTCATGTGGGCTGTACTGTCAAGAAATATGTAACTTGATAGATGTGTAAACTTCAAAAGTAAAATAAATGCCTGGAAACAGTATAGAGATGTGGGACACACTTTCACGAATTTGGAAACCAATAGATAACCCATTGACTTAGAAATAAAAAAGTTATTATGGAACATAAATAAATAATCTACAGACAAATAACCATAGTATATCAACAAATTAAGCAAATTGTGCTTGTGTTATGGGTAATATGGACCATTTTGTGGCAGGTCCCAGACTCGGTTACCATATTGGATAAAGGAAAATTGAAATTTCTTCCACCAGCAATTTAATCTTATTTTTAATTACATGAACTTAACTGACAGCTGCAATCAACTTTTTTTTATGGTGCAAGCTTGCAGCAAACTCACCGCCGTGAGTTAAATTTTATAGAAATTGTTTCGGACTCAATTCAGAGTGGTGAGTTGTTGATTCAACTTGCACAACTCACTTATGAATCCGAAAATGGTCTGTCGCAACAATGATTTAGTCCAGGTAATTAGCCCGTAAGACCATATATACGTATGGCAGAGAGAGCATGAAAGTAGAGTAGTCGCGGTCGAGATACGCTCACGGACCGCGTTCGTAACACCGAAGTAAGAAAGAGAGTTGGTCTGAAAGAGAGTGTCGGGGTGAAGGTAAGGAAAGGAATGCTCCGGTGGTTCGGGCATGTGGAAAGAATGTATGATGGAAGAATGACTAAACAGATATACAATGCAAAAGTGCATGGATGCAGAAGTCGCGGAAGGCCACGACACACCTTCCATGATAAATTGATCATGTGTTAGCAGAAGATGATGTTAGGAGCCTTAAGAACAGACGAGAGTGCATGACAAGAGCTATGTCAAAGAAGCAAGTGAGGTGTGCAAGAATATAAGCCTGAATAGCGCTCTGTTGTTCGTGCCTACCCCACAAGGGACCTGGCGTGAAGTTATGTATGTATACTATAAAGACTATATACCCAAGAATATATACCCATTTCATACAAATCCTATAACTAACAGAGTGAGACAACAACACAACAACCACATCGCGACTGCAACTGTCACAGTGGACATATATATGCTGCAATTGGTGTTGAGTGTACTCTTGTTCCCATTGCGAAGCTGGTAATCCGGCAGAAGGCCTAGTCCCGTGAACTTTGAATAATACGCTTTTTTAAATATTTATTCAAACAAAATACTTTATAATAATGCTCTAATAACTCTTGGCGCTTTCTTTAAAATTCACCCCGAACCCTAATTTAATGCATTTCGTTGGACACTACTTCATATACAGAGTGGCTCTCCTCACCTCTACCCTCCGTAATTTGCGGGTAGAATGTTTCTATAATGTCTTTTTTATTATCTAATTTCTTTAGGGATTTTAGTGATAATGTCACCATGTCAGCCCCATGTTACCCTAAACATATTTTTTTTTAAATTTAACTATTTTATAAATTAAAAGAGCCGCAGTAGACTGTGGCCGCGACAACACTCTGGAAAACACCCACGTCCATCAGATTAATTCCCAGAGCATCCACCAGCCCCTTCCTGCCATCTCTGGTCCGAACACATTCCACTAACAAATGCTGTACGTCTTCCACTATATGACAATGTAGACATTTTGGAGTGTTGCTTGGGTGGTGGTTAAAAATTAAATTTCTTGCGGCGCCCCCTAAAAAGCTTCTTTTTAATGAAAAAACACTGGGATTTTTTTAAAATAATTTCTTCAAGTCAGGACAACACGTGCCTTAAGATGATTCTAGTTAATTTTTGGGTAATATCATGTTTTTTCAGGAAACTTCTTCATACTTAGAAGTAATAATTATTTTAAGATTGGAAAAGTTTTAACAATGAAATACCTTCCGTCTTATCATTCTCAGTGATGAATTTCAAATTATAGTTTCAGAAAAAGTTTAACATTCTTCGTGATTCAAGCTTATCTTTCAATTTTTCTTATATTTTTAGTTTTAACTAGAATCGTCTTGAAGCACTTGTTGTCTTGACTTGAAAAAAATATTAAAAAAATCCCAGTGTTTTTTTCATTAAAAGGAAGCTTTTTAGGGGGCGCCGCAGGAAATTTAATTTTTAACGACCACCCTAGTGTTGCTCCTTCCCACAAGATGTTCCATGGTGTCGGTTGTGGTTGCAGTGGGCCACAGCGGGGTCGGCGCGTGCGCATCCGAGGGAGGGGGCACCGACCAGCCCTGCACTTGCTGCTATTGTACCGTCTTCGGACACGCGGTGAGTTCTCCTTACGACGATAATAGTAACAGTATAGCCAGGTTTCACACATCGGTCATCTCGATGTCTTCCTTCACCGTTATCAGCAATAAAAAAAATAATGCAAGAGGTGAGCAGCAGCACACTTGATTGGAAAGCGGTTACCATCGCCTATGGACATTTGCAACACCAAAGGTGCTACAAATGCGCTGTCGCTCTCTTAAGAGACACTGGAACACTCAATGTTGTTATGACGTACTTTAGACCAGGGGTGGTAGCCATCCAGTCGGGCAAATGCCCTACCACCTGGCTGTGGGTTGTTTTGTCGCCTCCTACGACAGTTCCTGTACGGATAATATTATGCACATTAGGTCAGAAAATTTAAACCAAATTAAATATTGCAGTAATTAACCTTCATCATGTTTCTTTTCTTTTCTCGATTTTCGAATTTTAACGCTGTGTAACATACATTTTCAGTCTCATTTTAGAAATTATTTTTTATAAAGAACAATTTTTAGGCATTTTGTTAGATTATAAGAATTTAAGTTGATATATTATATATCTGTTTGATGTCAAAATAAATGAAAAACGTAAGATGTAAATTCTGTTGGATCGCACTTATGATTAAAGGATTGTTATTTGTAGCCTCCATTGACGACACCGGTGCCTCGCAACTTCAACGAGACAAGAGAGAGATTGCGTTCAATACTCAACAAGAAGAAACAACAATGCAAGACGGCTAATGTAAGTCATTTTTAGCGATATACGGGTATTCAGTGTTCGGTTAGTGAGTTTCGCTCCTCCAGACGACCATAGGTTGTCTGGAAGAACAAAACTTTCTTAACTTGTAAGATATTGTAGAGATTTCTGATCTGGGTTACGTGATTCTTCTTTAGTTTGATGCGTAAAAGTTGCCATTTGGTCCCCAAAATAACATAGTTTGGCCCAGTAGTTTTCATTTCATGGAAAAAAATATGGTTTTTTCCATTATCGTTTATTGGGTCCTATAGTATTTTAAAGCGCGGCACCGTTCGTAGACTTATTTATTTAGAAAATTCTGTTATTAACCCTAAATTATAAGTACTTTTTTTTGTTTGTTTGTATTATGAATATGTGCTGTTGGTTTTTTTTTTCAAGAAATAAATATTGTATTGCTTAATATAAATAACGACTAGAGGTTAGTCGTTACAGTACCGTATTACACGGGAATTTTGCTGGGACCTGTTTATAGTATCCAGGTTGAAAAAAATGTATTCAAATCGAAAATTTATTCTGGTCAATAAAAACTACTGAACCGATTTGAAAAACTCTTTCATTGTTGGCAAGCTACACTATTCCCGGGTGACACAGGATATATTATATTTACAACTTATTAGGGATCCTTACAAACACTCCAATAATGATACCCAAGGTACTTTTATTCCTTAAATTGTTTCGCTGCGAAGACTATTGATGATAGAATAAAATAATGTACTACGACTTTGCAGAACACATCATTGTTTACAAAGTGTCGTGACAATATATATCTAACTATGATAGTTATGCCACAATAAGTGTTTTTTTATTTTAAAAAATTAATTATAATGTCGCCGCTAGAAAAGGCTCTTTATTTGTATCTCGGTATTAATCCTTATCAAAATAAATTACTTCATATTGAAGACTGCTTCAATACCTTTATATAGCTTTTTTAATTATTCAATTCGGACATTCCATTCGAAAGATATCACGAGTTTAAAAATGTAAGAATTAGACCACGTGACTGTGACGCTTTTTCGTGAGCGAAAAATCGTAAGACCCCCCCGTCTATATAGAAGTTTCACTTTAACAATTTATCGTTAAAATTTGTGATTTTTGTTACCCATCCACCGTGGACAAAGTTGCCGGCCTATCCTAGTTGCAAATAACACTATAGCAAATCATCACCCATTGAGGTCCTACCAAAAACTTTTGTTTTTTTCTGTTAGGGCGAACCGGAGGTCCAGGAACGGAAGCAGGCGGGCGTGCAGACCCAACCGCAGGAGTTGCAGCCGGCGCCGAAGCCGCTCAAGTGGCAGCCGCCGTCTACTCCCAAGCCACCGGTGAGTACATCATATTGGCATGGAAGGCTATGATGGAAATTTGTTTTTGAAACGATCACTTGTTATGGGAGCGTAAACCGCTCCGTTACGTAACGCGTGTCGGTGTCGGTTTGTCTGGCTTCCCTTTCTCTCGCGCATCTTCTCGACAGCGGTAGGCAGGCTCCTCCTCTCTCGCTCTAACCCAGCGCTAGCCGTATTTCGGTAATTAGATTAAATAATGATACCAATAATGTACATACATACATACAGTTGTAATGTGTGTATGTTAGATTTTTTTTTAATTAAATGAATTTTTTTTCAATTCATACTTCAAATTTTTCTAAATTAAATTTTTATAAAAGGGTACGGAACTAGAGTCCGCAGAGTTGTTAAAAAAATGTACATATTCAAGAATTGTAACTAAAAATAAAATATATTTTATAATGTATAAAAGATATTATAAATAGGTAACCTCTCCTTACATTATCATATTAATATACGGCTTTACGGCTTCTGTGTTTGAGCGGGCTAAACCTTTGCCGGTCTACCTCATTGCAACCCAGAGGTTCCGGGTTCGATACCTGGTATAGTAAATTTCGGAAACGTATTTTCTTCGTTATTTACCATGGTCTGGGTGTCTGGGATCTGCCCCAGAGTGGTCCATTGTATATTACTCATAACCCAAGCCTAACTTGCTTAATTTGGGGATATACAATGTGTGTGTTTATCTGCCTATTATTATATTATTAATATACATGAAATTTATGTAATAACCTAAGCTTTTCTCAAGTTAAACACTTTCAATATTGAATAGTTTAACTGAGATTAGATTTTTTTATATAGTACATTGTTCCGGTTTTGAGTCATGGTACGTTTCCAGGCGCTCCCGAAGACCCTGCCTCCGTCCCTGTCGGGCGCCACGACGGCCGGCGTCAAGAGGGCGTCTGACGCCCAGCAACGGGCGTTGACGGACAAAATGGCCAGAATGGCCGTCACCGACAAGAACGACAACAAACCCAAGGTGAGTACAAGGAAGAGATTAGAAGAATTCGGTAGTTGTCAATTTTTGAGAAACAGGTTTATTTTGAGCCTCATGCTCTATTTTTTTTTTTTTTTTTTTTTATTTTGGCCAAAATGTTAATATTTCAGCAAAAAAACAACATTAACATATTTAATTTAGCAATTTTATAAATATTTTGGCATTTCGTCACAAAAACGCGTCAAGCTGTCATGGCGTCTCGCATGACGTCACAGCGTGCAAAACAAACATCTGTTTCGTTGAAGTGTTATCTGAGAAGTCATTGATAACTTGTTGTGTTTTGCACACTGTGACGTCACGCGCTCTGATCGGCGTTCATTGTCACGTGGCTAATGGCTGCAATATAACAATTTTATTTCTCAAAAATATCAAATAATATTTTAGTTAAAACAATTTATTTTTGTCATATTTAGATCGTAATCTACGATATATATTAAAACCAACCTATTTTTCATATTGTCAACTACCGAATTAGCTACGCACAACTGGAATGAGATCCCAGTCACCCCAGAGACTTATGTGATTTTAGGAAAGATGTCATTTATAGGATCGGTAGTTTGATATAGCTTAGAAAGGAATGGATACTCGCTAAGCTGAAATCGGGTCCGTTTTTCAGGTATCAGGTATCAAAGGTGAAAAAAACCATGCTAACTTACGTCAATGTACCAAGGCTAGTTTTTACATATGTCGTATACGATATTGTTATAAACAAATATATACAGTTGCCAGACACTTCCTGTGGGCCATAACTTTGACAGATACTTTAAAAGTCATAAATAATATGGGAGCTTACGTTATTTTAGGAAAGCTGATTTTTATATATATAATCAAGTATAATATTTAAAAATGTTTCCCAATGAGCCAGACAAATCTGACTGGCCAAACATCCTCCCAGACTACGCCACTTTTATGCCACACGTGGTGAGCAAACTGTGGTATGAGCTCCCTCCCGCGGTTTTCTCAGAGCGCTACAATACGGGGCTCTTCAAAAAGGGCGTAAACAGATTTTTGAGGCTCAACGAGGTAGGCAACGCGTCGGCCCCCTTAGTGTTGCAGATGTCCATGGGCGTCGGTAGAAGTGGACAAACATAATTTTAGATTTTTTAATCTGACTCTTCTAGTGTGAACAAGCATTTTTAGAACACCTCGTCATCCTTCCAACAATTTTAACAGTATAAGAAACTTAGCAAATTGGCACAACCGATAGTGGATTGAAGTCATTGATAAACTATTTTAATTAAAGGGTTATTAATAACGAGAAAATAATACATTTTTTTTGGACATCTAAGATATTTTTTTATAAAAGATTCTATATAAAATTTTATACTTAATGTGATGTATTCGAGTGCAAGGGCGATGTATTGAAACAACCGTGGTCAGCGGATAACTGGTTTATTGCAGTAACTTCACATACCTTTATACCACACTTAAAATATTACATGTAATAAAATAAAGCGTCTGCCATCATGAAAATATGTAGTGAAAACCGTCTGTATAGAGAGATTGTGAATTATTATAATCTGTACATAGTTATGGACATAAAATTATAGAGAATCACTTATTCTATTCAAAACATGCGTTAATTACCGAATAAATAAAAATATAACATTATTATTCTGTAGGGTTTAGAACGCGGAATTTGGAAAAAACCAAATGCACAACCTTGCTTGCTGTGCTGCGGGAACCCTTCGATTATGGATTGTAACTCCTCACATTCACTGGCACGATTTCTTGATTGGCTAATTGTATGTATTTGAAAACGAAGTATTGAAAGTTAACGAAAAGACAGGAAAGTCTATGCGGCGCGTGCGGTGTAGCAAGTAGCACTGACTGTCCGCGTGAGGGCAGCATCGGCGTCGATAGCTCACACGGGGTGGCGATGCATTTGTATTAAATATACCAAAAATTTGGAATTTATAAAATACGCGGAAAAATTGATTATGCTAATACGGAACATATTCTATTAAGGAAATGGCCGATTTTATCGTTTAATAATATGAGGGTACATAACAAAATTAATTATTGACTTTAAAAAGAAACATGACAAGAACGATTCAGTCTTTTTCTTTCGCCATATCCCAATTACTTGAGGTCGGCACAATATCTCTTTTCCTTCTATACTCCTCTATTTTGACATACCTCTTCTGTCACACCACAAAACAATCCATCCATCCATTTTTTTCGGTCTAATCATTCATCTTGTAGTTTAACATTATTTATGACACGTGACTTTCATCACTCCTCATTGTATGCCCATACCACCTTAATCTTCTTCCTCTCAATATTCCAATCGTGGGTGCAACTTTCAAAGATCCCTTTATGTACTCATATCTCACCTTATCCATTCTCGTAACACCACACATCCATCTCAACATTCTCATCTCAGCTGAGTGGAGACGTTTGTGGTCTATCACTTTAGTGGCCCAACATTCGGACCCGTATAGCATGACTGGTTGTATGACAGATTTGATATGATATGACAAAAATAACTATGCTACTAAAAAATATATGTAACACAAGACTGTTTGTGAACAGGCCCTCCAAAGAACCATCCCGATACAACTGAACGTGCCACTGACTCTGAAGGCGGAGGGTAAGGTCAACCCGAACGCGATGGAGCAGATTCGAATACAGGTATTGATTTTTGAAGTTATACTTCTTTAGGCGCGTATGAGAGTAAATTTTTACGACACGCGCGCACACCGTCGCACGAAAAAGCTACACCATGAAGTTACCTATAGTCAACCGACACCCCGAAGTTAGCTATAGTCAACATTTTAGTTTTTCAGGAAGGCCGAGTGTAGTATGGTGGTTGCGTAGCAACGAGTTGTTGATAGATGGATTGTGAATTTGTGAGACGAGCATTGTAATATTTCTTTGATCGACCGTATTTGGGGCTTTATTTATTTAACCAATTTAAAGAAGTATAACTTCTAACGCGTGTACATTTTTTTTATCACGTATAGATTCGCGTTTGACCATTATCTAGCTCGATTTGAGCGGAGACATGGTTTAATATCGAGCACGCTTACCTAGAAGGTACCTATTCACACGAGACTTGAAGACACCCAGGTAGTAGGTTCCGGGAACAACACGAACCCAGCAGTGTGTTCCACTCCTTTTGGTTTCAGTTGTAGTGGATGCATGAACGCAGCATTCGCTACGCAGTGCTGGAGGTCGTAATTCAATAAAACGTGCAAAGTCTGTCACTATTAGATTACCGAATGTATACACGTCACGCCTAGATAGTAGTTGTAGCTCAACTGACCCCCTCAATCAGACTATCGTTTTATGCTTCACAAATGCAAATGTGCCCGCCCGGCAACGTCGAAATAATTTTGTAGAATTAGCTTCTACTTATAATCTGCAACACATTGCTAACGATGCTCTTGACCGGCTGTAAACGAGTACTATAGGACGATAAGCTGTTCTCCACAATAACTAGAAACGTATGCCAATAAATAAGTGAACAAAAGAAGACGATCATAAAAGAATTACCACCAGTTCAAATGCCGACAGGTAATAAAATGTGCTTTTACAGATCTGTACGTTGAATTTGTCTTTGTTGGAGCCTAAGTTGTAAAAATATTATTTCTTTTACTTAATATACGATTCGGGTTACTAAATAAATTTTAAAATCAGGACAGTAGTTGCTGAGATTACCGCGTTTAAGCAAATAAACAAACTCTTCAGCTTTATAAAAAGGTTTAGCTATTAGTATAGATTCGACTGGTATCTTTTATCTGATGTCTAAATAAATTCTTGAAAGTTTTTTTTTTTAATTTAAGCAATTGAAACAACAACAACAAGCACAATATCAACAACAACTTCAACTGCAGCAACAACAACAATTACAACAACAGCAAGCAGCGCAACAGCAGCAACAACAACAAAAGAAACCCGAGCCGATATACGACTTGCCGATACACAACAAGCCGACGCTGACGCCGCAACAGCAGCAGCAGATTCGGCAACAACAGCAACAGGTATGTCCATACGCCAAATCATAATTCCCAATCATGACATAAAGTAAGAAAGGAAAAATTTTTTTAATTTATTTATTGAATTAAATAAATTAAAAAAACTTCGTTTAAAAAGCCGACTTCAAAAACTAAAAAGTATAAAATACTACTTATTTCTAAAGCTATTATTATTAATATATTTTATCCGTGCAGGAACGGAGAAAGAATACAATTTCCTGCGGCCCGGCGGCCTGTCGTAAGAGGCGACAAAACAACCCACAGCCAGGTGGTAGGGCATTTGCCCGACTGGATGGCTACCACCCCTGGTCTACAGTATGTCGCCATAACAACCTTGAGTTGTGTTCCGGCATTAGTGACCAGGTTCCAGTCTCCCTAAAGAGAGCAGCAGCGCATTCGTAGCACCTTTGGTGTTGCAAATGTCCATAGGCGATGGTAACCGCTGTCCATAAAGCGGGCCGTCTGCCTGTCTGCTGATCTCCTGCAATAAAAAAAAATAAAAAAATATATATTATCTTAAACATCTTATATACAAATACGTGTACACATAAACACATACAGTATTTACACAAATATATACATAAATATATATAGACCTTTTTTGTCACTTCTTTTTTGGAGGCACGCTAATTGTCGAATGTTGGAAGTACATAATTATTTAGTTTTTGTTTCATTCTTTTTAGTTAATTTTTAGATATTTTAGAAATTTGCCTTTAAATGCACTGTGTGCCCCCACGTGCCCCCACAATAAACCCTACATATATATATAGGAAGATTATTTTTTTTTTTTTCTCAGTCCAATAGAAAAAAAATCATGCCTCATCATTAATTGATTGTACAGTAAAATGTTCTCAAAGAATTTTGTAGAAAATTTAATGCTCTACAAAAAACGTATGCTATTTTTTTCCGTAATCCTCACCATTTGAATGATATTGAAGATTTAAGTTTGATTATTTTAAGACAAATGTCATTTTTGTTTATGAATTTTATAACTCTACAATAAATGACTATTATAAAATGCGCAATACAATTTTTTATAAGAAATTAACTGCTCCATAAAAATGCTATCCTATGTTTTAGCGATTAAATTAAGTGTTCAAAAGATATTCATCATCAAACTTTCACGTGTACTGATTTCAAAAGTTTTTGATTAGATTCGAAAAATTTCAATTTAGTATCAATTGAGAAACTTCAAAATATATTTATATGCAAGTATCTTTGTCTACATTTAAAAAAACAAATCGTCTCCTTTTTGAAGACCTTTATGTATAAAATTCTTCTATTTGTGTGCATGCTACTGAACTTTTGGTGAAAATTTTTGTGTGTTTGAGTTGGTCCCTAGATGGCTTAGGCTGGTGTGCACCTAAATTTAAAATAATAATCTCTGTGTTTCCATACATTACTACATCTGGCGATTATTTTATTTTAACCATTGGTTAAAAGTCGGTGCACACCAGCCTTAGATACTGTGGGCGTGGTTCCACAACCAGAGTTCTAGATTTTAATTTTTTCAAAGCAAAACTAGTATTATTAACATTAAATAAATCGATTATCAGTTACAACAACAGCAGCAACTGCAGCAACAGCAGCAGCAGCAGCAGCAGCAACAACAGCAGGCGCAGCAACAAGCGGCTGCGGCACAGCAGCAACAGCAGCAGGCTGCGGCTGCTGCGGCGCAGCAAAGACAGAGCAGGCCCCAACAACAGCAGCAACAGCAGCAGAGAAGCACCGTGTCTCTCTCCAGTCGAGACACTAGTGTTTTCTCAACCTCTTCCGGATGTTCTGGGTATGTGGATAAACGATGTTCATACATTGAGTTATTTTTCCTTTCAGGGCTTTTGTCGTCATTTTGGCTAAAAGGGAACCGTTTGTTTTTGAAGTCGTTAGTGACGTTTTCGCCGCGAACACAACAACCGTGGTCGCCTTGTGGAACGGCTTAAGGAGCATGTTTAAAAAGTTAAACAGAATATTTTTGATATTTTTTTTAAACATCGTAGTGGCAACACCAACTGCACGGGCCGTTCGTTCCATTTGTGCACTCCTTCCCGTTACGCATTCAAAATCTCCTCCTCCTTTCAGTGTTGCATAGTACATTTATCGAGGAAGGCTATAGGTTATATATCATCACGCTATGACCAATAGGAGAGGAGCACTAATGAAGAATGTTTAAAAGGAGGGGGGGGGGGTTGAAAACAAATTCCATGCGGACGAAGTCGCGAGCATAGCTAGTTTAATAAAAAAAAATCCTATCCTTCTTTCTGATATAACCCTAGATGGTTATGACGGCATATTCTAAACCAGGGGACCCAGGGGTTACCACCCCTAGTTTAGAGGGGGGGGGGGGGGGGCTATAACCTGACCACTAATGCCGGAACACAATTCAAAATTTTTACAACACCACACTCTAGTTCAAGGGTGGTAGGGATCCAGATGAACAAATGTTCTACCAGCTTATGTTATACTATGAGATACAAATAGAATAACAGGTAAATATAAAGCAAAAAAAATTTTGCTACACGTGTTGCTGGGAGTTTGTTGCCGCTTCTTCTCCTTAACATCAATAACAAATGACGAAGTGTACACCAGTACATAGATTACGAGGTAAAATTAGAAAGAAAGAAAGAAAGAAAAAACGTTTATTTGGCACACACAACGAGACATACGTGAATTTAATTGTACAGTGATGGATAATAAGTGTTTAAAAGTCTCGCGATGGTACCAAATAGGTGCAGTTCGGCATGTGCCAGGCAGCAGCAGATGCCTGACGCTGGTTTTCAACTGCACCCTAGGACGGACGGATGTTGCACTGTTAATTATTTATATATAAATACATACATATAGTGTGAATAATAATAAATTATATAGATAGATATACATACTGTTTATATAAACAATAATAGTTAGTACTCATAGAATTGAAACAAATATTTGGGGGATACCAATAAAATAAATATTCATTATATATGATACATATGATATACATACATACATATTGTCACGCCTGTTTCCCATTGGGGTAGGCAGAGACAATGGATCTCCACTTGTTACGATCTTGACAAACACTTTTCGCTTCATCAACTTTAATTAATCTTCTCATACATACACGCTTATTTAAACTACTTTTTATCTGACCTTTCTTCAAAATATCTTCAATTTGATCATGGTGAGTACGTCTTGGTCTACCGGCACCGACTCTTCCAGTCACATTGCTATCATATACCTGTTTTGTGATTCTGCTATCATTCATTCTCTCTACATGGCAAAACCACCTTAACATTCCCTTTTCAACTCTTGTCACTACATCTTCTTTCAATTCACAACGCTCCCTTATCACACTGTTTCTTATCATATCACTTACATTAACCTTACATATACTTCTCAAAGCTCTCATTTCAACTGCATTTATCCTACTCTCATGCTTCTTCTGCCACACCCAACTCTCACTGCCGTACATTAGCGTTGGTACTAATACCCCTTGATGGACAGCCAGACGTGCCTTTACAGACACTTTCTGGCTGTTTATAAAAGAGTTCAGCGCTCCATTCACCTTATTTCCTGCCATTACTCTCCTTTCAATATCACTTTCATGCTTTCCGTCTCTGGTAAACATGCACCCTAGGTAAACAAATTCTTTAACTTGCTTTAGTCTTTCATTTCCTATCTGTACGTTACACATTGTCATACTTTCATCTCTTTCAAACACCATAACTTTCGTCTTCTCTACATTAATTTTCATACCCTTAGTCTTATATACTTACATATGATATACATTACATATTTATAAACAGAAATAGTATTATTAGAGGCAGAAGATTTTTTTTTAATAATATATAAGAAAGATTAATATTGACATTTTCTAGCTTCCGTTGCTCATCTAAGAGGTAATTCTTTAAGTTCTTGCAAAAAGTGAAAGTCGAGCGATTTAATTGCCTTAATGGTGGTGGTATATTGTTCCATATCTTAGATGCAGCATATAAATTAAATGTTAACCTATATGTATGACATTTAAAAAGCGTTCTCCAGTCGAACTTATTTTGAATATGAATTTGGCTTTAATGTTTTTTTTATACATTTTTTAGCGGATCGTGTTGGCGCGGCTCGCGAGCTGAGGACACGCGCGACCTGGACGCACTGCTCCAGTACATTGAGGGCCCGGCGAGGCACGTCGACAGGGGCAAGAAGAGGGCCAAGAAGCAGAGGCAGAAGGCCAAGCGGGTGAGTTGTTATCCCTCTCTTTCTGACACCTTCTCCCGATCATTGTTTTTAACCCTTTAAGACGGAATTTGTTTTCGAGTGTCGCACACGGTTAATTGGGAAGCACCACCACACCACACACCACCACAAAGGGCACCTTAGTATGAAATATCTACCCACGGCCTATAGAAAAAAAATGGAGTAGGAAGTTCAGATAAACATCTCTAGTTTACGAATATATATGTCACGTTAATGCAGATAATGGGATTCAGACCAAAATATGAAATGCTTCATTGAAAAATTGTTTTATCTAAACATTTTACATATATATAAATGCTCACTGAATATCGATTTATTATCTTTTAACTTTTATACCAATGGTTTAAAAAAAAACTACTTAAAATTAATAGTTGGTACTACTGGCAATACTTAAAAATTTCACTTAATTTAATTTTTGTAGGAACCTTGTTGAGTGGGTCACATTTTGCCTAATGACCTTTGTGGTCAAATACAGGTAATTGAAACGAACGTTGAACTGATGCTTTCTCCCTCTAACTACATAGAATTTGTATTAGAGTAAAAGAGATGATATAATTCTCTTGGTATCGGCGCGGCAATTTTGATGCGAGCTTTTGGAGTAAAATATACTTGGTCCCCGTTTGAGGGTTAAACAATCACAGACTCTGATTCCATTATACCCTTTTTTACAATTTAATTTAGGAAAAAGTTTAGAAATTATACACGCTTATTTATTGTTATTGCCATTGTGTGTGACATTTATTGAATGATGTTTGTGTTGTGGTGTACCGTAAGAATAACTTATTATATTAAATTCAAATTCAAAAGTATTTATTCAAAATAAGTTCCACTGGAGAACACTTTTTGAAGGTCATACATATAGGTTAAAATTTAATTTTACTTCCTAGTCTATGTACACCGCTTCGCAACGTGTTATTGCTGTTAAGGAGAAGAAGCGGCAACAAACTCCCCAGCAACACGTCTAGCTAAAATTTGTTTTTCTTTATATTTGTTGTTCTATTTTTTATATTTAAGTACTTTTTTAAAAAGATTTTATACAGAATTATGTTACAGAATAACTTTTGAAGAATTAATGGAGTTGTAGCAAACAGTGCATATTCAATAAGACAAAGCGCATAGATAGAAAATAATTATAGTTATAAATATAAAGACGTAACATAAGTTTTTTTTTTTGCAACATATCTCCATATATTCCTATTAATTATTAATTTATTCTAGTTTTAATACTAAAGTTATACTAATGTGCAGTGTATCTGTTACATGCTGGTGTTGTGAGGAAGTGCATGTGCAGTGTGGGCCTTATGTCTATATATATATAGTGTTAACAACTAATTTTTTTACAATAAAAATTTTCGGTACCTTGAATTTAAAAATTAATATTATGAAAGCTATTGAAGACAACTCAACGAAATTTTCAGCGATTATAGTAAAAGTTTCAAGTGTCAATAATAGAAATTAGAATACTTTTTTTTTTTATTGCAGGAGGTCAGCAGACAGGCAGACGGCCCACTTGATGGAGAGCGGTTACCATCGCCTATGGACATTTGCAACACCAAAGATGCTACAAATGCGCTGCTGCCCTCTTAAAGGAGACTGGAACCTGGTCCACTAATGCCAGAACACAACTCAAGGTTGTTATGGCGACATACTTTAGACCAGGGGTGGTAGCCATCCAGTCGGGCAAATGCCCTACCACCTGGCTGTGGGTTGTTTTGTTGCCTCTTACGACAGGCCGCCCGGCCGCAGGAAATTGTATTCTTTCTCCGTTCCTGCACGGAGAAAAATACTTTGCAATATTTTGTTGTTATAACGGTGTATATGGTAGTTGTTATAGTTTGCTCGGCACCGACTTCAAGATGTAGGATATTTTATATTATTTTGTCTCTTAATGAACTTAAATTCTTAGTCAAAAATCTTTATTATTTTATATTTTTTAGTTTTTGAAGTTGATTTTTTAAAAATAAATGTGCGCGTTATAAGAAGTATATTTCATTATTTTATTTTATTTGGGGGGTTACAGCTGTAGTCTTACAAATTAAAGTTTTACAAACTAACGTTACAGATATAGCTAAAGAACAGCTATTCATAAATCTCCACAGATGGCAGGGAAATAAAAATAAAGTATTAAATACAGTAATTTTAGAAAAAGATAACAATAATATAAAAATGTTGTGACCAGAAATATAATAATTATTAGAATAGGCTTTGATTAAATTCGCATTTACGGATGCTAGACTATCCACAAACAAGTCAATGTCGACATAATTCGACTTGCTGAGTTTGTTAAATTCATTCACTGTTCACATGCAAATGTAGTTTCTCGATTAGACTAGCACAGTCAATTTTGGACTGAGCAATTTTCACCAAGAAACGTATATCAGAAATAATCCTTCGAATTTTGAGGGGCAGAGGATGGACTGGGGTACAGCGCTCAATATAAACTTGTCGCGCTATAATTATACTCGTACCGTAAAATGGGGGGAATCGGGACACTTTTTAAGTTCGACTTTGATTTTTATCGTTTGTTTGTTGTTATAGTATTGAAACGGAGATCATAATGGTTCCGGTAGTTTAAATTTTCATTTCTAATGCATTAAGATATAGTTTATTAAAGCATAATCATAAAAAGTTACCAAAACTCCCTTGTCCCTATTCACCCAGGCGTTGGGGTGAATCGGACGCTTAAGTGGTGAATAGAGTTTTTCGCTAGGGCTGACCATACTATAGGCAGGTACCTACAATACAAATTTCTCACAACTTTGACCTTTGTACGTTTTTTTAATACTTATGACAGGATGACTGACTGTTGCCAGATTATAGACAAAATATTGCAAGCTTCACATTTAAATCCTACCACAAAGTGTAACACGTAACAGAAACGTGTATATAAGGCCGCAAATAAAACTTGAGGTTTGTCCCAATTCACCCCCTAGACCCTATTCCCCCATTTTATGGTACTACTCGTCGCTTGTACGCCGCCACGCCGCAAGTGCGATTAGTCCGTTGTCGCGGTTCCAGTTGGAGTCGCGGCTGGTGGAGGAGGGTGCGCAGTTGGCGCGCGAGCTGGGCGCTGCGCAGCGCGACGCGGCCGCGCTGCGCGACACGCACGCCACGGTCAAGAGGCGCGTCGACGAGACCAGGCACGCGCTGGCCATCATCCACAAGCAGACCAAGAAAGGTCACTATTTTACTACTACACTCGTACATACGTAACTTCACGCCAGGTCCCTTGCGGGCAGTGTTGCCAGGTTAGTTTGAAAAAATTACAGTGTTCCGCATGTGAAATTACAGTAGATCGGTAGGAAAATACAGTAAATTATAAAACTCATTACAGTGTTTTTACAGTGAAAAAAAAAACGTAATTTTATTTGAATTATCAATGTATTTAATAATCACTATTGTAACTTAAATATAATTTGTCAATCAATATCTGTATCACTGTCACTTAAGGGTTCATTTTTATATATTAGGTCCGTAAAATAAAAAAAAAAACGAGGACATCATTTTTTCATTTTGGTTATAATTTATACAATTAGCAGAATTTCTTAAAATGGACTGTCGCGCTAATATGTTAGCCTTGATGGTGTTTGCGATTAATTAATTATTTTTTTTAATATCATTAATTTCGCTGAATTTTCTTTCAAATTCCGCATTAGAATTTGGAAAGAGAAAGAATTTCGAACATGAAATTTGCTAACTTTGAACTTGCGGGGTAGGCACGAACAACAGAGCGCCATTCAGGCTCATTCTTACACACCTCACTTGCTTCCTTGACATTCATAGCTCTCGTCATGCACGCTCATCTGTCCTTAAGGCTCCTGACATCACCTTCCGCTAGTACACGACTTTCAAAAAACCCTACGTACTAGCTCTACGTTACGTACATAAAAAACTGATTAGGTGTTTTGTATACATTAATATCGAGCGTTTCATAACATATAGGCGTAAAAGCAAAAATGCCATTTTTTTCTTCTTTACTAAAAATCTAAGTCTTGCCAATATGCAAATTGTACCTAACAATGAAGATATTCCAAATTTCAGCCTTATACGATCGCCTAGTTTTGTTTTATTCACAATTTGGTCCCTTGTGTAAAATTGCACTTTTGTCTGTGCGTCCATTTGTTACGAAGCCCACGACATTAATACGTGAAGCAATAACTTTTTATTACTTTTTATGAAAATTGCGCGGACGGAGGAGTATATAATTTGGCACACCTATAGTTTATATAGAGAAGGAGTGCTGCAGAATGCTAACATTTAAAAAAAAATGATGTATAAAAAATACATTGAATCAATAAAAAAAATACACACACTACCATGTATTTGGTACACTCTTTTGTTTATTGTTGAAGTTAAATTAACAGTGTAGCCTTGGCGAAATCTGTGATTATAGAAGCCATAGTCTTTGACAACAGAACCTTAATAATATACAAACTTATAATTTAAATTAATTAATATGGACGATGTTTTGTGGTTATATTAAATTGAAACGTTTGTTGCGATTTTGGATGTATATTTAATGTTTTTCCAGCTTTATATGTAGTTTTAAATTTTATACAATTGATATTTGTGATGATGTTTAGACGTATGTAAGGCGAGTGACATGAGTGACTTTTAACAATATAATGTTTTGATGTAATGAGGTTTTATGATATGAAGAAGTCGCGTTAGTAGCAAACAGACGGTTTTCGACCACGGGCAACCACTAGCATACATAAATATATATTTTTGTTAATTTGTTTATATTATATATCACATAGTTAAATCATAAAATTTCTTAGTGCATACACAACCCTGCCTTTTGCTTCTCCCCTTCTCCCTAGACTCAAAGGATAAGCTCGCCTTTGTACCTCACCATTATTCTATAATTTTGTATGTATGTTTGTGTGCAATTAAAAATAAAGAGAACATACACCTTCAATGCTTGAGTTTCTTGTTCAATTCACTACAATTACAAAGAAACTAAGTCAATATAGTGTATAATACGGCCGGCGTAACTTGGCAAATGTGAACATAGGCTCTGCGAACTTTAGAGCATGTACACTCGTGTGATGAGTGGGCATACGACTCGTCAGTGAATACAATTGGTCGCCCTTCATCCCTGTATTTTTTCATTGCTTTGTACTAGTTGGTCACTGTATTTTCTTCACGAGTTTACATGCGCTAAAGTTCGCAGAGCCTATGTTCACGTTCGCCAAGTTACGCCGGCCTTATTATAGACAACTGCACAGCAAAACATAAAGTCGCAGCCAACCTGATTTGAAGTATCTAATACGTAATGAATGACATGTGGGCAACTTGACGACGTTTTTGTTATTGAATTACAGCGATGGTGTTTTACATCGCGATTGCAGCGCCATCTATTGAAATTGAAATGACGTCTTTTATCGGGATAAAATGTCGTTTCGAACTTCATTTAAATCCGTTCAGTAGTTTTCACGTGATGTGGTTAGGCGCCTCATGCCTTATATTACCTTCCCTTCCTTCCCGCAAATCCGCATGCTGGATAGAGACAGGTGGTGCCACCTGTCGGCCAACCATGATTCGTGCCGACGGGCGCCCCAGTACGTCGACGGCCACGCGACAACCGCACGCGCATTAAGTGCAATCATAAGAACGCTTTTTTACCTGGAAACCCGCTCCAGTTGTTGGTGTGAATAATACGCAAATTTCGGAAGACGTGCTAAACGTGCTATTCTAAGGAACGAGGATTGGGAATGCGCAGGTGCGTGCCGCTTTATCTACCCGGCTGTGGATTGCCTCTTTCCACCACCAACAAATTCTTACCTTTGTCATCCGCACCACCATGATGCTCTCTCCAACAGACAGACATTCGATAAATTGCTTTTTCGCAATCTCGTCGTTCGAATGATACCCCCTGATTTTTTTACATTTTTAAACGCATTGTACAAACTCGAACCATTTATAGATTTATTATAGTATAGATATATTATTTAATAAGATGATGTTTTTATTAGGAAAGAAACAAAAATTGAATCCGGCCCAACAGGCAAAGGTTGAATTGCTAGCAGAACAATTAGGAGAGTTAACAACGATACTAAACACCACGGCCAAGGTAATTCACAATGTACTTGTCTATCTTTATTTTCAATATAAGATTTTGATTATTTTGGCAGCTCACGCTCATGAAGTTTTGTATTTTATTATTCCAGTAAAATGTGTACTGACTGAATTTTTGAGCTGAGCCCCTATGGCCAAATACAAAACAATGGAACATACCAATTAAGAAAGTGTAAAATTTGTATTAGTAATGATAAATAAGAAATCAATATAAATTGATGGTGCGGTGTTGAGTCATAGTAATAAAAACATAAATAAATAAAAGGAAACAAGAACCTCTGTCTTAACACACGATGGAGGAGAAAGTGAAAAAAATATACAAAACAATGTAAAAAAACGGAAACTACTCAACGGAGTATCGGGACTGATTATGATGAAACTAAGTATCATAAAATTTTTGAAGATCAATTATCCTGCTCAGGACTGTTTTTTGGAAATTTAAAGGATTTTGGTTCGAACATCCATATCAGTCAACGAAGACAAAACTGCATTTGCACATAAAATAATAATAATATAAATAAATAAGTATAAAATAAGTGATTTTGCATGCATAAACATGCAAAGTCATTTATTTTATGCTTTTTACTTTACACCCACAACGACACATACAAACACACACACTCGCAACAGAGACCCAAATACACTTGCACACTACGCACACAATCATTCGCACACTGGCACACATACAGGGGCTCTCACACACTCGTAACATTCAGCAGGATATTGTACTATTGAAATGTTTCGACCTTGGGGAGGTTAATTAAAATGCCGTTGCAATTACTATAGAATTTATTAGAACTGCACAAACTCACATAAAACAGGTACAAATATAACTGGATACAACCAGTACAAACTGCACGATACAACAACACGTGCAAGATACGTAATTATATCGCTCATCGAATCTACGTCTTGCTCGTATCGTAATCCTCGCTTGACTGCCGCACCCCTCCGTTGCATCATTGCTTTATACTGTCAAATATGTCTCGAGACAAAGCTGGAAATTTCTTAGAACCAGCTTGTATTTTAAATACGAGGCACCTGACAGTGGTCACAACACACAATAGGCCCGGATTACTATTCACAATGGGCTAATTCTAATTACGAAATTTAAACACAAAGTAAACAAAAGAAGATAGTCAATCGAAATCGTATTATTGAGTAAAAACATAATTCACAAATTTCTGAAACTCATTGGTCCCCAAACTAGGTCGACCTGTATCTCGGGGACCTCCTTCCTAATGGTACAATTCTGATTGTGAAATTATTGTAGTTATATTCATATACAATCATAAAACAGTTTCATTGAATGATGATTTGATTTATTGAAAGCATATAAATAAATTATTTTCATAATCAAAAAGTCTTTTTTTGAGCCATCGTATCTTCCATGCAGGAAATGCAAGCTGCCGACAAGCAAGTGGCTGACTGCACCCTGAGACTGCACCAATGCGAGCATCAGCTGGCTGAAGCCAGGTCGATGCAAGGCAAGGGCGAGAGGCCCAACATGCATCAACATGTATGTATTTTAGGGTGGTCGTTAAAAATTAAATTTCTTGCGACGCCCCCTAAAAAGCTTCCTTTTAATGAAAAAAACACTGGGATTTTTTTTATAATTTTTTCAAGTCAAGACATCACGTGCCTCAAGACGATTCAAGTTAAAACTAAAAATATAAGAAAAATTGAAAGATTAGCTTGAATCACGAAGAATTTTTAATTTTTTCTGAAACTATAATTTGAAATTCATCCCTGAGAATGATAATACGGAAGGTATTTCATTTATAAAACTTTTCCAATCTTAAAATAATTATTACTTCTAAGTATGAAGAAGTTTCCTGAAAAAACATGATATTACCCAAAAATTAACTTGAATCGTCTTGAGGCACGTGTTGTCTTGACTTGAAAAAATTATTAAAAAAATCCCAGTGTTTTTTCATTAAAAGGAAGCTTTTTAGGGGGCGTCGCAAGTAATTTAATTTTTAACGACCACCCTAATGTATTTATTATACTATTACTACAATTTTAAAAAGGTTTTAATCTAATACAAAATACAAAAAAAATGCGTGCGTACAAAGTACACATGTCAGAAGTGAAACTTCTTTCGCAGACTAATTTTTTAGGCCTTGCAATTATTAAATGACGAGTGGCAAATTCAAATGCCACATGTTATTTCTAAATATTAAAATTACCTAACCTCCAAACGAATTGATTTTCATCCGTAAAAATTTTACCCTCATGCGCCTAAAGAAGTTTCACTTCAAAAATACCTAAAATCGCGTACGCTGCGAAAACTATTGACGATAGAATAAAATAATGTACTACGACTTTCCAAACAACATTATTGACAAAAAGTGTCGCAACAGCATATGCCTAACTATTATAGTTATGCCACGATAAGTTTTTTTTTTAAGTTTTAATTAAAATGCCGCCGCTAGAAAAGGCTCTTTATTTGCATCTTGGTATTAATCCTTATCAAAACAAATTACTTTATATTCAATATTGCTTCAATACATTTATATAACTTTTTGAATTATTCAATTCGGACATCCCATTTGAAAGATATCACGAGTTTAAAAGATAACAGATGTATTACTACGTTCGCCCTTTCTCACTCTCTCTCAATCGGTCTCTCCCTCTTCTTCGACAAAAACGCTGCACATCTTCGTGACGCTACAATGCGTTTCACCCGTAAAAATGTTACCCTCATGAAGTTTCACCTAAAAAATATACTTACCTATCTTTAATACTTCTGCTATTTAAATAATCATGGTGTGTACGTCGCGGTCTACCGGCACAAACTCTATATATATTGTTACGAGTGCGAGACTCGAATTAAATTGCCCGTTAGAATTACTGTAGAGTTTATTAGAACTGTACAGACACATATAAAACGGGTACAAATATAACCGAACATAACAAGTCCAAACGTAATGCAGAAGGTCGTAATTCCATAAAACACGCATAGTCCGTCAGTTATTAGATTCCCGAGTGTAGTACTCGTCTCGCTTCGCTCGACTAACAACTCCGTCAATCGGGCCATTGATTTATACTGCCCAAATGCAATATGTCCGCCCGGCAACGTGGACCGAATTTCCTAGAATCAGCTTTTACTTTAGAATCCGTAGCGCCTGGCCAATGATAACAATACAACAATAGGCCGTATGCCAATAAGTAAACAAAAGAAGACGACCATAAAAGAATTAGTTCTAATGCCGAAGGATAATAAATGTGCTTTGTTTCAGATATACAGGTGGTTTTTGTCGAGTTGTAACAATATGATTAAGTATTGATTATTTAATAAATAAAAATATTACACACAGTTAGAACAAGCCGCGTTGCTTTTCAAGAAGCAACAGTTGCAGCAACAGCAGCAGCAACATTTAGAGCAGCAGCAGTTGCAGCAACAACAGCAACAATTGCAGCAGCACCAGCAGCAACAATTGCAGCAGCACCAGCAGCAACAATTGCAGCAGCACCAGCAGCAACAATTGCAGCAGCAACAGCAGCAACAACAGCAGCAACAGCTTCTGCAACAACAGCAGCAGCTGCAGTTACAGCAACAACAACAGAGACAAAGGCAGATCGAGTTGGAGCAACAGAAAGCCGAGAAGCAAAAACAGAGCTCCGCATTTATGGGTTAGTTGAATAGCATATTTTACTGTGTTTTTGAAAAAGTCCAAAAATGCATAAACTTACCCAACGTATCATTGTTAGAATTTGGAATATGTAAATAACTTATTTTGAACAAAAACTTCCCAGGCTAAAAAAATATCATGCATTTTATTATCTACAATTTTCTAGCGATCAATGAATAAAATACCTATGTAATTCGATTTCTTTTAAGTAATTCCCAGAAAAATTCCCGTGGGCTTAGGATGAAAAGTAGCGCAAATTTTAAATACAAGAATTTGTATCGATTAGCAAAATCCGCATCTAAATCGGACCAGTAGTTCTTACGCGAAATCCGACCAAACAGAAAAGAAATTTAAAAAAGTTGCATCGCGTTCTCCTTTCTTTATGTAGTATATTCCAATTGTTTTTAGAGTTTTGTAATCCTTATACAAATATTATAAACGTGAAAGTTTGTAGATATGTTTGTTACTCTTTCACGCAAAAACTACTGAATGGATTTTGATGAAACTTTACATAAACATAGCTTACACATCAGAATAACACATAGATTTATAAAGATACAGTGTGAATTATCATCCAAAATACAACGATTTTCTGCCACCACGCGAGTGAAACCGCGGGCACAGCTAGTCTTTTTTATTTTTTTTATTGTAGGAGTTCAGCAGACAGGCAGACGGCCCACTAGATGGAAAGCGGTTACCATCGGCTATCGACATTTGCAACACCAAATGCGCCGTTGTTCTCTTAAGGGAGACTGGAGCCTGGTCACTAATGCCGGAACGCAACTCAAGGCTATTATGGCGACATACTTTAGACCAGGGGTGGTAGCCATCCAGCCATCAGTCGGAAAAACACCCTACCACCTGGCTGTGGGTTGTTTTGTCGCCTCTTACGACAGGCCGCCCCAACGCAGGAAATTATATTCTTTCTCGGTTCCTGCACGGAGAAGATATAATAATCTCTTACGTTCTATATAACGTGATCTCCGAATTCACGCTTTCGGAGTTCTAGCTTTGTTTTATTGAGCGGGCGACGTTCAAGAACGCACCCAGTTCATGCGACTGAGCTGTATAAACTTTGGTTCCTTTGCTTGGTATTATAATACATTAAAGGACAACATTGGACAGGTGGCGTGAACGGTGGCAACATAGTGTGCGTTCGACGGTCGCCCGGCGACGGTGCTGTCACGGTTTCGATTCCCGGACAGGGCACCGAGACACCGCTCGCCCAGTTGGTCAGAAACAACAGGCATTTGACCGGTGAGTTATTCCATTTACACAGATTTAATTCATAAGAAACTGTTATATATTAAATCTTCAAAATGGTGTAACCTGACCATAACGTCTACAACGAGAACTATTTTTTTTGCATTCTGGCAACAAATCGCTGTCCCGTAGTCACATTTTAAATCTTGTATCAGTCGATGGGATCGAAGAATTCTGTGCGGTCGATGGCATCGGTGTGGTCGATGTGGTTGGTGTGTGCGATGTGGTCGATGTGTGCGATGTGTGCGATGTGGTCGATGTGTGCGATGTGTGCGATGTGGACGATGTGTGCGATGTGGTCGATGTGTGCGATGTGGTCGATGTGTGCGATGTCGTCGATGTGTGCGATGTGGTCGATGTGTGCGATGTGTGCGATGTGGACGATGTGTGCGATGTGGTCGATGTGTGCGATGTGGTCAACGTGGTTGATGTTGTCAATATGGTCGATGTGTTCATGTGGTCGATTTAGTGTACATATGTAATTTTAATACCGAAAATTGGTATAGATACTTTTAATCCGGGATATGGGGTAATTTGCGATATAAAATGAAACGAATCTTTCGGGGCAATAACATAAGAATTTAATACAATGAACCTGTGTTGTAACCCCTTTATTTTGGTTCAATTTAAATTAACAATGAAACGTTTTATTGCTGTTGTCTCACTCTGTTTATATAGGATTTGCATGAAATGGGTATATATACGATTAAAACGTTATAATGCAGTCATTTGACTTTGAACCTTAAAGCTGGTAGGTACCAGGCGTTATTTTATGAGATAGAGTATAAACTCTAGTGTGTGTGTACATATTTCTGCATTATTATATTGTCGCTTTACTAGTAAATAAATTCTTTGTTTGTTTCCAGTGTTGAACGTGTGTGAAGAGCAAGCCCGTGCCCCGGCGCCGCCCGCGTCCGAGAGCCAACGCAAGCAGACCTGGGAGCAGGCATTGGCGCACATCAACCAACTGGCCAAAGGGAACAAGGAGAAGGTGTGAAGATATTTTTGTTATTTTAACACTTTTACTTTGCATGTAATAAATACCCCTTACAAAATGGTACACTAAATTGTATTACTGTAAATTTTCATCAAAATCCGTCTTGTGTTGAGTGTTGTAATAGTTTCATACAACTATCCGTTATCAAAAAGTTTCTCTTGAATATAAAATACGAAATTAATACCTACAAATCAATCAAGTTTCCTAAACTCAAATGTCGCGGGTTCGATCCTGGCCGGAACGCATGCACCACTTGGCAGTTTTCTGACCTAATGTGCATATTGTTACAATCAACACGTGCTAACAAGGGTGAAGAAAAATATCGAGATAACCGATGTGTCAAACCTGCCAAGCCGCCTTGGACAAGCGTGGCGGGTATGCTGTCCGTTCACCTATAGTGAGAGGAGGTTTATGGCAAAAGAAATTACCCAAGGCGGGTTACATTATTGAAGTTTTAGTAGGTATCTCTATTTTTTACTTCCAGTAATAAATATAGCCTATGATTACTCAGGGGTAAACTAGCAATGTAACGGTGAAAGAATTTTTGAAATCGGTCCATTCGTTTTTGAGTTCATTCATAAACATACCTAGTTATCCACATTTTTTTTTTGCATGTATTAATATTGATTCCAAGAGCTTTCTGTTACACCATCATATTGTACAAATACATATCTGTAAATGACACTCACACACACACACACACTGACATAGCAGACAAATTGCAGGAGTGTCGCTTACGTTGGTACGGCCACGTTTTACGGAGACCGGCTAATTATGTGGGGAACAAATGTCTAGCCATGCCACCTCCGCCAGGTCCCGGACGAAGGGGAAGGCCCAAGAAATGTTGGCTTGACGTCGTGAAGGATGACATGCGTGCCAATGGTCTCAAAACGGGGGATGCCGAAGACCGCGCGAAGTGGAGTAGAAAAAGCAGGAAAGCGGACCCTGGGCGTCGGAGTGAACGCTCCGAACGCAACCGGGATTTAACGCTCGGATGATGATGATGATGATGATGATGATGATGATGATGATGATGATGACATATCTGTAAATGTTTGTTTGTTTGTTTGTTTGTATAAATGGTGAATAATGAGTACATGTACACACTCACACAACAACACAAACGTATGTTTAAGTATCATCATATTCCAAATATGGAATATATAATATGCAAAAGTGGATGGATGCAGAAGTCGCGGAAGGCCAGGACACACCTTTCATGATCAAATTGATCGTGTATTAGGAGAAGGTGATGTCAGAAGCCTGAAGAACAGACGAGCGTGCATGACGAGAGCTATGAATGTCAAAGAAGCAAGTGAGGTGTGTAAGAATAAGCCTGTATGGCGCTCTGTTGTTCGTGCCTACCCCGCAAGGGACCTGCCGTGAAGCTATGTCTGTATGTATGTATGTATAATATGATGTTACATTTGATTGGTGATCAAATGATTAGATTTTTGTTTCAGAAGAAGCAGAAGGAAGCCCAAAATCAAATCTCACAGACAAAGAAGATCGAGCCGAAAGCGAGCAAAGAGCAGCAGAGGTCCAACTCTTTGCCCGACTCGCAGTCACTGTCGAAGAAGCAGAGGAAACTGCTCGCAAAGCAACAGGTAACTGTCGATGTTGTTATTTGAGACCGGTTCCTATATCTTACCGACCGTTCATTTGCCTTACTATCGCTTGAAATTTGACATAAGCCCCGTACATGTAATGTCAAGATTCAATCGATGGTAGGGCAATTGAATGCATAGTGCAGGGGCCCAACACAGGAAATTGTTTTCTTTCTCCATTCCTACACGGATAAACAAGGTAAGTTTATCCGTGCTGGAATGGAGAAAGAAAACAATTTCCTGCGTTGGGGCCGATTAGGACTTCAAGGGTCAGTTGAGCTACAACTTCGATCTAGGCGTGACGTGTACATTCGAGAATCTAATAGTGACGGACATTGCGCGTTTTTTTGAATTACGACCTTCTGCATTACGATTGGTTTTGTTGTGTTCGGCTATATTCGTACCTGTGTTATACGTGTTTCTATAGTTGTAATAAATACTATTGCTTCAGTGTCTGTGTATGTCACTTGAATGGCCCTAGCGGAAGATCAGCACTGGTTAAGTTAACCAGCAACATGCTGAGCTAGGACCAATTTAGAGCTACACTTTCTTTGTTTTTTTTCTATTGCATTGTTTTATATTGTGCATTTATTTATTTATGCTTGTATATTGTATTTTAATTTATGTTGTAGTTCTAAATAAACGTTTTTTCTTTCTTTCTTTCTTACTAATTCTAACGGCATTTTAATTCGAGTCCCACAAACTCGTAACATTATATTAGAATTATTGTTCCATACATCTCTATAGATTTCGTTACAGGCGGAAGAAGAGGAACGCAAGAAACAGCAGCAAGAATTGAAACTAGCCAAAAAAGCGGAAACGAAAAAGTCGGAATCGCCAAAAGTGGAAGCCGCCGTCAAGAAGGTGGAGAAGAAACCGGAGGCCATCAAAAAACCGGAACCGGTCAAGAAAAAGGAAGAAAAGAAGGAGAAGGAGAAGAAGCAAGAGAAGCCCGTCGAGAAGAAGGGCAAGGAGAACAAACAGGAGAAGACTAGTGAGTTTATTTTTCACAAGCTTTTATTTAACTTGCACCGTCGCCGGGCGACCGTCGAACGCAAACTATGTTGCCACCGTTCACGCCACCTGTCCAATTTTGTCCTTTAATGTATTACAATACCAGGCAAACGAATCAAAGTTTATACAGCTCAGTCGTATGACTGAGTACTGAGTGCGTTCTTGAACGTCGCCCGCTCAATAAAAAAAAAAATATTTAAATTTCGACAAGAAAAAAATTCTCCAGTTCGAGAAGTAATCAACTTTTTATGGTTTTCCAGTGGTCGGTAGTTAATAATAAATTAATTATATCAGCCCATAAATGTCCCACTTCTGGACTCACTCGCTCCCACTATAGGGAGTACGGACAGTATACCCCCCACGCTTGTCCAAGTCGGCTTGGCAGGTTTGACCCATCGGGACCTTACATAGTAACAACTTGAATTTCAGCACCAACGCCAACGTCGAAGCAGAACAAGCAGCCAACGCAACAACAATCGCAGCAGCAGCAAAATCAGACTACCAACACAACAAACAAAAAGGAGAACAAGAAAAAGGACCAACCGCAGAAACCTCAAGTCGTCAACATCACACCGGACACGACTATCGAAGTGGTTTCTAAAAAGGTGAGGTTTTCTTGGCTCAGTGATTCATAGTGGGTCTTGGCCTCCGAAATGAGAGCTCTTCTCTGCCCTGCGCAGTGCTTGCCAATTATTGGGTGGTATGCCAGGTAGCTCCGAAAGGTCAGCCTCCACTCTGTCCTTCCAACGGTATTTGGGACGGCCGACCGGGAGCTGACCTACCGGCCATGCTATTTTTCTGTGTTCTGCGCAGTTTCTGGCCAATTACTGGCTCGTAGCTCCGACAGGTCAGCCTCCACTCTGTCCTTCCAGCGATATTTGCGACGGCTGACCGGACGCTGACCTACCGGCCGTCCCAAATATATTATTTCATATAATATCATATAAGTGCGTGCCTCTTGTTTAAATAGGCTACAACACAGGTTGCATTATATGAAATTTTTATATCTATAAAAACTACATAAACAACAAAAATTACAATAAGGACAAAAATGACCCAAATAACAGAAATGATCAGAATTACCAAAATCACAAAAATCCTATCCTACTTTTTGGGATAACCTCCACATTAATCTATGCCATTAACTGGGATAAAAAGTATTCCTTGTCTATCCTCGGCATTAATATTACCTTTATACCGAATTTCAGCCAAATCGGTCCAGTAGTTTTTCCGTAAAAGCACAATAAACGGAGAGACAAATATATTTTTATCCCGGAAATGTTTCCGTGAAAACATAACAGACAGAGTTACTTTCGCATTTATGATGTTAATGGTATATAATAAGTAAGGCTTGGCCACGAGATTCTCAATTTTGAGGTTTATTCAGACTCTCCAGCTACCATACTCTCTCTTTGTTGGACCCAGAATCTTACGGAGAACTTTCCCTTTCGCTACTAAAAGCTGGTTCTCCTTGAGGGCGAGTATCCAAGCTTCTCACCCATACATCAGGATGGGCCGTATGACGGTTTTATAGATCCATATGATTTTTTGTTTTTCTATTTAAAAGCCTGGACACCAGTACCTTATGCAGGGCTGCACAACACCTTAGGGCGTTTCGCATACGTCTAATTACTTCATCCTGTCTAGTGTTTGTGTCGGTGACTACAGCCCGGATATTTGGAATTTGGCTACCCCTCGCTGGAATCGCTTCATCGTCACCCCTAATCAGCAATAATCTTGTCACGGGTCGTGTCTGGCAGACATCCCTTTTTAGCGATAAGACCGCCCTTTGTACACAATTAGAATAATACGAGTTTGTAAATTTTTTATAATGGTGTATGTACCGTACACGGCGGGATCGGTAACCCGACGGTCCAAACCCACAAGGTAATTTTTGGCACTTATATACTAGGTACTTACCTGGTACCCCAGTCGACGGTGGCGGGAACAGGAACAAGGGTAAACACTATTTAGTCGGTATATTAAGGGAAGGGCGCCCCTTCAGAGGAATTATATAAAATATCCTACCAAACTACTACAAGGGAAACACTACGGGGGTTAGATAAATGTCTGTCCAAATACACCCGCGCCTCGTCCTATTTTGTTACGATCACTTGTTCACTGTCTAGATTTACTAATATAATGTTCCACTAACTGGTATTAATCAAAAAAGTCTCAATAAATAATTTAATACTCAATATATAGCGCGAGAGCAGTCTCCGTGCGTCTACGAGTCAATTGCCGGTGTACCCGCTTTTCGACGCGATAAAAAAAAAGTGCACACGAATGTATCGCGTAACAATCGAAAGCCGGCGCTCGATATCTGTATTCCGAACAGTGTACATTGAAATGTTATCGATCTATAACAGATTAGTGTATCTATTTTAAAGAATTAAGAATTTATTGGTCTCCAATAATAAGCTAAACAACTACAATATACAGTGGTGCTTAATTTAACATTATGCGACAATCATTACGCGCCGTGCTAGTTTAAAACTGTGTTACGGCAGAGTAAGTTCACGTTTCGTTAGTTAAAAATATCAAAAAGATTGTTTCGAACTACGTTTAAAATAATTTGTTAGCGCACAAAAATGAATTCGCACAATACGGCCGGCGTAACTTGGCGAACGTGAACATAGGCTTTGCGAACTTAAGCGCATGTAAATTCATGAAGAAAATACAGTGACCAACTAGTACAAAGCATGGAAAAAATACAGGGATGAAGGGCGACCAATTGCATTCACTGACGAGTCGTATGCCCACTCATCACACGAGTGTACATGCGCTAAAGTTCGCAGAGCCTATGTTCACATTTGCCAAGTTACGCCGGCCGTATTATACAATACCAATTAGGCAGTATATGTAAAGAATACAGAGACAGCAACACTGTTTGTTAGGTAAAAATAAATATACACCTATATTTTATTTATATTACACATATATACAGTCGACTCTCGTTAATTGGAAACTCGAGGGACTCTTTAAAATATTACGAATTATCGAGTGTTTGAAATTATCAAATGGTTGGAAGTTTTTCAGATAAGAAATATAACTTTGAATTATTGAGTGTTGATAATCAATTATGTATTACATACATATTTATTAGCTTCTATTCTTTAACAATGACAACTTGACATATGACAAAAAATAAGATGTACATATTCGTAATGTGTATTAATATTATTAATACACATTAGTATTAAACTAATAAAGAAATCTGTTATATTGGTTTGCTTCTCGATGGATTACTGGGGCTTGTTTATAAGAGGATCTGATCCTTTACGAATTGTCGAGTGTTTGACGCCGATGTGTTCGAATTAACGCGTCCTTTTGTTAGGTAACGATGATTTTTTCGTTCGAATTACCAAGTTTTATGCAATTGGTAATAAATATAATGATTTTGTTCGAAGTATAAAGAGATTTTTTGGGGACCTCAAGATAACTTTGAAGTATAGAGGTTCGAATTATTGCAGTATTGATAAATAGGTACATAATAACTATATTATAATACTAGCTTCTGCCCGCGACTTCGTCAGCGTGGTGTGGTTTTTTTAACTATCCCATGGGAACTCTTTAATTTTTCGGGATCAAAAATATCCTATATGTTGACCTGGGATATACGCTACCACCATACAAAATTTCATTTAAATCGGTCCAGTAGTTTCGGATATTAGCCGGTACAAACAGACAGACAAACAGAGAAACAAAATAAATAGAAAAAAGTCGAAATTAGTTCTATTTCACTTCTTACATCTCCCTGATTCGGTTTTTAGCATATTTCTTCATTGTACAGAAATTCAACCTCTACAGATTTATTGTATGTATAGATAATTAAATAAAAATTTGTTAAAAGGTTTCATATTTCCATTCACCTATGGCACCTTAATAGATGATACGTACTTGGCTGGATTTGCTCAGGCTTTATTATCCAATTAGAGTTTTGATTCTGACTTTGATTATAAATTTTCTCTCAAAATTTCAGAACCCATGTTCGAATGAACCCGATAAACCAGCCTCGTGCAGTATTATGGAACAACTTAGTTGTGGTGTTCAGGTTTGTATTTTTATTTAAATTCATTATCAGTCATATCCCTGTTGCGTCTGAAGCGTCTGGTCTGGAACCTGCGGTCTAGAGTAGAGGTCTCCAAACTTTATAGTCTTTATTTGTAGTTTTTACAGGTTTCGCAATGTTAGTGGGATTTATTTCATTTATTTTTAGTTATTTCTTTCTAAGTTAACTTTGCTGCATATTTTTTGGTCAAACAGGTGGACGGCCCACTTGATGGCCTACGAACGTTTAAAACACCAGGGGCGTTGCCAATGCGTTCCGACCTCAAAGAAATTTTATAACGCCCATCTTAAACAACCCCATGTCGTAGCGCAGAGTGAGAACCTCGGCGGAAATTTCTCTCCAGAACATTGTTGTACACGGATTATTAAACTTTACGTAGCAAGCAAATTAATTTAAAAATTATATCAAAAAAACTTAATTCCAACTGAATACAGCAACAATAAACCTTTGAAATAAACCCTCTTTCAAAAATAAAGATTTAAAAGAATAAGCCGTTATCTGTTGCGGTCTATT
The DNA here is from genome assembly GCA_012273795.1 of Dendrolimus punctatus. Lineage (NCBI taxonomy): Eukaryota > Metazoa > Arthropoda > Insecta > Lepidoptera > Lasiocampidae > Dendrolimus > Dendrolimus punctatus. The sequence goes on from CM022556.1 coordinate 4,386,846, forward strand.
TTAATGATATACTACATGAGCCGTAGTTCGTAGACCTCTGGTCTAGACCGTATGGTCTGGGGCGTCTGGTATGGTCTATAGTTGTGTGAATGTGGTGAAAATGGGGCGTCTACTAATGCCTCAGCAGGAGCCCTAAAGCGGTCGCGTTTTGGAATACTGGTAGTTGTAACACATAGCCCAATGTTTAATTTTATTTTGATATCCGTCATGTTCGCTACACGAGTCTTCGAGGATGACCTTAGGCTGTCTGAACTCTCTTCACTCTGTATGGATTTACATGCGTTTCTTTAGTCAATTTTCGTTTAGAAAAAGTAATTTTTATTTCGACACCTATAAAAGTGATATCTTTGTTACCAATCTGATAATAGTAAATTTATTTTTGACAGTAAGCAACGTTGAAAATATCGTTTTGATTTCAGGTTGCCGATTTGAAACTTCCTCCCGGTATAACATTGACTCGAGTCCAACCTAACGAGAAGAAAGAACCACCCTCAATCAAGTCTGTGGTGAGTTATTAAAATATTTATTAATTAACAAAGAATTTTAACAATCATGTACAAGATGTGTTCACAGTGATGATGCGAACTTATTTTCGCACACTGTTAATAACTATACCTTGCCCGAAGGTTTATTTTACTTTTGACAGGTTGATCATTGATGATCTATTCGTGTAGATCCAAATCTATAGTATATACAGGATATTTGGCGCATGGACCGACAATTTTTTTTGGGGGATTGGGTGGAACGAGAGCTATCTTTAACCCAGATATCCCACTCTGAATATATGGGTAAAATCTGATCCCACTTTGAATTTGACGTTTTTCATAGATTAATTCGTTTTTACGAGTTTGAAAGCTCGTCAAGTATTTTTGTTATCAGAAGCTAATTAATGTTCAATTTAGAATAATCATACATCAAAGACTGCAATAAAAGTATTTGGTTCAACTACAACAACGAACTAGAAAAATATGTCGTTTTAAAGACGATGAACCAGGTAATTTTCAAAAACAAAATCGTATCTCGATTGCAGTGACACTTGGGACATAGGGATCTATGGGTTAAAGATAGCTCTTGATCCACCCGATCCCCCAAAAACTTGTCGGTCCATGCGCCAAACACCCTGTATATACTTTTATTTTATTTTATTGTATGAGTTCAGCAGACAAGCAGACCGACCACTTGATGGAAAGCGGTTACCATTGCCTATGGATATCTGCAACACCAAAGGTGCTATAAATGCGATCCTGATCTCTTAAGGGAGACTGGAACCTGGTCACCAATGCCGGAACGCCACTCAAGGTTGTTATGGCGACATACTCTAGACCAGGGGTGGTAGCCATCTTACGACAGGCTGCCCTCAAGCAGGAAATTGTATTCTTTCTCCGTTCCTTCTCATTTCCCACAATAGTCCTACATTGGCCGGGGCATGGCCTTGGATGCATTAGTATATAGTCTAGACAGGTACAATCGCCGGTCAGTTTCACGCCATATTTACATAAATTATTTTGTTTTTTGACATTGTTTTATTTCTGTTTTTTTTATATATATAATGAGTCAATTAATTTTATACTATTAGAATTGTTGTGATTTTTTTGTTTTTAGATTAACATGCATTCAAATATTTGTATGACCATGTGTAGGTCAAATACAGTGAGGACATCTGACTTTTCTACCATCCTAGTTATAGCTATTACCTGTATTTTTTACAAATAAAGTTTCGTTTCATGAAATTTGTCAAGGGGTCTTTGCGTGTTGGCCTTCCCACGGCCCCAGCAAGCCCTCCAAAATTCTACTTTAATTTTTCCATTTCTTCTTGCCTATTTAACCATGATTATTCTCAGATTAGATATTTCTTATTTATTATATGCTGCATATTTGACACAAACCGACAGACTGACGGACAAAATATAACATTGATATTGTTATAGTTTTTAGTTAGTTTTTTTAAGCTTTATGTTCCTTATTACGTTATGTTCTTCTTTATTCGCTTCGTAGCGTTAATTTTTATATCAGTTTTTTTATATATTAATGATACAGTTTATTTTTATATTTGTTTGCAATAGTGCAATAGTACTCATCATGTTATTATTATTTTTTGTTTTATTTGTGTTTATTTCGTTTTTCCTATCCGTAAGTCACTTAAACGGCCCTAACGAAAGACCAGCGCTGGTGGTTGACCCAACCAGCATCATGCTGAGTTAGGACCGATTCAGAACTTCAATTCAATTGTATTATCTTATAAATAAATACATATTGGTCTGTATGTAGTTCTGAATAAATATTTTCCTTTCTGTCTTTCTTTCAAAAATTCGGGCCATTTTTATGGCACGTGGTCTTGAAAGACATACCATATAATAATGTTAAAAGTAAGTTATTCTGTTCTGTATTATGAACATTGTGTTTAATATTTAGAAGAAAGAAAAAACATTTATTTAGAACTACAACACATGAAAACACAATATACAAGCATAAATAAATAAATATGTCCGTGGTTCGCTTTGACATCCATGGAATTGGACAGGAAAACTATTGTAGCTCTACTAAGACTTCGCTCCGGGCACATTCCTTCAAATAAGTTTAAATATATGATGAAGGTTTCGAGTTCACCAAACTGCTCTGAATGCCAAAAAATTGAAGATATTTATCACGTGTTGGCGGAGTGTGTCCGGGGCGAGGCGTTGCGGCGTCAGCTTCCGGTCGATTACAATGTCGGTAACTGGACGAGTATTCTGTCTTCTCCATTTTCTGGGGAGGCCAGAGTGCTCGTTCAGTTATTATATCAGTGTATTTAGAGTTTAAGGAAGGAGATATTATTGTAAGATTGGACGGGGTGACATTATCACAAAGTGACAAAACCCCATATAATAAAGATTAAAAAAAAAAATAAAAAAAAAAAAAAATGTACAATGTGAAAGAAAGAAAAACTTTATTTGCAAAAAATTGCGACGTAATTACATTCCATATATATTGTTATACACAGAGCATATTTGAATATTTCTACGCCGCATTTTCAGCAAACAAAGTTTGCACTCAGCATATTGCTGTGTCGGAATTATATCCGACACAACGCTAATTTTCAATGCAAACCTTTGGCGTAAGACGAAAACGACCCAATTTTGTTTATCTTCTTATATATATATAAAAATATATATGAAAATCTTGTGTCACGATGATGTTGCCAATAAACTCCAAAACTACTGAACCGATTTTAATCAAATTTGCACACCGTGTGCAGTTTGATCCAACTTGAAAGATAGGATACTTTTTATTCCGTTGGAACCGGTAGGTGGCGCTGAGATCGGGTTCTAGAATCCTCCTAATCACCGAGAGCGATTTTGGTGATTTTGTTTTTGTGCGTTTGAGTGGGTTCCCGGATGGTTTAGATTCGCAATTAGAACCGGTAGGTGGCGCTGAGATCGGGTTCTAGAATCCTCCTATACACCTGGACAGATTATGGTGATTTTGTATTTGCGTCATGAAACGAAGTTTTTTAGGATTTCAAAAAATATGACGGTACGAAGTTCGCCGGGTCAGCTAGTAAAATGTAAAAATTATGAATATAACTGATACTACTTATGTAATACTTAAGAATAATACATTAATACGTAAAAGGTGTGTGATGTGATACAATACAATAAATAAAAGTGTAGCTCTAAATTGGTCCTAGCTCGGCATGTTGCTGGGTTAAGTTAACCAGCGCTGATCTTCCGCTAGGGCCGTTCAAGTGGCATACACGGACAGTGCAGCAAATGAAATTCGATTGAGACGTGTTCGTTGTCTATGGTTATTGCAGCCGGCGTGGAAGTGCAGCCAGCTGCCGTGCACGCCGACGCCGGTGGCGCGCCCGCAGCCCGTCATCAACGCCGACCCCTCCATGATGATGTTCAGCGCCGCTCAGCCTGGTGAGAAGTTAAACTACTATCTTTAATCATACATACATAACTTCACGCCAGGTCCCTTGCGGGGTAGGCACGAACGACAGAGTGCCATACAGGCTTATTCTTACACACCTCACTTGCTTCTTTGACATTCATCGCTCTTGTCATGCACGCTCGTCTGTTCTTAAGGCTCCTGACATCACCTTCTGCTAGTACACGATCAATTTGATCGTGGAAGGTGTGTCGTGGCCTCCCGCGACTTCTGCATCCATCCACTTTTGCATTGTATATCTGTTTAGTCATTCTTTCATCATACATTCGTTCCACATGCCCGAACCACCGGAGCATTCCCTTCCTTACCTTCACCCCGACACTCTCTTTCAGACCAACTCTCTTTCTTACGTCAGTATTACGAACGCGGTCTGCGAGCGTCACTCCGCAGATTTTGCGCAGTGCTCGCATCTCGACCACGTTTACTCTACTTTCATGCTCTCTGTTCCATAGCCAACTCTCGCTTCCATACGTTAGCGTAGGTACCAGCACCGCGTTGTGTATGGCAAGCTGGGCCTTCTGGCTGAGGTTCTTAGCACCTAGAAGTTTACCTAACGCTCCATTGACACTATTCCCCAAATTCACTCTTCTTTCTATATCAGCGGTGTACCTTCCATCCCTGCTAAAAGCACATCCAAGATATACAAACTCATTTACTTGTTCCAGCATAACATCACCGACCATTATACTTGCATTCGTTCTGGTTTCTTCTCTTTCAAACTTTATCTTTAATCGCCTGGTATAAAATGACAGCTGCGTACGACCTCCTCTTATGAATGACTTTATTGCACATATACATTAAAGTACTGAAGTGTTTATGTTCTTAACACTTACTATTTAGGAGACTGGACATGAACGCGTAACGAAAGATGGTATTCGACTGAGAAATTGAAGACATGAGTGGATGAAGGTGATAAGTCGCATTATTCCAATTCTGAGTAAATCGAGATAAAAGTTTTACTTTTATTTTAAACTGAACTGAACCTAACACCTTTTTCAACTCTTTATTTCTTAAATATGCCTTATATCTATGGTCTAAGGTCTGTAGTCATTTGGTATCGACTTGTAACCTTCATCTACGCAAAAAACAGCAAAAAACCGAATATGCGACATATCACCTTTATCCACTCACGTCTTCAATTTATTTATGAAATATATAAAGAATAATACATACATACATAACTTCACGCCAGGTTCCTTGAGGGGTAGGCACGAACAGCAGAGCGCCATTCAGGTTTATTCTTACACACCTCACTTGCTTCTTTGACATTCATAGCTCTTGTCATGCACGCTCGTCTGTTCTTAAGGCTAAAATAAAAATAAAATGCTGCGCTTAAAACCGTTAAATAGCATTATTGTATCTAGTGCTTTGTTTCTGCAGAACCACCGAAACCCATACAACCCCCAGAGCCACCTCAACCAGCCCCGTCCACGGGCAAATCGAAGAAAGCGAAGAAAAAGGCCAAGAAGGCAGCTACAGCAGAACCGGAACCTAAGGATGGAACAAAAATGGTGACACTCCGCAACCCGATGTTCCATCCCAACTTACCACCAGTGCAGATCAGCACTGCCAACGCACCCAAGAAGCCTGAACCGTCCAACCTGAGGATTCCGGACCCTATACCGATGCCACCGAACGCATGTCAGGCAACGATAACCCCGACTTCCAACGGAATGTATACCATACGTAATCCGTTGATGTCGATGATGCACCAGCAAGGGCTGATCAGGAACCAGAACCCCAATGTGTACCAGAATCCGCAGTTCAATTATGTGAATCCGAATGCTTATACTCCGGTGACGAATCAGGGCTTCATTGAGAGGTATCTATAATCTAAATATTTAGTATTTTTTTTACGAAAATGTAACTATTGCATGTCTCCTCATGTTGGAATAAAAAAGTGTGTGTGTGTACTTATGTACACGCGTTAGAAGTTATACTTCTTTAAATTGGTTAAATAAATAAAGCCCCTACCACGGTCGCATCGACCGTGGTAGGGGCTATATAACTTTGTAAAATACCACAATCACACTCAAGTATTATATATATATATATATATATATATATATATATATATATATATATATATATATATATATATATATATATATATATATATATATATATATATATTTCGGAGGGAAGCTTTAATTGAAAGTATAGTTGACTGGATGTATAACGCACAATATCATTTGTTTACATTTTAATTACTTCTTAAATTCTTAATGTAATTTAATTAGATTTGTTAAATGTTTCTATAACTTAAAGATCGTCCTAACCTAATAAAAGTTATGAATATTGTAATTTAATAAACTACCAATCAGAGCGGGGTCAGCGCCCTCTATACTTTGAGTAGTATCTACTTCGGTAGACTGAGGAGTTTTTGTGGCACATTCGGTTGATGGCAACAGGTCGAGTTGGACCATGGAGTATTTTAAAGAAAGTATTGATGTTGGAAGTATGAGCGGTGCCCTGAACCCGCTGCTGGGTCTAAACTATGTCATAATGTTGATAGAATCTAAATTAAAAGTGTATAAACCGTGGCTATCGTATTTTATGCTCGCATTTTACCCTGATGACGCCCACTTAACCTGCAATAAGTAAAGATGATGTCGTGAGAACCAGGCTGTTCTGCGACATACACATATATATATATATAATGTGTAGGACTGTAAATCATCAAACTCGTATATTAATTAAAACACAATAAAGTAAAGAAATATTGACTATAGCTAACTTCATGGTGTAGCTTTTTCGTGTGATGATGTGCGCGCGCATCGTAAAAATTTACTCTCATCGCGCCTAAAGAAGTATGGCTTCAATAATTTAATTAAATAAAATTAATAGTTAATGAATAAAATTCATTAATAATGAAATTAAAACATAATAGTTGAGATTATGATATAATAAATCGTAATAATTTCAACCAGCACACTTCACTTCGTTTTATAACTGCTAAATTCATATAATTTCCTTTTGCTACACCAGCGCTATTTTGAGTTTTCGAACCATAATTTGATGTTTACTTTTAAATGATCCCCCATACTAGATGGTCCTCCTTATACCTCTAGTCTCCATTATTTTTGATAATATCGACAGCTCTAACAACTATAATTATCATTTGTATTTATTTACATAGGATCACGCTCATGTATTTGCCATGGTCTTTAAGTCTTTTGAGGGTACTAAGTTAATATTATTTTTGTCCAAAGCTGCCGCGCAAAAACCAAGAGAATTCAATCGTCTCTTTTAATCTAATACAAATTCTATGCAATTAGAGAGAGAAAGCATCAGTTCAATGTTCATTTCAATTATCTGTATTTGACCAGTTCCGTCTAAAAGGGTTAATTGTGCTTAACTATAAATCAATAAATTGTTGCATATAAACTGACGAAACACCTGTCAATGAATCTTGTTGCTCCTTTCAGGTCTTCACCGAAGGAGGAATACCCGTCGAGGCTACTGAACCTGGCCTCCTTCACTCAGAAGAACGATGAGGGTTACTCTTTGTTTAACACCACCGAGAATCAGCAGAGGAGTTTCCTGAGTCAGGAGTACTACGACAACAGCAGCCCGAAGCCAGTTGTTTCTCCGAACCCGATTGGCACGAGACCGGTTGAGACTAGGTGAGTATTTTAACGGCCATCGGTCCCCGAGCTGACCTGGATCTTCCATAGGACTCGAATTAAAATGTCGCTGGAATGATTATAGAGTTTATTAGAACTGTACAAACACGTATAATACAGGTGCAAATATAACTCCTCTGGTGGTCTTCTTCCTCTTAGCCTTTTGAGGCGGCGGGGAGGTTGGGACCTCGAGGAAAACCTCTTTACCCCGGCTTCTACTCGACGGACAACTATCCGTCGGTGGCGGGCCTTGGAGCCATTGGAGCCTTCCTGACGGCGGTCTCTCAACGGCTCTCATTGGCCAGTCTGCGGCATCCGATGGCCTTCGCGGGCTTTGCGTTGGCTTCGTCTGCGGCTTAGTTGGCCAGTCGTTGGCGTTCGGTGGCCATCTCGGGCTTTGGGTGGCCATCTGTGGCTTCTGGTGGCCAAATTTAACTGAACACAACCAGTACAAACGTAATGCGCGATTCAGTAACACGCGCAAAGTCCATCACTATATAGCTTATCGAAAGTACACACGTCTTGTCTCACTAGTGGTTATCGGCTTGACTGCTTCACCCTTCCATTGGTGCAATGCTTTAGTTTGTAGTAGTGGGGTTATTTTTAAATACTTCCCACTTGCTATTGTGGCGCCATCTTAATTTTTTCTGCCCTTCAGTGGACACTATTTAATATACTGAGATGGTTCTCCTTACCTCTATCCTCCATAGTTTTAGCTAAGCATTTTATTTGATTTTTATTTTGGCGTTTCTGTCACTTTCTGAAACACGTGATCACAAAAAGATGTCAATGTGTCAGTGTCGATGAGTAAGCAGTTGGCATCATATCGAGCCTTTGCCGCCATTTTGTCATATTTTTTGTCGCAAATAGTATTTTAAACTTTGATTACAGACTTTCAGTTTTAGTTTGAACTAGCTGTGCCCGTGATGCCGTTCGCGTGGAATTTGTTTTCATAGCAATATTTTTCATTGCTGCTCAGCTCCTGTTGGTCTTAGCGTGATGATATATAGCCTATAGCCTACCTCGATAAATGGGCTATCCAACACTGAAAGAATTTTTCAAATCAGACCAGTAGTTCCCGAGATTTAGTGCGTTTAATCAAACAAACTGTTCAGCTTTATATATTAGTATCTTATAAGACATAGGATAGGCCCTATTGAATCAGAAACTGAAAGTCTTAAAACAAAAGAATACTTCAAGATACTATTGTACCAAAAAATATATTTAGTAAAAATGGCGGTAAAGGCTCGATATATAAAAATCTTCTATCAAATAATAAAAAACGTTTCCTTTTATAAAATCTTTATAAAATTCTCGTGTCACAGTGTTAGTTACCATACTCCTCAGAAACGGCTTGACCGATTCTCATGAAATTTTGTGTGCATTGCATTGGGGAGGTCTGAGAATAGGACAACATTAATTTTACATCCCCCTAAATGTTAGGTGGACTACCCTCCACGCCAATTTTTTTTAAATTTAAAAAAAATATATATTTTTATGGTACAGCATTAAAAAAATACATACAACCCTAAATTTTCAACCCTCTACGATCAACCACTATTTTTTACCGTGCAGGACGACGTCTGCCGGAAGAGCTAGTAATAATATCGAGTTTCCAGATATAAGAGTGACTTAATTCATGCATCCTAAATAATAATAATAATGAACATTTTGTAGATACGAGAGCGACTCTCTGTTCGCGAACCCGATCCAGCGGCCGGAGCCGATCGGCACTCCGCTGAAGCAGGAGAAGGAGTTCGCGGGCGGGCTGTACACGCCGTTCGGGCGCGAGGAGCGGAACGTGTTCCGCGAGGCGCTCTTCAGCGAGAGGGCGGGGGCGCCGCCGGCGGGCGCGGCCGCGGGCGGGGACGCCGCCCGCGCGCCGCCCAACAGCGGCGACTCGCTGCCCTACTTCCAGCGGCTGAGGGTCGGCGCCAAGCTCAACAACGAGGTCACCATACACCCGGTGCACGACTCCAAGTTTTACAAGGGACAGGTGTGTTGCCCGCTGCTGGCTGTTATTGGCATATAAACCATATTATATTTTTATTAAATGTTTATATTTGAGTATAGAAGTAAAGAATCTTTACATAGTAAGTATAAAACACTTTTCGTGTTTGTCCGTCTGTGTGTCCGCTTTAGAATAATAGCTATTCTATAGAAATAGAACTTCTATAGAAATAGAACTTATATAATGGCGCTGTCATCAAGTAAACAGTGAACCGTACTCGAAATTTTATTAAAATTCTAATAAAATCTTTTAATCACCGAATCACACTGTGCAAAGTAAAATTGTGAATAATATACCACAAATATCAAGTGAAAGTGTTATCTCAAAAAAGTATCAATGATTGACTATGTTTTAAATAAAATCTTAGTGTGAACAATAAAACCGATTAAAATTAATTTTCAAGCCGAATTACTGTTAATATTTTGAACAAAAAGTGAAAATGATCAATAGTGCACCTTTACGACTATAACAATTGTGCTAGTTTGTTGTTATTTTCTTTTCTTCCAAAACCGTTTCCGTTAAAATTTTGAACAATGGAAAATTTTGTACATTACTGAATGACTGCAGTGACATCTATTGGCGAGTAGCCTTATATAGTGATAAGGTCCGCGCAAGATCATTAATTTTATACTTCAAATAGCCAATAGATGGCACTTTCTACAGTAGTTCAATAGAAATATCAAGCGAACATAGAACAAATAAATAACACCATACCGAATTGCGCCATCTTCTGTTGAATTACCAAACTATAAATTGAACTATTGAAAATACATTACATAAAGATATATTGAGCACCACAATAACCACTAGGTGACACTGCATTTAAGACTAAGCAATCACGGATCTATCTAATCTCTTTTCCTGTTGTACATACACATGAGCTAATTTTCTACTATATGAAAAATGGATTTATCGCAGAATAACATAACCTACCGTAGAGTTCGAAAATCCTGCTCATTAAATGATATTTCAGATGAAAATTCATCTATGTTTGATGCTACAATACTAAGTCTGCCAAATGATTGTCTTAATAGTAGTAACAATAGCACAAACGATCAAATAAAAATATTAAATAATGATTTGCAAATAGCCCATCAGGAAATTGACAATTTAAATATGGAAATTTTAGAACTAAAATCAGAACTACAAAAGAGTTTAAAAATAATCGACACACTGAAAAAAATTAATATTATTGAACAAAAGGGCATGACGCCTCAATCAGGGAACAAAAAGAAACTTAATCATGTGGAAAACCGAGAATCACTGAAAAAATCTGGAAAGACTGTATGTATGGAACCTGAATCAGTAAATCATGCCATATTGCCTGTCATATGCAATACAAAGACAGAGCCAATAAATATTATTAACTTATCATCGACAATGGATGGCTGTTTGAGGACTGAAGATATAGTAATTGATAATGTTACAGATACAATCACCACTAAGGAAAATGATGTTTGTACTGAACTAGAAGATAAAATTTCAAAGGAAATCATTAATCGAAAAATCATGATAGTTGCTGACGACCAAGGGAAGAATATGCAACGAAATATCCAAAATTTAGTAGGAAGGGAATTTTTTGTCAGTTGTTTTTGGAAACCGGGTGCAAACATGCACGAGGTACTACTGTCGGAAAAAAATGATATCTGTAAATTAAATAAAAATGACTTTGTTATTATATTAGCAGGGACAAATGATAGAAATCCACGTGATTTTCAATTTTGGGTACAACACTTTCTTAATAATGTTACAAACACTAATGTAATTTTTTTATCTGTTCCTTATAATAAACATTTGCACGAAGGGAAGCTTAACCATGAACTTAAATACATTTGTCGTAAAAATGGAGCTCATTTTGTGACTTTGGATAGATCAGCTTACATACCTGGACGTATCTCTTTTACTTTATATAAATCTCAGTTTTTGCTTAGAGAAATTCTTCATTTAGATTATCATATCAAATACAACAGCTATATAAAATCTAAAATCAATTCTCAGGAAGAAAATAATTCAAAAAACTGTGATAAGTATACACAAACAGACGCAGATTTTAGACAAGTACCGACATTACAAAAAAACAATTTAAAATGTTTTCGTTTATAAAAATATCAATATTTTACATCAAAATATAAATGGAATTATATCTAAGTCTGAACATTTGGTATTAGCTCTGGACTCATATGAGTACGATAGCTCTAAAAGCCTTGATGTAGTATGTATTACAGAGCATAACATGACTACAGCAGATATCGAACATCTTTTAATACCTAACTTTACACTCGGCTCTATCTTTCCGCGTCAAAATCGTCGTGGCGGTTCTTGTATATTAATCCGTAATACTCAAAAATTTAGGAAACTTATAAATATCGAAACATGCTCAAAAGAAGGCATAGTGGAATGCTCTGGGATAGAATTAATAAAACACAAAATGTATATTATATGTATCTATCGTCCTCCAAAACAGAATAATGAATGTATGGATATATTTATTAAAACACTTGAATCAATCCTAAAAGATCTCACTGACCAAAATAAAAAAATTATGGTCTGTGGTGATTTCAATATAGATATACTAAAAAAATCTAAAGAAAGTTGTTTTTTGCTAGAATTATGTTCGTCATTCAATTTACGTATACAAATAAAAGAACCGACACGAATAGTATCCGGTACCTGCTTAGATAACTTTATACACAACATACGTGGCTGTACTAGTGAAGTATTAGAATTTGCGCTATCTGACCATACAGCACAAATCTTAAATTGTCCAGTGCAACCAACTAGTCACCTTCAGCACTGGTATGTAGAAAAAAGGGATTACAATAAAACCAATATATCAAAATATAAGACATGCATTGAATCATTAACTTTTAAAGATGTATTTGATTGTGATGACGCAAATACCGCTTTTAACATATTCCACGATACAGTACTGTTGTTTTACAATTTGTGCTTCCCTAAGATACTAACTAAAGTGCCCCTTAAAAAACGTCCTCAATGGATAACTAAAGGCATAAAAAAATGTTGCAAACGCAAAAGAGAACTCTTATGGAAATACAGAAAAAACAAATCTAGATCGACAAAGAGTGAGTTTGTAAAACTATCGTCTAGATTAAGACGTATAATTAAGTTAACTAAAAAATCACAGAATAATTTTCACATTTCCAATGCTACAAATAAAAGTAAAGCCATGTGGAAAGTAATAAATGAAACTAAACTAAATTTACCTAAGGCAGAAATTGAACAAATATATAAAGATGGAACAAGAATTATAGATCCTCTACAAATAGCAGAAATGTTTAATAATTTTTTCATTAACCAAGTATCTGAGCAAAGAAATAATCATGACAGCATTAGTAAAGACTTAATTAATAATTACCGACAGTTAAATTCCTTATTTATGAATCCTAAAGCTCCAAATGACATAAAGAAAATAATATTAAATTTAAAGAATACTTTTAGCACGGGGTATGACGATATAACAACTAATACATTAAAAATAATAGCCACATCAATCTCACCGGTACTTTGTCATATTGTAAACTTATGTATAATTCAAGGTAAATATCCTGACAAATTAAAAACAACCATTATTAAACCGTTGTTTAAAAAGAATGATAAACGGGATATAACATGCTACCGACCTATAGCTCTAATTCCTATTATATCTAAAGTTTTTGAAAAAGTTATGTACAATGACATATACACCTTTCTTGAAACGAAACAAGTATTTAGTAAGGACCAGTTTGGATTTAGAAAGTATAAAAGCGTAAATATGGCTATCTATTCTTTTTTGGAAACTGTCATGAAAAATATAGATAATAACATGATAAGTTGTGCTCTTTTTACAGATTTATCTAAAGCTTTTGATTGCGTTAACCATAGCATACTATTACAGAAACTATATATTTATGGTATCAGAGGAAATGTTTTGGATCTTGTATCGTCATATTTGAGTAACCGCAAACAATCTACAGTAATTACTAAAATATGTCCTAAACAAAAAAAAGAAATCAAATACATCACAGAGCCTAAAAATGTTACTGTAGGTGTACCACAAGGCAGCGTATTAGGGCCGTTATTGTTTATTTTGTATATCAACGATCTACCCTTAATTACTAATCATAAAACAATTCTTTACGCTGATGATAGCACAATTCTATTTCAAGGTACCACTAAATCTATGATTGAAAATGACCTTAATGATACACTAAGCTGTGTAGTTAAATGGTTGACATTGAATAATCTAACAATTAATTTGACAAAAACTAACTTTATGACATTTAAAAATCGTTCAACAAAGATACATGACATTTCAGTAAATTATTTAGGACATAAAGTGGATGAAGTTGAATATACAAAATTTCTTGGCTTAAACATAGATAATAAATTAGATTGGAAATTACATATTGAATCCCTTAGTTCAAAAATAAATAAATGCTCGTATGCCCTCTATATGCTTGCTAAAGTGGCACATATGTCTACCCTAATGACTGCATATCACGGAAATGTATCATCAATTCTCCGCTATGGGATAATTTTCTGGGGGAATTCTACCAACAAAGAAATTGTATTTAAGTCACAAAAGAGATGCGTAAGGGCTATGTGTGGACTAAAGCAAACTGATAGTTGTAAGCCATACTTTATAAAATTAGGCATCCTTACAGTTCCTTGTCTTTATATATTTGAAGTAGTACAGTTTGTCAAAGAAAATCTCAACCTATTCACACACCCTGTAAGCATAAGACAAAAGAATAGAATATGTTGTCCGCTGAACAAGACGGCTTATTTAAATAAAAGTATATTTTGTATGGCATCAATACTGTACAACCGTCTACCAGATGAGCTTCTGAATATTACAACTGCTAATATATTTAAACGCAAGGTTAAGACATTTTTAATACAAAAAGCATATTATACAGTAAACGAATATTTAGGACATAAATAACTATATTATAATATATGACGACTCACATAATGTACAACAGTTTAATTTTGAAATTGATTATTTGACGATAAAATATGATTTGACGATGAAATATAATTTATAGTAATGTGAAATTGATTAATGGTTCGATAAACATAAAGTTTTATATTAATTTAATAATTTATTATTCGATTAAATAATGTAATTATTGCCAGGCACCATTACAATCGCCTGTATTGTACGTCCGAAAGGACAAACTGTCGTTCCAACAAGAAACTCGAACAACTTTGTAATTTTATAATTGTGACAGTTTATACAATAAATGTTTATTCTATTCTATTCTATTCTATAAAAATAGAACTTATATAAAAATAGAACTTCTATAGAAATAGAACTTATATAGAATTAGAACTTCTATATAAATAGAATTCAGTAGTTGAATTTACTATATTACACTGTATGTTGATTGAACTTACAGTGGTGAGTTGAATCACCACTTGAAGCTTGTTTATGAATGAGCCATACTACCACAATATGCCCCTTGCAATAGAAGAGAGGTAAATCGCAGCTGTCATTCTGGTCCAGGTCAAATTAAATACCAGGATATAGACGAAGAAACATGATGATCTCATAAAGGTACCATTTTTGCCATAATGACTGTAGGACCCCAATACCATGGCTAAGTGAGTGTCGTTTTTCCAGGAAATGTCGCATCCGTTAGAGGCAGTCCAGCAAGACGACTCGTTATTTTGCAGGCCGCCGTCCCACCCGTGGCCCGATCAGATGTATCCCACGCCCAACAATAAGACAGGTGCGATTTTTGTGCTTCTTTTTGGAAATACAGACATAGAAAAAGGATACTAAAAAATTACAAGTAAAAAAACTCTTAACATACTCTGCAACCATAATTGGCGCCACCAGTTCTTAAGCACCTTTAGGGCTCGTTCCCACTATGTCGTAACGATTAATTTATTGTTGGACGACTGTCGTCTCTAGCTGTGCCCATTGGATCGCGACGACATTTTATCGTATCACGGCAGTCGCTCTGTCGTTTACACTTTATTAGCAAGCTACTACAGTCGCGAGGGGGGAGGGAAAATACGTGTAAACGACGAGACGATAATTTTATCATGGTTACGATAGATTTGCCGTCACGATTTAGTCGCAACGATTTTTAATGACAGTCTGTCGTCACTGCAAAAAATGTCGTAGACAATAGTAAATCGTGTCGTTCTATATGTGAACACCTCCATTTAAACATATAAGCCACGACACTTAAAACTACACGACTATCTCTCGTCACGACAAAGTGGGAACGCGCCCTTACGATGACATGATCGTTGCCAACGCGTCGTCTCTCAGGCCCGACCCCAGCAGTAGGACATAAACACGTATAAGACAGGTACAAATATAACTGGACACAACCAGTACAAACGTAATGCGCGATTCTATAACACGCGCAAAGTCCGTCACTATATAGCTTATCTAATGTACACACGTCTCGTGTCGCTTATGACTATCGCTAGTCTGCCACACCCCTCCGTTCGGGCATTGATTTATATGTCTCGACACATATATATCTGCCCGGCCGTGGAAGATTTCTGACAACCAGTTTGTTAGATACGAGATACCTGACAGTGATCACAATACAACAATGGGCCCTAAAAGATTACAATACACGATTGGCAATTTTTTAAATAACAAATTTAAACACAAAGTAAACAAAAGAAGTCCAAACGCCAAACTGCAGGTGTGAATTGGTCTTTTGTCGGCATTCGGTCATAACATTATATCTTATACTAATATATAAAGCTGAACAATTTGTTTGTTCGTTTGAACGCCCTAATCTCAGGAACTACTGGTCTGATTTGAAAAATTCTTTCAGTCTTGGATAGCCCAATTATCGAGAAAGGCTATAGACTATATATCATCACGCTAAGACCAACAGGAGCGGAGCAGCAATGAAAAATATTTCAAAATCGGGGTATGGGGGGGGGCTTTGAAAACAAATCCCACGCGGACGGCGTCGCGGGCACAGCTAGTATATTTATATAGCCATAATTATTTCTATTGTTACCTTACTATGCTATGAATGTCAAGGAAGCAAGTAAGGTGTGTAAGAATGAGTCTGAATGGCGCTCTGTTGTTCGCGCCTACCCCGCAAGGGACCTGGCGTGAAGTTATGTATGTATGTTACCTTACAGGAATTCAGTCGATACGCAGCTCGCCCACTGGATCGTCGGTGGGGTCCCTTGGAGGCAGCGGGGGAAGTGGGGGTGGTTCTCCCCCCCATAGGGACGCCCGCCTCGGACCAATCGGGGCGAAAACCACCACCAACCATAACGGTGAGTCATTGTTAACCTATCTTCTTCTGTTCATTAGTCTGATTAAAACTTAAAAACTGTTTGACCGATTTTCATGTGTGTGTGTGTGTGTGTGTGCGCGCGTGTGCGTGCGTGCGTCTATAAAGGATTTTTATATGTTTGCGTGAGGCCCGGGAGGATTTAGATTCTCAATTGGACCCAGTAGTTGTAAAGGAATTTTTTGTGTGATTGAGGGAGGCCCGGGATTTTTAAAATTCTCATTTGGACCCGGTAGGTGTAAAGGAATTTTTAGTGTGTGATTGAGCGAGGCTCGGGATGATTTAAATTCTCAATTGGACCCGGTAGGTGTAAAGGAATTGTTCGTGTGTGATTGAGCAAGGTCCGGGATGATTTATATTCTCAATTGGACCCGGTAGGTGTAAAGGAATTTTTTGTGTGTGATTGAGCGAGGCCCGGGATGATTTATATTCTCAATTGGACCCGGTAGGTGTAAAGGAATTTTTTGTGTGTGATTGAGCGAGGCCCGTGATGATTTATATTCTCAATTGGACCCGATAGGTGTAAAGGAATTTTTTGTGTGTGATTGAGCGAGGCCCGGGATGATTTGTATTCTCAATTGGACCTGGTAGGTGTAAAGGATTTTTTTGTGTGTGATTGAGCGAGGCCCGGGATGATTTATATTCTCAATTGGACCCGATAGGTGTAAAGGATTTTTTTGTGTGTGATTGAGCGAGGCCCGGGATGATTTATATTCTCAATTGGACCCGGTAGGTGTAAAGGAATTTTTTGTGTGTGATTGAGCGAGGCCCGTGATGATTTATATTCTCAATTGGACCCGATAGGTGTAAAGGATTTTTTTGTGTGTGATTGAGCGAGGCCCGGGATGATTTGTATTCTCAATTGGACCTGGTAGGTGTAAAGGATTTTTTTGTGTGTGATTGAGCGAGGCCCGGGATGATTTATATTCTCAATTGGACCCGATAGGTGTAAAGGAATTTTTTTTGTGTGATTGAGCGAGGCCCGGGATGATTTGTATTCTCAATTGGACCTGGTAGGTGTAAAGGATTTTTTTGTGTGTGATTGAGCGAGGCCCGGGATGATTTATATTCTCAATTGGACCCGGTAGGTGTAAAGGATTTTTTGTGTGTGATTGAGCGAGGCCCGTGATGATTTATATTCTCAATTGGACCCGATAGGTGTAAAGGAATTTTTTGTGTGTGATTGAGCTAGGCCCGGGATGATTTGTATTCTCAATTGGACCTGGTAGGTGTAAAGGATTTTTTTGTGTGTGATTGAGCGAGGCCCGGGATGATTTATATTCTCAATTGGACCCGATAGGTGTAAAGGAATTTTTTGTGTGTGATTGAGCGAGGCCCGGGATGATTTGTATTCTCAATTGGACCTGGTAGGTGTAAAGGATTTTTTTGTGTGTGATTGAGCGAGGCCCGGGATGATTTAAATTTGCAATTGGACCCGGCCGGTGTAAAGGAATTTTGAGTGTGTGATTGAGCGAGGCCCGGGATGATTTAAATTCGCAATTGGACCCGGTAGGTGTAAAGGAATTTTGATAGTGTGATTGAGCGAGGCCCGGGATGATTTAAATTCGCAATTGGACCCGGTAGGTGTAAAGGAATTTTTTGTGTGTGATTGAGCGAGGCCCGGGATGATTTAAATTCGCAATTGGACCCGATAGGTGTAAAGGAATTTTTTGTGTGTGATTGAGCGAGGCCCGGGATGATTTGTATTCTCAATTGGACCCGATAGGTGTAAAGGAATTTTTTGTGTGTGATTGAGCGAGGCCCGGGATGATTTGTATTCTCAATTGGACCTGGTAGGTGTAAAGGATTTTTTTGTGTGTGATTGAGCGAGGCCCGGGATGATTTATATTCTCAATTGGACCCGATAGGTGTAAAGGAATTTTTTGTGTGTGATTGAGCGAGGCCCGGGATGATTTGTATTCTCAATTGGACCTGGTAGGTGTAAAGGAATTTTTTGTGTGTGATTGAGCGAGGCCCGGGATGATTTATATTCTCAATTGGACCCGGTAGGTGTAAAGGAATTTTTTGTGTGTGATTGAGCGAGGCCCGGGATGATTTATATTCTCAATTGGACCCGATAGGTGTAAAGGAATTTTTTGTGTGTGATTGAGCGAGGCCCGGGATGATTTGTATTCTCAATTGGACCCGGTAGGCGTAAAGAAATTTAGAGTGTGATTGAGCGAGGCCCGGGATGATTTATATTCTCAATAGGACCCGGTAGCTGTAAAGGAATTTTTTGTGTGTGATTGAGCGAGGCCCGGGATGATTTGTATTCTCAATTGGACCCGGTAGGTGTAAAGGAATTTTTTGTGTGTGATTGAGCGAGGCCCGGGATGATTTATATTCTCAATTGGACCCGGTAGCTGTAAAGGAATTTTTTGTGTGTGATTGAGCGAGGCCCGGGATGATTTAAATTCGCAATGGGACCCGGCCGGTGTAAAGGAATTTTGAGTGTGTGATTGAGCGAGGCCCGGGATGATTTAAATTTGCAATTGGACCCGGCCGGTGTAAAGGAATTTTGAGTGTGTGATTGAGCGAGGCCCGGGATGATTTAAATTCGCAATTGGACCCGGTAGGTGTAAAGGAATTTTTTGTGTGTGATTGAGCGAGGCCCGGGATGATTTAAATTCGCAATGGGACCCGGCCGGTGTAAAGGAATTTTGAGTGTGTGATTGAGCGAGGCCCGGGATGATTTAAATTCGCAATTGGACCAGGCCGGTGTAAAGGAATTTTGAGTGTGTGATTGAGCGAGGCCCGGGATAATTTAAATTCGCAATTGGACCCGGTAGGTGTAAAGGAATTTTGAGTGTGTGATTGAGCGAGGCCCGGGATGATTTAAATTCGCAATTGGACCCGGTAGGTGTAAAGGAAATTTGACATGGTTCGAGTTTATAAAATGAATTTTACAAAAGAGACAAATTTTTTTATAATTCGAGCCAGCAGATTTTAAAACGCTACTACTGAATGGATAAAAAATCAACTGAGAAACTTTTATAAACTTGCAGAACGTCGTAGCCTGACAGATGATGTACGACCGACCTACCTATGACGTTATAAGTAGACGCAAGTAGAAGGAGTCAAAAAGAGCATTAATCATTGTTTAAAAAGTAATTATTTATATCGTGATATTTTAAACTTGTATGATAAGGTTCTATTTTAACCTCTGTTCTTTTTTAAATATTTTTTTTATTGCACAAATTCACTAGACAGGCAGACGGCCCACTTGATGGAAAGCGGTTACCATCGCCCATGGACATTGGCAACACCAAAGGTGCTACAAATGCGTTGTTGCTCTCTTCAGGGAGACTGGAACCTGGTCACTAATGCCGGAACACAACTCAAGGTTGTTGTGGCGACATAATTTAGATTAGGGGTGGTAGCCATCCAGTCGGGCAAATGCCCTACCACTTGGCTGTGGGTTGTTTTGTCGCCTCTTACGACAGGCCGCTCCAACGCAGGAAATTGTCTACTTTTTCCGTTCCTGCTCGGATATGTAATACTTACAACTCAAAAGGGTTTATGGTAATAAAAGATCTGCAACTAGTCAAATATTTGTAATCAGAACTTACGGTTATAGCACATTGAATACACTAACTCTGAAGAAAGACTACACTACAAGCATTTTTAGAGCACCTTGCCATCCTTCCAACAATTTTACAGTACATGAAACTTAGCAATTGGTACAACCGATATCGGATTGAAGTCATTGATAAACTGTTTTAATTAAAAGGGCTATTAATAACAAGTATTTAATACAATATTGTTTAGAATTTTTAATGATAATATTTTTTATACGACATTATATAATAGTATAGTAGAATTATTTTGTTCGTGCAGTTTGGTTTATAAATCACAGCTCGCCCTCAGCCCGGCTAGGGCGGTAGCATGTTGCGCGGGCGCAACGCCATTAAAACTCACTTATCAAAGAAAAATGATCGTTCTTATAAAAATCATTATTATCTTTTTTGCTGTTAATTTTAAACTTGGATATAAGTATTTATATTTAGATAGATAGATAACACTTTATTGTACACCATTACAGAAAATACAAATGAACTTATAGCCTAAAAATATTCTATATGTGCACAATGGGCGGTCTTATCGCTAAGAAGCGATCTCTTCCAGACAACCCGAATTATTATATATAATTTATTTTTATTATAACTTGTTAAATTCTAAACTTTTGTACTTATAGTTTTTTAATACATTTAGTACCTAATTAATAATTTATTTTAAATCATTATTATTCTTATTTTAATAATTTATAAATACGTTGTTTTATCTATTTTTTTTCTTTCATTTTGATCACTATCCCACAAAATGACAAAACTAAATACACTGTCGATAACGCTTATCGACAACAATAATGTGCATCACTATGCCCGCGCCCATAAGGCCCGTGAGTGGAAGAGAGAGCGAAATACTCGCTTCACCGCTCCGATTATTATATGAGCCAAACTGCACGGACTAAATAATTCTACTATAGCTGACCCGTGCCCACTTCGCTGGGCATCAGAAAAATAATTATCAATCACACTCTATAGTTGCCAGATGGTAGAGTATTTGCTCGACTGGTTGTCTGCCACCCCTGGTCTAGAGTATGCCGCCATATGAACCTTGTGTTGTGATCCGGCATTGGTGACCAGGTTCCAGTCTCCCTTAAGAGAGCAGCAGCGATACAATCGACCGTTTCCTGGCCGATTGTATCGTTTAGAAATAAGAGGGTACATAACAAAAAAAAGTGCGCGCGTACAAAGTATACATGTCAGATGTGAAACTTCTTTCGCACACTAATTTTTAAGTCTGGTTTATATTTATGCAAATCTAAAAACTTAGATTTCCGAGACTTTCACTTCAAAAATACCTAAAATCGCTTGCGCTGCGAAAACTATTGATGATAGAATAAAATAATGTACTACGACTTTGCAGAACACATCATTAATGACAAAAAGTGTAGCGACACTATATATCTAAATATTATAGTTATGCCACAATAAGTGTTCTTTTATTTTAACATTTCAATTAAAATGCCACCGCTAGAAAACGCTCTTTATACGTCATTCCAATTACGAAGTCCCTTTTGACACTTCCTTAGATGGTAACTCTTCGCGTTTCGCATAATTTGAAATAATAATCATTTTTTCTTCATTATCGTATATCATCATTTATAAAATACACAATCAATCTAAATTATTATACAATTAATTTACACACACAAGCAACGTATTGTTTTTAGACATCGTGCTCAAAATAATTAAAACATTATAAAGATAATAATATTTTACTACGGTTTTGCGTTTACGTTCTATAGTTTTATTTTTACATTTTACATACTGATGTGATTAAAAGAATCGCATAAAATCGATTATAGACAGATTCTTTTCGCGAGTGAAAATCTTTCAACCTTTTTAATCCTTTTTCTATCAATACAATTTTGATGTTGTATGTATGTATGTATGTACGATTTTAATTTGTTCTTTATAGTAATCGAAGATCAATATCGTCGTGTATCGACTATAGCGGTACTTTACTAGTACTTGATTATTGACATCTGTCAAAAGGGACTTCGTAATTGGAATAACGTATAGTTGTATCTTGGTATTAATTCTTATCAAAATAAATTCGATTTGAAATTTCATTTCATTTCATCATGAAATTCCATTCGAAAGATATCACGAGGTTAAAAATGTAAGAATTAGACCATGTGACCGTGACGCTATTTCGTGAGCGAAACATCGTAAGACCCCGTCTATATAGAAGTTTCACTTCAAAAGAAATATGACAAGAACAACTATGCTACTAAAATCGTGATTTTTCTTGCCAAAATGATATTGTTTTTTCAACAGAATCCAGCGTGTTCCTCCCCGATTCGAGCATAACGAACCTGTCGTCGCTGGAGGTGTCCGAGCGCGAGATCGAGTCCTTCAAGCGCTTCGACTTCTACTTCGAGCCGCCGCAGCACAAGCCCAAGGTGCAGCTGGACGTGCGCGACATCGCCGCCGCGCTGCGACAGAACCACAAGTAAACGCACACAACAATGTATGATCAACGAGTCATACGACAAAAATTGGTGCCATTCTTGGCACCCTAAATGATTGGCACTATCGATTTATCTTAGACTATCGACCCGGTGCGGTTCCACCCGCGCTCTGTCCCGCTCCCGTGGTATATGGCGTCATGTTATATAGCCTGTGACACTCGCGGCTAAGGAGTGTTACGAGTGCACGGAACTCAGTTAAAATGCCATTGGAACTACTATAGAATTGATTAGTATAAAACAGGTGAATATATAACTAGACACTACTAGTACAAACTGCACGATTCAATAACACGCACAGTCCGGCGCTATATCGTAGGTCTCGATCGTATCATAATTCTCGCTTGACTGCTCCACCCCTCCGTTCGGGCATAGTTTTATAATAACTACACAATACAAAAATCAACCGCGTCGACGCGGGTTTCCGAGAAGCCGTAGTCTGCACACCTGGTTAATTATTCCTGCGAATGGCTGACAAAGTCGAAAACAATAACAATAGGCTATTGTCTAATCGCAAATTTTAAACACGAAGTAAACAAATAACTCCCATTGCGGGTAGGGTAATAAACCAGGTGCGCATTTCCTTGTCGGTATGTCTTACACACCTCACTTGCTTCTTTGACATTCATGCTTCTTGTCATGCACGCTCGTCTGTTCTTAAGGCTCCTGACATCACCTTCTGCTAGTACACGATCAATTTGATCATGGAAGGTGTGTCGTGGCCTTCCGCGACTTCTGCATCCATCCACTTTTGCATTGTATATCTGTTTAGTCATTCTTTCATCATTCATTCTTTCCACATGCCCCACATTTTATTTAAATACTTAATTAAATTGCCACATGCCGCCGTTACACAATTGACTCGTGAGCGGAGATGGAATGAAGCGATCATAACGCCACGGACAAATAATGTGACACTTACAAAAACAGGCCATGGTGTGAAATTCATAATACAATAGTGCCAATTATTGAGGGGTGCCAACAATGGCACAGTTTACCCTAATACTAAAAACGAACGGAGAAAATCGATTTTAAGGATTCATAGTTTTTCGTTCGAATATTTAGACCATCTCCCGGAAATAATTATCACAATGAAGTGAGATAAAAAATTACATAATCATGGGTGAAGAAAACTTAAAAATAATTGCTCAACTAGCAGCGCCATCTTTCTGACACTCGACTTTATAGTAGTCATGTTACAATTTATTCAAATTCGTAGGTTCATATGGCAACACAGATCTACCATATGAACCTACGAAATCCCCTGTAGTCTTATTGAAAGGGTCTCCCAAGATTGTCATCATCGTACATTTATTTATTTATTTTTAGTTAAGAAACACAAAAGGATTTAATCTGGTTTTTAGTCCAGCTATAGATTTTTTGAATTTATCGCGATTCGTGTCATGCCTTTATGGCCGGAATCTAAAGATGGCGTCGCACTTTGTCGCTGCTCTACTTGCGTTAACTTTGGTGACTGTGTCGAAATGTGTCTTAGTGTTAAAAATGACGCGTTAACATTATTAGTATACACATGAGTTACGTTATCTGTCAATATTGAACGTCTTTAACTTGCTACGTTTGTGTGATACAGTCATTAGCTAACACTATCCCAGGTGAAGCAGAGACATTAGAGATAAAACAATTGTAAGGTCTGCAAAAATAAACAAGTGTTGTATGAGAATGTATTTTGTGAATAGATTAATTTCCAAGGATTTGCTATAGTTGCAAATTTTCGCGACAAAACAAAACGTTGACATCTAAAGGCTTTTTAATGAAGCCCTTACAAATATGGCCAATATTTCAATTTTGTTAATTCTATGCTCAAGATATACTCAGAAACTGGTAGTTCTAGAACGTAGAGTTAAGAAATGAAATTAAGAATAACTTGATTACGACTCGGCGACAGAAAAGTCGCGGCACTCGAATGAGTAAGATTTTATACCTTAATAAATCGTTGCAATTTTGTATAGTATCGAATATTTTGACGTTAAGTGTCTCAAAGCGATAAACTGTGACCAAAAAAATCGCATATGACTAAACTAAACTAGGATTCTACTAGCATTTACTACAATTATGTCTAGATAGCGTATCGTACGGCGACAAAATGGTCGCCCGACGACAAGAAAGTTGCTCGGCAACTAAAATCACGCCCGACCTGCCGTTAATTATAAAAATGATTTTTAAAATTAAGCGCCACTTAGTATGATTATCAATGTATCAGAAGTAAATATATTTAAAAAATAGTTATGTTCGTCTGTGTCTCACGAAAAGTATAGGAAACTTGTAATAAAGGTTGTTTGATTGGTTTAAGTAAAATGTATATTAATAGATGAACAATGCAGTTTTATTTTCTTATCTCATCTCATCATCTCACATCTTACATGATCAAAATAGGTAGACGGAACCCTGAACTTACAGAGTGAAGCCGACTAAAGAAAGCCGATCGCACCACAGTGCGTTACGAGAACTTAGTAAGTATTAAATAATCGGATTAAGTATATACAGTGAGGCCAGTTGTTTATGTGGGTTCACCATAAATTTTAATAAATAAAAAATAAAGACCATACGCTTTGCTCCAGTCGAGAATTTCAGTGAAATCCTTAGTTGTGTTGTATTGTGTATAGATCTGTAAATCATCTGCATAGAGGTGGTATGACGAAGAAAGGTTATTGAAAATTGAGGTAATGAATATAGCAAATAAGAGAGGTGATAAAATGCCGCCCTGAGGAACACCAGCAGACAAAACAGCATAATGAGTAAACATATCAATGTGAATGCTTTGCCGGCGTCCAAACGGGTATCTGCGAAACCTGTCAATAGCTGTTGGAGAAATGTTAAGAGAACTCAAGACCTGACACGACATCCATTATCCTTGAAAAATACATATCTCATGGAGCTGTATTTTATTTTTTCACTGACATGGGTGCCTTGGAGTCAGTAGTCGACCCATTGATGTATGTTTTAATAAATCCCACTAACATCGAGAAACTTGTAAAAACTAATGAGATTTATGTGCAAAACTGTTTTGGTTCTTGGAATTTACTGGAGTCACCAGTATGCCCCTAAGGTTGGAAAGTATTTTTATTGTGTATGGTAGGCAGACGCACTTGATGGAAGGTGGCTACCGTCGTCTTTGGATGTTTCCAGGGGCGCTGCCAACGCATTGCCGGTCGCTAAGAAATTTTATAACGCCCTTAAACAATCCCATGTTATAGCATAAAGAAAAAACCTCGGCGGAAAGTTCCCTCCAGATCATTGTTATACGCGGAATAAACGTTCTAGAGAACCGTTGCGTAGTTGAGCGTGGGAGCTCAAGGAAATGGGGGTGAACATCCTGTCGATGGCGAACGGTGCGGTTATAAAAATGAGGCGTCGGCATAAGATCAAATAGTTCCTCAGAACACTCCGTTATACAGGCAGTACAATACGCAGAGGGCATTCTTCCTCAATGACTCAATTGATTCAGAGGATAAAGATGCTGGAGAGAGAATATTCCATGTGAGTCTGACTCGCACAAGGTTAGTGGTTAGTCGAACATACATCACCACTATATACATCCAAGCTTATTCATCGCACGCTGCAAATATTTACACCATTCTTGTTAGTACGATCTATTTTCGGAGTCAAATAGTAAATTCAGACGAATAGTACTTACTTCTAATAATAGAAATGCTTATAGCCTAAGATCCCGCTATACAACGACCTTCACCGAGTGTTTATTTGATGAAACCTATTTTATATTTAATTAAAGGTGTCAATAAATATATTGCATATGGGTTGCCTAAAAAAACTCAGTCCAGTATATGATTAATTAATAATTTAAAAAAAATAACATTTCACCGGTTTGTTTATTAAACAAATTCTATACCAATTGAAAGTATGAAGCCCATAGAACATGCAAATGTTAGGGTGCCTATTCTTTTCCGGTCACAACTCTTGGGTAGCCAGGTATAAACAGGTAAATCGATACTAGCATTTTGCACCGGTATGATTATTGAATTAAAATAAATGAAAATAAAGACTATTTCATTATGAACACGGTGGTATTGGGTTGCCTGCGAAAAATCAGTCCTGAATTCCGGTTGTCGAATTTTGAAAAGTGAAATATTGCTGCGAGAGAATATGTGTGGCTGGGAGGTCCCAACCAACCATATCCCGTGCGATAGAAGAGAACACAGCATAGCAGATGTTTGAAGTCCGTCCATTTAAAGAAAGAGAGTGCGCTTGCTATTTGATCTTGAACATGAAAAGGATTATACCTGGCTACCCAAGAGTTGTGACCGGAAAAGAATAGGCAACCTAACATTTACATATTCTATAGGCTACATACTTTCGATTAGTATAGAATTTGTTTGATAAACAAACCGGTGAAATGTTAAAGAAAATATTTTTTTAAATTATTAATTAACCATATACTGGACTGAAATTTTTTAGGCAACCCATATGCAATATATTTATTGACACATTAAATTAAATATAAAATAGGTTTCATCAAATAAGCATCTCGGTGAAGGTCGTTGTATAGCGGAATCCTATACTATTACGTTTCAAACAACAAATTACTAGATCGTCTTTTTTTATAGAGTTCAGCAGACGACCCGACTGATGAAAAGCGGTTACTATCGTATATACTTACATATATATACATACACATATATATATATATATATATATATATGTGTATATATATATATGTATATATATATACATATATATATATATATGTATATATATATATAGAATGAAAAAGTATATATATAAGATTTTTGTATAAGGTATTTATTTTATAGAATGTCAAAGAAGCAAGTGAGGTGTGTAAGAATAAGCCTGAATGGCGCTCTGTTGTTCGTGCCTACCCCGCAAGGGACCTGGCGTGTAGTATGTTATGTATGTATGTAATGTATGTTTTATAGAATAAAAACCATGTTAGTTTGTGATTCTTTGTTTTTGAAACAGTGATTTGTTAACAATATACATAAACGCGCCTAAATATGGAACATACATATTCGCATTGATTTTTCTTTACTATGTTGTTGTACGTAATCTATTTATGTCCATGTTAAGGTCAGCCGCTTCTATAATTGTATTAATCCCTTTAAACGCTGTTGTCATGTTGTTTCAACACACAAAACGAACCGGTTACATAGCTTTAGCTGAAATGAACTGAACTATTTTTCACTCTTGATGAAGTGCGCAAATTCCATCATATCCATATCATACTTTTAGTATTATAAATGCGAAAGTGACTCTGTCTGTTTGTTACGCTTTCATGGAAGAATCACTACGGTTTTACTGAAATTTGGTACATATTGTATAAAATAAACTTGTCTTACCATCGGTAAAATTTTGTCATTAATTGTATGCGTTCGTCAAATTTTAACCGATATTAAGGGAAATGAACTGCTGTGAAGATAAAGGAACGGGCCATAGCTTGAATTTATGACAAATTTTAACCAATAGTCAGGCAAACGAACGTGTGGTAAAATATAGAAACGAGCCACTACGAGTTAATTTGTCACTAATTCTACAACCATTAGCTGACGAGGTGATAGAACACATATCCGTGTCTATTTTATGAATAACCGCTATTTAGGTGGTTTTTATTATAACTAACTTTTTTTTAACTGAAACACTAAAAAGCGTGCACAGGTGTGCCTTGCGACCATTTCTTATCTTAAATCTGAATTAAGACTAAATTGGAACGACCAACGACCGATAAGACATTTATAAATATAATTTATTTCAGTTCCAAATCTAGTGACTATTATATTTATTTACTAATATATGCCCGCGACTTCATTTGACCCCACTTTACGCGCAATTCCCACGGGGTTTAGAAAGAATGTAAGCTATTGTTTTAGTTTGCCAGGTGGTAGGGCGTTTGCCCGACTGGATGGCTACCACCCCTGTTCTAAAGTATGTCGCCATAACAACCCTTAGTTGTGTTCCGGCATTAGTGACCAGGCTCCAGTCTCCTTCAAGAGAGCAGCAGCGCATTAGTAGTACCTTTGGTGTTACAAATGTCCATAGGCGATGGTAACCGCTATCCATCAAGTGGGCCGTCTGCCTGTCTGCTGAACTCCTGCAATAAAAAAAAAAAAAAAAAAAAAAAAAAAGTGAAAACTGTGTTGGAATAAGCTAATTTTTATGTATCCGAATACTTACAAACCACTCCCGGGAAAATTCCCGCGAGTTCCCTGGATAAAAATATCACACATTTTATAACATGACTGAAAAAAATATATATTGGAATTCATTTTTTTTATCAGGCCATTTTAAATAATTCTCAGAATTTTTTTCCCGGGATCCCGGGAAAAAGAAGTGTAGATGTTAAGTCTAACAATTAGCTGACGATCACCGAAAACCATAGCAAAATCGGTTTTTACGTGAATCCCGAACAAACAGACAAGAATTCTAAGAAAAATGCATCGTGTTCTCCATCGTTTATATAGTGTAATCCAGTGTATTTTTTTATTAGCTACCTTCAATGTACAGAAACGGCATGTTTAGAATTTTATAATAATATAGACCATCTCTAAAATTTTCGTTGAAATCCGTTGATCTCTCAGAGGCTCTTCCATCAGGGACTCACAACGATCGCGATTTAGCCCGTTCCACTTGCTTGCCGGCGTACAATCGTAAACCCAAGTGGAACGGCTATTCGCCCCACCTCTTGACATGGGTCGTCGTTAGTGTTGTTTTATCGAAAATTATGACGTCATCAGTGACGATTTCGCCACGAGCACAACGACCGCGGTCGCCTTGTGAAACGGCTAACGAGCGTTTTGGGAGTTGCTAGTGGAACGCCCTGTAGAAGGATTATTTCCTTTTTATCATTAGCATAAACATAGTCAAATAGGTAATAACTTTCGACAGTTTGTGAGCTCATTCAACTAGCGTGTTATTCGTCAATTTGTATATTCATTATTTTCTAGAATAATTATGGTTTAGGTAATCGCAAAATCAGTACCTAACTAGGTCAGCTATCGGTCTAAGGGGAGCAAGGCCACTATTTAATTGCAGTGGAAACTGGACTATCCGGATCTAAGTTATGCGGATTCGCTATTATCCGGATAGGAACTCATTTCATGATTAAGAATGCAAATAATAAATACTTTGTTTACTTTCTAGAACATTCAAATATCAAAGTCATCGAAACTGAAATACACTGTGTAGGAGATCACTGCCAACGGGGAGCCTGGCCAGAAGGCTGGCTGCATTGCCGCGCTGTATGGCAATACTTATTTCTTGTGCGAAATATGAGCCAACCTTCTGAGCACGGGTAGTGTCAGAGTTTCTTAAATATCTTTAAAGAAACTATTTGCCTACGGACCCCACGGACTAATGCTTCTACCTCAGAATGCAATATTTTAATAATAATAAAAATAAATGAGTGAGTTTGCATGTATGATTTTTGAAGTAGGTAAGACTTAAATATAGACGGGAGTATTAGGATATTTTCTGTCACGAAAAAGTGTTACGGCCGCGTAGAAGGTATATCGCGCGGCATAGAGTTAAAGTAGATGGTGTTTTTTTGCTTCCGGATCGAAATCAGTTTTTTGTTTGATAAAATATGTTTAAACAAAAAATGTACCTAACCTATCCAAATCATAATTTGCAGTAAACCTGCGATAAATCGAAATGTGTCTTGGGACACAGTAGAAGCGAAACTTCAACGGACAAGTGGAAAAACGATTGACAACGGACAAGTGGCAAAACGAAGTGGAACAAAATTTTAATTTGAAGTTTTACGGGTAGATTGTTAATGTACTTGTCCAATTTCAAAACTTATCCGCAAAACTTCAAGTTAAAATTTTGTTCCACTTTGTTTTTCCACTTGTCCGTTGAAGTTTCGCTTCTACTATGTGTCCCAACACACACAGTTGAGAGACAGTACTGAAATATCCACAAGGGCGTTGGCGATTCTAGAAGCCTAAAGTGATGTTGTTATTATTGTCAAATCCATATTTTTTATTTTAACAAGTATTGTGTATGTTTGATGAGCAAAAAAAGTGTTATCTATCTAAAAATACGGAAATTTTTAGAGCAAATTTTGTCTGTTTACATACAAGAAGATAATAATTATGACGATATAATGATATGAAAACATCTCACGGATAAACCAAACATATGTTCAGTCATACGACTGACCACAGTTATAAATTAGATAATAAAATCCTAACAATTAACTTTACAAAGCCTAGTAACTGATTTTTTACTGCAGGAGTTCAGCAAGGGAGACGGCCCACTTGATGGAAAGTGGTTTTTTTTTTATGGAAGTATAGGTTTGCGTTTGACCACTGTCTCACCTGATGTTGAGTGATGACGCAGTCTATGATGGAGCACGCTTACCTAGAAGATACCTATTCACTCGTGACTTGAAGGCTTCAAGATTGTATTTGTCAGGAAAAACAGACTCCGGCAAATTATTCCAATCTTCGGCAGTGCGCACCAGAAAAGAAGAGGCGAAACGCTTGGTTCTGACTGGTGGTGTTTCCACCATGTAACGGTGGCGTAAACCGGTCCGTCTGGTTGTCCGATGGTAAAAATAAATAGGTTACCATCGCCTATGGACAATTGCAACACCAAAGGTGCTACAAATGCGCTGCTGCTTAAGGGAGAGTGGAACCTGGTCACTAATGCCGAAACACAACTCAAGGGTGTTATGGCGACATACTTTAGACTAGGTGTGGTAGCCATCCAGTCGGGTAAATACCCTACCACCTGGCTGTGGGTTGTTTTGTCACCTCCTACGACAGGTCGCCTGGTCGCAGAATATTGTATTCTTTCTCCGTTCCTGCACGGATTAGTACTGTCGGTTCTAGAAGGGCAGGAATTCCGGCTGTGACAAGATTCCGAAGGATTATGTCCTTAAGTGTTCTACGGAATCTTAATTTAAACATCTTCTCCACGCTATATTGAAATAGCAGCATTAGGGCCCCAGGTGTAGTAGCGCCATTTCTGAGGGGCCAAAATAAAAAAGTCAAATAAAACAAATAATTACAATATTAAATAAAATACTTTATTCGTTAAAACTCATTATACTCTAATACAAAGTGTACTAATTCAAATGCACCGATTTTTTTCCATTATTTTTTTGACATTTCAGTCATTTTCTTATAAAAGGGTAAATGTAGTGCAGCTTATATTACACAATTCACTTCTTCTCGATTTGGATGATGCAACCAAAGTGATTCATATAAACAATGAATTGAATGTCGTAGATTCCTGTCTCTTCCGCGCCCTTCTACCAGATTGATTCAATTCGGTTGAACCGTATAATTCAGCTACAATGCTTATATTACACGTTTAACTATCGTCTTGCAATTTGAATGATGCAACCGCAACCAAAGTGATACGTGTAAACATAAAATTAAGTCATTCGAGTCGTTTACTTTCATTTCTGTGCTTACAATTAAATTGATTCAATTTGGTTGAATCATGTAATATCAGCTAAATGAGCAGTGTATTAGCTTAACATTCTAGGCTGTGTTACACATTATTACATGGAAGAACAATATTAAGAATGACAAAGGGACAATAAATAAATTGGCATGTGTTTGGCAGTACGCGTATAAAGAAATTCCCCTATTTTCGTTATTTGGCCACAGAACCATAAAAAGGTATTAATAATATACAGAATGGAAACTAAATTGCACTATTGCGCGAGTATTTTCGTAAATTCTATTGTACTACTTACTGGCCGAAGTATACAAGATTGCTCGCGATTTCCCTTCGATCCACTCATCAGATCCTGCCTTTGTGACAATGGGACCACCTCGAGTGTACACTCATTTGTGGCAACAAGTCAATAATTGACGGAGAAAGAGTATAACAAACATACAGAAAAAAAACATATTATCCCCGCAAATGACTATTGCTCCTGGCCGCCATTTTAGTGACGTAACCATAGCCGAACCCTCAGTACCGTTAACTGGCCGGAGAGTAATCGTACATATCGAGTTGCGGATGACAACACGTGAATGATAATTTGACAAGGTTTCAGCGCATGAGCAATTCGCGGGGATAATACATGCGTTTTGGAACCTCCCTGTTTTAAAAGTCGGTTGAAAACATAACGCTTTTTGTGACACCGCCGTTTCAAAGTCCGTGGTATTGTCATTCCTAATATCATAAAATCTAAAAAAACCGCAATACAAAACACATAGCTCATTATTTCATCTTAGACTAGAATGGAAACAATGACTAACACAAATAAGATAAAAGATGCACTACGTCCGTAAATTGAGTCATTGCATATATACAATTTCCTTTGTCATATATTATTCAATTATCGACAGTCAGATTGAAGTAAGATTGACAGAATAAGGACACATTGATCGTGTAATATGATTGACAAAATTCAAGTTTTTATTGTTGAAGTAGTCTTGGTAGCTTAGTGGTTAATGCACGCGTTTCAAACTCTAACGAACGTGGTTCGAATCCTGTCCGGAAAGGATGCACTAATAGACAGTTATCTGACCTAAAGGTGCATATTGTCATAATTAACAGATGCTAACTAAAAACTTATGGGAGCTACGTATACGTCTAGTCATCGGAGCGGACAACGAACTACAGACTTGCGCTTTTTTTATTTGACTTGACTAAATGTTGTTGGTCCGAAGACCTTACAACTTTACCGGGGTTTTCGGGGCGACGCCTGAAGGCGCTCGAGCCGACTTGATAAGGAGCGCTTCCTAGAGAGTTTTACCTCGGCTGGACTGTTGCCATGAGAGGGAGATGAATCTGATGATGCCCACCATAGGACGACACAATGAACTGATTGAGAACGGGCGACGGGTAATATAAAGCCCGAGGGGAAGGACCCCGGCGGCCTACGCTATCTTACTGTCGTTTCGCAACGTGTTATGGCTGGAAGAGAAGAAACGGCGAAAGAAACTTCCCAGCAACACAAACTTGCGCGGCGCGGGAGCGCAGATATTAATAGTTGTTCTATCTCACTCGCACATCATCCGTCCTGCTCACACACTGTACTATACATTGTACTAGCAGTACAACTTGTTAACTTTTGTATTTAAGGTTACCGTTTCCAATCTAAATTATTTCACTCAAGTTCACATCAGCACTCGACAGTGAATACTACTCTCCGCCATCTGAAGTATTATTTAATCACTACACTCGCTGCAACAAACGTAATGAAACCTGCTCATTGAGATAAGCGATGTGTCAAACCCGTCAATCTGCTTTGGGCAAGCGTGGCAGTTATAGACTATTCCTCTATAAATGAAAAGCTCCAAGTCCAGCAGTGAAACGTTTATGGTCTGTTAGTCATTGAAACGTTGACGGCCCACCTAACGTAAACATTTGCAACACAAAGGTGGTACCGATACACCGTCAGCCTCGAAGGGGCACTAGAAACTAGCCACTAATGCCGTAACACAACTCAAGGTTGATATGGCGGCATACTTTAGATCAGGGATTCCCAAACTATTTTGAGCGAGAGACGCCTTTTCTACTTAAATGAACTGATTGATACCCCAGACCTCCATAGCCAAATTATTTTAAAAGTCCTATCTCGTTTTTTTTCGTTTTGATACAAAATTTATCATTTAACCAACCGCAAAGTGGATGGGTGAGTAAATTAGACATCATTTTCTCATCGAAATATAATTCAGTAAATATACAAACTTGGGCACGTCTATCTACTTGTTCAGATTTTTAAAAATATAGCAATGATCATAAGTACTAAAATATTAGTCATTAATAACAAGTTGGTACACGTAACACAACTTGTAGACTCGAAAATTTCAAATTTCAGTTTTCATTTATGTCAACTCCTGGGAAACCGATTCCGACCACTTTGGGAATCCCTGGTCCAGACTATTGTTTCTCAAGGATTTTTATGTCACGACCCATGAAAAAGCCAAAAGTCAAGTAAAAAGTCTTGCGACCACTTCATTGATTTTTCTTAATATTTTAATTAAGTTTATTTATACGATTGTTGGATTGGATCTTTTACAGGTTTGGTTTTTAACAGACTGAAATCCCATTTAATAATAATCGCGACCCTCAGAGTAAGAAACAATGCTTTAGACCAAGATGATAGGCATCCAAACGGGCTAATAAGCTCTACCACTACACTATATTATTTTTTTAGTCTGCAATTAATTTAATTTTATCGAACTGCATTAAACTATAGGTATATATTGTTGGTGTTGTGTGTTTTATTGTCCACCGGGACTACATTTTATGGTCCCAGGCGGAAGAACAGCGCTAGTATATACATATAAGTTAAATTGTGTTTGGGATAATTACACGCGTGTGTTGCATGTGTGCTTTCACCTCAGATTTGTCTTAAAGTTTGCTACTAAATAATTTCATATACAGAGCCAGACGCAAAGCAATTAGTATGTGAATGCAATTTTTACATGATCAATCTAGCATCATTCCGTAAATTTCCCTTCAAACTTTGAGTTACAATCACACATTATAGGGACATAAACTTTTAATATACTACAATTATTATACTTTGTTCAGGTGGATACTTTTAAGATAAGAGTCTATTCAGGCGCAGCACACTTACCTCAATTTGCATAAAAGTCTACAGGCACCTGTATTATCACAATATTGACTCTCATGTTTAATCATTCATTAGTTAAGCCAGGACCTGATAAAGAGGAAGACTTACAATGAAGGAAGATGGATATAGTGTAATGTAGTAAAGAAAAACTAGCTGTTACTTTGGCAACTTAGTTTCCTTTTTTTAATTTTAGCATTCATAACTGTTATTTTAAATCATTCCGAAAATGCTTTTATGTACCGGAATCTGTTTTATTTTTATCCAGTAACTTATATCCATTTTCAGTTGAACTTTAATGGAATGCTAGTTGAGTAAAATTACCACTTTGTTTGTTGTTTATCTGACCATCAGTCTCCAAAAATGACTTAAATAAATGTATCCAGTAAGCTGCACTGGTTTGTATAATACTTAATTTTATTTGAAAAAGCATCTATTACACAGAATCCATTACTAAGATTGGTCATAAATTTTCGACTACAAATGGTAAGAGTGCTGTGCCTAAATACGCTTAGCTTTAACAGGTTCTAGTACATAAAAAAAATAATTCTAAATATACTGGAGATGCGTGTTTAGACTATTGCTAAAATAATTATAATATTTTAACTAAAGATAATCGAGATTATCGATTTCCAATATAATATTGGCAAAGGTTTACTAAAGTAAACCTAAGAAGGCAGCTTTTGTTCTTAACATAATTTAAACTTCACAAATATGGACAAATTTTAATGAAAGTGTCCCTTAAAATAACAGGGATAAAAAGCAGGGCTAAAGCATACATAACCCATAGTAACACACAAGTGTGATAAGATATTATTTGATTCTCTTAAGAGCCTTGGATATTAATCAATTCCATTACATAGATATTCCACAGACTGGAGAGGAACATAGCAAAATTTTAAAGCATAATAATTTTTATTTAGGCCATAAAAATGATTATGCATTAAATTTTTTCAAAATGTTTATCTTCAGTTTGGATTTTCCCATAATCTTATTTGCAACTCGACAAACATATAAAGCTAAACACTTTATGCTTATATATTACATTTTTGTAATAATCAAAAATGTCCAAGTTTATATTCCTTCCAAATTCAAATACATGATTATTTTCGTTAGTTAGTCTACACAATCAATCCATCAATACTACTACAATAAAATCTTTTGGAAGTAGGGAACACTTTACAATAATAACTTATTATTTTACATAATAATTATTACAGAACATAGACTAATATGCGACATATGTATATGATTAGTGTTCCTGGAAGAAATATCTTCAAGCTATCTGGTCAACAGTGTCAAACCTATGATATAGAGCACCTATGGCAAATATTGAAGCTTGTGGTCTCCCTTTGAGATCAAGATCAAGGGGGCCTAAATTAGCCACTTCAGTAATGAAACTGACTTGTGTCTAGATACACTGGTATAAATAGCATAAAATTCAATTTTATTTTGATAATCAAGTCCTTAGCTTCAGTTCTCCCCATACGATAATGAAGAAAATTATTTTTTTATTTATTTAAATATATTCAAAATTGCCAAGAAATTGATGCCAAAGTTAGTGACACACCTGGTGAATTTACGGCTCTCACAGGTTTTAAGGAATCTGTGACATATCAGTCAAATCATAGAGCATTTAGCACAATTTCAAAAATAAATAGCAATAGAGAAGAATAGCAATCATCACATCATACGGCATGAAAGTTCAGCAAACATATTTGAACCATTTTTTATAAATGCATTGATTATTTCATGGATATAAAAGTACATAGTATCACCTCTTCATGTTGCCAAACTGACAAAATTAATACTTTAATATACTATGACCGATCATTCAGTTGCCAAAGAGTCGGCACCGTACCTTCAGTAGATCTTTCTTACATTCTTTTTTACCATAATTAATGTGTAAGTGGAAATTAATAGGAAAAAATAAATATTTTCTAGGACATAATATTTGCATAATAAAATTGAATTTAAATTGTCGCATGAGAGTGTTATAGTTCAAATAGAACTCAGTTTCTTAATTTAGAGATTTAATTTACATTTATTATCTCTGACTTGAGATATATGGGTTCCCATTCAAATATTAATTTCCAACTTCTTTTCTTTTCTTGGTCAGTGAAGGCTCCAATGTTTTATAAGCGCATTGATTTGGCCAATGTCAAAGTGATTGTGTAAAAATGACAGGTGTAGGGTAGATTTAAAATTATAATAATAGCTTTTAAGCCCTGAAGAGGTTTCTTGACCTCTTCAGGGCTCGTTTTCTGATAACCGGAGATCTCCAACTTCACCCTGTGCTAAATTATTTTTTTGACACCAATAGATGTCCTTCAATAGAAATTTAATACCTTTCAAATGAAGCCAAGTTTCAATAAGAGCCATAGAGCTATTTATTCAGGAAAATGTAACAGAAGGTACAAATATGAATATAAATTTTGATGATTATCGAATCACTGTCCATTGATGATATCAAGGTCATTAAATGCTAATTTAGGAATAAAATCCATATGATTTGTTACACCAATATGCAAAAAAGCCAAATTACAGTGTTATTACACTGACACAATAAGCTCACAGCAACAACAAAATAACATATAAAATAATTGCACACTGTGCTATTTCAGTTATATCCACAAAAACAGGTCATCTCTCATGATATTTCATAGCTTCCATAAATGCCTGCCCAACGAGAACTCTGTCACCTGCCTTAATATCAAATTTATAGTCCTTTGGTGCTTCAAAAAGCAGTATTATAGTACTACCCATATTAAACTGACCAAATAAGTCACCTTTATTAACCTGTATACTCCCCAAATCAGCCTCGTTAACTCTATTACGCCTCCCTTTTGTATTCGTTCTTAAATCAGGATCTGCATATATTTCTATTGAACCAACATTTGTTGCTCCCACTGCTGTCATACTAAAGAAACCATACTTCCAATTGCCAATGTATACAGCTCGTTCATTCATCGTAAACAAGCCTGGAATTAACCTTGCTAACCAAGGGTTCACAGACAGGAGTTTACCAGAAAAGTGCCTTCGGAATGCTATAGTCCAGTCTGTCGGCGAATGAAATCTGTGGTAGTCCCCTGGAGCTAAATATATGATGCACTGGTGTAGAATATTATCTTTATTCGTCAATAAATTGCCATAATAGTCACTGTCTGTGTTTTTTGACCATGTATTTCTACCTAAGAACTCCTCCAGGCTGTATGTAACTCCTTTAACTTGTTCTATTTTATCTGTGTTTGCTGGGCCACAGTTGAGGACGACTCCATCGCAAGGAGACACACAGGGCGCCGTCGATATTATTCGCACACCATCCCGTAATGATCGAGTGAAAAAAGCAGATAAACTTTTGTAATAACTTAAGTCTGTTATAGCAGCCTCAGATAAATTCACATTAAAAAGTCTCACGTACGTACCGTATACAAAACTCCGCAATGAAGTGGGCAGCTCACAAGCTGCAATCTTCCCCCACAGCCTGCTTGTTATTCGGAAAGGAAACATTTCGTAAAAGCGAATCTCGACTTTAGACACTTCATAGTTTATCGTAGCACGGATATAACACCAACCGACATACATTACACTACCTAGAGGTACCCAACGCGTGATTATAGAGCGTAAATTCATCCATTTCGTCTTCTGTAGTTGTGTTTGCTTTGTTTGGTTGAAAGAGGAAGTTTGTCGAAATGGCCTATGCGGACGGAGACGCTGTTTGAACAGCGGATTTATCACCGGCAAGCAGCTCCGAATACGCGTCGGTGGAAACATGTTCGCGTATGAAACAGCGCTCGCGGTTTATAAATATCGCTTTCTGTTTATCTCTATTTTCAGTTTAGAAAAATATAAAACGTTTAAAGAGTAGGCACACAACACGACCTACTAAGGAAAATTGCGATAGAAAAAGCACAAAAACCTAATGATTTCAGTTTATTATCTAGATTTAATAAATAACAAAGAATTCTCAACTTTAACTCAAGTCTGTAAAGATTATTTTATAGTGCACAATTATTTTAATCAGATAAACATTTTAACTCGAGGTCATAATAATGCGTTTTGAAAGCTAGAAATATTAAAAATTTATTGGAAAATTGATATCTACATCAATGTCTAAAACCGTAAAAAAATATGGTTTTGATAAATGTTCTATAAAATTAGAAAAATTGGAAATAATACATATTGAGACACCTCAAATGCTTCTCTAATTTTTGTATTACTTATTCGATTTTAATTATATTTATTTTAGATTTCAGAACACATAACTCTGCGGGTTATTATTTGACATTAATTTAATCGTTCAGAAATAAGCTTTTTCTAATTTAAAAACATAAGATTATTGGATGAAGTAATGCATGAATATTTTGTTGAAATTATTAACGAATAGCATCATAAAATACCATAAGATAAAATACATCGAAACATTAGATTTCAAATTAAAATATTAAACGAACCGAATATTAAATTACTTCGAATCGCTTCCTTTCCCTTTTGTAGAAAGCAACTTCACTATTTCGTAATTTATTATCGCTGGCTGGCAGAATAAACTGTCATGTCGCGTTCTTGAGGAATTTTCACCAATTTGTTTTTCTTCTGTTA
This sequence comes from Dendrolimus punctatus, assembly GCA_012273795.1. Classification (NCBI taxonomy): domain Eukaryota; kingdom Metazoa; phylum Arthropoda; class Insecta; order Lepidoptera; family Lasiocampidae; genus Dendrolimus; species Dendrolimus punctatus. The sequence goes on from CM022556.1 coordinate 4,426,873, forward strand.
TTTTTTTTCCCGCGTTATTTTCATTATTCCATGTCCTCGAGTTGCAATGGAGCTAAAGTTAATAGAAAAAGAGCATCGAAGGCGACGCTGCCTGTGTCTGAAAAACCAGATTTTGATGACTCAATTCAATCGAAGAGTATCCAGTTGGAAAACGGCTTTAAAGGATTTGAGCGGGCGCCGGTGGTTGTTCTATACCGCTACGATATTACGCACTATTTAAGAAGGAACGGAGGAGAAAAATCGTTGAAACTCTCAACGAAAATAGGTGTTGATATATTGTCCTATTTTACGAGAAAATGTTTTGTTAAACTGTACCGAAATGACTTACAAGCCACTTTAGACGCTCTGTCTAGAAATAAGTCTTCTGCAGATCTTGAGGACTCCGATTCTGGGACAGACACAGAAGGCGACATGTCTTTAAAGTGTAAGATCTGTGAGAAGTCTTACTCCAGTGAGAAGAAGTTGTTAAACCATCAAAGTAAGAAGCATATTATTTATAAAGACAATAAACCAAGAAAGAAGGTATCATTCTCTGATCATGTTATTGTACACGAAGTACATGAATATCACAAGTGCCGTAAGTGTACGAAAATATTTGAAGATTATAAATCTCTAAAGAGTCACATGAAGCAAAAGCACAAGAAGCGTAAATCATATATTTGTAATTATTGTAATAAGAATTTTATGGATAGAATGTTTTTTAAGGTACATATTAAGCTACATTGTGATGTGTGCACAACATTATTCCCAAGCAGAGCGAAATACTTAAAACACAGACGTAATAGTTGTAGAATCTATAAATTACACAAATGCGAGACTTGTTCTGAATCATTTTTCAACATAATGCATTTGAAAGATCATAGCTACGATCACTCAAACGTTTTGTACATTTGCGATGTATGCAAAGATCAATTCCTCACAAAATGTGGTATAGCACATCATATATCATTCCTACATTCACCCAAACGTCCAGAATCTATGTACATGATGCGTAATTTAGGCAGCGAGAGGTTATATCTGTGTAATTTCTGTGATGTAAGTTCGGTTGAAAAAGATTTAATAGAAGCACATCTGCAGATATTACCAGATTTAACAAATAGAGCAATGACTGGCTATAAAGATTATTATTTTTGTGACCAATGCTTCAAAAAGTTTGATACGGAAACCGATATGTTGCATCACAAGTGGACTCACTTCCTAAAACTATCTGACAATTCGCACACACAGCCAAAAAGTATAACGGTGGAAAGAAATGAATCGAAAGCTATGTATAATTGTGAACAAGTTCCAGAAGCAATGAAGCCTAAAGTTGTCTTAGAGAGGATTTCAGTAGACGAGAAAGTTTTGAATGAAAATGTAGATTTTGTTGATGTAAAAAATTTTAATGATAAGAATGGAGAGATTAATAAGCCTGTTGTGGATCCGAAGAGCAAAAAGACTATAATTTCCAGACATCAATGCCAGGTTTGTATATAAATGTCTACTAGCATTTGCCCATAATGTTGTCTTTGTGAACAGGTAACAAATGTTACAGTTATTTTGTTAATATTAAATCAAAGATTATTTTCTGTGGGATAATGGATTTTTAGTATGATAGCACTTGAATCCGGTGAATTTTTTCATAAACACTAGGGTTGAGTAATGTTACTAAAGGTATACACAATTGCAATTTTTTTACGAACGCTTGTATTGAGCAGTGAATATTTTTAATTGGAATAAAAGAAAATTCTGGCCACATTGACAATATCGCCCAAGAATATTCCAATAGGATTCTCGGGATATAAAGTACAGTAGATTTTAAATGACCCAGTAGTTTTATGTGAATCCAGAACAAATAGACAAACACAAAACGTAAGAAACAAAACACTACACTTCTACAATTTTATAATATTATAGGTAGATTTATTATTGTGAAAATCCAAATATTTTATGGAAATCGAGTCGAAATCACTTAGCTTTGTTTGGTTTAGCTTGTCTTCCATACAATGATACATTCTGTATAGCATTACACTCACTCTCAATAACTACAACAGTTAAAAAATAAAATGTACCTGTTAAGTTGCCAAGATTAGCTGGGCAGCTACATGGCACAGAATGTACACAAATGCTTTTAGTTTTTTATCACTTTATATCACAGCCCGTAAACGGGACTGTCACCATACATACCGAAATTTCTAAGAAATTCCAAAAAACCGACATTTTTAAGTACTTTATCATCAATATGCCTCAATATCACTAGATATGAATAAAATAAGAAAAAATACAACAATATTAATGGTGCAGCAAAAATAACAGCCTTCTCACTATTTAACGACAACTGAATGCACAGTCCCTTCAGTGTCATTATATAGAATTTATTCAGGATATAAATTTATTTCATATATCTCAGGAATAGCACCAAGGATTTGGATAATTTTTTTGTGTTTAGACACAAAAAATGTATTTTACACAATAAATCATAAATTAATAAGATGGCTCTACAAGCCATCTTTTCAATTTCTGACAAACTTGCATTGTTGGCAATGAAAGATAATCTACTGCTACCTCAAAATTCATGAGTTCATACTATATGCTATTATATGAATCCAAAGCTTATTCTCAGTACAACCTATGGACTTAATATTACCTACCCTTAATCCACCTATCTCCTCCACCTCTCAGTAAGTATCCTCTCCTTTGCAGTGAGAAGGACACATGCATAACATCAATGAGTGTACACGTGCTAATGTTTCTCAGCTAATATATATTTATCTTTTCAGACCTGTGGCAAGTACTTTTCCTCCAGCTTCTGTCTAATGCGCCATATAGATACGCAACACTCAGATTATGAAAATCTTCGCTGCAATGTCTGTGAAGAGCATTTTTCATGGCCATCATTACTTAAGAACCACAAGTGTGTTCGTATAAGGCCAGAGGAGACACATTTCAGTGACAGCAGACCAGAAATTCATTTTGATAATCTGCATGAAATTAGTCACAATGGATTCGATGATTTTAATCTGCCAGACAGTGATTATATAAATTCAGTGGACTTTGAAATACCAGCGCCTGTGGTAGTAGCACTTCCGGAACATGGTGGATTTTGTCAAAACTTTAACTATAATAATGATGTGAGTGTTAATAGTGATAAAGGCTCTCTAGGTAATGGATATAAGTTAATAATGCAAGAGGTACCTATTGAATTTTAGGTTAAAATCTAAATCATTAGATCTTGTTACTTAAAACAGTCACTTTTGCAAAATTTACACCAATATGAGGAGGTTTTCATAAAATTTCTCTCAATTTCGTAAAACATTGGTGATCCCTATGTTGCATATGTTCATAGGCTACAGGGATCATGCTTAGGGCTATCAGCCCATCGCCTGTTTTCCTTTCACCTACTTTAGTCTTATGTTTCACTGGAATCTACTTTAGTGGTATTCCTTATATACCCATAACAAGAGTAATTGGTTTAGATTATTTTTTATTGTCCTAAGCAGGCAACTAAGACAACATTCAACCGCTGAACAGTTCTGCAGAGTCTGCTGAAGCATAAGATTCTTTAATGATACTGATTATCTATTTTTAATGATATTCAATAGGCATTTGATAAGCTTAATATAATTATTATGGATTATTGTATATTGTGCAATTCCAAATTAAGTCTTACCAAGCAAAAAGGATATTTCAAGTAAAAGATGTATATTGAATCTCACATTCTTTGACATGACAAGGCTCCATGTGTTGTTAATTTTTCACATGCAAATCAGAGAGAATTACACACAGACAGACGTCATCATTTGTATGTTAAACCCAAGTTGTACTTGAAGCGTTTTGTTCTGATACCCAGGGTCTGCTTTCCTACTTTCTTTACTTCCCTCGGTCTTTGATCCCCCGTTTTGAGATGATTGGTGTGCATGTCATCCTTCACAATGGGAAGCAACCACCTCGTCAGTCTTCCCTTTCGAACGAGACCTTGCGGAGACGGTATGGCTAGAAATCAGAATCAATTGCCCGCTACTATTAAAAAAGCTTTTGTTTTTTCTAGAAAACTGACAATACAAAAGTGGCTGTTTTATGTTCCTGAATAAACATAACTACATTTTACAATGGCTAAATCCTCTTTAATTGTTGTCATTAATTGTTTGAAGTAATTTTTTAGAATTATGCTGTGCCTTTATATGTTATGTATCGACCTCTTAAAGTCATTTTAAGGTTAGTTTATGAGTAAGTTTATTATTTAATGTCATATTATATTGGCAAAGAACATGCCCAGGTATATCTTGATAGAATGATGTTACCAATTAATTTTGGTTTTTGGAGTGATTGGCATGATGTTTCATACCATGTTATTGTATGCTTATAAACAGGATTTTGACGCCGTATTTCATTTTTAACTAGTGTTATGAACTTATATGTATATGAACTTGTAAAGAACTATGTTTGTATACAATTTCACATTTGGGAATCAAGTTCATAAATTCGACTACGCTATTATTTTTACTAGCTACATATGAGTACATTGTAGAAACGTTATGACGAGTAAAATAATTGGTTAGCGTGTTGATTTGGTCCTTCGAGCCGGATTCAAATAGCTACAATTAAGTTAAGTTATTTTTATGGAAATATGTTTTGTACACATAAGCTATACAAATAGACTGGCTGTCTTAGAAAGCTTAGAATACAATAGTTTTATAGTAATATTTCATATTTGAGTTTGGGATGGGTTTCCTTCCTAGCTTCCCCTATAATAGGAGGCCCTAGCCTGGCAGTGGGACATTCATGTGTTGTTATTATATTTGATGTTTGTCTTTTTATTACTGGTAATGTATGTCTTAGCTACTAAGGTACTACCACATAAATATAAGGTTGTAACAACTCTGAGTGTGGCAGTAATGTAACAATTAAATTATCATAAGTTATATTAAGCAGATAGTGTATGTCTTAAGACTGCATTATATAAACTGGGTAACAGTTTTAATTTAGTTATGTTATGAAAACCAAGTATTATGTTTTTGGAGTTTCGGTTTATTTTGGATATGAGTGTTACTTTATTTTGGTTTTTTAGTTTTTGGGTAAATTTTTATTTTTTGTTTTATGAATGCTATAATGTAGTAGATGTGTAGTAGACAACGTTAACGTGAAGTTAAAATATTATTTCGATTGCCAATCAGTAACAAAAACCTTACTCGCTCCATTGCAGAGCTTTGTTGATTGAAAGCTGATTGCTATGTTAAATAATGTGTTTAATCTTTTAGTAATATCATTGGAGAAATACATTAGAAATGAGACTTGCCTGGCAAAAAGTATTGCTCTCCAAAGATTCCAAATCCTACTTGACTAGAAAGCACCACAGATATTTCTTCTTGCGCTTTTTGACATTGTCATACTTGAAATATTTGTTGTTGTTTCAATCGCTATAATGGTAGACAAAGAAAAATAGTGCATAAAGCCTTGTCTGATGTTAGATACATCAGACAAGGCTTTATGCACTATTTTTTATTTAGTCCTCCAACGCACTAGCGGTTAACCGCAAAGGCGGCAAACTGGAAAAGCGGCTAGCCGCGCGGTTAGGAGAGGAGGAGATGAGCAAAGCGGCGCTTGCGACCTCCTCTTCGCCGTCTGTAATAGGGGTCCATCTACCCTTCCCTTATTCTTTCAGCGGTCTCCTTCATTGATGTAACATCTTCGCAGAAGGTCACCGCGTGCCATATTTTGTCGCTGCGCAGCGTTTCGCTCACTACTCATCGAGAGATCACGACCAATGATGGCCGTGAGCACGTTTCTCTGGGTTCCCCATGCGGTACACTCCAATTCATGGCACATCGAGATCGTCTCGCTTCCCACAATTTGTTACAGTTTCTCATCCAGCCCCAGCCGGTGACTTCATGCAATTTGTTCACCGAGCTAAGGCCATCCTTCATTACGTTTTTCAAATCGTGGTCTCCATTCCAGAAATATTTGTTTGGTAACGTTTAACTTAACGCCATCTATGTCTTGGGGGAGAATACAAATATCAAATAAATCTCACAACTTTCATTTTAAGATAGATGGCACTAATAATCGAAATTTTTAAAGAAATTCGTTTAATATTGTAACTGTCTTTAAAGATGTGATGTGTTATGATATAAATAAGTAATGTAAATATTAAGTGTTAGACACTTAAGGAAATAACAATGTAATTAATATATAGAACAGTTTTAATTTGAGCGTTTTTGACTGAATATAATTTTACATGTTTTGCGTATGAGAAAAGAAAAAAGGGTATTCCTCCGAACGACATCTTGTGAGAGAATCAACAATGTTTTTTTCAATAGAAGAAATCTATAGTACCTAGCTTAGTGGTTTCCATGTGAGGTCAATGCATATTCCTCTTCAGTCGCGGAATGAACATGTTCATCACCTTAAAGTCGATTTTTGACAATACTGCCAACATTTTAATTACTGTTATAAAATATGTAAACGTGGAAACAGAAAATTACAATGTTGACAATGCCAGACGTTGAGATTTACAATGAGAAACAAGGAGGATATAGTCACTATGTTTAAAACCAATAATAAGGGAAATTTTAGAGAATATACTCGGTAATTCTTCTCTAACTTTTAGTAATAATATAAATAATTCCTTTTCCCTACATCCGTCAACATATTGTAATTCAAAATCCTTGTTTCTTTTGGTTCGAAGGAACTTTTAACTTGCATGTACAAAAAATTAATCAAAACTACCTTCAAGTTTGGTATTTGTGCTTTCTATTTCAACAACAAACAAATTACAACTCATTTTTCAATAACATAAATGTTGTCTAAATTGTATTTATCTATCAATATTTCAGTTCTGTTTTGTCAATGTATGTGGAAGAATGAATGTGTTTAGTTCTGATAATTTACTAAGAGATGGCGCCACCGTCGTTCTGCATCGCGATATGGTTTATGTATCGTGTAGTTACTTGTATTATTTGATTTTGTCAATAAAGAGTTCTTACGTGTTTGCATTTCAAGTGCGAGTGTTTGAGTTTTTTATCCCGGTGTATAGTGAATTGTGCAGTGCTAACATCTGGTGCCGAAACCCGGGAGGATTGGAAAGGACTTAGAAAAATCGTGAGTAAAGTGAAAGAGTGAACAATAAGTAAAATTTCTAAGTGTTAAATTAGTTCAAAAAAAGACTTAGAATAATTTCGTTATTTTTGGACTTGTAAAAATTTCGTGAATAGTTCAAAGACTTAGAAAATTTCGTATTGTGTTAATATTGACTTAGTCTCCGGACTGATTAAGGGACTTTGTCACCGGAGTGATTACGACACTTAGAAAAATTTGGTAAAATTTGGACATAGTCTCCGGACTGATTACGGGACTTTGTCACCGGAGTCATTGCGACACTTAGAAAATTTCTCGAATTTTTGGACATAGACTCCGGACTGATTCATCGACTTAGAAAATTTTTGTGATTACAAGACATTGTCATTGGGACTTATGTAGTGACAGTTTGATAATACAACTTATACAATTTACTTATTATTGAACATAGTTTTTGGAAGTGATTGGAACTTTAAAAATAAATTACAAGTGCTACTTTAAGAAGTTGTTTGATACAATTAATTCGGTGGACATTGATAGTTGTTTGGACAATAAATTAAAGTTAATTTTTCTTTGCTATTTACAAGTGTTTTGAAAGAAATCAATAAAGATGGAGTCATTCCTTTCACAACAAGAAGACTTATTCGAACGTTTAGAAAATGCTTTTTCGAATTATAAGAAAACCCCTAAAGAGAGGTTAACACAGTCGTACATAGAAGCTAGATTAGACAGTTTAGAGAAAATGTGCGCGAGATTTAATGAGAATCATTACAGTATAGTAGGAGGTATTAAGAAATCGGAACGTATGAAACTAACATATTTCGAAGAGAATTATTTTGACGAATTCGAGAACATTTACACAGACTACAAGGCGAAGATGAAAGATGAACTTGTAAAATTTACCCAAAAGGGAGTAGTGCCGTCTGTCTGCGGTACTACTTCTACTCAAGCTGTCTGTGATGTGAGGCTACCGCAAATTCATCTGCCTAAGTTTTCTGGCGGATACGAAGAATGGCAAGAGTTTTACGACATGTTCACGTCGGTCATACATACAAATACGAGTTTAAATGCTGTTCAAAAACTTCACTATTTGAAGGGAAGTTTGAGTGGCGAAGCAGCTAATTTACTTAAGAATCTACCTACTACAGACAATAATTATGAAGAAGCATGGAATCAATTAAAGAGAAGATATACTAACAAAAGATACACTTGTAATGAGATTATGAAACGTTTGTATTCTCAAAAGGTTATTCCAAACGAATCTGCACCTGCAATTAAATTATTACTGGATACTACCTCAGCATGTTTGAAATCCCTATCGAATATTGGAATTGATACCAAATCATGGGATGCAATAATCAACTTTATGACGTTATCAAAGCTGGATATAGAATCTCGAAAGTTGTGGGAGATACAATTGAGTCAGTCGAGTGATGATAATATACCTAAATGGGATCAATTGTACACCTTCTTGGAAACAAGATTCAGGACATTAGAGATGCTTGAGGGTGGAAATAAGAACATCGTAAGGAATAACAACAACAATATCAAGCAGATTGTTAAGCCAAAATCATTTCATTCAACAGTAGAGAAGAATAATTCACAAAATATAGCCTGCACAATGTGTTCCGGATCACACTTGCTTTATCAATGCAAACAATTCAGCGGCCTTTCTTCTGAACAAAGAACCGAGTTTGTACAAAGAAACAGATTGTGCTTCAATTGTTTAGCACCTAATCACTCGGTTAAGTTTTGCCGCCAATCAACCTGTTGTCGACGTTGTGGGAAACGTCATCACTCCTTGCTGCATCTTGACAATAAAAACGAATCAAATCCTAATGGATCTAATGAGCAAATTAAGTCAGACAATCAAATCAACGTCTCAAGTCATTTTGCACAGGGGATTATCAACCAAGGCGAAGTTTTATTGGCAACAGCAGTTGTCAAGATCATATCAAATACTGGCTGTACGTTAATCGTACGTGCATTAATGGACCAGGGCTCTGAGGCGTCATTTATTAATGAAGCCACTGTACAAGCCTTGGGCCTCAAACGTACATCCGTAAACGGAATTGTATCTGGAGTGGGTGATAGACAAACACGCACTCAGAGTATGGTGACATTTACGTTACAATCACGATACAATTCATACTCAATGCCAATAAATGCATTTGTACTCAGCACACTGACGTCTTTACTACCCAATAGTACCACTGTTATCACGGACTGGCCAGAAATTGAGAACTTATCACTGGCTGATCCGCAATATGGAGTATCGAGGAAAGTGGACTTAATTCTGGGTGTAGACGTTCTCAGTGATATCATTTTAGATGGTCTGAAGAGGCATCCGACCGAACAAGGACCCATTGCACAGAACACGCAATTGGGCTGGATGTTGTCAGGACGCATTCAAACAAAATCTGATCACTCCAATTCTAGAATAATCAGTCTTCATTTGCAAGTAAAGGAAGACCAACTATTGACTAAATTCTGGGAAATTGAGAGAGGGCCAGAGAGCCTAGAGAAGAAAAGAACGAAAGAAGAGAAAAGATGCGAAGAGTTTTTTGAAAGGACTACTACTAGAAATTCTGATGGAAGATACATAGTTAAACTACCATTTAAAGAAGAAAACCCACAATGTTTTGAGGGCGAAACAGAAAAGCAAGCACTACAAAGATTTAAGTCGTTAGAAAAGAGATTAAGAAAAGATGAGAAGCTATATGAAGATTATAAAAACGTTATCAAAGATTACATAGAGCAAGGTCATATGGTTAAGGTATCTGATGTAGATCATAGTCGTAAATCGTTTTATCTTCCTCATCACGCTGTGGTCAGAGAGGATAAAGAAACTACCAAGGTCAGATGTGTCTTCGACGCCTCGTGCAAAGGCTCAAATAATGTCTCACTCAATGATTGCTTTCTAATAGGTCCTAAATTACAGCAGGACTTGAGACATATTTTGATGAGATGGAGGCTTCACCCTTTCTGTATCGTAGCTGACATTGTACAAATGTACAGACAGATTATTGTACATGACGATGACACTGACTGCCAGCGGATCTGGTGGAGATTCAACCCCAACCAACCAGTTGAATGTTACAAATTGGTTAGACTCACCTTTGGTACCTCATGTGCACCGTATTTAGCTGTGAAATGTTTGCAACAACTCGCCATAGATGAGCAATCTAAATATCCTACAGCATCTAGAATAACATTACAAGATTTCTACATGGACGATTTGTTATCAGGGGCAGAAACTGAGATAGAAATTATAGAGATTTACGAACAATTGAACAAGTTGATGGAAGCTGGTGGATTTAGTCTACAAAAATGGTGTACTAACAGTCAAGAGTTACTTAATCACATAAAAGCTAATATGCAGAGTTCGGATCAACCATTAGTTTTCAAAGAGAATGATTTGGTGAAGGTATTGGGTATATGTTGGAACAAAAATTCTGACAGTTTCGAGTATATGCATCAAATACCTAATACAGTTACGCCTATTACTAAAAGAAAAATCCTATCAGAAATAGCAAGGTTGTATGATCCTCTAGGATGGATCGCACCTGTGATTGTGACTGCAAAAATATATATGCAGAAGTTATGGAAGTCCGGGTTATCTTGGGATGACGAAATCACATCTGATCTACTGAAGGAGTGGATTGGGTTTAAAGGAGATCTAATCAATGTAAAGAGAATCATAATTCCAAGATGGCTACAGGCTTATCAGAAGGATTATGTTGAGTTACATGCTTTCGCGGATGCGTCCCAAGCTGCTTACGCTGCGGCTATTTACATAAAAGTTACAGATGACATGGGCTCTGTTAAGGTACATCTGGTCACAGCTAGAACGAAAGTCGCACCCGTGGAAAAAGAAATATCAATTCCAAGGTTGGAGCTATGTGCAGCTCTTCTTGCTTCTCAATTACTTTCTGAGGTGTCACAAGTTTTAAATATACCAAGGACCAATATATATGCTTGGTCTGATTCTACAGTAACCTTAGCATGGCTACGCGGTGAACCAAGTCGTTGGACAACGTTTGTTAGTAATCGTGTGTCCGAGATTTTAACTACAATGGATCGAGAACAGTGGCATCATGTCAACACAAAGCACAATCCTGCTGACTGTGCTTCGCGAGGCATGCCTGCTAGCGAACTAATCAGTCATAAATTGTGGTGGCACGGGCCTGAATGGCTTGAGGATACTCACAATTATGAACCAATCGATTCGATGAAATTCATTACTAGCGAGGAACAACGATCTGTCAAGGTGCTTACTGCCAGTGTTCAGATTCAGGAAGAATTTTTATGGACTAGGTTCTCGAAATTACAAAGGATGTTGCGTGTATTATCACACTGTAGAAGAGTTTTGCAATGGAAAGCATCAAGGGAAGTAAGAGAATTACCAGAAAATATCACACCTAACGAAATGGAAAAGATTTTATTAATTTGTATTAGAGAGACACAAAAATTACATTTTAAAGAGGAAATTACACAATTAAGGACTAAAGAAACTGTTTTGAAATCGAGTAAATTGTATACACTATGCCCTGTTTTTGATGAAGATGATTTGTTAAGAGTCGGCGGGCGCATAGAGCACTCTCAAGAATGTTTTGAAAAGAAACATCCCATAATACTACCTGGTGCAAGTCACATCACAAAATTGATAATTTTGGATGCTCATGTGAAAACATTGCATGGAGGTCCTCTAGCAATGCTCAACTATTTAAGATCAAAGTACTGGATTTTGAGAGCAAGAGATAAGGTCAAAAAATGTTATAGAGAGTGCATAACCTGTCTCAGATATTCACGGCAAAAGACCAACCCGTTTATGGGTCAACTACCAGCAGTAAGGCTCAAGCCGGAAAGAGCATTCAAATCGACCGGAGTAGATTTTACAGGATTTATTAAAATGAGATGCGCACCCGGAAGAGGCTCACGAGCTTACAAAGGCTACATTTGTATTTTCATATGTATGGTCACTCGTGCCATGCATCTTGAAGCTGTATCGGATTTAACATCAGAAGGTTTTATCGCAGCTTTTCGCCGATTCGTATCTAGACGAGGACACTGTAAGGATTTATATAGCGATAACGGGACCAATTTTGTTGGCGCCGACAAAGAGTTGAGAAATATGTTCAATAAGGCAATTTCGGATTTCCCTAAAGAAGTAAGCTTATTGTTAGCCAATGAAGGAACATCGTGGCACTACATACCACCACAAGCCCCAAATTTTGGGGGCCTTTGGGAATCCGGGGTTCGTTCAACCAAAGCACATTTAAAAAGAGTCATAGGTGAAAGTACTCTCACCTATGAGGAACTTTCAACAGTGTTGTCTCAGATAGAAGCATGTCTGAATTCAAGACCTCTGTGTCAGTTGAGTGATAATCCAGAAGATCCACTGCCTTTGACACCGGGACACTTTCTGATAGGAGAACCATTGATTTCAATACCTGATCAAGACTATGCCAAATTGAATGTGACAAATGTACAACGATGGAAGTACATTCAGAAAATGTTGAGTGATTTTTGGAAGAGGTGGTCTACTGAGTACTTGATTACACTAAATCAGAGATTTAAGTGGAGAAATAAAGGAAAGGAACCAGAGATTGGAGATATAGTTATTATCAATGACCACAATATGCCTCCAGCCAAATGGTTGCTTGGCACGATTACTGAGAAGTATCCTGGAAAAGACAACATCACTCGGGTCGTTGAAATCAAAACCAAGAATGGTCATATGAAGCGACCTGTGAATAAATTGTACTTCTTACCTTTAAGTTCTTAGAGTTGTTATTGCATTGTATTCAATTTATTGTTTTAATTTGTTGTGTCACGGCGGGCGGCCATCAAAATTTGTAATTTGCTTATATTTAGTTCGAAGTATGTATAGAAGAACAAGTTCTTGGCGGGCGGTGTATGTCTAAATTGTATTTATCTATCAATATTTCAGTTCTGTTTTGTCAATGTATGTGGAAGAATGAATGTGTTTAGTTCTGATAATTTACTAAGAGATGGCGCCACCGTCGTTCTGCATCGCGATATGGTTTATGTATCGTGTAGTTACTTGTATTATTTGATTTTGTCAATAAAGAGTTCTTACGTGTTTGCATTTCAAGTGCGAGTGTTTGAGTTTTTTATCCCGGTGTATAGTGAATTGTGCAGTGCTAACAAATGTTCTCATAGTTTAAGTGAATTGTATTCTTTTTGAAATTAGTAAAGTATCGAAAAAAATATTTATTGGATCATATCAAGCTTTAGTAGATATATTTTCAAAATGTCCCTTAAAACCAATAGCCTTTTATCGCTCGTTATAACAAAATTTTCATATTAACTCTTCATTTTTTTCTTTTTTCTATTTTAATATCGTGGATAAAGAATATTAAAGCATGACGGTAGTTCAGTCAGAAAAGTATCTCGGAACACACTGCAGACACCATCAGCCTGTTTAAGAAAAGCTTAAGTAAATAATAAAACTTAGAAATATTTTTTATTGAACAATTATAAAATTACATAACGATTGAATACAATGTAAGAAAATTTAACTTATTTGTATTGTATACTACCCATAGTCCCTCAAGACTATAAGTTGTAGAATACTGAGCCCAGATCACCGTCTTCTATGAGTAAGGTGCCCAGAAGGCTGGCTACGTTTCCGCGCTGAATCGCCATACTGATCCGTTGGCCGAGGTAAGCACCAGCCTTCTGATCACCTGAAGGGTCAATGAGTCGTTTCGATAAATTTTGGCAGAGGCTCATGGCCTCAGGACCCCACGTCTCGACAGTAAATAATTAAAATTTTCAATATCTGATTGTTTTTTAAGACATGTTTTTTAAACTTAAATCTGATATAAATTGAAAGTCCTAACTACCTTCTTTTCAATTTGTGACTAATTAAGTTTAAAAAGTGTTTTAAATAAATAACGGTCTTATTCCTATTGAGTACTTATTAGACTTATTTAAGAATCTTAAAAAAACCTACAAACTTAGTCTAACTCAATATGAATAAGACCGCAAGACATTGAGATTTTTATAAAACGCCCTAGTGCATAACACTTTTTTATTTATGGCTGGTTCTAATATCTTGCTATCAGTGCCGTAAATAGGGCGGTGCCACCGGGGGCTTAAACTCTAGGGGCTGCAAGTATGGCCAGACCAGGCAGGACTATTATTTTTTCGGTTTGCTCCTGATGGTTCCCGCTGCGCCCCTTGTGCCCGATTCCAACACATACGTGTACCTACATGCCAGTATCATCAAAAACGTCTGTTAGATGTTAAACTTAAAAAAAATAGATTTTTCTTCCAAAATATTAGATAATTGGTCAACACACCAAGGTGTTTGTCTGTTATTTTATTACCCTGAATGCAATGAAGTAGGCCTATAGGTATATAGCATTTCTCTAGCGTATAACATCTAAAAAAAACTGCACTGCTTGCTATTCGTTCAAATGCCATACCATTGGTAGAATTTTAACATTACTTGTATGGGGAGCGTATGTTAAATTTAAACCAATTTTAAGGGAAATTGTTTTGAACGTTTAGTAAGATTAAGAAATGGACTTTAGCCAAGCAGGCTTACTGTCGCTTCGGCGACTTGATTACGAGATATTGTTGAAGTTTTACCGTTGGAAAAAAATATACCGTCACATTTTTCTGTTACGCGTCACATTTTCCGTTACGCGCCATCTTTTTCTTGCCTCTACCACGGTAAATTCGACCGTGGTAGGTAGGGGCTTTATTTATTTAACCAATTTCTGTAAAGTTGCATGTCGTAGATCATTTTTCAAAAATAAGGTCATAAAGAAGTTTCACTTCTTACGTGTGTACACTAGTACACGCACACATTTTGTTTCTACTTATATTCTTTATCCGTGCAGTGGCAAATAATACAATTTCCTGCGTTGGGGCGGCCTCTCTTAACAGGCTATAAAACAACTCACAACAAGGTGGTAGGGTATTTGCCCGTCTGGATGGCTACCAACGCTGGCCTAGAGCAGGGTCCCCAATTAGTTTCGCTCAGGGTCCGTTTTGATAAATGAAATAGATATCGCGGTCCACACATAGAAAAAAAAATTAATGAGAAATATGATTTTTTGCGGTCCGCATCCGGATCGTGGTATAAAGTATGCTGGCATAACCACTAGAGTTGTGTTCCGAAGACTCCATTAAGAGAGTGAGTGAGAGCAGCAGCGCATTTGTAGCACCTTTGGTGCTGAACACGTGCAATAAAAATTGTAAAAACCGCTGTTACTTGTTTGAAGAGTTACCGGAAAACTGAAACAAAAGCGACTTGTTTCATTCTATGTAAAGAAGAAGAACGAACTGGTGGCTTCGTGATTCGAGCGGGTGTTACAAGTTACGTTTCTTGAATATACTCGTGAATGTATGTTGTGGAAGCAAAAGAATTTTGATTCACAGGAATATATTTTATTTAGACAGATTTTAACAGATTTTTCATATTTTTTTATCGAAAGACTGTCATTTTTAATTTAAAATCAGTGACAATCAAAACCATAAATTAAGCACATTTACACAAAGAGGTGTTGTTACTTCTTCAACACAAAACAGCTTTGGTTTGTTCAACAAAGTTTTTTTTTTAAAACACATCGCTATTCTGTAGTATTGTTCTTCCATACAACTATTGTTTACGTTTAGAAATCCACAGCGACATATTCTGGGTGGAGTAAGTAGTGTGGTGCTTTGTTTTTTTGACTTGTAATGTGGAGTACATAAAATATTGTACATAAATAATTATACTACTTAAGGTTATAGTAAATATTGTGTTTCATTTTTGATCCTATCCCAAAAAGGCTTCTTTCTGGTTTGTTGCTGCAGCGGCGTTGCGGGATCAACACGCTCGGTACACGTGATACAGAATTGTAACCGATTGCATAAGTTGGAGCGTATTCCAATTTGATTAGTATACCTATCGTTTAATAAAATACGTTTTTTTATTGCACCGATAAGTCAGAAAGCGGCTTTATTTGTATCAAAACATTCCGTAAGTTAGTGAGACTTTGATATAGTATATGCAAATTGGAATCAAGCTGCTGATTATTATAAGATCGCTAAGATTTAAAAAAAAAAAGTAAATAATTCGTTGGTTTTAATTTTTTTGCCACATTGGCACCCATACAGAGTAATCGGATTCTTTTTTAAAGTTACTTTTGTAGTTCAAGTTATTGTAATGAATTATAACTATTAACAATCGAGTACGTTTATTACAAAAGTAGTACCAAATAATCGATCGAATAAAATCAGTTAAACATCTCTCAATTAGGTGTTTTTGGCGGGAACTGAAGGAAGACGTAGTGTTGGCAGTTTTATTTTCTTATAATGTGTCAAATAACTCTAAAATGAACAATAGGTGTAGGATATTGATAGTTTTTGGGCGATAATTATGATTATGTGAAAAATGTGAACTGCAAAGTCAAATGTGGCCTTTCGAGTTTTCAAAAGTACTTCATCAATATACCATCTATGAGTACTCTATTGAATGGCGTCAGTGGTAGTCTACAATAGAACTTGCCTACCTATGCTCAGACTTGGACATCAAAAATGGCTGTATGGAATAAGATTCCTTTGTCTGCCTTTGTGGCGAATTATACTTATTATACTACTCACTCACAATCGTCAATCTGTCAAGATGCTGTCAAGTTTTTTGGTCAAGTCAAGTTAAAAAAAACTAAATCAAAATTCGGATTGGATTAGAATATTTGTTTTGGAAAATTCTATTAACTACTATTATTATAAATTTACTCTATGTTTTAACAATCTTTTCAGATGTATCTTAAGATGCTTAATAAATAAGTTAATTTTAGCAAATCTAAGAGTAATTGTTACGTAGGTGGAGGTGGCTTATGTATCGACTTCCCGCATAGGGCGTGTTTGTGTTTGTAATATATTTTTCTGGATTTTCTGATAAATAAACATGTCTGTAAGTGAAAAAGTGTCTCTATCGGACGCCTTAAGTAATGTGGACGTGTTGGATGAGCTTACTTTGCCTGGTATGTTGGTTTTGAGATCAAATTCAATTTGCATGAAAGTTAGTGTTTATTCGGTACCTATTAATTACGTATCCGCTATTGCTCTAGCAGTTGTTCTAGCCTAATGTACCTACTATTACAATCACCTCCTCGTGAGAATGAAAGATGTTTATCATAGCACTTTCATTTTAATGTCTTGGTTGCTTGGTTAATATGATTATTTAGTAAAATGTCATCTGTGTTTTACAATAACACTGTAAAGCATTCCATTCATAGTTACACATTATTTTCTATTATTTAGTTATGAGTTTTTTTAAAGCATATTTACAAAAATATTACCAACCATATTTTAGGGTGAGGTATACATGTATACATGTTTATATATATAGGGTATATAGTTATAGGGCACATTTATTTATTATGAATAGATCCAAACTTTTTGGGTGTGGTTTACATATATGTCCCCGGAATCATAAGTAATGAGCATGGGATAGGGGAGGGGGGGAGGAAAACTCACCCCTTCTGCAACTCCTATGTGTCGGAAATGTGTAGTTCCTGAGTTATTAATGTTTTTGTCAATCTAACCTCACTTCTGTTTTTCACTAATATATAAGATACATAGTGAATGGTTACCAGTCGGTTCTGGTCTACGCAAAACCTAACCTAACCGACTGTTTAAAACTCCACATATTTGAATTTTCGGATACATACAGTCTCCTATTTCGATAAATCCCATCAAAAAACGTAAAAAAAGTCTCGGCGACAAAATTACCACATCATTGTCGTGAATTTCAAACTTCGATAATTAATTGAATATTTTTTCCACTCAAAACCATTTGTTATAAATAAGTCTTAAATATATTCCTAAACACATTAACCATTAAAATCATCCAGGAAATCATCCGGGGACATATATGTAAACCCAACCCAACTTTTTTAATAGAGATTAGTAGGCTAAGTTGAGTGTGAAGTGAAGAAGAGCTTCCAGTTTAGCCTTTGTAGTTATTTTTTTTAATAGCAACCCATAGTTAATTTTATATCTCAAGTAATAAATAAATGTGCCCTATATTTATACCACACCTTTTTTTAACACACACATTTTACAAATAGATGAGCAGCCCTGCATTGAGGCAGCACCCTGTTCCATCCTCTATCAGGCAAACTTTGATACCAACTTTGAGGATCGGAATGGCTTCGTCACTGGTATTGCGAAGTATATTGAGGAGGCAACAGTGCATGCCAACTTGGTGAGTTAATTGACCATACTTGTTATTATTCATAATCTACTATTTCTATTTACATACAGAACCTGATGTTTTCCATTTTACTGTGACAATGGCTAACTTAGTGCTAAAGTAGGGTGGAAGCCATTTCTTAAAAAGAGAATAGAATGTGTTTAGTGTTCTACTTTACTATAGTAGAATTATTTTCTCCGTGCAGTTTGGGTCATAAATAATTGGAGCAGTGAAGCGAGTATTTCACTCTCTCACTGGCCTTATGGGCAGGCATAGTAATACACATTATTGTTGTTGATGTGATGTTGATGAAGTGTTATCAATAGTGTAATTAGTTTTGTCATTTTGTGGGTAAGTGATATAAATGAAAGAAAAAAATAGATAAAACAACACATTTATTAAAATATGAATAATAATTATTTAAAATAAATTATTAATTAGGTATCTATATATTAATAAACTAAATACAAAAGTTTAGAATGTAACAAGTTATATTATAAATAAATATGAATACTTATATCTAAGTTTAAAATCAACAGCAAAAAGGTAATAATGATTTTTATAAGAATCATAATCTTTCTTTTATAAGAATGAGTTTTTATCGTTAATGGTGTTGCGCCCGTGTAACATGCTCACCTCCCTAGCCGGGCTGAGGCCGAGTTTGATTTATGACCCAAACTGCATGGAGAAAATAATTCTACAATAGAGCTAACAACAGTGCAGTGCCTTTACGATGAACTTCTGTTTTGTATAATATAAAATTTACTATTTTCGACTTTTAGATTTTAAGAGTCCTCCCATCTAATTTTTGAGTGATAAGATGCAAGAAACTGTCAAACATAGAAGTTGAAGTGAAATCTTTGTGTCTGATTGTGACTGTTATGCAAGTTCTGTGCTCTTTCCTCATACCAAAAGTGTCTAATGTGCCTAAAGAAGTTTTCACTTCTAAAACAGTTTTTACCTAAATTAATATCAAAATTATGGTTGGAATAGTTCCTTCCATTAATTATTGTGACATTGTCTTAGTGCATTGTCCGAATACAATGGTGACAAATATGCTTATACATTTTCAAAACAAAACTAAAGTGTAGTGTACTGTGCTAACATATTAAAGAACACATCAACAAAGTGTCTTCCCCTTAATAGAGACAATAAGAAAAGTACTTTTAGTCAATTTAGGTTATATTTAAATTACTTATTAGTCTTTTTAGATTAGACTGTAATATTAATGTAAAAGTATTTAAAAAAAAAACATTGTCAGGACAAGCTGCTTAGCTGCACTATTTTGTATTCCTTCTCCATTCCTATATATGCAGACGGCCGTCGCCTTTTTTGCGCTATAGGCAAACTCGAAAAATGCCACCTTCACTGAAGAAGTATAAGAAAACTTTGTTAAGCAGAAAAATACATATAATTTTGTGTTAAGATATTAGTATTAATACTATTTTATTAATGTAAAAATGTTTTATTGAAATACAAACCTTACATTTATTTATTTTTTGTCTTTAGTAGTTCAAAATTTTTTCCCGTTTTGCAGACATTTCTGCCGCCTTTGCAATTGCCTACCATCTCGAGCCACCGCTATAAAAATAAATAAAATAAAAATATTATTAATAGTATTATAATAGTTTATTTTTTTATCTGCTAATTGGTATCTAATTTTGGCCAAACAAAGGCCTTTTTTTTACCAGGGGAAATCCGATTGAGGATTAAGCCGCGACAAGGGCAGAACCTTGGGGGGATAATTCGCGACCTAGTGTGGGATTCGCCAGATCGGGGGTGGCACTAGCATGCCCAGTCAGAACTGGTGCCATGCTATTGCCACTCCCCGGTTAGGGATACCCACTAAAACACCTGGGTGTTCCGTCCTTCGCTTTATGCCAGGGCTTCGAGTATATGACCTAGCCTCCGCAGCCCTGGCAGGCGTGGGCCCCCCTCACGAGGCCTCTTCCATTGCCGGGGGATTCCCCCGGCATCGTCATGCTCCTTTTGGCGTGGGCCGGCATGTAACGCGCCCCACGGAAGGAGAGATGAGTGCGCGCGGAACACTCGCGCTCTCATCTCGACGGCATATGCGGGTGAGTGAGAACCCCTATACCCCAAGGGGCCCCACCCGCGCCGCCCGTCAACAAAGGCCTCCCTCAAGCTATTTGATGCCTATTTTTCCTTGTCTTTGCGGGTCCTGGACCACAATGTCTCAGTTATTTGTTTGAAATATTTCTCCCCTATGTGTGCTTCATTATGTGAATCATATTACTTTAATAACAGAATGAACTCCTAGAAGAGGGTAATGCTCATGCGGTCATGCTGTATACGTGGCGTTGCTGCAGCCGCGCGATCCCACAGCCGCGGTCCAACGAGCAGCCAGACAGGGTCCACATATATGAGAGAACCGTCCAAGTGCTAGCGCCGGAGGTCGACAAGCTTCTGCATTTCATGTACTTCCAGGTGAGAAAGAGGAACATGTAGCACAACCTTTTTAAAGGTTTATTATTCTATACATTTACATTAGGGTTAATTTTTTTTAAATTTAGGTTTATGGCTTGGCAGGTAGGCCTTTAAGCTAAATCTTAGTTTACAATCAATATAGTTTCTTCATTTTCTTAAGCCTATGTGTAGTACAGCCGAACTGTAGGTAATCAGCTAGTGCTATTCAATGGAGTTCAAAGGAACCCCCCCATCCGCAACAGCCTTCACGTTCGTGACATAGCCAAAAAACTGCAGGAGAGTCGCCTACGCTGCTACGGCCACGTTTTACGGAAACCGGCTAGTTATGTGGGGAACATATGTCTCCGCCAGGTCCTGGTCGAAGGGGTAGGCCCAAGAAACGCTGTCTTGACGTTGTGAGGGATGACATGCGTACCAATGGTCTCAATACAAGAGATGCCGAAGATCGCGGGAAGTGGAAAAGAAAAAGTGAGAAAGCGGACCCTGGGCGTTGAAGTGATCGCTCCGAACGCAACCGGGATTTAACGCTCGGATGCTGATGATGACTAGTATCACCATAGATTGTGCATACATACATACATAACTTCACGCCAGGTCCCTTGCGGGGTAGGCACGGACAACAGGGCGCCATACAGGCTTATTCTTACACACCTCACTCGCTTCTTTGACATTCATAGCTCTCGTCATGCACGCTCGTCAGTTCTTGAGGCTCCTGAAATCACCTTCTGCCAGTACACGATCAATTTGATCATGGAAGGTGTGTCGTGGCCTGTAGATGGCGAAAAATAGAAGAAAATGAATATGTCATTATTTTCTTACTAGCGTAAGGCGATCGAACGTTTTTGCGGCGAAGTGCGCCGCCTCTGCCACGCTGAGAAACGCAGGGATTTCGTCTCCGAAGCTTATCTGCTCACTTTGGGTAAATTCGTCAACATGTTCGCAGTTCTGGACGAGTTGAAAAACATGAAGAGTTCAGTCAAAAATGACTACTCCACTTACCGAAGGTTAGTTAAGACTTATGCATAGATTTTTTTATTCCTTGAAGCACACAGGTAAATGGCTCTCCTGATTGAAAGTGGTTCCCGTCGCCTATGGACGTTTGCAACACAGGGGTGTCGCTAATGCGTTGCTGACCTCCAAGAAATTTTATGACGCTATGGGAGCTTCATATGTCTAGTCATTCGAGGACAACGAAATACTAATAATAGTTGCTCTATCTCACTCGCACATCATCCGTCCCACTCATACACTGTGCTATACATTGTACTAGCTGTACGACTTGTTTAAATTTGTACTTAAGGTTACCATGTCCAAACTAAATCAGTTCACATCAGCACTCGACAGAGAATACTACTCTCTGCCATCTAAAGTGTTATTTAATCACTTCTTTTGCTGTTACAACGCCTTTCTTAAAAAAACCCCATATCACAGGGCAAAGGGAAAATAAAGCAAGTAAGTAAAGTAATATTTATTGGCTAGAATGAATGTATATCAAACAGAAAAAAACTTAAAACTAACAGGTTTTACACCCAGAACATAAAGACATAAGTATTTCATACAACACAAAATATTTAAAAAAATGTACACAAAATTCACGGCAATGAGGCTGACAACTCAGCATTATGCTGTGTCGTAAAGAGCTGACACAGCGCTGATTTTCAGTTGCAGCCTCCACTAAGTTACAAGTGACCTAAACGTGTTCTCATTAACATTCGTGAATTTAAATCAATGGTAGTGTAAATACTAATATAAAAACCTCCGCCATATCTAATGCCGCTGGTAAAATCAAACTTTCGCCAATAGTATTGGGTTTTTCTGATTTAGATACAGGAAGAGCTACTGGATAGCAACGCTTTCTCATTTGTTTTAATTCAAATTTATTTCCTATTTTTTAGTTGGATTTTCTATAAAAGCGTATTTTTTAATCTTTTGAAACTATTATTTATTTTTAATTCTTTAGTGATATAATTCCCTTCTCCGTGGAAACTTTGAAAAAAGAATTAAATACACTCTTATGATAAATTGGAACGTTATGTAAAAATAAGCTTTTTTAAAAAGGTACAATCTTTTGAGATCCTGCATATCATGTAGCAGCATAGTGCTAGCCAAGACAAGTAAAACTAGCCCAAAGACGACAGGTCGATCTTGTTTGGTACAGGAGTTCCGATGGCCACCTTCACTCCATCCATATGACATGACTCCATCATCAGATCAGCTCCATGGTACCATATTATTGCATTGTCACACGATATACACACACGTGCAAAATTTCAGCTCAATCGGAAACCGGAAAGGCGATCAAATTTAACTTGAAAGATTCCGTTACATACTAACATACATATGAAGCTAATAAAAGTGTATTAAAAAGCAAGGGGTAGGGGGTCGCGAAATATTTCTCCATAATAAAGGGGGTCGTGTCATGAAAAAGGTTGAAAAACACTGTTCTAGAGAACCTGGTTGAGAGTGATAGCCCAAGGCGAATTGTGCGGTTTTAAAAGTGAGGCATTAGCACCAGATCAAACAATATCTAAGAATATTCCTCTTAATGCATATTCGTTAGCGCGTAGGTAGCATCTCTGGTGTTGCAAACGTCCATAGGCGACGGTAACCGCTTTTCATCAGGTGGACCGTCAGCCTGTGCTGTTCTTCAGCTATAAAAAAAAAACTTCATAATACTCTGTGTTGTTACAACCTAGGCGCCGGCAAAGACAAATTCCACGTACAGATCTGTAGAAGCACATTTTATTACCTGTCGGCATTTGAACTGATTGCAATCCTTTTATGATCGTCTTCTTTAGTTCCCTTATTTATTGGCATACCTTTCTAATTATTGCGGTGAATAGCCTATTGTCCTATTGTCCTCGCTCATTAGTATCATCAGCCAGGTGTTCCGGATTCATTTTCATTTCTGAAGTATAAAACGACGGCCTGTTAGAGAGAGGGTGGCAGTTGAGCAACGATTACGATACGGGCGTGACGTGTGTATATTCGGGAATCTAATAGTGACGAACTTTGCGCGTTTTATTGAATTACGACCTTCTGCATTACATTTGGATTTTTTGTGTTCGGTTATATTTGTACCTGTGTTATACGTGTTAGTTCTAATAAACTATAATAATTCGAACGGCATTTTAATGCGAGTCTTGCTAACTCGTAACAGTATCATTTTTGTCCTGAATAAAATGTCTTGCTTTCTATACAAAAATCACCTTTAATTTTTCAGCTCGCTCGATTACATTTAATTGAATATGTACTGTTACAGAGCAGCGCAGTTCTTAAAGGTGATGTCGGACAGCCAAAGTCTCCAGGAGTCCCAGAATCTCTCCATGTTCCTGGCAACACAGAACAAGATACGCGACACCGTTAAGGACGCTCTGGAGAAAATCAGCGGTGAGTCCAAATTACACATCTTTTTCAGAACGGACGAGGAATGCTAATTCCTGCAGTCGAGTGGCCTGTTGTATGAGGCGATAAAACAACCAACGACCAGGTGGTAGGGGATTGGTACAGGCCTGTTCGGATGGCTGCCACCCATGGTCTAAGGTATGCCGCCATAACGACCTTGAGTTGTATTTTGGCATTAGGCATTAGTGACCAGGTTCCAGTCTCCCTTAAGAGGGCAGCAGCGCAGTTGTAGCACCTTTGGTGTCGCAAATGTCCATAGGCAATGGTAACCGCTTTCCATCAAGTGGGCCATTTGCCTGTCTGCTGAACTCATGCAATTTAAAGGAGAAAAAAACTTTGTTTCATCAGTGTATGTATTTGAGTGAATTCCTGGATGGTTTCGATTAGAGATGACCAGAAAATGGATTTTTCTTTTTTTGACATTCGCCCCTTTGGATGGCTGAGTACGTGGCATTGAAAACGGCGCGTTTTTAAAATCAACCAATGACATTTGTGTATTTTGTCGTTAATGAAATCAACGTTCCATGATTAGTTTCACTAGAGTTTATGATTATAACGGCCGCAAGCAAGTGAAATGAGAAAAATGTCGGTCGTCAACGTGGTCTTTGTGAGCCTCATGTGGAACATTACCGGTGTCAAATAATTTGACACATTGCCACTTATTGTGTATTGGGGTGTAGATATATACATACATATATACATACATACATACATATATAAATACATACATACAGGATTTTTTTTGTGGAGGCATGCAAATTAAAAGGAAATTTGTAAAATACTAGCTGTCCCGGCAGACGTCGTCCTGCCCGGTAAAAAATAGGGGTTGGTCGTAGAGGGTTGAAAATTTAGGGTTGTATGTATTTTTTAATGCTGTATCATAAAAAAATAGAAATTGAAAATTTTGTCTAAAAAATATAAAAAAAATGTAGGGGTGGACTACCCCTAACATTTAGGGGGATGAAAAATAGATGTTGGCCGATTCTCATAGATACCGGATAAGCACAAATTTTTTTATCAAAATCGGTCAAGCCGTTTCGGAGGAGTATGGCAACGAAAACTGTGACACGAGAATTTTATATATTAGATCTAAAAATTGCCATAAAAACTGAATAATTTAAACAACAACAAATAATTATGGACTTACAATTTTCGAGAATTAGCGTGCTCCCAAAAATGAAGAGACAAAAAAAGGCCTGCATACATACATATTATCACGCCTTTCCCGTGGGGGTAGGCAGAGACTATAGATCTCCATTTGCGGCGATCCTGACGAACAACTTCCGCTTCATCTACTTTCATTAACCTCTTCATACATGCACGTTTATTACCTGTTGGCATTTGAACTAATTGAAATTATTTTATGATCGTCTTCTTTTGTTTACTTATTGATTGGCGTAAGTTTCTGGACAACAGCCCATTGTTTTATTGTACTTGTATATGGCCGCTTGCTGGCTGAATCATTAGCCAGGTGTTGCGGATTTAGTCGACTACGATACGGGCACATTTGTATCTGTGGGGTATAAACGACGGCCTGATGGAGAGAGACTGCAGTCGAGCGAGAACCACGATTAAAGCAAGACGTGTGTACTACAATCGGGTATCTAATAGTGACGGACTTTGCGCGTTTTATTGAATTACGACCTTCGGCATTACGTTTGTATTTTTTGTGTTCGGTTATATTTTTGTAGTTCTAATAAACTCTATAATAATTCCAACGGCATTTTAATTCGAGTCCCGCTAATCTCGTAACAATACAACGGGATGCCAAGAGTTATATAGAGTTCTATACTTTTGTTTGTGTTTAGGTTACGAAGACCTGCTGGCTGATGTGGTGAACATTTGCGTCCACATGTTCGAGACGAAAATGTACCTCACGCCTTCCGAGAAGCACATGCTCGTCAAGGTAAATCTAATATATTCTGACTACAGTGTGTTTGTTCATCTGTGTTCGAGCCTTAAATGTTAAAACACACATGAATGAATGAATGAATGAACGAATGACTGACTGTGAATCAATGAATGAATATTCTTTATTGTGTATTAAGATACTGTTTTTCTCTTTCACCTTCTCCCACTGATTTGGGGTCAATATGTTCTATCCTCCCATACTCTTCTATCTTCTCCTTTCTATCTACTCCTTTCAGTGCATCAGGTTGCCTGGAAGAGATCGCTTTTAGCGATCAGGCCGCCTTTTGTTTACCTACTAACTACTGTCTTGTTGTGCATTTGTGTAATTCACGGTTTGGTTAACAATAGAGTGTTATAATATTATCTTAAGCTTTCGCGACTTGTACACATAATAAAACTACGTTTTAACGGTTTTAAGCGCGGTAATTTATTATATTTTTGTTTATCCGACGTTTGAGAGAATGATGCGTGAGGCTATTGAAATCAGAAAACACCCAAATTTTAATAGAGAAGATGGTTGGCAGGTACCACCTGTTTGGGATCCGATCATCAAAACTCTCAAGACCCAAACCCAGCAAAAACCAACTGCCAGATCTCAAAACACTGTGAGCTCTTTCTGCGTGCAACGAAACACAAACCAACCCGACTGATAATTTCTTTTATTTTTTCCTTCCACCCATTTTAATATTATATAAAAAAAATTAGAACTAGGCATGTTTGCTGAAGAGTTTCTTGCGCCGCTTCTTCTCTTCAGCCACAACATGTTGTGAAGTGGTGGTAAAATTATATTAGGCTCCCATAGAATCAATAATATCCATAAACAAAATTAAAAGTCAAATCAAAATGAACAAGTTGGCGGTAGGCTGAATAAAAACTTTGACAATACACGTTAGACAAATGTCATCTTTATCGTCCGTGACCACGGCCACTGAAAGCGGCCGAAACGTCGGATAAACCAAAATCAAATAAATTACCGCGCTTAAAACTAGTACAAAGCAATGAAAAAATACAGGGATGAAAGGCGACCATTTGGGATTGTTCACTTTTTTCAATTTAGCTATTTGAAAAATCATTTCGAGGAATAGTGTCCCTAATCATTTCTGTCTAGTTAAAATTCCAAAAAACGTACGATCTTCTTGTATTTTGTAAGAAATGCGTTTGACCTTACTAAATTCAATCAGGTGGGCCGTCTGCCTGTTTGCCTGCTTCAGGTGTTAAAAAAAAATCTAGCTGTACATTACTTGATTTAAGTTCTGTAACATGGATTTTCCCTAAAGACCACTTTAAATTTTTTTACGATAACTATAGAAAATAATAATGGTTGAACACGAAAAATTTTAAGCCTAGCGACAAAAAAACACTAAAATGATCACGATACGTAATGACTAATGACAGTGACATTTAAATAGTAGCACAGATTACTATGATTATATATGGATAAAACTTACTTTTATTATTTTTGTTTTCTAGGCAAAGAAATCAATTTAAACTTGTCCCTTATGACGTCATCGGAGAAATAATGTTAAAATCGAGTTAAAATACAAAAATATTCAAATTAGTATCTTAAAATACCCTATTTTACGTAATAAAAATATAAAATCAGAGGGTAATTTTTTGTGAACAAACCCCATTGTATTGACGAGTCGTATCCTCATCACACGAGTGTACATGCTCTAAAGTTCGCAGAGCCTATGTTCACATTCGCCAAGTTACGCCGGCCGTATTATATATGTCTGTCTATCCTTGTCCAACAAATAGTCCCGTCCCTTTTACTTATTGCGAGTTTATTCCGGATGCTTCTCGATTATATCCATCTCGTTCTAACATTTGTCTGAACCTATATTTCTATCCTGCTCTTTCGTGTCGTTGTTTCGCAACAATATCTATCTATCCTGACATATATCTTCTGTCACACCACAATCATCATATCATCCTTCACACAATGCACTCTTTTTTGGTCTATTTTTACATTTGTAACCATCCATCTTGTAGTTTAATATTCTTTTTGCCAATTTTTGGCGCTATTGTTATTAAATATAAGGTGGTGAGGTTAATTTTTTGAGGAATTAACATATATTAAAAGTGAAATTAAACAAATAAACCTCTCATACCCACACATGAGAAAACAAAGTGAGACTCTGATAGACCGACTTTGATGAAAGTTGATGTGGAGATTCGACTAGCTGAGTAGGTAAATAAAATACAAATTATTGGTACACTTTTAGGTCATTTATTATAGTGTTACACGCCGACAAAGTGTATGCACACCTGCAGTTTATTACCTTTCCCGCATTTGGACTTATTTTGTTTACTTTGTGTTAAAAAAATTTAATTAAAAAACATCCTATTGTTGTTGTACTCGTTTATGGGTCGCAGGTGTGCAGATTACGTTTTCTTAGAAATTCAGTCCACACGGTCGATTGTTGTATGGTATAGTTTAGTATAAAACAATACCCGAGCGGAGGGGTGAGGCAGTCAAACGAGGATTACGATACGAGCAAGACGTGTAAATTCGATAAGCTATACAGTGACAGACTTTGCGCGTGTTATTGAATCGTGCAGTTTGTACTGGTTGTGTCCAGTTATATTTGTACCCGTGTTAGACGTGTTAGTATAGTTCTAATTAATTATATAGTAATTCCAACGGCATTTTAATTCGATTCCCGCACTCGTAACAATAGTTAAAAGCAATCTTAGACGGCCATGTAAGCTTGATTGGCTAAAACTCAGAAAGAAAGAAAATCTTTAGCCATGTAATTACATACCTTATACATTATTATACATACAGCATATTTTGAAAATTTGTACGCCGTATTTTCAGCAAACAAGATTCGCACTCAGCATATTGCAAATCAGCATATTTTGATAATTTTAAGAAATCAGAGTCTTTGTTAACAGAACCATAATAATGTACAAATTTATAATTTAAATTAATTATGGTAGAATTTCGACCAGTTCTTGTAAATCCATAATTATGTCATAAAACTGCTTAAGTGGTTCACATGATATTTTCATAAGTTTTCGCGACTTGTACACATAATAAAACTACGTTTTAAACGGTTTTAAGCGCGGTAATTTATTTGATTTTGGTTATTCCGACGTTTCGGCCACTTTCATGTGTTTGATATGCATGTGTGCGTCAAATACATGGTGGTGTGTGTATTGTTTTTTTTTTATTGATTTAATGTATTTTCGATGCATATTTTTTTTGAAATATTAGCGTTCTCCACTCTTCTATATAAACTATAAATGTGCGAAATTTCGTAGTCCTCCGTCCGCGCGATTTTTGTAAAAAAAGGGCACAAAGTTTTTGCTGTGTTATTTATTGCTTCACGTATTGATATATTGGTTTTAAAAATTCTCTCCCTCTTCAGGTGATGGGTTTTGGTCTTTTCCTAATGGATTCTGAGATCTGTAATATCAACCGGCTGGACCAGAAGAAAAAGATCAAGCTGGACCGCATCGACAGAATATTCAAGGTGAGTTATTTTTGAAGTGAAATTTTACTAATTTTTTCGAGAAATTTTGAACATAATAGAATAATATACTTATTATACAATTAAAGTAGTGAAACAATACAAAAAAACAGCCAGTGCTAGGTACAAATGGCGGTCTTATCGCTGTCGCTTCCAGACCACCTTGGGATGGAGAGAGTATTGTTACATTCTGACAAAGAAATGGGAACCTGGTTTATTACTCTTACCGCATTTGGAGTTCTTTTGTTTACTTTGTGTTCAAAATTTGCAATTAGACAATAGTCTATTGTTATTGTTTTCGACTTTGTTGGCCGTTCGCAGGAATAATTAACCAGGTGTGCGGATTACGTTTTTTTGAAAAAACTCGGTATATGCAGTTGACTGTTGTATTATACAGTTTACTATAAAACAATGCCCGAACGGAGGGGTGGGGTAGTCAAGCGAGCATTACGATACAAGAAGGACGTACATTCGATGAGCGATATAGTGATGGACTTTGCGCGTGTTATTGAATCTTGTAGTTTGTACTAGTAGTGTCTAAGTTACACGTGTTTGTAGAGTTATTATTTAAAACTAAAAAAACAACTGGAATAGACTAAATAAACGACGGAGAACTCGATGCAATGTTTCTTAGATTTCTTGTTACTTTGTACGGGATTCACGTAAAAACTATTAGGCCGATTTCGATGCATTTTCGCTGACCGACATCAAATGTTTAGACTTAACATCTGCGGTGCTATTTATGCTGGGAATCCCGCGGGGTTTTTTTCTGGGAATTATTGAAATAGACTCGATGAAAAATATTTGAATTCCAGTGTGATTTTTTCATAATAAGTGATATTTTTTATCCCAGAAATCCCGCGGGAGTTTCGATTAGTGTAAAATAAAAACGATGTGTCTTAAGGAAGTGTCCCATCTTACGTGTGTACACAAATACACACACCGTGATTTTTTCAAAATCGCTTCCAGAACTTGGAGGTGGTCCCGCTCTTTGGCGACATGCAAATAGCCCCATTCAACTATATAAAAAGGTCAAAACATTACGACCCCAGCAAGTGAGTATTCTTTCATTTTCTTTTTGGTTTCAAAACTTTTGCTTTCGGCCATTTTTAATACGCTTTTATTAGCTTCAGACCTATGCGTATGTATGTATACATATGTAACGGAATCTTGCAAGTTAAGTTTGACCAACTTCCCGGTTACCGATTGAACTGAAATTTTGCACGTGTGTGTATATCGCGTGTCAATGCAATAATATGGTACCGTGGAGCTGATCTGATGATGGAGTCGGAAGGTGGCCATAGGAACTCCTGTACTAAACAAGATAGACCCGTCGTGTTTGGGCTCGTTTTACTTGTCTTGGCTAGCACTCTGCTGCTACATATTATGCAGGACCTCAAAAGCTTGTATTTAAAAACCTTTTTAAAAAAGCTTATTTTTACATAACGTTCCATTTTATCATAAGAGTGTATTTAATTATTTTTTCAAAGTTTACACGGAGAAGGTAATTAAATCACTAAATAATCACTTAAAAAATGAAAAATAAATGATAGTTTAAAAAAAAATCTAAAAAAATACGCTTTTATACAAAATCCAACTAAAACATAGAAAATACATTTTAATAAATTTGAATTAAAAATAGTGTAAGAAAAAATGTTTTTAATGTAAAATAATGATAATGATTTTTTAGTTTAAAAAAAATAATAAAGTATGATAAATAGTAAGTATTCCATTAGACTTGGCAATTGGCAATGATATCGTTTCATGTCCCCCAGGTGGCCACTTTCCTCCAGTCCGAATCCGCCGTCCCCCCAGGCTGATCTGATGGTCCACCTGCCTCAGATCAGGGAGGAGCATCAGAACTACATCTCGGAGCTGGCCAGATACAGCAACGAGGTGAGTTGGAGTTCTCTTTTCATTGCTCAGCTTGTACACGAGTAGAGATATAGTAGAATATCTTTATAATGTTTTATCCGTCCAGGAACGGAGAAAGGATACAGTTTCCTGCATTGCGGGGGCCTCTCGTAAGAGACGATAAAACAACCCACAGCCAGGTGGTAGGGTATGTGTCCCTTTTAGATGCTACCACCCCTGGTCTAGAGCAGTGTTTTTCAACCTTTTTCATGACACGACCCCTTTAGTATGAAGAAATATTTCGCGACCCCCCTAACCTAACCTACCCGTTGCTTTTTTAACCGACTTCAAAAAAGGAGGAGGTTCTCAATTCGTCGGAATGTTTTTCTTTTTTTTTTACTTTTTTATGTATGTTCACCGATTACTCCCAGATTTATGATCCGATTTACGTGATTCTTTTTTTATTCGACGTGAAATAGCTGCCGTTTGGTCCCCTAAAAATTGGACATAATTTGGGCCAGTAGTTTTCATTTTATCATCATTTTTTATAAAAAAATCCATTCCGTTCCATATATACACCGATTATCCTAATATTTATGATCTGATTTACGTGTTTCTAGTTTAGTTTGATGCGGAATAGCTGTCATTTGGTCCCCTAATAATTTAACATAATTTTGCTCAATAGTTCACATTTTACGAACATTTTTATGACTTTACTGCAGTAGCTTTTCCAACCTTTTGCAACTCCGCTACAGAAGCTTCGCGACCCCCCGGGGGGTCGCGACCCACACGTTGAAAAACACTGGTCTAGAGTATGTCGCCATAAAAACCTCGAGTTGTGTTCCGGCATTAGTGACCAGGTTCCAGTGTCCCTCAAGAGAGCAGCAGCACCTTTGGTGTTGCAAATGTCCATAGGCGATGGTAACCGCTTTCCATCAAGTGGGCCGTCTGTCTGCTGAACTCCTGCAATAAAATCATAAAAAAATGGAATACTTTATTGTTGAACAGTTAGCCAGAGGAGAGTGTACAATAACATCTTTTACATACATAATTACAATGTATAGTAATGCCATTGGTGGCAGTTGCTTCTTCCAAATAAAAGTCAAAACAGGTAGATAGGATACAAAAAACACATAAACTTATAGCCTAAAAATATTCTAAATGTGCACAATGGACGGTCTTATCGCTAAGAAGCGATCTCTTCCAGACAACCCTAGGCAGGAACAAAAAATATTGTATTGCTCAAAGGTGGTATACATAGATATTAGAGGATATGCAGCTACTTACATATATTTTACACTTAATAGACATATATAAATACACCTATTGATATTACATACATATATATATGTCGGAGGGAAGCTATAATTATTGGATGTATTGTTGACTGGATGTATAACGCACAATATCATTACTTTACATTTTAATTACTTCTAAAATTCTTAATTTGATTTGTAAAATGTTTCTATAACTTAAAGATCGTTCTAACCTAATAAAAGTTATGAATATTGTAATTTAATAAACGACCAATCAGAGCAGAGCATATGGCGAAGCGGGGTCAGACGCCCTCTATACTTTGAGTAGTATCTACTTGGGTAGACTGAGGAGTTTTTGTGGCACATTTGGTTGATGGCAATAGGTCGAGTTGGACCATGGAGTATTTTAAAGAAAGTATTGATGTTGGAAGTATGAGCGGTGCCCTGAACCCGCTGCTCGGTCTAAACTATGTTAAAATGTCTTTTAAATCTAAATTAAAAAGTGTATAAACCGTTGGCCTTGTGTTTTATGCTCGCATTTTACCCTGATGACGCCCACTATACCTGCAATAACTAAAGGAGATGTCGTGAGAACGAGGCCGTTCTTGTTGCCGTACACAAAGTATAGAGGGCGTCCTTGACCCCGCTCAAGACATGCTCTGCTCTCATTGGTCGTTTATTAAATCACAATATTCATAACTTTTATTAGGTTAAAACGATCTTTTAGTTATAGAAACATTTAAGACATCAAACCAAATAAAATTATCAATTTTAGAAGTAATTAAAATGTAAACAAATAATATTGTGCGTTATACATCCATCCAATTATAGCTTCCCTCCGACATATATATATACATTATATTTATATTTTATTTGTTTATCCTACTTTATTACTATTTTATACAGTTCTATTTATGTTTTCTATCTATTTTCCTTCTATTTTCTTATGTAATATTCTTATATGCGACTTATGTTTTATTTTACTAATGTTTACTTTTTTGGGGTTTCTGTATTTTATTTTCGGACTTAATCTACTTTATATTATCTGCTACTTTAATTATTGTATATTATGTATATATTCTATAATATATGGTAATTATACAGATTATCTATCCTATTAGCAAAGTGGTGGTTCCGTCTTACAGGTGAAATATATTAATCTTTCTAGGTTACCACGACCTTCAAGGAGGCGGGCTCGGACTCCGAGAATAAGGCCGTCACAGAACTGTGCCTGCGCGGCCTTCAACTACTCTCCTCTTGGTGTTCTGTAAGTAATAATATCTTGCTATGATTTTACTTTTCTCTCTTTCCCTTTCACCACACCCCAATTACTTGGGGTCGGCACAATATCTCTTTCCCTTCCACACTCCTCTACTCTAGCGATGCGCAAACTAAATCACCAATGAGATCAGTGATTTATAAATCTTTTTCCTTAAAAGATGTAAATCACTCTTTTAAATCTTTGGTTTCGAATGATATAATTTATTCAGTTGACCGGCTTTAAGCTGTACTGTAAAGTAACGCCAGAGAGTTTAATTTACTGTGTATCATCATTGTATTTCTTAGAGTGCGCATGTTGTCTCTTTCCAATTCACAATATCCTGTATCTAATGTCTCATACTACATCTAAGTATCTGATTTGTTAGTTTTCATCATTCCATGTGACTAAAATCAATCTTAATGTAGTGAATTAAAGATGTATTTTGCAAACCAAAGACTTAAAAGTGATTTCGAATTTAGTAAGATTATACATCTTTTAAATCAATCACTCCTGAGTCATTGATTTAAACATCTTTACTATACTCTGACATACATCTTCTGTCACACCACATGTCATCATATCATTGTTCACACAGTCCATCCATCTTTTTTTTCCAACCTTTAACATTTGTGTCTTGAAGTTTTACATTCCTTTTGTCACGTGACTTTCATCTCTCCTATATATAGAGATGGTCGTTTTTGTAAAAACTAATAATAATAATAAATAATCGACTCTCGGATCCGGCAGGAGTGCACTGTCTCGGGATGTCAATATGGGTTTCGCCCCGGGCATGGTACCATGGACCCTGTTTTTGCCCTAAGGATCATCATGGAGAAATACAGGACGAAGAATACGCCTCTGCATTTCCTGTTCTTGGATCTGCAGAAGGCCTTCGACTGTGTTCCTCGCGTGGTGATCTGGTGGGCACTGAGGTCCAAAGGGGTACCAGAAACCTATATTGACATTATCCGGGATATGTACACCCTTCCCCATTACCGTAGGCGTGCACCAGGGATCGGTCCTTAGCCCGTTTCTGTTCAGCGTGATATTAGACGAAGTCTCGAACAGCATCAGAGATGCGCATGAGCAACCTCCATGGTTGCTCATGTATGCTGATGATATCGCGCTGGCAGATTCGGACAGGGGGCGCCTGGTGCGACGCGTAAATGCGTGGAAGGGGTCGCTAGAGAACGGCGGTTTGAAACTAAATGTGGCGAAGACTGAGTACTTGGCCTGCAATACCACAGATCCCACATCCGTGCGCATAGGCGAAGATACGGTCGAGCGCACGGATCAGTTTAAGTACTTGGGATCTGTCCTCAGTGCGTCCGGAGATATCGACCTCGACGTCAAGGCCCGTATTACTGCAGCTTGGGCCAAGTGGCGTGAGGTGACAGGTGTCATTTGTGACCCCAAAATGCCGGTCAAATTAAAAGGGCAGGTCTATAAATCTATCATTAGACCTGTCCTTTTGTATGGCAGTGAAGCGTGGCCTGTACTTGAGCGACACAAGCAAGAACTGCGTGTCACGGAGATGAAAATGCTGCGTTGGATGTGTGGAGTGACGCGGAAAGACCGTGTCAGAAACTCCCGCATCCGTGGCAGTCTTCATGTCCGTGACATAGCAGACAAATTGCAGGAGTGTCGCTTACGTTGGTACGGCCACGTTTTACGGAGACCGGCTAATTATGTGGGGAACAAATGTCTAGCCATGCCACCTCCGCCAGGTCCCGGACGAAGGGGAAGGCCCAAGAAATGTTGGCTTGACGTCGTGAAGGATGACATGCGTGCCAATGGTCTCAAAACGGGGGATGCCGAAGACCGCGCGAAGTGGAGTAGAAAAAGCAGGAAAGCGGACCCTGGGCGTCGGAGTGAACGCTCCGAACGCAACCGGGATTTAACGCTCGGATGATGATGATGATGGTCGTTTTTGTAAAAACGTTTTTGAGCAACGATGCCGGCATCCGATGCCGATATATTGAAAAACGGATGCCCGCAATATCCGATGCGAACTTCACCGAATGCGAGCGAGCGAGAGGCACCGTTGACCACGCCACGGAAAACGCAACGATGACAAACCGAAGACTCGACGTATCGCTCGCTCGCTCACTCTCGGGTGCTCTCGGTACGATCGGTGGTTGTGCAAGGCAAACAATCAACGTAATACAACACTAGGAGCGTGCGTAACTGATACAAAATTTTATAATAATATAGGTACTTACTTATTTTTTAAAGTATCTCATGTATTTTTTAACAATCCCACTGAATGGTGGCTTCATCATTCCAAAATATACTCGACGTTGGCAGAAATATACCGTTCGAGGTGCAGTATTATCATAACTTCTGCGCCATGCGAACAGATATTCTCCAAAGCCGGGTATATTTTGAATGAACGAAGAACTCATCTTACAAGATCCAAATTAGAAAAGTTGGTTTTTCTTAATGTAAACTCTAATTTTGTTAAAAGACTAATATTAATTAGCTTATGTTTATTTTTAACTTCCACGTTTTTAAAACAATATACCAGTAGAAGTCGTAATGTTGAATATCGTATCTAAAAAATTTACATAACTACTAGACAACAGGCATCCAATGTTATATGCAGAGTTGCAGATACTTTAGCCGGCAACTAATTTTGGCAAATCGTATCGATGCCAGAAATAACGATGCCGGCATCGGATGCGGTTTACAATTAACGATGCGCATCGGATGACAAAATTTAACGAAACGCCCATCGCTACCTATATATTATGCTCATGCCAACATAGTCTTCTTTCTCTGAATTTGTCAGTGACGGGTGCAACTTTCATAGATCCCCTGATGAACTAATTTCTCACCTTATCCATTCTTGTAACACCACACATCCATCTCAACATTCTCATCTCAGTTGAGTGGAGACGTTTGTGGTCTATCACTTTAGTGGCCCAATATAATTTTACTTTTATAAAGATGAAAAGAGTTTGCCCCACGGCTACGCCGCGTGACAGACGCTAGGCAATAGCTTTCCTCACACAAACAGACAAAAAAGGGTACATAAATAGTTGTTGCAATAATTTTATTATTGTATATACTTTACATAGCCTTCCTCGATAAATGGGCTATCTAACATTGCAATTTTTTTTTCAAATCAGACCAATATTTTCTGAGATTAGCGCGTTCAAGCAAACAAACAAACTCTTCAGCTTTATATATTAGTATAAGATATATTAGTATATTGTTATATTGATGCAGGTCCTAACCGAGTTGTGTTCATGGAAACTCCTTCATCCCACCGACCATGCAAGCAATCCCCGTTGTCCCCCGGACGCCGAAGAGTACGAGAGGGTAAGTTGGCACTACGAAAGAATGCAATACTCTTGATTGTATACCAATAAAAAGTAATACAGTTTATTGTCTTAGGCATTATTGAAGTGAAACTTCTTTATCGGCGTTGGAAAAAAATTTACCGTCACATTTCTCTGTTATTGTTCCGTTACGCGCCATCTTTTTCTTGGCCCTA
Organism: Dendrolimus punctatus; assembly: GCA_012273795.1. Taxonomy (NCBI): domain Eukaryota; kingdom Metazoa; phylum Arthropoda; class Insecta; order Lepidoptera; family Lasiocampidae; genus Dendrolimus; species Dendrolimus punctatus. Next base: position 4,464,257 of record CM022556.1, read on the forward strand.
CCACGGTCGATTCGACCGAAGAGTACTTTTTCCAGCGGGGTAGGGATAGCATGTCGTATAAGCGGACTTACTACCACCACCAGACTGGTTTGTATTCATGTCTATGAAAAAAAAAGTAAATAAGTTAAAAAACATGTCATTAACTCCATTAAGGACCAAACACTGTAATTGTCTGTCTTTTTGTTCTGTCAATTTGTGTCTCTGTTATTTTAATCCTCCACATATAATAAAATGTAAATTATGTATATAAGCGTGTTGATTTGTTTCTTTTGATTGAAATCAAGAGAGTGAGAGTGTGTGTGTGTGTGTGTGTGTGTATATATGTGTGTGTGTGCGCGCGTGTGTGCGTGCGTGCCTGTGTGTGTGTGTCTGCGCGTGCGTGAGCCTGTGCGTGTGTGGGTGGGTGCGTTTGAATTGTATTTGTTCCGTTTTCTTCTCTACAAAATTGTACACTACCGTCATTTATATTCGTGGATAATGTAGTAGGATAAACACTGACTTTGTACTATATACCTTTTTATCTTATGTAACTTTAGTGTATATCTGTTTATTGTCCTAAAATAATAAAAGCCTTTTGTTTAAACTGTATCTAATTTAACTTAATTTAACCAATTTCGATAAAGTTGCATATAGTAGATAATTTTTCGAAAACGTGTGTACATTAGTACACGCACTTTTTTATTTTGAGCAAGGTTTATTTTAAGTAATTTTTGACAATGTTTTTTTAAGAAGTTATATTTTAGTCTAGGTTTATTTTAGACTAAGTTAGTTTTAGACCATATTCGAATTGGTTGTAAATTGGAATAATTCAACAGGCGACTCGATATAACTACACTTCGGAAGAGAAATTCGCGATGATAGAAGTGATAGCCATGATCAAGGGTCTGCAGGTGTTGATGGCCAGGATGGAGACCGTGTTCAGCGACGCAGCCAGGAGGTCCATATACGCCGAGCTGCAGGACTTCGTGCAGCTGGTGCTCAGGGAGCCCCTCAGGAAGGCGATCAAGAATAAGAAGGACCTTATACGGAGGTACGAGAGATAGTAAGACACTTTAGAGACACTCTAAAAACTGAACTGATTATTATTAGGGTATAGGAAATTCAAAATGTAACAAAATATAGCTTATTATGACATCAAAAAGTTTGCTTAAAAGGATATGATGCAGACTGACATTCACACCAAACCACACCCTTTTAGGTATGGTTTTGTTTGTTAAAGGTACATGGAATCTGTGAAACATGACACGAAGCTTTTTATCCTGACAGATGACATATCTCACCTGTCACTTGTGTGCGCAGCTTGTCGCGCATATAATTATTTTGTGTTGATGGTGTGTACGTCTCGGGACGCCCGACAGAAGTGGATAGGCAGAAGGCGATAACTCGCGTGAGAGAAAGGGAAGTCAAACAGAATGGCGCTGTTACGCGTTACGTAACGAAGCGATTTACCCTCCCATTAGAAGTTATCACTTCAAAAAAAATCTTATCAAACAACTTGCAAGGTAAAATTTGCATCCCCATTCCGTACGGCAGTAAATTCCTTGACCATAAATAAATGTTGAGCCGCTATGGAGACTTCTAAATGTTGAGTACAAAAATTTCAGCATAATAGTGTCGGTACGCGAAACGTGCGGCGATTGGGCGCGCGGCTGCGAGCCGCAGCAGGACCCCGCGTTGCGAGGGAAGAAGGACGGCGAGGCCAGTTTCACGATCAAGGTGCCCAGGCGGAACGTGGGTGAGTGGTTTCACGGGAAGAACGGTCCTTGTAGTTTGGTCCTTCGGGCCGGATTTTCACTCGGTATATAATATACATTATGCAGCGAAACCTGGTTAAGTGAGACATCAAGGGACCTGCAATGTGGTTTCACTTATAGAGGTATTCCACTTACCCGGTGTCTCAGATATCCAGGCATAAATAAATATCTGTCTCATTTACAAAGGGTTCCCTTAACAGAGATCAAAATTACTTATGTAAGTGCGGAATTTGCGGGTAAAATAAGAATAAGTAAGTAAACAAATAAAACGATGTTATCTCAGTTACAGAGGCCTATATATATGAAATTCACTCGGTGTCTCAGTTATAGAGGTAACTATAATGATAAATAGAAAGAACGAATCCCAGATATAGAGGTTTACTTCGTTCCACTAACAGGGGTAATTCATTGCCAAAGTGTTGGGACCTCAGCATTAGTTCCAGTTATGGGGGGGGGGTTTCTCACTTATCCAGGTCCCACTTAACCAAGTTTCACTGTAATAGTCCATAAAAGTACCACTGCCGGGCTCGTGTCTCACATTATAGAGGAACGGATACTATACCATTTTGATTGTCCAAGGCGGCTTGGCTCGTTTGACACATCAGTTATTTCGATGTGCAGGTTTTATCGCGATGTTATCCTTCACCTTTTTAGCACGTGGTAATTGTAAAAATATACACATTAGGTCAGAAAGTTCGCTAAATGGTGCACGCGTTCAGGCCAGGATTCGGACCCGCCCCCTTTATATTTGGGATGCGTGCGCTAATCAACTGAGCTACCACGGCACTTAGGCTGGTGTGCACCGACTTTTAACCGGTGTTTAACCATATAAGATAATAGCCAAAAATGTATGGAAAAACAGTGATTATTTTTGGTTAATTGTTGGTTAAATTTCGGTACACACCAGTCTAAGTATAGTGTTTGACTAATCATAACTAAATCTATAATACCCAATGTACAATGTAATATTAAATAAAACTACAAGAAATTTGTAGAGATATTCATGGTTGTTTAGCAAATTTTTTTATCCGTGCAGGAACGGAGAAAAATACAATTTCCCGCGTTGGGGCGGCCTGTCGTAAAAGGCGAAGGTGGTAGGGCATTTGCCTGATTGGATGGCTACCATCCCTGGTTTGAAGTATGTCGCCATAACAACCACGAGTTGTGTTTCGGCATTAGTGACCAGATGCCAATCGTCCTTAAGAGAGCAGCAGCGCATTAGTAGCACGTTTGGTGTTGCAAATGTTCATAGGCGATGGTAACTACTTTCCATCAAGTGGGCCTGTCTGCTGAACTCCTGCAATAAAAAAAATGTTTGTGTGGAAGATGGAAATGTTGCTTTTTCATTTGCTACCAGGACTAAGATAACAGCCAATGACCTGTGCATAATCTAGCTGAGCGGTTTCTGGTCAAATTATTGTATTTGTCTAGGCTGTATTGTTTATGACCTTGGCCTGTTTTTTTTGTCAATGAAGAACGACAATACTATTACGCTACACGTCTTATTATAAATTTCAGGTCCATCGTCCACCCAGCTCTACATGGTTCGTACGCAGCTTGAAGCGTTAATATCAGACAAATCCGGAGGGCGACGTACGTTAAGGAAGGATTTGGACGCAGCCACCGCCCAGCAGATCGACCATTTCCATAAACAGAGCTTTTATTGGGCGTATCTCCTGAATTTATCAGGTAAATTATTGTTTTCTATTACTGTCTACTCTGGTCTACTACGGTCTTTTTGGTCTACCGTGATATTGTTTAGTAGATTTTATGTGCCTGATTGGTAGGTATTTGCGTTGTTGTTTAATATTTCTCGTCTATTCATTTCTACTCCAGTCTTTTTAGTATATTACATTGTATGTAATAAAATTATTTTTTCTTATTAGAACCCATCTTATGAATTTGTCAATTACGGTGTTCTAATAAGGTATGTTTTAGTCTACCATGATATAGGTTAGTAAATGCTATATACGAAATTAGTAGGCATTTGAGTAATTTAATATTTCCTATTTATTTCCACTGTAGTCTTTTTAAACAACTGCATTATATAAATAACAACTTTCTTATTAGAACAAATTTTTACTTTGTCAAATAAATACCTAATTTTATTTAGGTCTACTCTGGTCTACTGTCGTCTTTTAGTCTACTGTTGTATATACGTGTATTGGAACGAAATAATAACAAACTTGATATTTTATATTTTCTAGTTTTGTAGGTACATATATACGTTAGTTTGAAACGAACTATTTACATTACACTTATTATATTGTTAAACGCCGACAAAAGTGAATGCACACCTGTAGTTTATTACCTTTGTTGTTAAAAATTTGTGATTAGAACAACAGCTTATTGTGTATTGTAATCCTTTATGGTAGACATTAGCTAGGTGTGATTCTTGGAAATAATTGTTATGCGGTCGAGTATTGTGTCGAGACATATTGTATTGGTGCAGTATAAAACAATTCCCCAAGTGTGAGATGAGGCAGTCTAGCTATAGGCACAAGCGACACAAGACGTGTGTACATTCGATAACTTATATAGTGACGGATTTTGCGCGTGTTATTGAATCGTGCATCACGTTTGTACTGGTTGCGTCCAGTTATATTTGTACCTGTGTTATACGTGATTGTATAGTTCTAATCAATTCTATAGTAATTCCAACGGCATTTTAATTCGAGGCCCGTAACTCATAACAATATGTATCTTGTGGGAGCTGTCTCCGAGTGTTCGGTGACGGCCACGTCCTGCGCTCGGCTTCGTTCGGCTCTTGTCGGAATATGAATAGTGTTGGCGCGCATTGATAGTGTTGCGTAAGCAATGTCTATTCAAATTCAAATACTATTTTCGGCAATCAATTAGCCAAAAGTCCATTATGCAAATGGGACTGTGGTCTTTCAGGGTCTATTGTAGTCTTCTTAGTATTTTTACAAGCTTTTATTTAACTCACAATGGATCCATGTAAGCTCGGGTGGAATCTTGCAAGTTAAATTTGACCAACTTCCCGGTTCCCGATTGAGCTGAAATTTTGCACCCATATGTATATCGCGTGACATTGCAATAATACTGTGGCGAATGATGGTGGAACCATCCAGACAGTTTTAGAACTTTTGGAAAATACTAGATCAATCTAGAAGGAAAGGACAAGGACGGATATATTTAGAAAGAGATAGACGATAAACGAAAGAAAGAGACAGTTGATGTTAGAAAGGGATAGATGTATAAACGAAAGTTCCCGAACAGAAGGTTCGACAGAGATAGAAAGAGGGGTTCTAGAAAATTCTCCCGGGTATATAAACAACATACGGCGCGCCTACCGGGCAGTTTAAAGTTGAGTTCAGTACAAGACGGTGAAACGACAAGTGCGACACTAAAGAGTTTTTAGAGAAGGTTAATAGAGGACAGAGAAGAACTAAGTGGTGAATTTAGTGCCAAGTTTGGTGGACAGATACTTGAAGGAGGTGTGTAGCGTAGTTCGAGAGACGAATCGGAAGCGAGCTACACGCGATAATATTGGAGGTGGTCCGCGCAATATAGGCGACGGTATTGAGGGTGTGACAAGTTATCGTCGGGACTGTGCATCGTTGGTCGTGCGCATAGAGGCAACCCTGCAGAGAGGTACTACGTGCGGCTGTGTAAGTCAATAAAAGCTTTTAAATTAAAAACTGGTGTTTTCTTCCAATCCATAAGTGCGTACCCCCGCTCGCACGTAACAATACCATGGAGCTGATCTGATGGTGGAGTCGGATGGTGGCCATAAGAACTCCTGTACTTTACAAGATGACTCGGTAGTTTTTAGGCTCGTTTTACTGGTCTTGGCTAGCACTTTGCTGTTAATATTCAGGATCTCAAAAGCCTTTTTAGAAAAGCTTATTTGTATCTTCAGTAGACTGACAGATAGAGGTGGTGCGGGTGTAAGATTGAAGTTGTTGGTGGTGGAATAGTGTAAAATCTATTGCAAATTTATTGCAGGAGTTGCAGAGGACCGTCTGCCTGTCTACTGAGACAGGCAGATGTTCCACTCGATGGATAGCGGTTACCATCGCCTATGGACATTTGCAACACCGTTACAAACGCGCTGCTACTCTCTTTAGGGAGACTGGAACCTGGCCACTAATGCCGGAACACGACTTAAGGTTGTTATGGCAACATACTTAAGACCAAAGGTTCTAGCCATCCACTCCAGCAAATGCCCTACCACCTGTCTGTGGGTTGTTTTGTCGCCTCTTGCGACAGGCCGCCCCAACGCAGGAAATTGTATTCTTTCTCCATTCCTGCATGGATAAAAATGTATCTATCCTAGGGTATGGATTTGCGGAAAGGAGAGGTAAGGACCGAATACAAGCCGCCTAACTAGATAGACAGCTCACCTTGTCATGAAACGTGGTGGTTACTTTTGTCTATGGACGATTCCCAACACCAGTGACAATACCAGGTAAGGGATGTACATCATTTAATTTGTCACATGTGTTTTCTTTCTTTGTAGATTCTCTCCAAAAGTGCTGCGATCTGTCTCAACTTTGGTACAGGGAGTTTTATCTTGAGATGACTATGGGCAGGAAAGTGAATGTAAGTAACCTATATAGCCAGGGCTTGAAAACCGGTTAAAAAAGTCGAACCGGCTTTAGCCTAGATACATTGGAACTCTTTTACATTAACCTCAATCACTCACCACCAAAAACCGGTTTTTGATAATAAAGGTGCGTTCAAAAGCATTGTTGAATAAATCGGTTTCCAATGTATCGAATGTTTTTGGTATAGATATATGTATACTTATTCGTAAGAATTACTTTCTCAAAAGATATAATCTTGCGGAAAACTTTGGTTAATTCCATGTTTATATAACACTTTCTTTAAGGTACGAAAGAAAGAGTTGATTAAATCCGGTTATAAAACGATTAAAACCGGTTTAACTTCAACCGGTTCCGAGCCTTGTATACCGCTGTACTAATTTGGTCAATGTGTTAATTGTGTTGAGATGTAGTGTTGTGTAATTTGTTGTTTTTGTGTAGAAATGCACTGTGCGCCATCAGCACAATGAGGAGTGTAATGATCTGATCACGATGGAGAAGCGGATCCAGTTCCCGATCGAGATGTCCATGCCTTGGATCCTCACCGATCACATATTGAGGACCAAGGAGCCGGCCATGATGGAGTGAGTGCTATACCAGAAATTATTATAATGTCCAGTCATAATAATAAAATGGAGCGGGTATTCATATTAGAATTATTTGATCATTCATTCATTCATCTTCACCTATTCGTTCATCAATCATTTACTCATTCATTCATTCTTTTACAATAGTTTCATGGGGCTAAATATTATGCTCTTCAATAAAATCTCAGAAAACATTAAAGAGTGATAAACATTTAGCCTGCTTTAAGTAAAAAGTAATTTGGCTCTTAAGCCAAATTACTTTTTCCACAAGCTGCCAGCTGCCATCAAAATGCCGCGCCAAAACCAAGAGAATTATATCATCTCATTTATTGTAATACAAATTATATGTAGTTAGAGGGAGAAAATATCAGTTCAACGTTCGTTTCAATTATGTGTATTTGACCACAAATTTGTGGGACTTCCCAATGAGCTGTGTTTGACAGTTTGGCAACATATTTGTGGTGGTTCCGTCTTACAGGTTAAGTAAACAAGTTTAAAAGATTAGTAAAGAAACATTTGCAGGCTTCTTATACGACGGAAAATTTTTCTAGACGACCGCATCGAATGGGACTAATATGATCGCTACCAAGATCCTTCAGTAGTTCATACAAATCACTTTTTTAAACTTTGTAATTAGTTTAAAAAAGACTATAATGTAGATTGATAATGATTGCAAGATAAAGATGTGTCGGTGAGGTGTTTGTTGCATTCATTTTTTTTTACTTTCCAGATATGTTCTTTATCCGCTGGATCTGTACAACGATTCAGCGCAATACGCTTTGACTGTGTTCAAGAAACAGTTCCTCTACGACGAAGTGGAAGCCGAAGTTAATCTATGCTTCGACCAGTTCGTCTATAAACTCTCGGAGCAGGTCTATGCTCATTACAAACAGCTGGCTGCCAGGTGAGGAAAAATAAATAAAATTAATTTATTCATAGCCACAAAATATACGAATAGAAAACCATTCGTCTTAATTGTTCATTTCGTTAAATTAAGGTCCCGACACTATATCACCAATGTTTTTATGAAATTGCGCGTCTCAGTTGATTGAGCCATTGTTTATCATCTTTAACAAATCGCTCCTTTCTGGCATGTTTCCTAAAAAAGGGAAAACTGCATATGTTACGCCAATACACAAAATAGGTGATTACAATGACATAGCCAACTGTCGGCCGATCTCTGTTCTGTCTTCTATGTGTAAATTATTCGAATCTGTAACCCAGAAAATAATATTTTTCACTTTAAACCTTTAATCAACAGTTAACAATTTGGATTTTTACCGGGTAGGTCGACCACGTCTAACCTGCTTGCGTATGTCAACGATATAATCGAAGCGGTTCAAATGAAAAATGATGTTCACGCAGTCTATACCGACCTGACCAAAGCGTTCGACGCAGTTGATAAAGGCTTACTTCTTCAGAAGCTTGGTCATGCAGGGATATGTGTTTCGTTGCTGAGATAGTGCGAGTCATATTTTCGAAATCGCTCACAACTAGTTGTAGTTGTTCGTGGCTTCAAGTCTCCAAGAAAAAACCTTCTGGTGTACCTCAAGGCTCACATCTTGGACCTTTATTTTTCTTAATATTCATTAATAACCTTTGCCCACAATTACTTCCAAACTCAAAACGTTTGCTGATGATTTAAAAATCTATAGAGCTATTAACTCCAAAATATAAATAGCTTGCAACATGACCTAAATAACATTGATCGCTGGTGTAAACCAAACAACATGATTCTTAATGCATCTAAATGTTTCCACATTAAGTTGTCCGTAAAAGAGAATCAACTGATGCAAAATACATTATTGAAGGCACACCAGTCGAGGAAGTTTCTGGTACTCGAGATTTGCGAGTGATTGTTAACAAAAAATTAAATTTTAGGAACACATTGATTTTATCACCAAATAAGGTTCTAGTTTGTCAGGTTTTGTTATAAGACAAACTAAACTTTTCAAAGAGCCTGAGATACCCATTAACCTATTTGATACGTATGTCCGCAGTTTACTTGAGTATTGTAGCCCAGTTTGGAACCCATCTTACACTATTCACGTACAGAGATTAGAAAAACTACAAAAATAGTTCCTTTACCAACTTCTTTTTTTAAATCGCCGATCTCTGTCATTTGCCAAGACAGGGATATTCTATTTCTTGTCTCTTTTAATATCTCTATCTTTAAAACTTCCTTAGGGAGATAAATGGGGGCGTCATTTTTTATTTATTTTCTTTTTTCTTGTTCTTTCTTTTCTCATAAACTTATTTACTTATGCAGATTTTTAGGTACTAATTACATTTAACATTTATATATATATATCTACTCTGTTTATATATTATATTTTTATCTATTATATTTCTTATTTGTACCATCTTACATACGCTAATAATCACTGCCGTTGTCTAAATAGTTATGAATTTCGCGGGAGTTTGAAGTCAAGCGTGGTCGAAGTCGCGGACATATAAGTGTGGAAAATTTATTTATTTAATTTTAACCACAAAACAGATTACAATAATTAAAAATGAAATAATAACAATGTAATAAATATACAGGGCCAGATTATAATCCAAACTTATGTGCTAATTAAACGAACGACAAAGTAGATATACTAAAAAAAGTTGTTGTTCATATTCATTTTGCAAATAATACTTTAAAAAAAGGTAAAGATATTAGTGAAAAAATCTACAATAGATATTAATACAGTTTGTGTGAGAGAATACTTGCAATTATTTATAAACTTAAATTGATTAGAAATAAAAATATCAATTAACGTATTTAATTTGGTGAGTTCATTATAAAGGCGACACATTCGAACCAATGGATTGAAGTAAGAAGTATTATTACAATACACTTGAAGGGAAAAAACTGCTGGTTTTCTACATCGATAATTGGTATTGAAGTTAAGTTTTTTTATTATTTTTTTGTTGCACAAGTTCAGGCAGGCAGACAGCCCACTTGATGGATAGTGGTTACCATCGCCTATAGACATTTGCAACACCAAAGGTGCTACAAATGCGCTGCTGCTCTCTTAAGGGAAACTGGAACCTGGTCACTAATGTCGGAACACAATTCAAGGTTGTTATGGCGGCATACTTTAGACCAGGGGTGGTAGCCATCCAGTCGGGCAAACACCCTACCACCTGGGTGTGGGTTATTTTGTCGCCTCTTACGACAGGCCGTCCGGCCGCAGGAAATTGTATTCTTTCTCCGTTCCTGCACGGATAAAGTAAAGAAATTAAATAAATATTTGCTTCGTTCCTCCAGTATGTTGTTGGACAAGCGCTACAGGGCGGAGTGCGCGGCCCGCGGGGCCAGCACGGGCTGCAACGCGGGCAGGTACGCGTCGCTGCTCAAGCAACGCCACGTCGCGCTGCTCGGCAGGCACGTCGACCTCTGCGCGTTGGTGAGTGTTAACCGACTTGAACAAAGGTGGAAGTTCTCAATTCCTACTAAGTATACATTGTTTTTTTAGGGTTGGTGTTTTTCTAAATAATAATATTGCCAATTTAAGCTTAAGCCGGTAGATGGCGCTGTGCAATAATTGAGATTACAAAAGTTTCCCCAAACATAGGTTCCCTTATGTAACCGTGAGGAACATCATATTAGCCTTGCAGCAAGATCTTCCTTTAAGACGAAGGAGTATTTCATCTCGTTCCTCCACTCTATCCAGGGCATCTTCTTCATTACCATTGTCTATGGAAATTTGCAATACCAAAGGTGCTACAAATGTGCTTCCGCTCTCTAAAGGGAGACTGGAATCTGGCCACTTAAACACAATTTAAGGTTATTATGGCGGCGTGGTCTGGAGCAGGTGTGGTAGCCATCTAGAGAGGAAATTCCTTGCTACCAGGTTGTGGGTTGGTTTGTCACCTCTTACGGCATGGCGCCCCAACCTAGAAAATCGTATCCTTTCTCCGTTCCTGCTCGGATTAAAATTTCCATTTTTTTTATTGACTTAGATTAACATTAAAATAAAAACAATATGAATGAAGTCACTTTTTTTTTAATTTTCTTTGACATTGACTTTAGATAAGATAGAATACTGCCAGAAGGTAAAAATAAAGTTCGCGTTCTAGATATTATGGCTAGAATTTACGATGTTTTTACCTTAATGTTTTTTTCCTCTCTTTATCAGGTCGCACAGCGTATAAACGCAGATATGCACAGGGCGTTAGACGCTGCGGTCGCGAAGTTCGAGGCCGGCGATATCACCGGAGTTGTGGTAAGTTTCCCCCATTCTAAATGATTTCCCAATCCCCCCCCCTCTCTCTCTCTGTCCGTCCGTCCGTCCGTGCGTGCGTCCGTGCGTGCGTGCGTGCGTGCGTGCGTGCCTGCGTTTGGGTGTATGTTCAGCAATATTTTATTTTGTAATTAAAATATGTATTGTTCTCTACTTTGATAGGAGCTAGAAGGTCTAATTTCCGTGAACCGCCTCTGCCACAAGCTGCTGAGCAGGTTCCTGTCTCTGGACGACTTCGAGTCGATCCTGCGCGAGTCGGACCACGGCGTGCTCGCGCCGTACGGCCGCGTCACGCTGCACGTCTTCTGGGAGCTCAACTATGACTTCTTGCCGAACTATTGCTACAACGCCGCCACCGACAGGTGCGTATTGCAACTTATCACTTGTTCGATTGAATGTTTGATATTTTGGATAAAACGCGCTTGTATATAATTTGATTCGATTCACCGATAGCTCGTTGATGGTTTTGATTTGAGGAGAACGAAAGGTGTGTGGTATCGTATGGATGGTGGCGCCACTCGTAGATGTCGAATCGCGGGAATTTGAAGACAAGCGCTTAATAGCAAACCCTACCTCTTCGGTTTATTTTATGTTTCCACGCCCATCAAGTTGCGCATTTATAACCTTCAACCCGACTTGACAAATAAGCTTTATTTTAAAAGGTTTTTAAATACAAACTTCTGAGATCCTGGATATCATGATACAGTAGAGTGCTAGCGAAGACAAGTAAAACGAGCCCAAACGCGACGAGTCTATCTTGTTTGGTACAGGTGTTCCTATGGCCACCTGTCGTCTCCATCATCAGATCAGCTCCATGGTACCATATTATTGCATTGTCACGCGATATACATATGCTTGCAAAATTTGAGTTCAATCGGAAACCGGGAAGTTGGTCAAATTTAACTTGCAAGCTTACCATCGTCTATAGACATTTGCAATGCCAAAGGTGCTACAAATGCGCTTCTGCAGTACAGTACAGTGCAGGTACGGTGGCCCTCCGTTTCTAATCGACAAATAAACTAAATATATCCACTTTCCACCAGGTTCGTGAAGTGCCGCGGGATACAGTTCGCGGCCGGAGTGCAGAGGGAGCGGCCGCAGCAGTACGGCCACGCCCTGCTGTGGGGCTCCAAACAGCTCAGTCTGGCGTACTCGGCGCAGTACGCTCAGTATAACGGTAAAATATGATTTACGTGAACACATAATGCATTATAGCATGTCACACATTAGCACACACACGTACACACAAAAATAAACTCGCTTACTCACACACTCACTCACTCACTAACATTGACTCACTCACTAACATTGACTCACTCACTAACATTGACTCACTCACTCACTAACATTGATTACTCACTAACACTGACTTCACTCACTAACATTGACTTACTCACTCACTAACATTGACTTACTCACTAACATTGACTCACTCACTCACTAACATTGATTACTCACTAACACTGACTTCACTCACTAACATTGACTTACTCACTCACTAACATTGACTTACTCACTAACATTGACTCACTCACTCACTAACATTGATTACTCACTAACACTGACTTCACTCACTAACATTGACTTACTCACTCACTAACATTGACTTCACTCACTAACATTGACTTACTCACTCACTAACATTGACTTACTAACATTGACTCACTTACTAACATTGACTTACTCACTCACTAACATTGACTCACTCACTAATACGCACTCATTTGCACAGAGTTTCATCAATTCACTCGCACACATGTTCGCACTCACTCGCATTTTAGTGTATATGTTTACACATACACTCATTCTCACACACTGTCAGTAACTCATTCGCACACACACTCACTCACACACGTACAACTTTTACCTTAGTCAAAGGCAGAAATACGTCATTGCTTTAGAGTTTGATTCCACTAGAGTTCGTTTACGGGAAAAGTAGCGGTCGTCGTGAGCCTCGTAACGTCACGTGAGTGGAACGCAGCCACAATAACGCTTTGTTATTTATAGGTTTCGTGGGTGCCCAACACCTCCACGCCCTGGTCCGTCTCTTGGGGTACCAGGGCGTGGCCGTGGTGATCTCGGAGCTCCTGGGGGTGGCCCGGGGCCTCTTGCACGGCACGCTGGCGCAGTTCACTCGGGCCCTGGCCGCGGCCATGCCCAGGCACTGCAAGCTGCCCAGATACGACTACGGGTCCAATGGTCAGTACCGTTTTTGACACGACTTGGAATAGAAGGGAGACAGAGAGAGAGAGAGAGAGATAGATAACACTATAGTACACTTTTCGACTTTGAATAAAAGTCGAAGAGAGAGAGAGAGAGAGAGAGAGAGAGAGATAACACTTTATTGTACACCTTTACAGAAAGGAGGTAAACGTTGTTTATCTATTGCATCATTGCTCACCTGATGGAATGCGTTTTTTTTGACGAATTTGCATCATCATAGGTGTTATTTATGCTCTGTTGTTCGCTTTAGGGAGACTGTAACTTGGCCACTTGGCCGGAACACCACTCTAGGTTGTTATGGCGGCGTACTTTAGATCAGGGGTGGCAGTCATCCAGGCGGGCAGATACCCTACCACCTGGTTGTGGGTTGTTTTGGTCAACTTTTACGACAGGCGGCCCTAACGCAGGAAATTATATTCTTTCTCCGTTCCTGCACGGATCTTGATACTTGCATGATATTTGATGTAATACTAAAAATGATTGCAAAGTATCAAAATTACTATTGAGTTATTAATATTGGAATTGCTAGAGTTTAGATAAATTAGCGAAAGTGGCGCCTCTATAATTTTCTTCTGCATTAAGCCAGCCTGTATGTATTGTGGCAACAATGTCACAATCGTGAAGGGCAATATATGGAGCCTTTACCGTGACAAATGAACCTGACTAAATTTTTTGTTGAAAAGGTATTTTATACTATTGTTACACGCCGACAAAAGTGAATGCATACCTGCAGTTTATTGCCTTTTCGGCATTTGGACTTTTTTGTCTACTTTGTGTTTAAAATTTGTAATTAGAAAAACAGTCTATTGTATATTGTAATATTTACTCGGTCTCTTTAGCAATTATTTGATACTTGGAAACTATTATTTACGCAGTTGAGTAAAATACTCTAGAGATATTGTATAGTTTAGTATAAAATAATGCCCGTACGGAGAGACGAGGCAGTAAAGCGACGATTACGATACGAGCAAGACGTGTGTACATTTGATAAGCTATTCATCTTAATTCCAACGGCATTTTAATTCGAGTCCCGTAACTCATAACACTGTAATTTTGTTTTAAGACTTTCAGTTTTAGTTAAATTAGTGAATTAAAAGCTGAAAGTCTTAAAACAAAATAATAGCTTAAGCTCGCTTTTCCAACCACAAACACACTTAGGTCCAAATGTCACTTACGATAAAATGGCGGTGAAGGCTCGATATGCACTGATATAAATTCAGTTGGTTAATTTTCATTGTTTTAATTCACTAGGTGTTTTGGGCTATTATCATGCGCAGTTGACTGATATAGTCCAGTATCCGGACGCGAGGACCGAGCTTTTCCACGCGTTCAGAGAGCTCGGCAACATTATCCTGTTTTGTATGCTGATCGAGCAGGTATGTGTGTGTTTTAGGCCTCCTTAACCATTTTAGCCATTAATGGAACCCTTAGAGCGGTTACGCACTGCGTCTGATCCGAATCCGTCTAAATACAAACCTAAAAACTTCTGATTGTTAAGGCAACCTGTTGCTATACGCACACATCCGCACACACACACACACACACACACACACGCACACACACGCACACACACGCACGCACTAGCTAACTCACTAGCTCACTTACTCACTCTCACACACTCACATACTCACTCACTCACTCACTCTCACACACACTCACTAGCTCACTTACTCACTCACTCTCTCTCACACACACACACACACATACTCACTCAGTAGCTCACTCACTAGCTCACTTACTCATTCTCACACACACTCACTAGCTCACTTACTCACTCGCTCTCACACACACTCACATATAAGTGAAGATTTAATATTACTTTGTATGCTATGTACACCGCTTCGCAACGTGTTATTGCTGTTAAGGAGAAGCGGCAAGAAAGTCCCCACCAACACGTCTAGCTAAAAATTGATTAACTCAAACTTTTCTTTCTTTTAAATAAACTCTTGAAAGAAATATGTTACATAAGTACTTTTTATAGAGTTAATGGAGTTGTAGCAAACTGCAATATGTATTCAATATGGGCTCAACGCCTGATTTTATTAGAGAAGTAGCTGCTTGTTTGACCAATCAGCTTATATTTACTTTCTCATATTCGAAATAAAAAGCAGTGTGCTAATCTCGGGTGAAAGGCCTATTTAGGCACTCGAACTCTTAGCGCCCTCGCTACGTTCGTGCTCCAAACCACCTTATGCCTAAATAGTCCACTTTCACCTGTCGTATAACAACCTAATATCTCTATAAATATTATAAACGCGAAAGTTTATAAGCATAGATGTATGAACGTATGTTTGTTACTCTTTCACCCAAAAACTACTGAATGGATTTTGATGAAACTTTACAGTAATATAGCTTACATATTAGAATAAGACATGGCAATAATTTAAAAAAGATTAGCAAGTAGGACATTATATATAGTCAAGGTTGGGAAAGTCCGTCAGTGGTGGAACTTTTTTTATTGCAGGAGTTTAGCAGACAGGCAGACTGCCCACCTGATGGAAAGCGGTTACCATAACCTATGGACATTTGCAATTCCAAAGGCGCTACAAATGCGCTACTGCTCTCTTAAGGGAGACTGGAACCTGGTCACTAATGCCGGAACACTCTAGACCAGGGGTTGTCGCCATCCAGTCGGGCAAATACTCTACCACCTGGTTGTGGGTTGTTTTGTCGCCTCTTACGACAGGCCGCCCCAACGCAGCAATTTATATTCTTTGTCCGTTCTTGCACGGACGAAGATGAACTCCGTGCACCCCTCGTTTTTTCTGGGTTTAAAAGGGTGTAAATGTGAAAGGGCGTAAGTAACATGGGAACGTACCCTAACCCCACTAATGGAATTCCCCAACTTGACTATACATGTAATTCCAGGCGTTGAGTCAAGAAGAGGTCACGGACTTGTTGCATGCGGCGCCCTTCCAGAACATTCTGCCACGACCATATGCACCAGGTGATTGTATTATTCAAATTATGACATTGGTTATTCATACCGCAATATAATTTATTCAAACTTTAATCGAAATTGTTCAAAACATAGTATAAATTAATAACAACTAATTGTATTTTATAAGTAATTGAATTACAATTTTTAATCACAAATTACATTATAATCGAAATTATTCGAACTGTAATCAAAATTCGTTATAACTTATTATTATTCTTTGTTAATATGATAGTAATTATTCAGATTGTCATCTAAAATAGTGGTGACTCATTAAGACTCAGAATTGATTGAATTAAATTTGTGTTTATAAATTATTCACACTGATCGATGCTCATTACAAGTCGTTATTGTGTTTTATAAGTAATTGAATTATAACTTGTAATCACAAGTTACATTATCACCGAAATTATTCGAACTTTAATCTAAAGTCGTTATAACTTATTATTATCCTTTATTAATACGATAGAAATTATTCAGATTGTCATCTAAAATTGTGATGACTCATAATTTATTCACACTGATATCGATCAGCTCATTACAAGTTTTTATTGTATTTTATAAGTAATTGAATTATAATTTGTAATTAATGCGTAATTACAAGTTACATTACAATCGAAATTATTAAAATTGACATCTAAATTGTGATTGCTCATTATTATTCATAATTGATTGAATTATATTCGTGTTTATAAATTATTCACACTAATCTAAACTCATTACAAGTCTTTCATTATTGTAAATTATATGTAATTGAATTATAATTTGTAATTACAGTGTAATTATGACTTATTCATATGGTGCACACTACTGTAATTTTAATTATTAATGTCGTTATTGTAACAATTAAAATTATTTTTTAATTACAATTTTATTTACAGAGGGCGAGAAACCTGAAACTAAGCAGAAGCGTCTGGAGGCCAAATACGCTGCGTTGCAGATAGTCCAGAACGTGGACAAGTATGGCACTGCCAAGGTAAAGTGACATTTCAAGGATGTGGGCCTTAGTTTATTTTCTATCTTATATATATAAATCTCGTGTCACGATGTTTGTCCGCGATGGACTCCTAAACGACTCAACCGATTTCAATCAAATTTGCACACTTAGTGCAGTTTGATCCAACTTAAAAGATAGGATAGTTTTTATACCGTTGGAATCGGTAGGTGGCGCTGAGATCGGGTTCTAGAATCCTCTTAACAACGGGGAGCGATTTTGTTTTTGTGTGTTTGTGTGGGTCCCCGGATGGTTTAAATCCACAATTGGAACCGGTAGGTGGCGCTGGGATCGGGTCATATTTTTTCAGAGCAGGACAACGTCTGCTGGGGCCGCTAGTAATATTATAAAATCCTAAACATGCCGTGTCTGTATATTGAAGCTATATATTTTTTGAAGTACTACCTTCTTATAAGAGGGTAAACCGCTTCGTTACGTAACGCGTTACGGCGCCAGTCTGTCTGGCTCTCTCTTACATTAGATTAGTCTCAGTTATCGCTTCTGTTGGGCGTCACGAGACGCACGCCGTTTTTTTAAATTTATTTCTTGCCTGTTTGTTTGGGATTCACGTAAAAACTACTTTACCGAATGCGATGCGATTTGGGCTGATCGACTGTAAGATTTTAAAGTTAAAATCTACACTAGTTTTTATTCTAGGAATCTCGTGAGAGTGAGTTATTTAAAATGGCCCGATTATTTTTTTTTATTCTCATGTGATTTTTTCGCTGATCGATAGTAAATCTATATGTATAAAAATCGATTGCTGTTCGTCAAGTCTCGCTAAAACTCGAGAACGGCTGGACTGATTAGGCTAATTTTGGTATTGTGTTATTTGTGGAAGTCCAGGGAAGGTTTAAAAGGTGAGTAAACATGAAAAACAATGTTCGGAATATAGTGAAAACAACAATTTCGCTTTCCTTTACAAACGTGTCAATTTATGACGTTCGTCCCGTCGTTTAGAAATCAATTTAATTAAAAAATGTCAAACTTTTGGTTTTTGTCCCATCGGTCAGAAATTAAATTAAATTTAAAGGACTTGTTTTTTTTTAACTGAATTTTCATTCAGCTTTCGTATTTATCGATTCTGAGGCGGTGCGAAGTTTGCCGGGTCAGCTAATTTTACATAAATGTAAAAATGTGGTTTTTATAATAATCTTGCGGGAATTTCCCCGGGAGCGGTTTTTAGTTGTTCGGGTGTATCAAAATTAGATCCGTCATATTTGAGATAGTTTTACCTGTTGTGTATTAAATAAAAGATAATTAATTGGTATCTTCTATATTTTCAATACTTTGTTAACACACCCGTTATCAAGCTTGGAAGAAAGAGAGAGCATAGATAGCAGTTTGTCTTTGGTGAACTGCGAATTAAATGTTCGGATAAATGACATTAAACTTATCGTTCGGATACGACACTACCTCACTATCTCAAACTATCACAAATATGACAGATCTGGTGTTTTTGACGGGAACTGAAAGGAGACGTCGTGCTGTGCAGTTTTATTTTCTAAAAATGGGTAAAATTACTCTAAAATGAACAATAGTTGTAGGATGTTGATAGTTTTTGAGTAGTAGTTATGTGTTTTGTGAGAAATGTGAACTGTATAGTCCAGATGTGGCCTTTTGAGTTGACACAAGAACTCCGTTGTATGGCATCAGCTGATTACCTACAGTTCAGCTGTGCTACACATAGGCTTAAGAAAATGAAGAAATTACATTGTAAACGAATATCTGGCTTGAAGGCCTAGCTGCCAAGCCATAAACTCTGGTGTTCGTTGATGTGCAGCAGGGGCAGCTGTCGCGCGAGGGCGACCTGCTGACGCGCGAGCGTCTCTGCTGCGGGCTGTCGCTGTTCTCGGTGGTGCTGCGGCGGCTGCGTGCGTGCCTCGCGGCGCCGCATTGGCCGGCGCCCGCGCACCACCACCACCACCACGCGCCCGCGCACACCGACGACACCAACGAGTTCCACAGGTATACTCGCCATGTACAATTAGACGACGATTGAAACTAGTACGACGGGGTGCAATTGTATGACGTTTGAAACTAGTAAGTTGGGGTACAATTATATGACGATTGAAACTAGTACGACGGGGTACAATTATATGGCGATTGAAACTAGTAAGTTGGGGTACAATTATATGGCGATTGAAACTAGTACGACGAGGTAAAATTATATGACGATTGAAACTAGTAAGTTGGGGTACAATTATATGACGATTGAAACTAGTACGACGAGGTAAAATCACATGACTATTGAAACTAGTACGACGAGATAAAATTATATGACGTTTGAAACTAGTAAGTTGGGGTACAATTATATGAGGATTGAAACTTAAAACGACGGGGTAAAATTATACGACGATTGAAGTTAATAATAAGGGGGTACAATTTTATGTCGATTTAAATATCACAAAAAGCCAAGAGTCATACAATATAGCATGTGTTATTTTCTATATACATATATAAGTATGTAATATGGTTGCATAAGACGAGGTACAATTTAATATTGTCAAGTACGACGGATTATGTTATTTATTCTGGAGCACAGCAGACAGGCTTTAGATCTACCTAAGGGAAAGTGATTAAACGATTCCCAGGGCACAAACTCTCAAAATTAGGATCATATATTCGACTAATTCAATTTTGCAGACTGTGGTCGGCGTTGCAATTCCTCTACTGCATTCCAGTCGGCGATACCCAGTTCACTGTTGAGTAAGTTAACTCATTCTATTTAAATATGGCTACGTCTGATTTTTACATTTAGCCAATGTCAAATATTTATAAATATCGAAGTTTTGTATCATTCTTCATGTAAAAACAGGCACCTGATTAAACTTCAACATAATATATAAATTATTTATGTTATATACACGCGCGTGTGCGTATGGGGGGTATGTAAGTGCGTGTGCATGCGGGCGTGTATATGCGTGCATATGTATATTTTGAATGACTTTTTCAGGGAGTTATTCGGCGAAGGCCTCCATTGGGCCGGTTGCACGATCATAGCGCTGTTGGGGCAGCAGCGGCGCTTCGAGGCGCTCGACTTCAGCTACCACATCCTGAGGGTTCAGAGGGTCGATGGCAAGGACGAGCTGGTCAAGGGCATTGTGAGTTTTGCTATTTATAAATCAAATTTAATTCAAATATATTTATTTAGAAGTCGTGACAGCGTAATGGCTAGCGCACGCGTCCCACGCATGCACCACTTTGGCTGTTTTCTGACCTAATGTGCATTGTGTTATAATTACCACGTGCTAACAACGGTGCAGGAAAACATTAATATAAGCGATGTGTAAAACCTGCCAAGCCGCCTTGGACAAGCGTGGCGGGTAGGCCCGAGCCCAGCAGTGGGGTGTTTATGGGCTGATGTTATTATTATTTTATGAGAATTAAATGAAATCAAGTGAGATGTGTACGAATAAGCCTGAATGGCGCTCTGCTGCTCGTGCCTACCCCGCAAGGGACCTGGCGTGAAGTTATGTATCTATGTATGTATTTTATGAGAAGGGCGCTGATTACGCCACATTTCAAAGGGCAAAATCGCTACCTATATTTATAACTATGACCAAAAGTATTACTTGTCGTTGGAATAAAATATTTAAATATATATATTCATCTATAAACATTTATATATTTTGTAGGTATGTATGTTAAGTATATATCTATTTAATAAATTAATGTTCTATATCCCTATTAATATTATAAATGCGAAAGTAACTCTGTCTGTCTGTCTGTTCCGTTTTCACGTAAAAACTACTGGACCGATTTGGCTGAAACTCAGTATATATATATTTTCGATACCGAGGATGAACATAGGATACTTTTTATCCCGAAAAATGGGATAGTTTCCGGGATAAAATGATATTTGTCTGTTTGTTTGTTATGCTTTTACGGAAAAACTACTGGACCGATTTGGCTGAAATTCGGCACGTATGTAAATTAAATACTGAGGATGGACAAGGGATAATTTTCATTTTGGCCTTTTTGGTAATTTTGGCCTATTTGGTCATTTTGGCCTTTTTGGTAATTTTGGCCTTTTTGGTCATTTTGGCCTATTTGGTAATTTTTCCTTTTTGGTCATTTTGGCCTATTTGGTCATTTTGGCCTTTTTGGTCATTTTGGCCATTTTGGCCTTTTTTGGTCATTTTGGCCTTTTTGGTCATTTTGGCCTATTTGGTAATTTTGGCCTATTTGGTCATTTTGGCCTTATTGATCATTTTGACCTTTTTGGTAATTTTGGCCTATTTGGTCATTTTGGCCTATATGGTCATTTTGGCCTCTTTGGTCGTTTTGGCCTTTTTGGTCTATTTGGTCATTTTGACCTATTTGGTCATTTTGGCCTCTTTGGTCATTTTGACCTTTTTGGTCGTTTTGGCCTCTTTGGTCATTTTGGCTTATTTGGTCATTTTGGCCTCTTTGGTCGTTTTGGCCTCTTTGGTCATTTTGACCTTTTTGGTCATTTTGGCCTATTTGGTCATTTTGGCCTATTTGGTAATTTTGGCCTTATTGATCATTTTGACCTTTTTGGTCATTTTGGCCTATTTGGTAATTTTGGCCTATTTGGTCATTTTGGCCTATTTGGTCATTTTGGCCTATTTTGTCATTTTGGCCTATTTGGTCATTTTGGCCTCTTTGGTCGTTTTGCCTCTTTGGTCGTTTTGGCCTCTTTGGTAATTTTGGCCTATTTGGTCATTTTGGCCTCTTTGGTCGTTTTGGCCTATTTGGTCATTTTGGCCTTTTTGGTCATTTTGGCCTCTTTGGTCATTTTGACCATTTTGATTATTTTGGCCTTTTTGGTCAAGTTTTGTAATTTATTTTGTTGACAGATAGACGGGGGATAGTATATATAATTAGCGATATAAAATGAAGTGAATCTTCCGTGGGCAAATACATAAAAACATTGTAATATAATATAACCTGTAGCACTTGCTCTTTAAACAAGAGACACGCACTAGGGGTAAACTCTAGTATATATATATATGTGTCGGAGGGAAGTTATAATAGGATGTATTATTGACTGGATGTATAACGCACAATATCATTTGTTTACATTTTAATTACTTCTAAAATTCTTAATTTAATTTAATTTGATTTATTAAATGTTTCTATAACTTAAAGATCGTTCTAACCTAATAAAAGTTATGAATATTGTAATTTAATAAACGACCAATGAGAGCAGAGCATGTCTAGAGCGGGCTCAGCGCCCTCTATACATTGAGTAATATCTACTTGGGTAGACTGAGGAGTTTTTGTAGCACATTTGGTTGATGGCAATAGGTCGAGTTGGACCATGGAGTATTTTAAAGAAAGTATTGATGTTGGAAGTATGAGCGGGTGCCTTGAACCCGCTGCTCGGTCTAAACTATGTCAAAATGTCTTTTAAATCTAAATTAAAAGTGTATAAACCGTGGCTGTCGTGTTTTATGCTCGCATTTTATCCTGATGACGCCCACTAAACCTGCAATAACTAAAGAAGATGTCGTGAGAACGAGGCCGTTCTGCGACATATATATATATATATATATATCATTTATCTTTTATTATTAAAATGGGAGTATTTCGTACTATATGTTACATATACTACCGTCTTTCGATTCATTCCTGGGTTGTCTGGAAAACATCGCTTTTTAGCGATTACACGTCTAATCTTTGTACATAACATTTGTATATTGGTGTATGAATTCGTCAAAAATATTAATAATTTTTGTTGCAGCCCCTGAAACGTATGGTGGACCGCATACGTCGCTTCCAGGTGTTGAACTCCCAGATCTTCGGGGTGCTGGCGCGCCACCTGGCGGCCGACGACGAGAGGGCGGGAGTCGAGCATGTGAGGTGTTTCCCCCCGCCCGCCGCACCCCACCACAACTGAAATTGTAGTATATAGTAGAAGAGAAGTTATATTGGACATGTGTTTGGAGGTAACTAGTAAGTTTTGTTACAAGTAGGGCTTGAAATACCGTTAAAATATTCTATCGTGATCATCGAGGGCTTCATAACAGATGGGCGTAGACGCAAAAATGCTATTGTGTTGATTACTAAAATCTATGCGTGTTACAATTTGAAAAATGTTACCAGTATGCAAGTGTACCCAAAAAGAAGGGTATTCCAATTTTCAGTATTAGACAATTACAATCACAGTTTTCGTTTTATTCACAATTTTGTCGCTCGAGTAAAACTGCACTTTTGTCTGTACGCCCATTTGTTATGAAGATCGATTTATGCTACTTGCAGGTATCTGTATAAATCGTTATAAAACTTACCGGTATTTCTAGATTATTTTACCGTTAAGTACATGTAACGTTAATACTGATTATATCGATGATTTTATCTTTATAACTGGCAAAAATCGTCAAACAACAATGAGGCTAAGTGCGGGCGTACATATCGAAAATATTGCAATTGCTTTAAGTTGTGTTCGTTGATTGTTCCGGTAAAGTAAAAAAATACCGGTAAATATAACGTTAAACGTACTGTTGTTAACGTTAGATTTAACGTAAAAGTTATAAATATCACTTAGGTAATGGTTAGAGTTACGGAATTTTCGTATTTACGAAATAGATACGAACTTTGATATAAATGCGAATATAAAAAAATAGTATATTCCGCGAAATAAACATAACTATAGATGATTTTGATATGAGAGAATTTTAAATCATCACTTCAACACCACCGCCAACTTTATTTTGATGAAAAATATCACTTTTACTCAATCAGTATGAAGTAATTGATGAAACATTAAAATAAGTTCTAATAAGAGTACTAGGTATAGAGCGCCTAAAGTCCAACCGACAGTACTGTAAAGACACAGAACGGTACTTTAAAAAATGCGAAAATCGCTTTTTTCTATTCGCGAAAATTCCGTACCTCTAATCATAATATATGCTACTAACAGATATCTGTCAAAATCGTTATAAAACTTAACATTATATCTAGAGTATTTTACCGTTAAGTAAAGTAACGTTAATACTGATTATATCGATAATTTTACCGTTATATCTAGCAAAAATCGTCAACAACAATGATGCTATAACGCGCGTTATCTCTGTAATATTTCAATTGCTTTAAAGTTGTGTTCGTTGATTGTTCCGGTAACTTAAACAAATACCGGTAAATATAACGTTAAACATACGATTGTTAACGTTACATTTAACGTGATAATTATAAATGTTATTTAGGTAACGGGACATAATCGTTTAGGTATCTTGATCGAAAATATCGAAAATTAACTATATAATTTTAAAATGATTTGATAATGTTTTCAAGCCCTGGTTACACGTAGTTAGAGTATGAAAGACAGTACACTGATGGGTTATTTTAGACTATGAAATGCCTGCGATTTTGTCCACACTTGACTTGAAATTCTCGGGACAAAAAATAAAAACTTCGTTTAAAGAAAACCGACTTCAAAAACTAAAATGTATAAAATAACTTATTTCTAAAGCTTATTCATATATATTATCTAAAACATCTTAAAGTCTGTGCTTAGTAATATTCAAAATATTATCAAAATATTATAGTAATTTTTATGATTTACTTTGCACCGACTTCAAGATGTTTTAGATAATATATATTAATAATAATAGCTTTAGAAATAAGTTATTTTATACATTTTAGTTTTTTAGTTTTTGAAGTCGGCTTTTTTAAACGAAGTTTTTTATTCGTTACTTTTTAGTGTCTAGCTATGTATGGGTGGACATACGAATGGTGCCGCGCTTCTTAAAAAATATAGATCTCAAGAAACGAGAACAAAAAAAGATCGTAAAATGAATACTACCGGGTCAAACTGTCAAATTTTTAGGGAACCAACTGGAATCTATTCCGCGTCGAACAAAAAAAGAATCATGTAAATCGGATCATAAATCACGGAGTAATCGGCGAACATACATAAAAAAGCAACAAAAAAAAGATCCCGACGAATTGAGACCTTTTTTCGAAGTCGGTTAACAAAGTACTGCAGAATTTTAGCAAAAGGATGTAATTTATACTGTGTCAGAATAAGTTAATTTTTGAGCACCCGAACAACGACGCACCGTTCCCGGGGATTTTCCCGCGGGATTTTCCGTGCAGTAAAAAATATTTTCAGCTCTACTCGTCGAAAATTATCACGCGTTTTATTTCTATATGTGATTAACATTACTAGTTCTTGCATGAAATGTATGTATGATATAATAAGTATGAATTATGTTAATTATGATAATGTAACGAGAAAATGTATTTGTAGAATAAGTGTGTATTCCTTTTTCTTAAAATAAATTATTATTTAGCAGAAAATTGTTTTATCGTTTCACTGGATATGATAACTTGCGCGCAGATGTACAGATACGAAATAAATAACTAAAAAGCTAATGAGGTGTCATTGGGACCCCTGGTTGAAATCATGTTTCGAAGACCATTCGAGGCCATCGTAGATTATCGGAGGCCGTCGTGGACTTCCAGAGGCCATCTTAGATTATCGGAGGCCGTCGTGGACTTCCAGAGGCCATCGAAGATTATCGGAGGCCGTCGTGGGCTTCCAGAGGCCATCGTAGACCGGAGGACATCGAAGAAATTGTATAATCTTCCAGTCCAGATAACGTTGGAGAGAGAAATCTATCCCTGCAGGAACGAAGAAAGTATTACTTACTTCCATTTACTGAGATTAAAATTATTTTTTGAAACCTTCGGCCAGCACCTCTGTAATTCGATTAAAAACAGACGTAAGAAGTGACCGTAGTAGGGGAATAAAAAGATGGCGCGTAACGGAAAAAATGAGATGCGTAATCAAAAAATGTGACGCATAACGAAAAATGTGACGGTAAATTTATTCCAACGCCGATAAAGATGGTTGCACTTCAAAAACAAATTGTTAAAAAAAAAACAAATTCTTGTACTTGCATCGAAATGTATATTTCATTTTTAAATTGCGTTAACAAAAAAATACCCAGGCATTAAAAAAAGAATTTAAAATTCTTTCACTTTTAACTAACATTAATATAAACTTAAAAATAAAAGATATAGAAATGGTGTATTTGAGTGTAATATTAATTAACATATTCAACATGTACTTTGACCGTGACTTTGTCCGCATTTATTTTTTACACGTTCGAGATAAATAAAAAACGCAGCTATAGCGTTGAAACATTCATTAATTTTGTAATACCTCGGCTACATCTGCGCCGTTATGCTTTAATTAACGCAATAATTAAGACGCAACGCAGATGTAGTTTTATGCGTTTGATGCGAAATTGTTAGTATCGTTACATTCCTAATAACTTAGGTGGCGGCTAATATAGCCGATCAATAACGCGTTATGTTATGAAAAAAGGTAACTAACATTAACGCGGGTAGAGCAGGAGCAAAACAAAGGGCTAAATATTTTTATATCAATTTTTGGAGGGTATCTATAGAAAGTTTCAATCACCTATTTCACCTCCTTCAGTTTTTTGGAGACGAAAGATTTTCTACGTCTTAAGGTATTTCATCTACATGAGTAAAATGCATGTGAAGAAAAATAATCTTCAGATGGATCTA
The DNA here is from genome assembly GCA_012273795.1 of Dendrolimus punctatus. Lineage (NCBI taxonomy): Eukaryota > Metazoa > Arthropoda > Insecta > Lepidoptera > Lasiocampidae > Dendrolimus > Dendrolimus punctatus. The sequence goes on from CM022556.1 coordinate 4,491,060, forward strand.
TAACAGATCGACTTATTGTACTACGATTTGCTCTAGATTAAATATCAATAATTGTAATATTACTGTAATTTTCAACTAATCAAATCTGTAGAAAATAAAGTTTTTTATGGTAACAATACTAAGAAACAAAATGATTTATAAAATAATGTCGCCGCACGATTTACCAAAAGGTAAACACCGGTCAAGCCGGGCATGAAATCAATACACTCGCGCCGTTGTGTACACGAAATGTCAAAATTGTCTATGACAATCGCTCTTTTCCCTACGGTCAGCCGCCAACTTTCAAAAATGTCAACAATAGCGACAACTTAAAAAAAAATGTAACATTGCAATTTTAATACACTATTAGAGCAAAAGGTGCTTCCTTGGAGTCTTTCTGCGCTTCAAATAATTTTCAACTAAACTTTACATAACGTTTAAACAAGCAAAGATTGATTCATAAAAAAATATATGTAAATCAACAAAAATAAACAGCTTTAAGAAAGATTTGACTTCTACTGGCAAATGGATTATTAATACGGGTTAACGGTTTGCAATCATCGGCAAAATGGCTTTAATATTACACTCAAATACAACAAACTGTTTATCCACCTTACAAAATGTTAATATTAACTTCAGTTTACTTTAAAATCAATCAGATCAGAGTTACAAAGTAATAAAAACCACTCGACAAACAAACATACAAATACTATAACGTCTTGCTACATCTGGGATAATGTTGGTCTGTTAGAAATAACGCCGTTAATGGTTAACTAGTATATACATACGTCATTCGCAATTATTCACAATTTCGCATCAGAAATAACGCATAAAGGTGCTGCCACACTACTGTTTACAAACATTTTCTAACACTTAGAGCCGCTTGAATAACGTTTCTTAAATTTATTTAAGAAACACTAAACATATTAACATCCTTAAATACGATTACAGTCTTGCTCAACGCAAAATTTGTCGCTAAATATATTCAAAGAACTGTCAATATACATTTTGTGTAAACGTATTTAGGCAGTTTAATATGATTCACTAATTCTAGTTAAGGGCGGACCTTTATACATTTATTGACAAATGTTAGGAATTGTTAAATGTTTTAGGTGCTCCTACACCGATGAAACTGACAATTCCAGTACCCTCAATTTTGTTCAGAAATGTTTACTAACATTACCTAACATGAAAACATTTTCTAACATTGTGATCGTGTGTTTCTTAACAAATGTTTACTAACGTTTGTAAATATTTTTAAAAAGCAGTGTGGCAGCACATTTAAAACCATTACTACACCTGCGTGAAACGGTCACTAACTCTAACATTATCCCAGATGGAGCAGGGACATGATATACAAAATCAAATACTGATTTCCTTTCAAAGGTTTTTTTTAAATAATAAAATATCAGCAAGAGAAAGGTAAGTCGTGCGGATTATCATGGCGCCTGGCTCGAATAAATTAGGTTTAATGTACTTAGTGCAAAAAAAGTTTTATTTTTTAGGGGTTCAGCAGACAGGCAGACGGCCCACTTGATGGAAAGCGGTGTTACCATCGCCTATGGACATTTGGAACACCAAAGGCGCTAGAAATGCGCTGCTGCTCTCTTAAGGGGGACTGGAACCTGGTCACTAATGCCGGAACCCAACTCAAGGTTGTTATGGCGACATACTATAGACCAGGGGTGGTGGCCATCCAGTCGGGCAAATGCCCCACCACCTGGCAAATAGTTCTTTGAATATCATCGTTTATTTAGCGCTAAGTAGTTTCTCTTATTATACTACTTTACGATGCTATAAATGTGACAGTACAAAGCAGCGGGAGGAAAGTTGTTTTCGAGCCAGGTGTCATGTTATTGCGCACGGGATATAACGCCTATATAACGATCCAACCATTAATTTTACTTTTGACGTTTGCATGTCTATCGAGTTGCACATTTCTTAGCAGTGAATGTCACCCACTACAAATGACACAATCGCCATACTTCGTTGTTACACTGTAATAGTGACACTCTGCGAATCTAATACACAGACTATAAAAACCAAGTTCAATTGTTTTGAAATGAAAAATGTTTTATTTAACAGAAAATAAAACTACATTTATTTAAATTTAAAAAGTCGTAATTTTGCTTTTATTTCACTTTTAAGTATGAACATTGTATAACTTATTTGCTAAGGCAACGTTCCATGAGGGACTCGCTTGGCTGCGTTACAATCGTAAACCCAAATGGAACGGCTATTCGAGCCACCCCCTAACATGGGTCGTTGTGAGCGTTGTGTGATCGAAAATGATGACGTTATTGGTGATTTTATCGCCACGAACACAACGACCACGGTCGCCTTGTGGAACGGCTAACGGAGCATTTTGGGCGTTGTGAGCTACTAATGGAACGCACTGTCTGTTATACAGTATTTTAGTGCATGATATACACACACTAAATTAATTAAAATTTATAACTAAAAAACTAGATTTTTAGAATCTGTAACACTCAAATCTGTCAAAGTAACAAAAAATAGTTGGAAAGTGTAATAGACATATAATTTCAGAGAGTTTGTTAAATGTAGCAAGAATATGGACCAATCAAAATATTGAAAGAAATGTTACTAAAATAAATTAAGTTAAATTTGTATAAACTTCAAAAAGAAATTTCACATTAAATTCATAATTGATTTTAAAATAAACCGTTTCACATAAATACACAAAAAACTACTAAATAATAAAAATAATAAAATATTTTACAAAAACTTCACTAAATAACAACAGCTTATAACCGACAACATACACATTTACGATGAATTGAAGCAATATCGATTGGCTCCATCCAAAAAATGCTCCAAAATCTTCTCCAGTGGAAGTTAGTATGAATTTGAATTTTGTATTTTCAAATTGTATCGCCACCTGATCATTCTTTCGAACTATAAAAATTCTATACATGGTTTGTAAATTTATATATACATAATTAATTTTTAATAATTATTACACTGGGTTTAAAATATTAACTGCGCTTCATTTGCAAAAAAATATAGTACTTCCAAAATCCTCACTTGTAAATTCTTGCATTTTGGAAGTGTTAGTTCCACTTGCACTTGTCAGTTATAAGCTGTTGGCCAAAAAATATATATATTTAAAATTACTTATTGCAACATAACGATGTCATAGACATCAAAACATATTTTTAGTTTTTTAGACTATGGTTTTCTTTTTTTTTAAATATACTCAGTCGTTTCAGTTTTGATTGTATTTCTATATTCCAAAATGTATATCATAATAACAAATGATAGAGTGCAGTAATTACATGATTTATTGCATTTCATTTGTCATTATTGCAACATTTATTATATAATTGTAATTATGTGAGCATGGAAGCATGGTGTTTTAATCTTTTATACACAATGGAAATTACTTTTTAATCGGTTTGAATTTGACGTCTGACATTGGCATCTGTCATGCAACTGTCCGAAACGTCAGATTAATAAAAAATATCATAAATTTTAAAACGTACCCCAAACTGTCAATCAAACTGTTAATCAAGTTTTAATTTAGATGAATTTAAAAATTTAAATTTAATATTTAAAATGTCATGTCGCCATTTTCATTTTAGTGCCATGGTTTCTAGGCCAGCGTAAAAAATCTAATCTTTTTGGAATAGGCTTCGAATAGACAATAGACCTATGCAAACCTCAATAGCAAAATTGTAAATTATTGTTTTGACTTTGAAAAGTCATGTTTCACTAAACCAAAAACACTTCCATGCTCGACTCATCGTTTAATACAGTTGATTTTTCAACAACAAAATTAATAACCTTCCAAATAAAATAGTTTCTTTTTATCTTGACAATTAATATGTATTACTGTACACTGTTGGCTTGGAACTGGACCGCATAATATTTCAACGATTTAATAATTAAAATTGAGTGAATTAAAAAAAATATCATTAGCAGGGTCAATAGTTTTCAGCTGTGCATCTATAATGTACAAACAGACAGGCTGAAAGTTATTTAGTCATCGTCACGTTTCTACGTCACTAGCAAAAAATTGCGGTCAATATCCTTGTCATAAACTGTAATACACGAGTAGCCCAGACAATTAGTTCTTTCCCCATAGACAATAAAAAAACACTAATCAGAGTTACTAATATAAAATGGAATATTTTTTTCTATCACATTCATATTTTTTTCATTTCATTTTAAACAAAAAAACCCTAAATTTCGAGTTAACCTTGCGTTACCAGACACATTTATTACAAAGCTTTTTTTTCTTTTTTATAAATTTGACAGTTGCAGCTGTCAAAAAACATAGATATTTATCATGTCTAAATATTGAAAAGTCGATTTCATTATTTTAAATTTTCAATATTATTGACATTATTATTGTAAGTAATATTGTCAAAAATATTTAACAAAACCAGAACGAAGTGCTTAATATTTCTTTTATCTTAGAAATTTAACGTTATGATGTATTAATGCAAACGCATTCGCGGTCATAAGCTAGTTTGTGCAACTATTTTCAATATTTAGATACTAATATGCGATTAACTTAATTAAGTTCTCTTAACTTTCACTTACATATTTTCTTTAATAATAGTTAAATTTTGACAGATGTCACTTAGGGTTGCCAAGTTTGAAATAGTATTTCACAATTTGAGTAGCAAAAAGTATATATTTTTATTAAATTAAAAATCAATCATAGTTATATTAAACATTTTGAAAACATAATTTGTAATAGATAAATTTTAATATTTGCATGGTTTGTAAAGTAAATTAATATATATTTTTTATAAGTGTTATTTTAGTAGTAATTGTAATATTTTACAAGCTTTTCTATAACTGGCAAACCTGTTAATACACCTGTCAAAACGCCAAAATGGCGGTCATAATCATAGACAATACTATATTAAGTCTTATTTTAAAAAACAAAGTTGTTAATTTATTGCGTTGTTAAAAGTCTTGTGTGTTAATATGTTTGTTCCTTTCTCTATTTTATTGTTTCTGTTTGTTTGTTTGTTACCATATATAATGTATTGGATACCAGTCCAAATGTCACTGCTCGTAGTGTTTTGCTTTTCGATCCATCTCGTCGTCGGATGTGCGATTCATAGGATGATCTGAAATTAAAAAAAATTTGATTTTTGGGCGGGAAAGGCTTGTGGGTTCCGAGCTGGTTTAGATTCACAATTGGACTATATAGGTGGCGCTGCAATTTGATTTCTAGATTTTAATGTTTAAGGGCAATACAACGTCTACAAATTTTAACAACTCGTACAGCTAGTACAATACATAGCAGAATATGTGAGCGGGACAGATGATGTGCGAGCGAGATAGAGCAACTATTAATATGTTCGCTCCCGCGTTGCGCTAGCCAGTAGTTCGTTGTCCACTGCAATGACTAGACTTATGGAGCTCCCATAAATCGGTACAAAGCCATTTATAAAAATGCATAGTACTTAAAGATATATTAATTTCTCTACGCATTAATTGATCTTATATATAAAATTCTCGTGTTACAATGTTAGTTACCATACCCCTCCGAAACGGCTTGACCGATTCTCATGAAATTTTGTGAGAATCGGACAACAATTATTTTTCATTCCCCTAAATGTTAAGGGTACCCCTATTTTTATTTAATTTTTGGATAATTTTCTTTTTATTTTTTTTATGATACAACATTTAAATATACATACAACCCTAAATTTTCAACCCTCTACGATCAACCCCTATTTTTTATTTGTTAAATATCAATTGAAGCTTTTCCGGGCAGGACGACGTCTGCCGGGACAGCTCTCTGTGTTCTTATAAATTAATATATGTGTATAGGTGAATATAGCTTGTAATTTAATTTCTTCACTTCTCTTAATTAATTAAATACTAATAATTGATCGGTTTTGGCCATTCCTCTACGACAAAAGTTAAAATTTGAAAAGTATTGAAATACCTTGGTGTTGGGGCATTTTGGGTACAAGCACGACGTTCCCGTCGGCAGCCTGTTGCAACGAGAACTGGTTGGAAGATAATGGCCGACCCTCAGGATCTCTTAAGTTCTGCAAAGTGAAAAAAATACTATAAACTATAAGTCACGTATGATAAGTCTAGATCACTAGAACGCAGACGCCCCAGGTTCGACTCCTGGTATGTTAACATTCGTAAAAGATTTTTTTATCTACAACTAGAGTGGGTCGAGCAGACAAACAACAATAATAAAATAAGTGGTCTGTAATTTTGACCAGACCCATGTATTTTTGGTCCATACACAAAAGCCTAATCTGGGGTCAGTTTGGTCCGTACACCCTCAAAACCCCAATTTGGGGTCTTTTTGGTCCATACACCTTCAGAAGCCTAATCTGGGGTTAGTTTGGTCCGTACACCCTCAAAAGCCCAATCTGGGGTCTTTTTGGTCCATACACCTTCAAAAGCCTAATCTGGGGTCAGTTTGGTCCGTACACCTTTAAAAGCTCAATCTGGGGTCTTTTTGGTCCATACTCCTTCAAAAGCCTAATCTGGGGTCAGTTTGGTCCGCACACCCTCAAAAGCCCAATCTGGGGTCTTTTTGGTCCATACATCCTTAAAAGCCTAATCTGGGGTCAGTTTGGACCATACACCCTCAAAAGTCTAATCTGGGGTCAGTTTAGTCCATACACCTCAAAAGCCTAATCTGGGGTCACTTTAGTCCATACACCCTCAAAAGCCTCATCTGGGGTCAGTTTGGACCATACACCCTCAAAAGCCTAATCTGGGGTCAGTTTGGACCATACACAGTCAATATCTTAACATGGCCATGATGCGGATTCAGCGTTTTGAAATACATAAGAATTGTTGGATCTGGTCAAAAGTACGGACCAAAAATAAAGATTTTATGGGCCACTGTTATTAAAAAACCCCATAGGGTGGGCTCTTAATAGTGAAGTGATAACCCACCTGGAACACGTGTCTGTACAAGGCCGCGAAGCGCTCCTTGACCCTCTGCCTCTCGGCCATCAAGGAGTGGTGGTCCCTCTGGGTCCTCTGCTTGCGGTCGCGGACCGTCTTCACCTCGTCCGCCAACGAGGTGATCTGGTCCAATTTGCGTTTGCGGCAATTCTGTGCTGCCACCTTTACAATAAAAACAATTTATTTATTTAGGTTTATGGCTTGGCAGCTAGGCTTTTAAGCCAGAACTTAGTTTATAATATACATTTAGTTTCTTCATTTTCTTAAGCCTATGTGTAGCACGGCTGAACTGTAGGCAATCAGCTAGTGCCATTCAACGGAGTTCAATTCAAAAGGTCACATCTGACTATACAGTTCAAATTTCTCACAAAACACGTAGTTACTACTCAAAAACTATCAATATCCTACAACTATTGTTCGTTTTAGAGTAATGTTACACATTTTTAGAAAATAAAACTGTACAGAGCAACATCACCTTTCAGTTCTCGCCAAAAACTCCCTATAGTTTGGCCGTTCTATAAAGTGAAATTTGACATCTGTCAAACTGATTTTAGTAGTTGCGTGCACTATCGATGGTGATACGAACGATTGAGAATGGGAATCGATATAGCAAGTCACATATTACCGAATCGATGAAAAGAAAACAACGAATATTATGACGCCTGTGCGTCCCATGCGGGTAGATAGAAACTATACTATCTCCACTTGCGACGATCCTGACAAACAACTTTTGCTTCGTCTACTTTCATCAACCTCCTCATAGATGCACTTTATTTGAGTTGCTTTTTACCTGACCTGTATTTAATACTTCTGCTATTTGATGATAGTGTGTGCGTCGCGGTGTATGTTTAGTGCATATATAGATAAAACACTTTTTAAAAATATTTTAATAGACTGTTACGAGTTGCAGGACTCGAATTAAAATGCCGTTGGAAATACTATAGACTTTATTAGAACTACACAAACACGTATAACATAGGTACAAATATATACGCAACCAGTATTTGGAGGGGCTACAAGTACAAACTGCACGATTCAATACACGCGCGCTACAAGTCCGTCACTATATAGCTCATCGAAATGAACACACGTCTTGCTCGTATCGTACTCGTCGCTTGACTGGCTCATCCCTCCGTTCGGGCATTCCTTTTATTCTATACAAATACGATATGCCTCGACGCAAGACAATAACAACAACAATTAGTTCGACACTGATGCCTAATGACTGCCATAAAACAAGTACATTAACAATAGGCTATTGTCTAATTGCAAAATTTAAACACAATGTACATAAAAGAGGGAATTTTAATTTAATAATAATTTCCAAATGCGGGAAAGGTAATAAATAAACTGCACTTTATGACATGCAGGTGTGCATCCACTTTGTCGACATGTATGTAGAAATTAAACAATATTTTTAACCGACTTCAAAAAAAGGAGGGCGTTCTCAATTCGTCGGAATTGAGAACCGATTTACATGATTATTTTTTAGTTCGACGCGGAATAGTTGCCATTTTAAAAATTTAACATAGTTTGCCCAGTAGTATTCATTTTACGAACATTTTTGGTCCCGTTTCTTGGGACCTATATTTATTAAGGCGCGCGGCACCTTTCGTAGGCGTGTGCATAGTAATAACTAATAAGTAACAAATAAATAAAAAAACTTCGTTTAAAAAAACCGACTTCAAAAACTAAAAAACTAAATTGTATAAAATAACTTATTTCTAAAGCTATTATTATTAATATATATTATCTAAAACATCTTGAAGTCGGTGCAAAGTAAAACACAAAAATTACTATATTTTGAAAATTACTAAGCACCGACTTTAAGATAATATATATTAAAAATAAGATATTATAATTAATAATAGCTTTAAAAATAAGTTATTTTATACTTTTTAGTTTTTGAAGTCGGTTTTTTTTAACAAAGTTTTTTATTTATTTACTTATATGCAAGTAATTTTCTTACCTTATTCTTTCCGCGCCTCCGTATATCTCTGATGAGAGATAGCTGCGCTTCGCTCAAGTCGTGTTTCGAGAGTCGCTCGTTGAATTCATCCATCGGCAGGTTTATTATGTCGTGAACCTCCAATGGTATACCTGGATGCCAAAAGAAAAATACATAAATCAAGCTTCCTTGATATCTAACACACGGAATAAATACTAGGCACCTGCCCGCGGTGACAATAGAACGGATAAAGTTCAAGCCAGCCTGGCGGTATTACAACGAAATTCCTTGTATTGGTGATCAATGGACAACGGCTAATTAATGCGATGTTTTACGTAAAAACACGTGTTTTCTCGGATGCAACGGTTTCAAATGTATGATGATATCTCACCCAGTGCCTTTGCTCTCTTCTCGTCTCTGGACAAGTGCTGGCTGCTTGTGCCTGAAGAACCGCCGTCGGACACGCTGCCGTCGGTCATTCGTCGAACTGGAATACAAAAAAGATTACATTAGGCGTGTGTAACTCTTTACTTAACCGACTCACTGATTCAAAACATTTAGGGGTTCCAAAGGATTGGAACATCAATAATGTTTCAAATGCATCATTTGGATCTGGACCTTTCTGACTCTCTGTTCAGCGCGAATCGCTTACGTGTGAGAGAGACCAACCAGAGCATAATGAATCACAGAGCAACTAGCGCAGCGAGAGAGCAGGAAGACAATAAAAGAAATCGGTTTTATTAATGATCTCACAATTTGTGGTTTTTTTTTCAAATATTACTATGAATATTCATCTTTGTTTCAACCTTAACACCGTCTGCCTCAATATGTCTGCAACACGACATATCGATTATTGAACGAAACGTTACATGTCAATGTGACAGATAAGTCATCTGAGGTGACAGTGATTTACTACTACCACGTGGCGTAACCGCGTGAGACAGTAAATAAATAAAAATTTATAAATACTTTTTTCTTCCACATACTTTTTATCCTTACTCAAAAAAAGTGAAACTTCAACGGACAAGTGGAAAAACGAATGGCAACGGATAAGTGGAAAATTGAAAAAAATATTAATAATTAATCTTATTTGAATTATTCAATTCGGACATTCCATTCCAAAGATATCACGAGTTTAAAAATGTAAGTATTAGAACACGCGGCCGTGACGCTTTTTCGTGAGCGAAAAATCGTAAGACCCCGTCTATATAGAAGTTTCACTTCAAAAATGTGATTTTTTGACACTTCAATTATTATAGAAAGTGGTTACCGTCGCCTATGGACATTTGCAACACCAAAGGGGTTAAAAACGCGCCGGTGCTCCCTTAAGGGCGCGTTCCCACTTTGTCGTGACGACAGATAATCGTGTAATTTTAAGTGTCGTGGCTTATATATTTAAATGGAGGTGTTCACATATAGAACGACACGATTTTCTGTCGTCTGCGACATTTTTTGGCAGTGACGACATATTGTCATGAACGGCTAGCACGACAGTCGTGAAACGATAAAAAATCGTGACGGCAAATCTATTGTAGCCTCGATAAATATATCGTCTCGTCATTTACACCTGTTTACACTCCCTCGCTAATGATGTGTAAACGACAAAGCGACTACCGTGAAACTATAAAATGTCGTCGCGATCCAATGGGAACAGCTAGAGACGACAGTCGTCCAACGATAAATTTATCGTTGCGACATAGTGAGAACGCGCCCTAAGGGACACTGGAACCTGGTCACACAACTCAAGGTCGTCATGGAGGGCAAATGCCCCACCACCAGTGTTTCGTTTCCGCCGTTACCTCGCTTGTCTCTGACGTGCGCCGGCCGCTGGTCCGCGGCGGGCATCGGCGCGCTGTACGTGTGGTTGTGGCGCACGCGCTCTGGCGGCGCGTACGAGAAGCGCGCCGCCACCGCGCCCGGACTGCCGATGTTCGACTAAACACACACACAAATCACATACATTTCTTTCAAAGTTTCCACGGAAGAAGGGAATTAAATCACTAAATGATCACTGAAAAATAAAATAGTAAAAAAAAAAAACGCTTTTATAGAAGAACCTAAATGTATGATAAATTTTTTAACCTATACGTATGACCTTCAAAATGTGATCTCCAGTGGAACTTATTTTGAATAAAAACTTTTGAATTTGAATTTGAACCAACAAAAAATATAGATTTTTTTTGTAAATTTGCAATTAAAAATAGTGTACGAAAAAATGATTTTATTGTAAAAAAGCAAGGGGTGCTTTTCAAAATATTATCAAAATAACCCTTCTACTCATATCTGTTCATAATATATTTTTAACTATTGATAACATGCACCCCATAGTTTCTATTTTTTAGTTGGATTTTCCGTAAAAGCGTATTTTTTTAGTTTTTTTCAAACTATTATTTTTTACCCTCTTATTAGTTTGACCTATAAACATTTATGAATACACTGTTTATCTCTAGAATATATTTTTGATGTGATAACTTCTTATGGGTAAACCGCTTTGTTACGTAACGCGTTACGCCGCCAGTCTGTCTGGCTTTCCTTTCTCTCATGTTAGATTACTTTTCATTTTATTTATTTATTACTTGCTACAAATGTATACTATAACGTACATAGGTGTTTTTAACCGAATTCAAAAAAAGGAGGAGGTTCTCAATTCGTCGGGATCTTTTTTTTATGTATGTTCACCGATTACTCTGATATTTATGATCCGATTTACGTGATTCTTGTTTAGTTTGATACGAAATAGTTGCCGTTTGGTCCCCTAAAAATTTAACACAGTTTGGCCCAGTAGTTTACATTTTACGATCATTTTTATGTTCCCGTTTCATGGGACCTGTATATTTTAAGAAGCGCGGCACCTTCGTAGGTCTACCCATACATAGCACATAGACACTAATAAGTAACAAATAAAATAAAAAAACTTCGTCTAAAAAAACCGACTTCAAAAACTAAAAAGTATAAAATAACTTATTTCTAAATATATTATTATTAATATAAATTATCTAAAACACCTCGAAGTCGGTGCGAAGTAAAACATAACAATGACTATATTTTGAACATTACTAAGCAACGACTTTAAGATGTTTTAGATAATAATACATAGCTTTAGAAATAAGTTATATTATACTTTTTAGTTTTTGAAGTCGGTTTTTTTAAACGAAGTTTTTTATATTTATTGTAATTGTTTCAATACATTTTGCCTTATTGGGCACTTACAATTTTCACATCTTATAATGAAAAACTATATTGAAATTGATTTAAAATAATAATTAAATAAACTAAATGTCACAATAATACAAGTCAAACAAAGCATTAATTAATAAAGAATACATTAATAATAATCAGAATTTATCATTGATGTTCATCCCGTGGTTCAGAAATCAACGTTATTTATTGATTCTGAGGCGGTAGGAAGTTTGCCGGCTCAGATAGTCTATCTATATTAATCATCTAAAGACAGAATTTGAAAAATGATGTATCTTGTAAGAAAAAACAAGGTATATCAGTATGTAACGGATTTCACAGAACACACATTATCGTCAGTTACAGTTAAAATTTCATCTTATTTTTTAACCACTGAACATGAGTACTAAAATTATTATTAAAAAAAAAATTTTTTTATAGTCTCACCTGTAATAGGGTATGGCTCGAGTGAGCCGTGTTGAGATCCAACGCTGGTTGAATGTTCGCAACGTGGGGTGGGGCCAACTGATGGCGGGAACCGAACTCTGAAGAAAAACAAAAAAAATAACTATCGTGCTGTTTCGCTCGCATATATTTCTTGTTTTTTTTTTATATTATTTTTATATTATATTATTTATTAACACAATTATAAAATTACATACTATTGAATATAATGTAAGAAAACTTATTTGTATTGTATTCTACCCATAGTCCCTCAAGACTATAAGTGGAATACTGAGCCTCGCCGTCTTCTATGGGTAAGGTGCCCAGAAGGCTGGCTACGTTTCCTCGCTGGATCGCCATACTAAAGTGTTTATAGATTCAATTTTATAATATTATATATAAAAATGAATGTTTGTCTGTATGTCCTTTTGTAGCATTCGATTGCCCTGCGAAGGCGATCGGGGATACTACTCTGGGTCAATTTTAGATTGCTTTGACGCTCAAGGTCCTAGGTCCAGCAGCAACGATATAAGCACCTTTTCTACCCGATGGCGAGATTTGGCTGATATCCACTCAAGTCGGGTCTCGTTTATTTTTTTAATTAATTTATTCATGACCATAGAATCAAATTCTTTCAGTCGGAAACATGTTAATTAATAGGTCTTCTTATAGTAGCGCAGTTGTATTGCAGTCTACAACCGACACCATTTAATGGAGTTCTTGTGAAAACTCGAAAGATCACATCTGACTATACAGTTCACATTTCGCACAAAAACACATAATTTATACTCAAAAACTATCAATATCCAGCAACTATTTTTCATTTTAAAGTAATTATACACATTTTTAGAAAATAAAACTGCACAGCACAACGTCTCCTTTCAGTTCCCGCCAAAAACTCCTCGGGTCTCGTTCTTGCACTGGTGTTGCCACTCTCCGCTTTGATCAGTTCGTTAGTGCTGACAGTCGAAAAATTGATGTCTCGATATTGCTAGAGAGCCACAACACATGAGCATCGATACAACCAAAATCGTTACGTTATGGTGACGATACACTTTTATAGAATCGCAAACTATACATTTGATCATGTGATGATGTTAAGCAAACTTGTTGTGCATGAGCCAGAGAAGGTTTCTGAGTTGGTTCATAATTGGACCCGGTAGGTGGCGCCGCTGTCGGATTTAAGCTTTTCCGGGCAGGATGACGTCTGTCGGGACAGCTAGTTTTATAATATTGTTACACGGCGACAAAAGTGAATGCATGCCTGCCATGAAGCACACTTTACTAACTTTCCGCATTTGGACTTCTTTTGTTTACTTTGTGTATAAAATTTGTAATGAGAAAAACAGCCCATTGTGTGTTTTCTTTATAATGCGAGGAGCCAGGTGTGATTCTTGGAAATTCAGTCCATGTGGTCGAGTAGTGTCGAGAAATATTGTATTTGTACAGTATAAATCAATGCTCCAAGGGAGGGGTGAGGAAGTCGAGCGATAACCACAAGCGTGGCAAGACGTGTGTACATTCGATAATCTATTTAGTGACGGACTTTGCGCGTGTTATTATATCTGTACCTGTGTTATACGTTCTTGTATAGTTCTCATAAATTCTATAGTAATTCTAACGGCATTTTAATTCGAGTCCTGCAATTCGTAACAAGATATAAAAAGATCTACTCGCTCGACTCGGAATTCCCGCGGGATTCCTGGGATAGAGAATATCACATATTTTATTTCATAAAATTTTCTATCGCTCAGTTATAAAATCATATTATATTTCGTTTTTTTTTTAATCTGACAATTTTAAAGCATCCCCAGAAAAACTTTCCTTTGACCAATCAATTGTGTGATTTTGCGTAATAAATTTGAAAAAAAAACAACTAGTGTGAAACTACTGGAACTGACCATTGTGCATGTGCTGTATGCTGTCGTGATGGTAAGTCTGCTCTGGGCATTCGTACTTGACGACGCCCGGTCTGGTGGTAGGCGGGACCACTGGCTCTAGGGCTGCGGGGGTCTGCTCCTGGAAACCATAGTATCATTCAATTTTAAATACCAACTGGTAATTAAATAACAACGAAACTTCGTTCGCGTTGTCATTATGTCGTTTATTAGTGAATTAAGCATAAGTAGTATTAGTGAATTAACACATAAAAAAAAATCTTACTTTCAACAGTTTATTATAGAAATAATTATAGTCTAAAGAATAATGAATATACTATGTGACAAACAAACAATATTTTCATAAATGATTTTATAATATACTAAGTATATGTATATGTTAACACATATTATACTGAGTGTATATGTTATGTATATGCTATATTACTGTAAAGTTTTATCAAAATCTGTTGAGTAGTTTTTGAGTGAAAGAGTAATAAACAACGCTTGCAAACTATCTCGTTTATAATATTATTAAAATTACTGATATCTTCATTTAGACCAAGATCTCACCCGTTCAGTGTGTTATAATTTAAAAAAAGTGTAATTAATATTTTCATTAAGGACTATTCAAAATAGCTATATTAAATGTATATGTGAGTCAGTGATATAAACACTAACTTACTCAGAGTGAGTGATATAAACACTAACTCACTCAGAGTGAGTGATATAAACACTAACTCACTGAGAGGGAGTGACGTAAGCACTAACTCAAAGTGAGTGACATACACACTAACTCACTCAGAGTGAGTGATATAAACACTAACTCACTCAGAGTGAGTGACATAAACACTAACTCACTGAGAGTGAGTGACGTAAGCACTAACTCAAAGTGAGTGACGTAAGCACTAACTCAAAGTGAGTGACATAAACACTAACTCACTCAGAGTGAGTGATATAAACACTAACTCACTGAGAGTGAGTGATATAAACACTAACTCACTGAGAGTGAGTGACGTAAGCACTAACTCAAAGTGAGTGATATAAACACTAACTCACTGAGAGTGAGTGATGTAAGCACTAACTTAGAGTGGGTGATATGAACACTAACTCACTCAGAGTGAGTGATGTAAGCACTCCCTCAGAGTGAGTGATATAAACACTAACTCACACAGAGTGAGTGATATAAACACTAACTCACTCAGAGTGAGTGATATAAACACTAACTCACTGAGAGTGAGTGACGTAAGCACTAACTCAAAGTGAGTGATATAAACACTAACTCACTGAGAGTGAATGATGTAAGCACTAACTCAGAGTGGGTGATATGAACACTAACTCACTCAGAGTGAGTGATGTAAGCACTCCCTCAGAGTGAGTGATATAAACACTAACTCACTGAGAGTGAGTGATGTAAGCACTAACTCAGAGTGGGTGATATGAACACTAATTCACTCAGAGTGAGTGATGTAAGCACTCCCTCAGAGTGAGTGATATAAACACTAACTCACTCAGAGTGAGTGATGTAAGCACTAACTCAGAGTGAGTGATATAAACACTAACTCACTCAGAGTGAGTGATGTAAGCACTCCCTCAGAGTGAGTGATATAAACACTAACTCACTCAGAGTGAGTGATGTAAGCACTAACTCAGAGTGAGTGATATAAACACTAACTCACTCAGAGTGAGTGATATAAACACTCACTAACTCACTAAGAGTGAAAGTGCAGACCTGTATGTAATCATACGTGCTAATACGACAAGTTGCTTTAGCCCCAGGATGCGGGCTCTAATACGAACCTGGAAGCATCTCTTTCCGAACATATGGTGTTTCTTCTGAGGTTGGTGCGGCGCCGCGGCTCTGTCGCGGCCGTACGAGCTCTCGTATGGACGGAATTTCGAACTGAAAGAAATAATCCAATGTAAGCGAATGGAGCATTAGTGAGTGAGTGAATTAGTCATTGTTTAGTGAGTGAGGAACAAAATTATATGAAGTTGTAACGTATAAGTGCAGACGTTAGTCAGTGAGTGTAGGAATAGACGCATTTGGGATTCAGTGAGTTTTGCCGCTTCATTATATCTGTCTATTTATTTCGTCACAACTATTAAATATAAAACTCTTATTAGTTTTATCTATATATTATTCCCGCAAATTGCCATTGCGCGTGGCAATACATATCGAGCGCGTACATATCGAGTTGCGGATGACGTCACGTGAATGTTAATTCTACAAGGCGCCAGCGCATTAGCAATTTGCGGGTATAATAATTGAAACTGTTGAGATGCGTTTTATATTTCTAAACAAAAACTCACTGAAATAGAGATAAAACTAACAATGGCATCTTGTCCTCACACGCTTCCGAGTTAGTGAGTGTGTATATTGCTCACTCTGAGTGAGTTAGTGCTTACATCACTCACTCTGAGTGAGTTAGAGAGTGTGTATATCAGGAGTGTGGGATATGATTTTGGAATTAGATGACGATGTATCCACGCCCAGTATCTGGATTATTTTGAACGAGATACATCGAGTGAGTTTAGTGAAAATATTAATAAATCACCTGTGAAACTCCTGCGCAGAATCGCTTCCGTCGCACCATTCGCCGTCCGACAGTGATGGGACACGTTCAGAGCCCATCGACGACACAGCACTGTCTGATGCAGAGTCACGTTCTGTGAAAATTATTACTTACTGGTAATGGATCGTAAAAAAGATGGATGGATTGTGTGTTATGTGGTGTGACAGAAGATGTATGTCAGAGTAGAGGAGTGTGGAAGGAAAAGACATTTGGGATATGGTGACAGAAAAAAGAGAATGGACGGTAAAAGAGACAAAAGACGTTTTCTTAGGAAACAAGATTTTAATGCACGATAATTGAAAACTTATGATATTTACCACGCGTCATAGAATTTGGGTCAGTTTCCATCCTTGCCTGGTATGAGGTATGTAAAACACCGTTAAATCAGTTTTGCTGTCTACCCTCTTTCTGTGTGAAGCGACGGTAAACGCAGGAGGGTATAGATAGCCATTTTGGGACATTGTTCTCTGTCAACGTTTAACGATATCGCACCGAGCGCAGTATACAATTGTGTTTTTTTTAAAATAACAATACTACGAACTCGAGGTCCGTACCTTTTTTACAACTTGATTACTGATATTGTTTTTTTGTGTTTATACACGCTTATTATTATCTTTTGTTATAGTGTGTGACATTGATTTTGTGGTTTTTATGTGGTGTTGTGTACCTTAAGAATAACTTTTTTTTTTCTAATTTTAATACTAAACTTATACGAATGTAGAGTGTATCTATTACAAGCTGGTGTTGTGAGAGAGTGCATGTGCAGTGTGTGCCTTATGTCTATACCTATATATAATATATTATCTTAACTAGTGCCATGTATTTTGCTTTGTCTTTTTGTGTCTAGGTTATTTTTAATTTAATTTAATTAATTTTTAGCCTTTTTTTGCCTCACAATTGTGTTGACGTATGAAAAAGTATATACCTGGTATCATCATGTGGGAATGATTGTGCGGAGGTGCGTGGTGTGCGCTTGCGCCGTCCAGCATGCGCATCGTGTACATGCCTGCAAAAGACAAAGAAAACACAATGTTTAACCATAGAGAATACTAGTTTCGCAACGAGGACAGGTAAAGGACAGGTGAACTTATTTCATACAGCCTGGTCTGATAATAATAATTCTAATAATCCCGCAGGGGGGCTTTGTAGCGATCTTAGATGAGTCGCGACACCTGGTGCCTGACTCCGGGGGCCCAGACAAGGCCCCCGCCTCCGTGCTCGCCTTAACCAGCCGGCACGGAGTGGAGATCGCTAGAGCTAAGACTTGAGCTCCAGGGGTGGAAGTGATAAATGGCATCACGTCAGAAGTTGCTTCGGTGAACCTGCAGTCCACCTCTCTATACCCCATAGCCACTCACACCCGTGTTGTGTCTTTTATGGCATTTTTGGGGCCCATGCAAGGAGTAGCGAGTCACCGTCTGCCCATTTTTCCATGTTCCCCGAACATTGCGACGGGCAGATACCACTTTACTTTTCATCAAAATCGGCTTCGTGACTCCTTTGAGTGTACTTCGCTATCCTACTCCTACTAGTATTGTAAACGGCAAAGTTTGTAAGAACGTATGGATGTATGTTTGTTACTCTTTAACGCAAAAACTACTGAATCGATTTTGATGAAACTTTACAAGAATATCATCAATAATATCATAAAATAACAACATCGCTTCCGCTGGCTTGGCCATTGCGGATTGCGCGGTGAAAAGAGCCCATCTGGGCAGATCAACGGGACGGCGACCAGTTGGTTGGCCCAGATATCGCTGGAGGGACGTAGAGGCTGATCTGCGCGAGCTCCATGTCGATGACTGGTAGGAGACAGCGCTGAATAGGAAGGAGTGGAGTATTCTCGTTTCGGAGGCCAGGACTCATTTTGAGTCGGTGAGCCGCAGCAATTAGTAAGTTTACAATAATATAGCTTGTACACATCAGAATAAAACATAGGCTATAATTTATATAGTGTTAATTATCCAAAACATAACATTGTTCATCACGTTAGTTTCTTATATTTTAGGATTTGGCCCTGAGGGCCCACTGGAAAAATTCCATCTATATTCCATATACATGGTGTGTGTATATGTGTGTCTGCCGATTATTTATGAAAAAAATAGCTGATAGGCCAAGATAGACAGAAATTGCAACTTTATGACTATATACTATGCCAGGTGGTAGGGAATTTGCTCGAGTGAATGACTACCACCCCTGGTCTAAAGTATGTCGCCATAACAACCTTGTGTTGTGTTTCGTCATTAGGAACCAGGCTCCAGTCCCCCTTAAGGGAGCAGCAGCGCATTTGTAGCACCTTTGGTGTTGCAAATGTCCATAGGCGATGGTAACCGCTTTGCATCTAGTGGGCCGTCTGCCTGTCTGCTGAACTCCTGCAATAAAAAAAACAGAAGTGATCGATTTTACGTGTTTCATTTTATGTTGATTTCACCATGACAAACATATTTGTCACATTCACAGTCGTTTAATCATTATGATAACCGATTAGCTTACCTTCACCAAGTTTTGATAAAAGATGATAAAACAAGCGATAAAAACCGATAATCGAGTCAAAAGTGCAGCGTCAAATGTCATGTCAGGATGAGTTGGTGTTGGATACGAGTGTTGTTTTAATTTTTTTTTAGTTTTGGGTGTCAGGCATTATCTTAGCGGTGGACCCGGGGTCTCATTTCCTAACATTCTTTCTCCGATTCGCGCAAGAGTTTCGAGACCCGAAAGAAAAACAATTATATATTCTCTCTCTCTCTCTCTCTCTCTCTCTCCTAGGATGGCATTGAACCCGTAGCTAAAGAAAGAAAGAAGAAAAGAAATAAAATATTAATTATTTCTAAATATGCTATACTTAATAATAATAAGGTAACTCCACATTCTGTTTTAAAACAATGACTGTTCTGTTCCTTAATCCAATAGCATGACTTTTCAAATCCGTAATTTGAATGAAAATTTCTGTTCTAATCTTATTTTGAGTTGACCAATCAAAACACATACTTATCTATATATTTTTTCAAAGAGAATATCTTCTCTATATCTTATTTTATAAAAACGTATTCTGTAGTCCATGTAATAATTGAATATGACAGGTTTACTTGTAGATTTAAAAAAAGACAATATGACGTCGTTTCCGTGGGATAGACGAATATAGCGAAAAAGATGGCGCCATAATCGCATCTTTTTTGAAAACGTATATGAATGAAACTAGACGTACGGTTGGCTTGTAACATCCATAGGTCGCTGGTTCAAATCCGTCTCGAAGGACCAGTGTATGCGACTGGATTTCAAAAGAATACTTTATGAATGTATCCGGGACTCGGAATAAAACCGATGGTTAGCAAATAGCTCAACTTTGCGCGTCCGTTGCTGTGTATTCAAAAAGTAATCAATATGAATACATATAACTTACATAGCACGTAGTTTACCCTCGCTAGCACGCTGCAATTTACACAATCACAGAAAATATAAGTTTAAAGTTCACTGGGCCGGCCTTTGATATTGTTTTTGTATTAAAAGAACGTTGAGAAGTTTAGTGTCCCAGGGTTTGAAGAGAAGTGATGCAGCCGCGCCGTCGACGCTGCATTTCGCGCGTACTCGGTGTTGGGGGAGGGAGATACATATATATACACATTACTATAGTAGAGAGAGAAAAGTATACTATGTAATGTAATTGCATACATTTTAGCGATTATTTTATTTTAATCACCGGTTAAAAATCTGTGCACACCAGCCTTAGTTTCTTTGTAATTATAGTGAATTCAAGAAGAAACTTAAGTATTGAAGGTTTATGTTACGAGCTACAGAACTTGAATTAAAATGCCTTGCCGACTTCAAAATTTCTCACAACAAAATATTTCCCCCCGAAAGTCCCTCCAAAGAATCTTAACCCCCGAAACTCCACCCAGACGTGAAAAAAAACCCCCGAATTTGCAGGGAATCCCTCCCATCTGACAACGCTGCCCCACCGTTCGGGCATTGTTTTATACTAAACAGTATAAATACCGACAAAGGACCGCGTTCACTGAGTTGATCCGCACATCTAGCAAGCTTCGACGCAATGCAATAACAACAGGGATTAGTTCGATAGTAATGACGGCCATAAAACAAGTACGATAACAATATCTATCTAAATATAATAAGATGTTTTTCTTAATTGCAAATTCTAAACCCGAAGTAAACAAACGAACTCCGAATGCAGGAAAGGTAATAAACTGCGTTTTACGACATCCAGGTGTGCGCATTTCTTTGTCGGTATGTAACAATATTGAACACCTAATAAGTCACATGAGCCACTACTACCTAGAGACCGCGGGTAAAACTTTAGTTGAAAATAGAAAGTAATCATCTAATATCGGCTTGCGTATCAAAGGAAGGGAGCACTAATTTAACCACTTTTACAAGTAGGCAAGGGAGTCTTCGGCGGGAACTGAAAGGAGGTGCTGTGCTGTGCAGTTTTATTTTCTAAAAAATGTGTAAAATTACTCTAAAATGAACAATAGTTGTAGGATATTGATAGTTTTTGAGTAGTAATTATGTGTTTTGTGAGAAATGTGAACTGTATAGTCAAATGTCGCCTTTTAAGTTCTCACAAGTACTCCGTTGAATGGCACTAGCTGATTACCTACAGTTCAGCTGTGCTACACATAGGCTTAAGAAAATGAAGAAACTATATTGAAAACTAAGATCTGGCTTAAAGGTCCAGCTGCCGAGCCAAAAAACTAAACAAAAATCAAGTAGGCAAGGATGCGAAGCGAGAGCCTCCTCAGCTGACATTAGTGCTTTTGACTTTTAAGGAGTAGTAGGGGCCTGAATATAACATAGACAGAAGTTTGAAGAAGATAATTGTGATTTTTGATTGTAGAAATAAGTATACCAACTTATGTGCATTGTTTAAGAAAAAATCATAAGCTCTATATACTAGACAACGTTCTAGATTAGAAAACGAAACTGTGATTTATATGGGAACAATCAAATAAAGACTCACCATCGTAGAGTTTGCAGTAGTTTATATACTCCTCTGAGTAAAGCAATGGGCTTCGCATGTATGATGTCACAGTATAAAATGGCGCAGGATACGCGTGCACGTTGACTGCTGACAGATCCATATTTTAAAAAAGTACCTCAGTACAAAAAAACAAATCCACAAAAATCCCACCAATCTTTGATTATAATAATGCTATTTCTTCGAAATATTATTCATTTATCATCAATACGTCAACTGTGTATAATATTTTGGCGAAATGTTAAACGGCTGTATTATTTCTGATAAAGCCTCTTTATCAGGACCGATAATTCAATTTAACGTAATAAAAAATAATCTGTATGACCATCGACAAATTGTTGTTTATGTTTTTTCTTAAATGTCATCCAATAAATGTGGATTAAATTGTCTGCGTTATCTCTGGATCTTCTGTTTTTAAACAATGACTGTTCTGTTCCTTAATCCAATAGCATGAGTTTCCAATTTCGTAATTTGAATGAAAATTTCTGTTCTGATCTTGAGTTATCCAATCAAAAGACTTATTTAACTGTATATTTTTAAAAATGGAATATCTTCTCTGTATCTTTATTATTTTATATAACGTATTCTATAGTCTATGCAATAATTGCATATGACAGCTTTATTTGTAACTTTTAAAAAAACAAGCCAGTAATTTTACTGCCTTGCAATGTCAATATTTTTTTCTTGATACTCAAGTTCAAATATTCCAATTATCAAATGTCTCAAAATAGGCATTTTTTTATCGCTAAGAAAATAGAAAGTAACTTCCTTATCTAAATCTCTTACTGAGAGACGATTGTAAATTTTGCAAACAACAATTAGCAAAACTAATTCCTTTTTAAATACATTTGTGACGTAATGTCATTCTTTATCAGACTGTTTATCTCGAACTATGGTTTTTCCGTTGATATTTCTCTCAATTACATGAGTGTACAAACACTTCTATATTTATAGTATTTGTAGACTAACAAAAATAGCATCAAAATTAGCTTTTTATGTATGCGCAAGTTGAATTTGTTCCTTCAAACTTGCCTTTTACTTTCAAGGTGGTATTTTTCTTTAACACTCAACTAAATCCTTTGTTTTCCGACAGTGGGTGGAGCCACTTTATCAGTGAGGAATAAACAATGAATAAATATGCTTTTCTTTTGTCAATAGCACTTTAATTGCTTCTACTTAGATTACGTCATACGTAAATCTCTTTTAATTAAGAAAAGAATAAATTTTTTTTTTATTGTATAAGCTTTTCTTATCTATACTCGTTCAGTCAAGCAAATACACTCTGTGATCTTGTCTCAGCTTTCACAAATTTGCTTTAGTGCTCTCGGTACAGAATATTTTAGCTTTTTTTGGCTTTGCAGTCTTCACGCCGAACTTCTTGCAATTTTTACGTCAAAAAGCTGGCAGCTGTCAAAGTGACATTAAATTTCGATGTACACAGGGCTCACCTGTCTAAATTCCAAATGTGGATACTAGATTCAAATTCAACGGTCGAAGAGTTGTCTATACTTAAATGACCATAGACAAAAGTTGTATCTTTTCAAAACGGCTACGGATACTTTCGTTAAAGCGTCGCAAGTCGTTCTTGTGCGTCTTAGAGCACAGCATAAACGGCATAGACAATATCCACCTTCAGAGTGCACCCTACTACTCTTAGACAGACGCGGGTGCAAGTAGAATGGCATATGTAGGCTTTTCTTTAACTTTGTGGAATTAAAAATATAAAATTGTCTATGGTCCCGCAATAGAAAAACACAAGTTCACACAGTACAAACGTCAACTAGATCGATTTTTAAAACACTGAAAGTTCTCCTTCTATATTTAAATTGCTAACACTGGCCAGTTCGATTGTCAAATCAATGTCATCCAATTCAATTGTTTCGTTTAATTTATACTTTAATTCGTCAAATGTCCCAACAATACTACGCAAAAGATTTACAAAGTCCAATGTTAAAAGAGTTTTATTTAAAAAAGTACAGACCTTTTCGATGCTTTTTTAGTTCCCGACACTTCACTTTATAATATTGGAATTCATAACAAATAGTCTGTATACATATGAATAGACGCCCATATTGAAGTAAAAATAGTTACTAAACAAATAATAATTATTACTTTTAATCAAAATTTTTAAAAATATACTTTTATATTTAAAACGACGATTACATAGCTTTACGTTATTAAACGAAATATATCAGGGTACTATTTGTAATTCTTCTAAAAAGTCAAAAAATTACAAAATCTTGTCTAAGATTTCAATAGTCTTAAAACTTTTTTATCGAATCTGTGTCAAGAACAGGTCTCTATAATTTCACAACCGATTTTTCATCTTCGTATAGCGTATATATTACATTAAAATATCACTTCTGCATTGACAATATCATGTAAGAATATTTAGATCCTTCCAATATTCTTGTACAAATTATGTCTTTACTTATTACTAAAGAAATATCTATTTTATGATGAACTGTTAATGTTTTTGATACAGCTTTTGACTTTATGCGAAGCAGCTAGATCTTAAGAGCTTCTTAATCTATGTCTTTATCAATCTTATCCATTTCTAATCCTTTCCAAAGTCTTCTAGAACCTATATTAGATCAGCAATACTCGAGGACAACTTGATAATTTCTTAAACAATCTCTGCAGTCTAAAGGTGAGGTCAAATTCTTTCTATGTTAACAATCTTGAGATCTAAGTCAAAAATTATTTTCAATACTTTCGTTAGCTTAACACTAACGCGAAGTTTGAAAAGGGCTCTTTCTAATGATTTCTTCAGCTCACACAAATATTACTCCACTACTGGTGAAAATTTCGCTTCTTATATAGCGAACAGCATCAAGAAATACTTATTGAAATCTCAACGATGTACAACTTCTTCTTCGATTATCGCCCAGGAACGTTACAAATCTCTTCCTAATTATAGAAAAATTCACCCTTTACAATGACTGAGTAGATTAACAATTAAAACTTTACTCGACGGTAGTAAGTGAGACAATGGAAATTATTGACAACTTCGTAGCGTTATAATGTCGTTATAACGCTGTATAAATAAGCAGGTCGTTATGTTATCATGTACATATACTAATAGAAGGTTGTTTATCTGTTCATCTTTAGTTGCATACTAATGTATTGTGAAAGTACGTTTGTATGTTTCTGTTTCAAGGTTTGAACATAATTGATTATTATATTGTTACAATTTCGGACTTGATAAAGACAAATTCTACGTACAGATCTGTAAAAGCACATTTTATTACCGTCGGCATTTGAACTAATGGTAATCCTTTTATGATCGTTTCCTTTTTGTTCAGAACAGTTATGTTTATGACCGCTTGCAGGCTGCATTAATTAGCCAGGTGTTGCGGATTACAATTAAAAGCTAATTCTAGGAAAGTGTGTCGACGTTGCCGGGCGGGCACATTTGCATTTGTAAAGTATAAAACGATGGCCTGATCGAGAGACGTGTGTACTACAATCGGGAATCTAATAGTTACGGACTTTGGGCGTGTTATTGAATTGCGTCCTTCTGCATTACGTTTGGACTTGTTGTGTTCGGTTATATTTGTACCCGTGTTGTACGTGTTTATATAGTTCTAATAAACTCTATAATAATTCTAACGGCATTGTAATTCGAGTTTCGCGACTCGTAACATTATATATGTATATTAGATATATTTTTTACTTTCATCTATTCACAATCATTTGGGGTCTTTACGCTATATGTCTTCCTTCCATGTATCTATATTCTGGTATACGTCCTCTATCACACCACAAAGGGGTCATACACAAATTAGGTCACACAACATTACAATAGATTTTTTGACCTCTCCCACGTCCTAGATATAGTTTGAGTCTGAAAGTTATTATCTATCTATCTACATCATCATGACAACGCGAACGAAGTATAGCTACCAATGTTAGTACTTCTTAACAAAGAAACAAGCATGTTTCAACTTGAGGGTAGCTCATTAATATTGTGTGTAAACAAAGTCAGGGCTATTTCATCATTCTAGCATTAAATCCCGGTTGCTTTTAGAGGGTGTATCTCGAAGCCCGGGATACGCTAGTCCAAAGTCAGGGCTATAACTAGTGATTTAATAACGATTATATTATTTACCGAGTCTTATGTACGCTGTCATATTTGACTTGGAAAGCAAATAGTTGTTACCGATTTAGAATGTATCGGCGTTGTTTTGTAGTCTGCCGTTACGCAGTATTAATTATATTATTTTTCCAGATACATGTTATATTTAATGATATAAATAATAGAACATGATATATTTAATTTAATATTTATACTACCCGCAACTGTCGGCCAATATTTATTTTCTGGGCAAAGGAACAACGCAACTGAGTGCTCATTCTCGTTTTAAAATTAGCACTCAAGATAGGTGGTGGTAAGGAAGATAGGTATGTAGGTTTACTTGTCGTCATTCATTTTGGTCGAAATCCCTCAAATTTCAGGGTCGCATGTGACAAAAATTAACGACGGGTACCCTATTGTTAAGCTGTTGGGATTTTCAACATAAATACACACACCATTATTTGTCGACAGCAATCAATTATTGTTGAATTTTAAGCTATACTACCCTTTTTATTGGAAATATAAAAAGCTCACCAAAGTCTCGTTTGAAAGTCTTCCTATAACTATTCGATTTTCAAAATCCTAAACAACGGCAACAGATTCCATATTCAAAAAGTAACATAGAGCCAATAAGACCATAAACAGTAGTAATATTCGTTACAAAGGCTGGCAAAGCATCTTAGTCCATACAGGCTCATTCGCTGTATTTTCTTCACTATAGTTCAGCTAAAATGGAGAGGTTTGACAACCGCCAATCAACGTCGTTCTCGTAACAACTCGAAAGGCCTTTGATTAGACAATTCACATTTCTCACTAAGATACAATTACTACTGAGAAATTATAATTTCCTACAACTATTGTTACAATATTTAACAAAGTATATACATTTTATAATACGAATGTTTAAAACCTATTTTCTCATAGACTGGTATTTTGAATGTGATTGATTTTTTTATGTGAAACCGTTTCTGGTGTAGTGAAAATTATAATTTAAAGAAATCATCTATTACTGTAGTTATCACTTATAAACCAATAATATATAAGACAAAAACTAGAATATTAAATCACGACATTTTCTATAGCAACAACAAAAATATAGACAAATAAAATTGCATAGCACAAAATCAACCTTCGTTTCCCGCCAACAATTATCGCCATAATCATTCCATTTTCAAAATCGTACACAATAAACACAGATTCCATATTTTTAAAAATGCATTTATGGCTCGGCGGCCTAGTTGTTAATACGCGTCCTATACTCAAGATTTTGTAATGCCAGGTTTCAAAGATGTTTTAGGTTTATGGCTTGGCAGCTAGGCCTTTAAGCCAGATCTTAGATTACAATATAGTTTCTTCATTTTCTTAAGCTTATGTATAGCTCAGCTGAACTGTAGGTTATCAACTAAAGCCATTGAACGGAGTTGTTGTAACAACTCGAAAGGCCACATTTGACTATAAAGTTCACATTTCTCACAAAACACATAATCACTACTCAAAAACTATCAATATCCTACAACTATTGTTCATTTTAGAGTAATTTTACACATTTTTAGAAAATAAAACTGCACAGCACAACATCTCCTTTCAGTTCCCGCAAAAAACTCCCCCACAGATTTCATATTTTAAAAACTGACAGAGTCATAAAAACCATAAACACGCATTTGTAAACAAACTTTTCATACCATTTCGAATATTTGAAAAGACTAACACATTCCAGATTCAAACTTCATGTTACAAAACCGTTTTTTACCGGTAAAAAGTTTTTATTTAAAATCAACGATCTATTTTCGATTTTCGAACGATATTAAATTATTCAAATACTTTTACGTATTCTAACGGCCGCGTCCATAGTCAAACGGCCGGGCCGATATATCGGTGCGGAATGACTAAACAGTTCTTCAAAGTCACCCTGACGTTATGAGGTCAAGCCTTGATAGTACAATGAGTAACGTGTCTGTAGTTTTTGGCGGAAACATGAAGATTCTTGGTGTACAGTTTTACTTTCGAATGTAAACTGCCAAGTGCGAGTGGCTTCACATAAAATGAAGGACTCTGGTGACCGACGTGCACTGATTTTTGTCATGTGGCTATAGAAGTCTCAAAAATAATTTCATCGAAATATAAAAATGAAAAGTAACTAACTAAAAAGCAAAAATAAATATATCTACAACATCTTGCTATCGATGCGAAGTAAAACATAGAATAGATTATATTTCGCAAATTTGTTGTTGTTTATTCCCTGTGATTCACTTAACGGAAAATACTGTAAATCGGTCCATAATTCGCGGAGAAATCGCATAAAAAACATACAAAAAAAACATTCAGTCGAATTGAACTCTTCCTTTGAAGTCGGTTAAAAATGTAGGAAAAATTATCATGTTATGTTTTCTATTCTGTTTACCTTGGCGACCGACCGATTTCCTCGATTCGAAAAAAACAGTCAGTTGATCTCAGACTCTCGTCCAGTTCGGACCTCTGTCTGTAGTATTAAATCTCTGTTTCTTTAAATTCATTTTCGAATTTCGAATCTTTGTCGATTGTCGATGTTTGTGTTTTGTGTTGAATTCAAAGTGTAAATTATAAAAAAAATCTAAAATAAGATGTGTTTTGTCAAACAACTTTGTTTAAAACGCTCTTCCGAGACCAGTCTAACTGAGAGAAACCTTGGGGGAAGAGCTACTAATGAATATCACAAACTAACCTTGAAAATATTACACTACTTTTCTGGTCATTCTTGCAAAAAAAACCTGATGACGTACATACTGTTTTTGATAAAAACAAACAGATATCGCTGTACATTGATAAATAGACTGACATAATCATTGTACAAATATATGTTATAGTGCTTTAATACTAATTTTATAACTTAGCGATGACTTGTTCATTTTTAGGAATCCCCAGCTAATTTGACAACAATTTAATCCTTATAAAGTTGTCATAATCGTTCTTTCCGACGATTTTATCCGTGCACGAACGGAGAAAGAATACAATTTCCTGCGGCCGGGCGGCCTGTCGTGAGAGGCGACAAAACAATCCAGAGCCAGGTGGTAGGGCATTTTCGCGACTGGATGGCTACCACTCCTGGTTTAAAGTATGTCGCCATAACAACCTTGAGTTGTGTTCCGGCATTAGTGATCAAGTTCCAGTCTCCCTTAAGAGAGCAGCAGCGCATTTGTAGCACCTTTGGTGTTGCATATGTCTGTAGGCGATGGTAACCGCTTCCATCAAATGGCCTAACTGCTGAACTCCTGCAATTAAATAAAAAAATCGTCGATTTCACAATAATGTTTAATACCGACTGGATATTGTTTTTTTTATTGCACGAGCTCAGCAGCCCACCTGATGGAAAGCAAAAAGTGAAACACCAAAAGTGCTACAAATGCGCTGCCGCTCTCTAAAAGGGAGCCTGAATCCTGGCCACAAATGCCGGAACACAACTCAAGGTTGTTATGGCGGCATACTCCAGACCAGGAGTGGTAGTCATCCAGAAGGACAAACACCCTATCACCTGACGGTGGGTTGTTTTGTCGCCTTTTACATTAAGCCGCCCGGCCGCAGGAAATAGTATCCTTTCTCCGTTCGTGCACAGAATGCTGATAGATGGTAGACCTATGCTGAAATCAGTATCTTGATTACCTACAGCTCTAGAGCCGGCTTGAAACGCGTTGAGTTAATCGCGTTTCGTACTGTTAGGATAGTGGCTGCATGGGCTCCTTTTTAAGTGTAACCCACTTTCAGTGGGTGAAGACTGCTTAACTACTTCCCAACGCCTGGACTGTAGGGAAATCGTCTCTCTCAGACATTATTGGTGGTAGTTGCTTCTTTTAAAATTAAACTCGATATATAATGGATTGTATGATTATCATTAACGTTATTTACAATTAAACTATATATAGAAGAAATAAATACCGAAAGTGTGTATTTGTGCTATTATGAATGAGCAAGTAACTGCGTGAGAGAGTCGAGTGAGAGTGGGGCCTTCCGGCCACCAAGGCTACTTCTATATCCCGCTTTCCGTCCGACGCCTAGCTGCTAATTGTGCGAGCTATGAACGGGCGGGTCAGGGGGGTGCTCTCTGTCCGTAACAGATATAATTAAATAACAATGTATGTTTGTACACTAATTAACAAAAATCATAACCGACTCCCAACTGAAAACGCAAAACTAAAAATTCTGTCCTTTTCAAGGACACACCTGCGCCGCCCGCTCACATCGCACTCCGCCTCCTTTGCAAGAATGACACGCTCGCAAACGGAGGAGACGGCGTCTCGTCCGGGTTTGCTCTCGACCATGGTGCGCACCACGGCCAGGAGCGTTGGTCAAGTCCGGTAAAGACCTCATTTACGCGACGAGGTCTCAACCCTGGTGGAAGCCAAACTCTCCGCGTTCCTTCAATTCGCATATAGCCAGGGCTGCAGGAAATGGCAATCGCGTGCTTTGCGTTAGTCGTCACCGGCCAAGATGACCCACCCTATCCAGCCTATTCCATTCCGATATCCAACTGTCTCTTCTTGTTTGATCAGATCTTTATCTATAAATACCATTAGTGTGCCAGGATCTTCCATTTTCAATCTGTTTTAGTATGAAATGAGTCATTGCGATTCCGATAATGTCTGTGTATTTTTAATACGATAATTATTATTGTAGGTAATATTATGACGGAAATTGTCTGATAGCATTATCTTGTATCCACTTCGATTGTGCACACGAAAAACAAGTAACTCGGTAAGAAAGCACGTACAACTTTACATAGTGCTTCTTCATACCATAGAAGAAGAATGCAAGCGTTGACAATATGAGAGCAGAGAGTCGAACCGACTGAGAAGCTTTTTAGACACTTATACAGAACGTCGCAGCCGACTTGTAAGAGCGTAGCTACTTATGAGGTCGTAAGTAGGTACATGTAAAGGGAATGGCTTAATATAACTAGCAAAATAACTGGTTATATTATTCCCAATGAAGGCTTGAAACCGGTTTTTTTTATCGCAGGAGTTCAGCAGACAGGCAGGCGGCCCACTTGATGGAAAGCGATTACGTACACATAGAACAACTGCCCAACTCCAATCTCCAACTGCTGCGAGCATTATCTTCATCTTGTATCATCAATAAAATATACTCCTTATTTGAAATTTAAAGAAATGTCATTGGTAGACTACAGAGAGTTTCGTCAGTAAACAGTAGATCACGGTTCAAATCAATTTGGCGACCTCTGTTTCATACGATAAAAAAAATGAATTTTACATTTCAGGTTAATATTTGACCGATTGCAAAACGTTGTGCAAGTGTGCTTCGTAGATTTATGATAACAGTAATACAGTGACAGATTATCAGTTTTGTGATAGTGGTGTTAAGTTATGTGTAGAATTTTTTGGTTGAAGGTGTGCTGTCAAAATTTTTCTGTTGATTACGTCATTGTCTGTGATTTACAATTATTTATCACTAGCCTCTGTCCGTGACTTCATCCGCGTGGTATAGTAAAAAAAAGTAAGTTAGGAAAACCTCCGATTTTGAAACATTATTCATTGGTGCTCCGCTCCACTTGGTCTTAGCGTGATGATATATAACCTATAGCCTTCCTAGATAAATCGGCTATCTAACACTGAAAGAATTTTTCATATCAGACAGTAGTTCCTGAGATTAGCGCGTTCAAACAAACAAACAAACTCTTCAGCTTTATATATTAGTATAAGATACATGCTAGACATTTTGGCGCCGCCGTTGTAAATCAGTAACGAATAAGTGGTCGTCATGGAAACGCGGACAAAGTTTCGCTGGCAGATGCTATTCACTGATAAACTGAAAGTGATTGTAAAGTAACCATATGACGGAAGTAGTCAATAGTTGGATAGTGTTCTCTCATTTAGTAATCGGAAGGCTTATAACCGGATGTCAACGTAGAAGCATTTACTATCAAGCTAAAGGATATCGGAAATTGAGCAAGTGGCGCCAGGGCATCGCCGGATGGTGTCACTGTGGCGCGCTACGAAAACCTTTTAAATACGCGATGTTTGGGCAGAGAGGGACAGTCTACAACGAAAGTCGACACGGGTAGTCTGAATCAGCCTTGGGCAAGGAGTACATATATTGTGGTTGATAATTCTGTCTGATCGCAGTATTCTTGGAGGGCAATTGCTGCTCGACACCTGACAAGCGTGGATGGAACTCTTGGAGTTGTTTATAAGGCGTCAAACAGAGGAGCATCACTTTGCTGTCTACAGAACCAATTTCAGCTGTCAACAGAAGCAAGCTGTTCCTTTTGGTCGGCGTTTGCTGTCCAAGTGTCGACGGCAAACGCCGACAGCTGCAGTTGCCTCTGTCGACAGCAAAGTGCTGCTAGTCTGTACGACGCCTTGGTGTGCAGTATTTGATATTGTAATTGTAATAATTCTGGTGTAATAAATGTTTCACATTATTATTGTTGTTTTTGGTGTCTATTGCCGGTTCTTCTCCTAGATATATAATTAAAATCCACATGTATAGTGACTCAACAATATCTCAGGAACTATAATACCTATAGACTTGAAATTTGGCATGGACCTTTATTTCGCCAAATAGAAGTCAACTAAGAATAGATCTTACGGCACGCCAAGCGGACAGGTAACATCTATGTGGTAACACAAAATCGCGTTGTCAGCAGTTTTAGAGTTCGGGCAAATACGTTGAGTGTTCTTCAGTCTAATCCGGTAATCGCGGCAGATCGGTTTTGTCTCAAGTAACACATCCGCCCATACGTGTGACATTACGTGTGTAGTATATATATACAATTATTTATGGACAATATACCGTGTAAAAAGTTAAAAACCAAACCTTATTTAATTTCTCTCACACCTCGAGCACTGCATATAGAAACACTAACGAATCGACATGACAACCTACAGAAGCGACATCATAACCGCCAAAGCTAGTTCTTTAATATTGTTCACTGATTCAGTACAGTACTCACCCTCGTTCATCGCCATGTCCATCAGCTGCAGGTCTTCGTCGTTGAGGATCGACTGGAGAAAGCCATCTTGGTTCGTAGGTGGCGCCATTTCAGCAGTCGAATTCTGTTAGAACAAGGACACCAATATCACAAAAATTCTTTAAAGTATTTTAATTACAGTGAAATTTGGTTAAGTGGGACCTGGATAAGTGAGAAATATCCATAACTGGAACTCATGCTGAGGTCCCAACACTTTGGCACTGAATTACCCCTGTTAGTGGGACGAAGCAAACCTCTATATCTGGGATTCGTTCTTTGGATTCATCATCATAGTTACCTCTATAACTGAGACAGCGAGTGAATTTTATATACATAGACCTCTGTAACTGAGATAACATCGTTTTGTTTGTTTATTTACTTATTCTTATACTACCCGCAAATTCCCCACGTAACTATATAAGTAATTTTGAGCCTCTATGACCTCCAGTTTATATCCATAATGTTTATATAACACGTTATTTAATTTAATAATCGCACCCTTATAACTGAAATAACTGACTTTTTGACCTTTATCAATGGAACCCTCTGTAAATGGGACAGATATTTATTTATAACTGGATATCTGAGATACTACTACTAGTCATGGTAGCGTAATGGCTAGCGCACGCGGCCTAAACTCAAAGGTCGCGGGTTCGAGCCTGGCCGGAACGCATGCACCACTTAGGCTGTTTTCTGACCTAATGCGCATATTGTTACAAATACCACGTGCTAATTACGGTGAAGGAAAACATTGTGCAAACTGCACATCGAGATAACCGATGTGTCAAACCCGCCAAACAGCCTTGGACATGCGTGGCGGGTATACCGTCCATTCCCCTACAGTGGAAGGCCCGAGCCCAGCAATGGGGCAGTTATGGGCTGTTGTTATATTATGTTGTATCTGAGATACTGGGTAAGTGGAATACCTCTATAAGTGAAACCACATTGCAGGTCCTCACTTAACGCTGTATTTTAATCGGTTAAGCGCGTTAGGCCGAAATATCTCGAAAACACACACAATCTCTGTGTGATTTGTGTATGTCACTTATGACCCTAGCGGAAGATCAGTGCTGATCATCTTAACCGGCAATTTTGCCGAGTTGAGACCAAGTTAGCACATATGCATCCATCTTGTAGTTTAACGATATATTTCTCACGTGACTGTCATACCTCCTCATTATGGGCCTTACTTATAATAATCTCGTTAAGAAAGGATTGGCCATCTCTTAAATAAGAGACTCTTAAGCCCCTAATCAACGGCTGTTTCAAATAAGACTTGACATCTTGCCTATGAGCAGTCACTTAAACTACCTCTCCATGTTGGGTAGTTTTGACAGTTATTTATGAGTTACTTTACCACCACCACCTCGTATCCTTAAGAGGGGTTTATGGGTAAGAATTTTGTTAATCAGTTGCTGAGCAGTTTCTTAAAATTTAACAAACGATTATAAGTAAGGCCATATATGCCCATACCACCGTAATCTTCTTCCTCTCAATATTCCAATCGCGGGTGCAACTTTCAAAGATCCCCTGATGTACTCATTTCTCACCTTATCCATTCTCGTAACACCACACATCCATCTCAACATTCTCATCTTGTAATATTATCTTAAGTTTTCGCGACTATATCCGTGCAGGAACGGAGAAAGAATACAAATTCCTGCGGCCGGGCGGCCTGTCGTAAGAGGCGACAAAACAACCCACAGCCAGGTGGTAGGGCATTTGCCCGACTGGATGGCTACCACCCCTGGTCTAAAGTATGTCGCCATAACAACCCTTAGTTGTGTTCCGGCATTAGTGACCAGGCGCCAGTCTCCTTCAAGAGAGCAGCAGCGCATTAGTAGTACCTTTGGTGTTACAAATGTCCATAGGCGATGGTAACCGCTATCCATCAAGTGGGCCGTCTGCCTTTCTGCTGAACTCCTGCAATAAAAAAAAAAACTAGCATATACATTAAAATTAAACGATCTTGAGCGCGGTAATTTATTTGATTTTTATTATTCCGACGTTTCGGCCACTTCAATAGCCGTGATCACGGAAGACAAAGATGTCAAGAGTCAACGAGTATTGTTAACATTTTATTTAACCTATTGCCAACTTGTTCATTTTGATTATTTAGTTTTAATTTTGTTTATGGTTATTATTTACTCTATGGGAGCCTAATCTAATTTACCACCGCTTCACAACATGTTGTGGCTTGAAGAGAAGAAACGGCGTAAGAATCTCTTCAGCAAACATGCTTATTCTCATCTCAGCCGAGTGATGTTTGGGGTCTATGACTTTATTGGCCCAACATTCGGACCTGTACAACATGACCGATCGTATGACAGATTTGTATATTATTTCAAATTCAAAAAATTGATTATTTTGTTTAAACTTACATTTAAAAATATAATATTAACTCATACTACAAATAATCTTCTCATTTAATTATTGTAACATATCTTTTGCCAGATTGGAAAATCTACTCTGAAATCAAGCATCTTAATATAACTATATAACTACGGAGCGCACATCTTAGTAGATACAATGAAAATCTAACTTAATAGTATAGCAACCATACGAAATGCCCAGGGCCAAACTAGACAGTACCACGCTTCGCTTATCCTTATTACCCTTGCACAGGAATAATATTCTTTCGAACATTATATGATTTAGTGAATTTGTTTACTTAGGCTGCATGTTTACCAGAGACGGAAAGCATGAAAGGGATATTGAAAGGAGAGTTATGGCAGGTAATAGGGTGAATGGAGCGTTAAATTCTTTTATGAATAGCCAGAAAGTGTCTGTAAAGGCACGCTTGGCTGTCCATAAAGGAGTGTTGGTGCCGACCCTGATGTATGGTCGTGAAAGTTGGGTATGGCAGAAGAAGCATGAAAGTAGGATAAACGCAGTTGAAATGAGAGCTTTGAGAAGTATATGTGCGGTTAGCTTGAATGATAGGATAATAAGCAATGTGCTAAGGGAACGTTGTGGTTTGAAAGAAGATGTAATAACAAGAGTTGAAAAAGGAATGTTAAGGTGCTTTGGGCATGTAGAGAGGATGGATGAAAATAGAATTACAAAACAGGTATATGACAGTTTTGTCAATGGTAGAGCTGTTGCCGGTAGACCGAGAAGAACATACCATGAACAATTATCAGAATTGTTAAAAAAACGTCAGGTAAAAAGCATTTCAAATAAACGCGCATGTATGAAGAAGTTAATAAAAGTAGGTGAAGCGAAATTTGTTTGTCAGGATCGTCGCAAGTGGAGATCCATAGTCTCTGCCTACCCCCATGGGAAACAGGCGTGATTTTATGTATGCTTATGTATTATATGATCATATCCAAGCGATGAATTATCAAGCATGTAATTTGAAGTAAAAACAAGTACATTTCTGTACATTATTACTTCGTAGATTACGATTTTTTCGTAGTATTTTATTTTCTGTCTGGCCCTTTCTAAAACTCTATCTATGTCATTTCATTTGTCTGTCGATTATTTCGCATGATAACTTTACCTGGTAATACAACGGGTCGTGCTGTTGAGGATGGTGCGCAGACTCGACCTTGTAGGCGCCTTCTAGAGGGGCCGCTGCGCCTGCTTGGGAGGAAACCGAACATATGTAAATATATTAATCACAACGGCTATTGGCGACCAGTGGAGTGGACTCCATACAGCTCGATTCCTTGTACCTTTTATTAATTTCCATTGTTCAGCAGACAGGCAGAAGGCCCAGGTGAAAGAGAGCGGTTACCATCGCCTATGGACATTAGCAACACCGTGGGGATTTAGAATGAGCTCCCGGCCGAGGTTTTCCCACAGAGCTACGATATGGAGTTTTTCAAAAAGGGTGGCATAAACTTTCTTACTGGCCGGCAGCGTTTTGTTGATATCTCTGATGTTGCAAACGTCCATAGGCGACGGTAACCGCTTTCCACCAGGTGGGCCGACAACCTGTTTGTTGTACTCCAGCTATAAAAAAAGGTGCTACAAATGCGCTGCTGCTCTCTTAAGGTAGACTGGAACCTGGTCACTAATGCCGGATCACAACACAAGGTTGTTATGGTAGCTTATTCTGGACCAGGGGTGGTCGCCATCTAGTCGAGTAAACACCCTACCACATGACTGTGGGTTCTTTTGTCGCTTCTCACGACAGGCCGAAATTGTATCCTTTCTTCGTTCCTGCATGGACAAAGAAATACCTTTAAGAAACTAGCCAATAGCGACCAAAAGGTTGAAAGCGCCAGGAACGGAGCAAGAATACAATTTCCTGCGTTGGGGAGGCCTGTCATAAGAGGCGACAAAACAACCCATAGCCAAGTGGTAGGGCATTTGCCTGACCGGATGGCTACCACCCTGGTCTAAAGTATGTCGCCATAACAACCTTGAGTTGTGATCCGGCATTAGTGACCAGGTTCCGGTCTCCCTTAAGAGAGTAGCAGCGCATTTGTAGCACCTTTGGTGTTGCATATGTCCATAGGCGATGGTAATCGCTGTCTATCAAGTGGGCCCTCTGCCTGTCTGCTGAACTCCCTTAAAAAATACCTTGTGACAACTTTCCATTGTTTTTTAATAGATATATTAACATATTTACTACTATCAACTATACTATAGTACATAAACTGATCTAGGTTTATCAATTGTATACTAACCGTAGGCATCAGGATGTTTCTCCGGCACGGGCGGCATAGGGGCATGGGGGGCGTGGTAATTCGGCGCGTAGCCGCCAGCGGCGCCATGGGCGCTAGAAGAAAACAGGAGATACGCCTATTAATAGCTATATATAATAGCTTTTGAAGCAATAAGTATATAAGGACCGTCGTCCGTCAACCGACGTCGTAGTAGCGTAATGGCTAGCGCACGCGTCCCAAACTCAAAAGGCGCGGGTTCGATCCTGGCGGAACAAATGCACCACTTAGTCAGTTTTCTGATATAATGTGCCTATTGTTACAATTACTACGTGCTAACAACGGTGAAGGAAAACATCGTGATGCAACCTGCACATCGAGACCTGCCAAGCCGCCTTGGACAAGCGTGGCGGGTATACTGTCCGTTAACAACATATATCGGGGAGAAAAGGTTCTTTGGTGTTAATTCGGGATATAAGCCAGATCTGTGTCGATTTTCGTTCATATATACGTTCAGCAGTTTTCAAAAAAGATGCCCTCGCAGCGCCATGTTTTTCGATATTGTTATCTATCCCGCGGAAACAACGCCATGTTTCGGGATAAAAAGTATCTTAAGTTACGCCCCGGGATTTGAGCTAGCTCTGTGTCAAGTTTCATTAAAATCCGTTCAGTAGTTTTCATGTGGTGCTTATCTAACAGATAGAATCAGACAAGCCACATCCATTTATATATATACAAACACTCGATCACTGAGCATTATTTGTCAATGAAATAAAATTGTATTATTGTTCGCATGTAAGTATATGTAATTTATATTATTATAATCTAATTAAATTTATCAAAACGACTCATCGACTCTTCAGGTGATCAGAGGACTGGTGCCTACCTCGGCCAACGGATCAGTATGGCGATCCAGCGAGGAAACGTAGCCAGCCTTCTGGGCTTACCCATAGGAGACGGTGATCTGGGCTCAGTATTCTACTTATAGTCTTGAGGGACTATGGGTAGAATACAATACAAATAAGTTAAGTTTTCTTACATTGTATTCAATAGTATGTAATTTTATAATTGTGTTAATAAATAATATAATTTAATTAATTTATAAATATTAATTATGTACATGTAAATTAGTTTATTATTGTTATTATTTTGATTTTTTCTTTAATTACGATTCAATTAGTATTAATTGTGTTAAACCACCAAATATTATTTAATTTTTCTTGCAATATCTCCTTGGAGACCGAGTCGCCTGGAAGAGATCGCTATAAGCGATAAGGCCGCCCATTGTTTTAATACGAATGTATTTATATTAAATGTCTAGGTTTAAGTTATGGTGAACAATAAAGAGCTTTCATTCATTCATTCAGACTCACAAAAATTCTAAAAATTGAATATTTGGTATCTCCTGGTCTGAATTAGCCCCTCTGTTTTTTTCACATTTTTAAATGGCACACACAACCTAGAACCATTTACACATTTGAAGACGTGAGTGGATGAAGGTGATATGTCGCATATTCGGTTTTTTGCTTTTTTTGCGTAGATGAAGGTTATAAGTCGATACCAAATGACTACTGACCTTAGACCATAGATATAAGGCATATTAAAAAAAAAATGTTCGTAATACCGAAGTAAGAAAGAGAGTTGGTCTGAAGGAGAGTGTCGGGGTGAAGGTAAGGAAAGGAATGCTCCGGTGGTTCGGGCATGTGGAAAGAATGACTAAACAGATATACAATGCAAAAGTGGATGGATGCAGAAGTCACGGACGGCCACGACACACCTTCCATGATCAAATTGATCGTGTACTAGCAGAAGGTGATGTTAGGAGCCTTAAGAACAGACGAGCGTGCATGACAAGAGCTATGAATGTCAAAGAAGCACGTGAGGTGTGTAAGAATGGGCCTGTGTGGCGCTCTGTTCTTCGTGCCTACCCCGCAAGGGACCTGGCGTGAAGTTATGTATGTATGTATACAAAAAAAAGAGTTGCAAAGGTGTTAAGTTCAGTTCAGTTTAAAATAAAATTAAAACTTTGATTTCGATTTACTCAGAATTGGAATTATGCGACTTATCACCTTCATCCACTCATGTCTTCATTTATTATAGTACCTATAAATCAGGGGTGGCCAACTTGATTAGAACGAACATCTACTGCATACTGACGAAACTTCCTGCGACCTACCAATGACATCTCTTTAAATTTAATGAAACAATATAGTTGTTTTGTACTTCAATTAAAATTACACATTTCAAAATTTATTTACATAAAAGGTTATAATTTCTTACACTTCTCCATAATAAGTAAAAAAAAAAAAGTGACAGCTCACTCACTTCAAGACAACCGGGCTCGGCACGCAACTTCAATCTACAAATGGGTGAGTTTTTGCCAGATTTTATACAACGAAACATAATTTTGGCCTTACGAGTTGGATTAACATTACTTACTTTCCATATTTTGCATAAAACTTATAATTTTTCTTCGTACACGCTTCTTTGCTTCAATAACGTGACATATCCCTATACTCACTTATTTCACTCACTCACTATATTTTGCTAAATTTGTCATATTATCACAACTTTCTCATATATTTCAAAAGCTTAGTAAATTGACACTAAATTTAATTGTAAAAATATACAAAAAAAAAATTAAAATATGTTTGGGTAAAATCTTTTTTTGAAACTTTAAAAGTGCCACTTTAAATTTGGGCATTTTCAAGATACCACGTTATTGAAGCAAAGAAGCGATTATGTACTTTCAATAATTTAGTTTCAACCCGCGTACGCCAAGTACGACAGTATATAAATAAGTAGTAGCTTTATTGAGGACACAAGATGAAGATGATGTGCGCAGCAGTTGGTTGCTTGCGCAGTCTGTTCATACATACATGTATACATTTATATTTTTGCCTTACCACAATCAACTGGACTAATAGGAGCAATCGACCGGTTGGCCACCCCTGGTATAGATAGATAGATAAACGATGCAACCGTACCTGATGTTATGCGGGTGCTGATGGTGATGATGATGATAATGCTGATACTGCTCCGGAGGAGGAGGTATCGTGAGCAACGAAGCCAGATCCTGCCATCTCTGCTCCACTGACATAGACCGCATCAACGACTGAAAGAGAAGAGAAGATGACTTTAGAGTTATTATAATACTCATATTCTTTCACTCCTGTACAGTGTATTGTTCATCCCCACAACCCCTTATTATCTCAAAGAACGCTTTGAATTCATCTCCTCTCATAATTTACGACCTTCTACGAATCTCAGACTTAATACTCCCAAACATTATTCATCTTTTTTCAACAATTCTTTTACTGTACAGTCTATTCGACTCTGGAATGAGTTACCTGTTACTATTAGACAAGCTAAATCTCTAACAATATTTAAGAATATGACAAAAAAGCACTACCTACAACTTAGTGATGTCTGATATTTCTACGTATGTTTATGTATGTATA
Source organism: Dendrolimus punctatus (assembly GCA_012273795.1). Taxonomy (NCBI): domain Eukaryota; kingdom Metazoa; phylum Arthropoda; class Insecta; order Lepidoptera; family Lasiocampidae; genus Dendrolimus; species Dendrolimus punctatus. Next base: position 4,532,091 of record CM022556.1, read on the forward strand.
TATTTATATATGTAATATCAATAGGAGTATTTATATATGTCTATTTAGTATAAAATGTATGTAAGTAGCTGCATATCCTCTAATATCTATGTATACCACCTTTGAGCAATGCAATATGTTTTTGTTCCTGCCTCGGGTTGTCTGGAAGAGATCGCTTCTTAGCGATAAGACCGCCCATTGTGCATATGTAGAATATTTTTAGGCTATAAGTTCATTTGTGTTTTCTGTAATGGTGTACAATAAAGTGTTATCTATCTATTTTATCAGCTTTCTGCAATGGAGACGGACGACAATCCGTGCAGGAACGGAGGAAGAATACAATTTCCTGCGTTGGGGTGGCCTGTCGTAAGAAGCGACAAAACAACCAACAGCCAGGTGGTAGGGTATTTGCCCGACTAGATGGCTACCACCCGTGGTCTAGGGTGTGCTGCCATAACAAACTTGAGTTGTGTTACGGCATTAGTGGCCAGGTTCCAGCCTCCATTAAGAGAGCAGCAGCGCATTCGTAGCACCTTTGGTGTTGCAAATGTCCATAGGCGATGGTAACCGCTTTCCATCATGTGGGCCGTCTGCCCGTCTGCTGAAATTTGCAATAAGAAAAAGAAACACAAACCTAACTTGCGTAATTTGGTTATATACAATGCTTGCGTTTGTCTGCCAGTTGTTATATTTTTTATTATTTACTAGCTGTCCAGGCAAACTTTGTCCTGCCCTGAAGAAATAAAATTTAGAACCCGACTGCAGCGCCGTCTGCCGGGCTGATTTGTGAATCTAAGCCATCTGGGGACCTATTCGAACACACACAATAAATATCATAAAGATCAGTCTGGGTTTTAAAAGAAGTACAGTGACCTACACACTGACGTTAAAATTTTATAATTGGGGTCAATAATCAAGATAAAAGAAAACTATCCTATCTTTCAAGTTGAATCAAACTGCACACGGTGTGCAAATTTGATTAAAATCGGTTTAAAGTTTAGGAGTCCATCGCGGACAAGCAACATGACACGTAATTTACATATATTAAGATTAAACGCTGCATACAATTAATGTCAAAATTCAAGGCAAATGAATGAATCATAGATATAGGTAACTAACTAGCGACGTCAGCCAATACCAAATTTAAAAAGAAAAAGAAACCCATAGACAAAAAGCCGCACAATGACACCTGCTTTCGTGAGTTGGCGCGAAACCACAGTGCAAACACGCGCGCACTTTCGAAATAATATTTTCGTAAATATTTAACGATTAAACACGATCTTTATGTGTTCTTAACGGTTTTACAACCGGATCATATAAGATTTACGTTTTAACGAGCGTTTTTAGCTTTACTAGCGGATGTATGCGACTTTTCGCTGCTACCAGTAAAATTACCACATAATCATTTATTTTTTTATTTATAGAAAACACTAGGAATATGAGACACTTATAAATAGCGACAATTAATTCTACAAGGAGTTTTTGACGAGAGCTGAAGGGTTATATCGTGCTGTGCAGTTTTATCATCTAAAATTTGTGTGTAGTACAAGTAAAACTCATTAAAATAACATTTCATTTTGGTAACCAAAACGTGCTTTATGGGAGAAAAACATAATATAGATTATTATGTATTTATTTATTATTAAAAAAATTTAATTAAAAAAAAATTATAGGCATTTATTATTAAAAAAATACATATTCAATGAAAAAATATAAAATCTTGCTGATCACCGCCAGCGGGGCCTGGGGTCCAGACTACCGGTGGTTAGGGCTCCAGAGACAGGAACGTCCTCACAATTCGTGCAGTGTCCAAGAATGCTGCCTCCTGTATCTGGCCCTTCACCCAGCTTCCCAGCGAAAGCCTCTCTAGATTATTATTATTATTACAGTAGGGTAGGATATTAATTAATGATTTTTGTGAGAGATGAGTGAACTGCGTAGGAAGTTAAAATTTTCCTTTCGAGTTGCCACTAGAACTTCTTTTGCTTGGCGTCAGTCGAAGGCCTCATCTGGGATAATGTTACTGTTATAGGCTGTGTCAGATGTGGCTGTTATTTGTGATATTGTTCTTGATTGTTAATGACAATGAGTTATTTTTAACTCAATAAATAAAAGGTATTTGGCCACATTCAATAACTTTAAGATAATCGCAGGCGTGGCCCGACCATAACCAATACGTCGTCATTGCAACGAAAATAACAACGCCGCAAGTTTAATTGCAATTGCTCTTATTTTATTATCGCTAGATGGCGTAACTTTATTTATCTATACACAAATAAAATTGAAGTGTCTTTTTGTAATATCAAAATAAAAGCTTTTTACTAAATGTAGACGAAAGAATATTATACAGTAATTTAATCAAAATATATATTTTTAAAATTGTATCTGTCTCGTTTCCTTGGAAAAGACGAATATAACCAAAAATTGCAGCTGCGGTCGCGTTTTTGACGCCGTTACAATTCACCATCAAACATATCGTCATAGTTACGCGAACGAAGTTTCACCGGCCCAACTAGCGCTTTATAAATGTAAGAACTATGTGCTAACCGGATTAGCCATAAAATCTACATGACGCCACTTAAAACTACGAAAAGTGGGTGAAACGCGACAACTCTTGCGCATTTCAAGCGTACACTTGACAAGCGAAGAAAATTATAATTTCAACAACACTTTTTGGGTTCCATCCGACATCTACTTATTCATGTATACTAGTGGTCGCCCGAGGTCGAAATTCGACCATAACAATTAATTTAAATTATAAATTTGACTATTAAGGTTCTGTTGTCATAGACAATCACAGGTTTCGCCAAGGCTATACTGTTAATTTGACTTGAACAATAAACAAAAGAGTATATATGCGTGTGTGCGTCAAATACATGATAGTATGTCTAATATTTCTTTTATTGATTATTTTTTATAGATAATTTAAATAAAATTAGCATTCTACACTCCTTCTTATATTAATAATATTTTATACTCCTCCGCCATTTTTTTAATTTTCCATCTTCCGACATAGTACAAAGCAAAGCTCTTCTTCGTTCTTTTTTAATTCTTTTATTCTCTTTTTTTAGGGGAAATAAGTATGGGCGTATTTTTATTTTAAAATTTTTGAGAAATGTCGTATTAACCTTAATAATTTTTGTCCAAATTCTTCTATTTTTTTAAATCGTTTTTGTTTTTGTTGCTAAGTTTTAAGATGGGATAGGGGAGATGGGATATGGAGGATGGAATAGAGGGTTCAGACAGGAGGAATGGAATAGATGGGATGTAACAGGGAAAATGGGTTTAGTGGGAGGGAAAAAGGCTTTAATGGCGCCACCGTTGCAATTCATTAACAAATACATCGTCTTGGCCACGACATAAACAATGGAATGTTGATGTCGTACTCTCATGATTAGTTCCACCTCCGCTAGGTAGCGTTGCCCGTACTTTGTGAAATAAAAATTAAGTTAAAAATTTCTAAGTCAGACATATAGGACCTCCAAACTCTATCTACAAGATGTACGCGTATTAACGCAGCTACGGGCAAGAGCTAGTGTTTATAATACAGAACCTTCGTTCGCTCTATACGACTCGCACACGGCCCAAGTTAAAGTACCAGCATCCGAAGTCAATACGGTGAAATCAACGGGACAGTGTTAGTACAGCACTTGAGCAGAACATCAAACAGAGTGGCTTGTCTATGGCAACAGTGTTTGCATACTGGCACGCGAGAAACGAGAGCGCTGTGGTGTTCCATATTTGAATTATATTATTTTTTCTTTAATATTTTTGTACTTTTTTCTAAATGTTAGCAAAGGCTTTTGGCTGGAACTAAAAGAAGATGTTGTGATGTGCAGTTTTATTTTCTAAAAATATGTAAAATTACTCTAAAATGAACAATAGTTGATATTGATAGTTTTAGAGTAGTAATTATGTGTTTTTGTGAGAAATGTGAACTGTATAGTCAAATGTGGCCTTTCGAAGCTTAAGAAAATGAAGAAACGATATTGTAATCTAAGATCTGGCTTAAAAGCCTAGCTGCCAAGCCATAAACCTAAAACATCTTTGAAACCTGGCATTGCAAAATCTTGAGTATAGGACGTGTATTAGACAAAAGGCAGTCAATGTATATTGCAAGATAAAATCAATCTCCTTTCGAAATCTTATTAATTGGTGGTTGGTATTCTACTCTATTCTTGCTAGTGCTGGCTGCAGCGCCTTCAAATTCAAATTCAAAAGTTTTTATTCAAAATAAGTTCCACTGGAGAACACTTTTTGAAGGTCATACATATAGGTTAAAATTTAATTTTACTTCCTAGTCTATATACACCGCTTCGCAACGTGTTATTGCTGTTAAGGAGAAGAAGCGGCAACAAACTCCTCAGCAACACGTCTAGCTAAAAATTGATTTTCTTTATATTTGTTGTTCTATTTATATTTAAGTTCTTTTTTTAAAGTTTTATACAGAATTATTTACAGAATGACTGAAGAATTAATGGTGTTGTAGCAAACATTGCATATTCAATAAGACAGAGCGCAATAAAAGGATAGAACATATTATTATAGTTATAAAGACATAACGTACTTATCTTCGGCATTGATATAACCTATGTCACGGTAGTGTTAGTTGGTAGAAATTTGACATAACTTGTCCATTCAAGTAAAGATATAAGCAACATTTGTAACTTAATGTGTCACAAATGTGCTACAGCTTTCTACAGCGAGACTGGAACCTGGCCACTGATTCCGGATCTAAACTCAAGGTTGTTATTGCGGCATACAAGCAGGGGTGGTAGCCATCCAGACAGTCAAATACCCTACCACCTAGCAAAATGATATGGCATGGAATGGTAATTAATATGATTGGTGTCCAATTGTATATGTGTAAATCCGCCACTGTTATCCGCTAAGCTAGTTTATTAAACAAGCACAACCTTTTTTGTAAAGAATCAAAGGCAAAAAGAAATACAAAAAACGCGCCAAAAACTCATAATAGGTTCAATTGACGTCATAAGTTAATTCGCGGTACATAACGACCTTGTATACTAGTCAAGGTATGGGGTAAATTAAACACCAGACAAACTAATAATTTACCGCACGCGACTAACGTGTGTAATATGCCTAATTGTACACACGTGGATGTGTTGTGTGCCTTATATAATTGGTTTGTATAATTTTGTATTTTTCTTTGTAGGAAAAATCTGAAAAATGAATAATGGCAGTCTAGTAACTTTGGTAGTAGTCTGTTAACTTTGGTGGTACCTTGGTTGTAGTTTGGTAACTTTCGTGGTAGTCTGGTAACTTTGATGGCAGTTTGGTAACCTTGGTTGTAGTTGCTTTTTTATTGCAGAAGTTCAGCAGACAGGCAGACGGCCCACTTGATGGAAAGCGGTTACCATCGCCTATGAACATTTGCCACTCCAAAGGTGCAACAAATGCGCTGCTGCTTTATTAAGGGAGACTGGAACCGGGTCACTAATGCCGGAACAGTTTTATAACTTTAGTTGAAATTTGATAACTTTAGTGGTAGTCTGGTAACTTTGGTGGTAGTCTGGTAACTTTGGTGGTAGTTTGGTAACTTTGAGGGTAGCTTCATAATTTTTTATAGGAGCTTGAATGTTGGCCCAAATTGATAAACCAACAACCAGAAATTAATACACAAGGAGATCTTGGGAAGTTGCTCTCGTGACTAAAAAACTGATGATCGAGTAAACTAATAGACCGATTAACGTTTGGCGATGCGAAATGTTTCTTTTAATACAGTGTAGGGAACCGATTCTTGATAGTATATCGATCATGAAGTTCACAAGACTACTCTGTATTCACTCCGACATTTCGTCTGCGACTTGTAGTCTCTGTTTAAGAAATATGAGAAAAATATTTATAGTTAAGTGCACTTAATATTTTTTTAAATTAAATACAATATAAGGGTATTGATATATCGATATTGTATATTAAATACAATATCGGGTTTTGCTCAAAAACGCTACAGTACCCTAAAAACATCGCGAATTTACGTGCAATTGTGATACATCGGCCTGTTCCAAGAGAATCGGTACGCGATACTGTAAATTTTACTTTCCATACTCCGTTATTCCAATCAATTTTTAACATGAAGGTGTTTAACTGACATGTCCCCGTAACTGTTATTATTTGCACGCCGAGCTGCACCTGTGGCTTTGCTCGCATCAATTCCAACTTATCATTCCAGACATAGTTTTTTTAAATCCACTTTAGAGTTTGAGAGGGGACTATTTGAGACGATCGATTTGGATTGGTCGCCTCAAGTACCAGTAGCGGGACAGAGCGGAGGCTGACCCACAGGTCAATAATAGGATTGAAGCTTACACATAAGCTTCAATCCTAATATTGACAAGAATCCGATTGACAAGAAATTATCCGTGCAGGAACGGAGAAAGAATACAAAAGGGGCTATAAAACAACCCCCAGGTGATAGGGTACTATGCAAATGTGCATTAGTACATATTACAGACTATAATCTATGTCTGTGCCAAGTTTTATCCAGATGCATTCAGCCGTTCTGGTGTAATTGAGCAACAAACATCTTCAAGAAACTTTCACATTTATAATACAAGTAAGATTTATTTTGAGAGTACCGTAATCATTTACTTTATGTTGTTATTTTGAAGTGAAACTTCTTTAGAATCGATGTGATTTGAAACTCGATGAAACGAAAAAGCGACACTAAAAAGAGATAAACACATAAGTCTATAGGACTAAACCTGCGAGAGATTCATATACGAGTTTTACATTATGCAGTACAGATTGGAGAGTCAATAAAACCGATGATTATACATAGGTCCAATTTGAACCGAAATAAAATTGAAATTTTTTTTTGGCTATAACTATAAAAAATTGAAAGTAAGAATTTTAGTTTGAATTATGATACGATGACGGATGGCTGGCTAAAGGAATTATATTTATATTAATAAAAGTTAAAGATGAATTATCTGTGAATATATATATTATTTGAAGTTTCACTTTTACCGCGTGTGGACTGCACACACAATTTTTTTTTAAATAAATCGTCTGACATTAACACATTGTACATCGCCAATCTAAGCAAGTCACGCTTGTGTTATGGGTAATATAAAACTAACCACTACGGGACCGAACCCAAACAGCCAGACCATAGTAAATAAAGTTCGTTAATGAAATTGACCACGACAGGATTCGAACCTGTAGCCTCTGCGCTGCAGGGATTTCGTCTGTTTAATCTGTTTCCACCTCATTGTTACAATCGCACCGCTCGGCATCGACTGGAAGTTCACCCTCATTTCCTGGAGCTCCCACGCTCAACTACGCAAAGGTTCCCAAGAACATTTATACCGCGTACAACAATGATCTGGAGACAACTCCTCGCCGAGGTTTTCCCTCTGCGCTACGACATGGGGCCGTTTAAGAAGGGCGTTATAAAATTTCTTAGAGGCCGGCAACGCGTTGGCAACTCCCCTGGTGTTGCAAACGTCCAAAGGCGTCGGTAACCACCTTACATCAAGTAAGCCGTCCGCTTTGCCTGCTTCAGGTGAAAAAAAATGAGAGGTAGGTCGGATAAGGCTTAGCCTACTCAAGCACATAGGCCATAGTATAAATATTCACGTATCCGAACGACGAATATTTTAGACAAGCCAAACTAGCATCAAAACCAGCGGTGATATCAAAATACATGTGATTATACAAATATCAAAATAATAGCCTCGAAACTTAACCACATATACAATCGCATGGAAAATTTTGTTGAATGCTCAAAATTAGAGGGTCTAGTAGAATTATATCAAATTTATCTCAATTATTGCTGATTATGAGACATGTCACAAAAACAGGTCTGAAGTATGTACATATTAGCGGCAGCAGCAGTGAAATCAACTGATTTATCCGTGCAGGAACGGAGAAAGAATACGATTTCCTGCGTTGGGGCGGCCTTTCATAAGAGGCGACAAAACAACCAGCCAGGTGGGAGGGCATTTGCCCGACTGGATGGCTACCACCCCTGGTCTAGAGTATGTCGCCATAACACCCTTGATTTGTGTTCCGGCATTAGTGACCAGGTTCCAGTCTTCCTTAAGAGAGCGGCAGCGCATTTGTAGCACCTTTGGTGTTGCAAATGTCCATAGGCGATGGTAACCGCTTTCCATCAAGTGGGCCATCTGTCTGTCTATTGAACTCCAGCAATAAAAAAAGATACATAACACTTTATTATACACCAATACAGAAATGAACTTAAAAACTAAAATTATATTTAGTTATGTACAAAGGGCGGTCTCATCGCTAAAAAGCGATCTCTTCCAGACAACCACAGGAATGAGTTGAGATGATAATGGCGATGGTGGTATACGTAACATATAGTATAAACTACTTACTTTTTAATAATAAATACATGATATATGATATATACTTAATATACATACCATACAAATACATGTCTACTGAAATATTTTTTAAAAACTTTCAGAAACTTAAATAAGTCATTGTGTAGTATGTAAACATCTATAGTATCATAAAATTGTAAACGTGTAGTCTTTTGTTTGTTACATTTTTGTGTTTGTTGTCCCGAACAACGGGATTCACGTAAAACCTACGGACCCGATTCCAATGCGGTTTACGCTGATCGACAGTAAATACTGAAAACTTAAAATCTGCTCTACTTTTTACCGCGCTGGCATTTTTCTGAGAATTATATAAAATGGGCAGATAATATAAAAACAATTCGAATTCCAATGTGATTGTTTCACTGATAGATAGCAAATTTTATTCTTTATCCCGGGAATCCCGCGGGAAATTTTCCGGGAGCGGTTTGTGCACCCGAACAACTGTTCGGGTGTATACAAATTAGATTATATCGGCACAGTTTTCACTAAAGTTTCCATTATTTTCTAACGCTGTGTATTTATTTGTACACAGTACTTTGTATCCCGGAGATCCTGCCGGAATTTCAAGTCAAACGTGGACGAAGTCGCGGGCATATCATAGTTATATCATGATATTTTAAAAGTTAGATCATATGATGTAATTTTAACGCCTGTACTTTTTTGTGTGTAAGAAAAATATTTCAATTAATTTTAATGTTTTCCGATTTTTTTTCCATTTTAAAGACCAATATTTGTTTTTATTGCACGAGTTCAGCAGACAGGGAGACGGGCCACCTGATGGAAAGCGGTTATCATTATATGCTGCCGCTATTTAAAGGAAGACTGAATTAAACCAGCACACTAATGACGAAACTCAACTCAAGGCTGTTATGACGGCATACTCCACATCACTAGTGGTAACCATCCAGGCAGACTAATACCCTAACCATCTAGGTCTGCGTTGTTTCGTTGCTTCTTAGGATAAGCGCCGCCCGGCCGCAGGAAATTGTATTCTTTCTCCGTGCCTACACGGAGGTTCCTTCCTGATTTGTAAGTGTAGCAGCAGTACTGATTCGATATGCTCAGTACAGGTACGTTGTACCGAAAACTTCTAAGTAAGCGTGCTCCACCTGAGACTGCATTTCCACCTGACATCAGGCGCAATGACAGACAAACTCGAACCTATTCATTTAAAAAAAAAACTTATCGAGTGCCTATATTTCTATTAGCGTTTCCCGATTCAGTCGGTTAAGCTGCGGGAGCAGAACATTACCATGCATGTTTATTGAGGTAGCGTATATACTTATAAAGAATTACGCCACGACTTAAAGAAGGAACTTAAGACGAGACTAAGTTAAGCAGCATGCTCTTACCTGATACTCGTGTAAATCCATCATTTTGACGATAAAAAACATTAAATTAAAAATAAATAATTTATTATTTAAAAAAACACTTAAAAACTATATTGCACGAAATTCAGTCCCCATAAATTATATTAATTAAAAAAGACTTAGTTATATATTGCACAAACGTTAACCATATCAGGTACTTTTAAAACTAAATTAAAGAGAACACTATCAAAAGTCACATTTTTGTTATATTAGAACTGTATGTGTATCCGAACGCGTCGATGGTCATTTGAAAAGGTTGAACTGTCAAATTGACAGCTCATTAAAGATGGCCGACGGTCGTTCCATTTTTGAGAAAGCGCGCGCTAAGCACCGCGGCTGGTCTGTCACTGTGTGAGGCACAAGATGAACATTACCGCCTGTGACTGCTTGTTCCGTTGCGGTTTTGAAAAAAACCTCATTAGACAAGCCTCGCGACGTGTGGTCAGTGGTTCTGCATGTTTTTTGCATGTTATTGAATCGTATAGGCTGGCCGCAAACGCCAATGGTGTTGTAGTTCAAATGTTATTAGATTAAAAAACTATAAGAAAAACTCATCGAGCAAAGGTCTCACAGTTGAAGCCGGTAAGCGCAATCGCGTCCCAGATTCAAACGGTGCGGGTTTAAACCGTGGCCGGAAATCATTTACCACATCACCATCATCAGATAACAGAAGTGTTAAAACGAGGTCAGGTAAAGAGCATATCAAATAAACGTACATGTATGAAGAAGTTAATGAAAGTAGATGAAGCGAAGGTTGTATGTCAGGATTGACGCAAGTGGAGATCTATAGTCTCTGCCACATGGGAAACAGGCGTGATGATACATATGTATGTATTATATAAGTATATTGTTACAGCTGCCACGTGTTAGCGAAGAGAAAAAAACGTGATGAAACTTGCACATCGAGATTACCGATGTGTCGAGCCCACTAATCCCCCTTGCACAACCGTGGCGGGTAGTTTCAGTTCCCTTGTAAATGTGAGGCCTAGCAATGGGACGTGTATGGAATGTTATCACGTTCCATAGAGTCTTATCAATCTCCGATCTCAGATCCTCTCATTTCTGATGTAATGGAGAGGGCGCAGTATAAACGAAAAATGTTGGTTAAAGTGTTTTTTTTTATTGCTAATTGTAGGCTGTGTGCTATTGTAGACTAATTTGGACCAGCAGATTCCAAAAATACGATTATTAGAACTTTTGTCTGTCTGTCGGAGCATCACGTGAAAACTACTGAACGGATTTAAACGAAAATCGACACAAAAGCTACCCGTCTTTGCAATTCATTAACAAAAATCGTTATGGTAAAGCGAATGCAGCTACGCCAGTCCCTGATAGGATTTTAAGAAACAACTCGTTTTACATTAACGCATGAACCCTAAAAAGCTAAGCGTCTAATACGAGTGTGAAATCATAAGTGTCCAGCTTATGGCCCGCCATTTTCTAACGGTCTGCGCTCGCGCATGGCTTTCTTTCGGCTTTGTTGAGAGTACCAGTGTTGCCACAGGTTTAAAACATTCGTTTATTAAAGGATTCTTTAAAGAAGAACTAAAAAGCTAATAAATAGTTGTGAAAGTTTGTCTCTCTGTCTCTCGCGTTTCCTTAATTGACTTCGTAAATAATTTTTCCATATAGGCATTTTAGGGATAAATTAAAACAGTATATTACATTAAATTTACTATGATCTTTGCAAAGCCCATAATTACAATTTTAACCTGTTGTTGTATATTTATCTTAAAAATAGAAGTGTGAATTTTTGTACTCAGATTTTTAACAAAATTTAAATAATATTGATATTTTATAATAACTTACAAAACACAAATAAGTTTCTAAAGATAAACGTTGTAATATTAATATAGGCTACGTAATAAATAGGTGCCAGTAAAAAGCGCGTGGCGTGGGCTCCGGGCTGCATTCGTTGGGCGAAATACGAACAAGCCTACTAATCACGGCTGTCCTCAGATTCTCTTGCGGATTTCTTCGAAGAAACTCTTTGAACTTTAATATTAATTAACATATTAATATGGACAAACATTAAAGTTAAAATAATAACTGAGATACTTGCGGTTTTTTCGTTAACAAACCTTGCAACACTATCTTTTGTAATTAGAAACAGCGCTGTTCGAAATTCGAAATTAAATTTCGAACGCTCTGTACACCGTGTGAGCTATTTGATTGATTGTGTTTAACGGTTATGTCTCTACGGTGTACTTTTGAAATTAGAATTGCAACAAACCTGCAACTTTTAGTCGCAAACAGGTACTACATATTACAAAGTCAGTAGTTTTTGGTGTGAACATGAGGAGTGATGTTTGCCGTGCAGTTTAATTAAGTAAAAAAACGTGTGCGTCTCGGGACGCCCAACAGTAACCAAGTTGAACTATTTAATATTAAGAAAGGGAGACAGACTTGCGCCGTAACGCGTTACGAAACGAAGCGGTTTACCTTCCCATAAGAAGTTATTACTTCAAAAGAGAATTCACTTTAAATTTTTAGGCAAGTAAGGTAATCCCTTTGCGGATACCAGGCTTCATGGGGACTGAAAGCGACAGTAGTGTAAGATTCACCGTCGACATGTAGAAGCGCATCAACATTCTTCAATAATAATATATGAAAAAAAATCGCAAGTCTACTGCTAAATTTATGTATAGGAAGTAATGATTTTCCGTTTAACACTAGATAATTATTTATTAATTTTCATAATTAGCTAATAAAGCTCCGCGGTTTCACTCGCTTTATACTTGAATTAACAATCCACTGCCATCCTATACATGTCGCCTTATTTTGTATATTTGCCTACAGATTGTTACTTAACTAAGTTATATTTATTTAACTTCTAACAAAACTACGTTTTAACGGGTTAAGTGCGGTAATTTATTCGATTTTTGTTATTCCAACGTTTCGGCCACTTCTCGGTGGCCGTGATCACGGAAGACATAGGTGTCAAGTGTCAACGAGTATTGTTAAAGTTTTATTTAGTCTAGTTTTCACCAGAAGGTCGGCCCCTTACGAATTGGCCCCACCATTTTTACCCGTAGAGCTAGGTGTCTCTGGCTACCTCGTGTCTCAACCTCGAGGCGAGATGGGGCGCTTACTTCCTCTCCGGCGTTTATGTGTGGGCGGATCATTCATTCTGGAGGACCCTCCCTGGCCACCACAGTCTTTGGCGGAAACGGAGCGTGGCGGTCAACGCCCTCCCCCGCTCCGCCGCCACCTTCGCGGACATTACAGTTTCGCAGAAGGAGCCGGCTGCGTCTCAAGCGTTAGCCCTCCCGACCATAGCCTTCACCATGACTGGGAGGGACAAATCTGCCTCGATAGACGCGAAGAGCTCACGGTGCTGCTCGTCCCCCCCAATCCTACATTTTTTTACACAGGGGAAAATCGTTTGAGGACCATAGGCCACGCGAGAGAGATTGGTGTGTGGGATTTGCTAGGTCGAGGTGGCACTAACACTTCATGTATAAAGTGCTATTGTTGCCAGGCCGCAATAAAGGGTAGGTACCCACTAAAACCCCTGCCCGATCCTCGAGCGTCGCATCACCTCCAGCCCGGAAGGCCTACGGCCAGCCCCTTTACGGTCTGGCGCGACCATTTGCTAGCCGGAGATCTGCATCTCTCCGTGTACCTGTTACCACTTTCCGTCAGGTGGGTCGTCTGCCTGTCTGCTGGTAGTTTCACAATAAAAAAAAACCCTCGAAACAACCGAGACACCGTCATCCGGATTGACACGCACTTGGCTGAGTTTTTACTCAACTACCTAATATGGATTCTAGATCGGCAATTATAGTACAAGCCGCCATATTAGACTCGTCTCGATGTTAAGCATCACACCGAAACTTTTGTCAAAATTTCTAATTTGCAGGTTGTATGTATGAAGATTGCATTAAACTGTCATATCGTACAACGAATAAGTTCCCCTTTCTAAAATCCATACAATAACCGGCATCCTTATTATCGATCAATGATCTATAGATCGCCGGTTACGATCTATAGATCCCCGTCGCGGGGTCAGTCGGTGCAATTATGATCTATTCAAACTTGGAATGAGGAGATAGCTTTATATTACGCCAACATGTTGCAGTTAGAGTGTTGATTTCGGTTTTTTTTTTAAATACCCTCAAATTTTACCCTCAAATTGTAGGTGTACGAGTGGGCTTCCTCGTTTTTAGGGTTTCGCTGTCGAATATTGTCTCAATCGTTTTGATTAGGTTCCAAACCATCATTAAAGGCGTTTTCGATAGGTTTTTCCTTGGTTTTTCACCAAATTCGGACTTCAAAAATTTTTATTTGTTAATTCCTGGGGAAACCCCTGGCCAAATTTTTGTTATCCCATTCCACTTGGATTTTCTTACACCATCGGATAGGTCTCGTCTAGGCCCATTCGGGGACACTTCGTCTGTCCAAATAGCTGCAGGTCTACCGGTTTTCTGGAGATTTCCCCAGAAAATCCGGTTTCCCTCGAAATTTCTGGTTTTTTGTATTGGCTCCATATCGTTTCTTACCACCATCGGATAGTGCTCGTCAAGGGCTATCCGCCGACACCAGTCTCGTCTCCGTGCGCTTCATAGCGCCATCGGAAATCGCATTCCAAATTTCCAAATTTTCATAAATCCCGGTTTTTCACCCCTAAGTCCCGATTTTCCAAGGGCAACCCCTGGTCCGCGACTACCAGATTGTAGGTCTCGTCGATACCTACAGTTTGGTGTATCCCACTCCTCGATCCGACTCGAATTCGGCCTGTTATTCTTGGAAAACAGACCGATTTCGGGCAAACCGAGTCTACCTAAGCGAGACAAAACCGTTAAACGATCTTCCTCGTTTTTAGGGTTTCGCTGTCGAATATTGTCTCAATCGTTTTGATTAGGTTCCAAACCATCATTAAAGGCGTTTTCGATAGGTTTTTCCTTGGTTTTTCACCAAATTCGGACTTCAAAAATTTTTATTTGTTAATTCCTAGGGAAACCCCTGGCCAAATTTTTGTTATCCCATTCCACTTGGATTTTCTTACACCATCGGATAGGTCTCGTCTAGGCCCATTCGGGGACACTTCGTCTGTCCAAATAGCTGCAGGTCTACCGGTTTTCTGGAGATTTCCCCAGAAAATCCGGTTTTCCCTCGAAATTTCTGGTTTTTTGTATTGGCTCCATATCGTTTCTTACCACCATCGGATAGTGCTCGTCAAGGGCTATCCGCCGACACCAGTCTCGTCTCCGTGCGCTTCATAGCGCCATCGGAAATCGCATTCCAAATTTCCAAATTTTCATAAATCCCGGTTTTTCACCCCTAAGTCCCGATTTTCCAAGGGCAACCCCTGGTCCGCGACTACCAGATTGTAGGTCTCGTCGATACCTACAGTTTGGTGTATCCCACTCCTCGATCCGACTCGAATTCGGCCTGTTATTCTTGGAAAACAGACCGATTTCGGGCAAACCGAGTCTACCTAAGCGAGACAAAACCGTTAAACGATCTTCCTCGTTTTTAGGGTTTCGCTGTCGAATATTGTCTCAATCGTTTTGATTAGGTTCCAAACCATCATTAAAGGCGTTTTCGATAGGTTTTTCCTTGGTTTTTCACCAAATTCGGACTTCAAAAATTTTTATTTGTTAATTCCTAGGGAAACCCCTGGCCAAATTTTTGTTATCCCATTCCACTTGGATTTTCTTACACCATCGGATAGGTCTCGTCTAGGCCCATTCGGGGACACTTCGTCTGTCCAAATAGCTGCAGGTCTACCGGTTTTCTGGAGATTTCCCCAGAAAATCCGGTTTTCCCTCGAAATTTCTGGTTTTTTGTATTGGCTCCATATCGTTTCTTACCACCATCGGATAGTGCTCGTCAAGGGCTATCCGCCGACACCAGTCTCGTCTCCGTGCGCTTCATAGCGCCATCGGAAATCGCATTCCAAATTTCCAAATTTTCATAAATCCCGGTTTTTCACCCCTAAGTCCCGATTTTCCAAGGGCAACCCCTGGTCCGCGACTACCAGATTGTAGGTCTCGTCGATACCTACAGTTTGGTGTATCCCACTCCTCGATCCGACTCGAATTCGGCCTGTTATTCTTGGAAAACAGACCGATTTCGGGAAAAATCGCGTCCACCCAAGCCCACCCTTAAGTCATCCCCTACGTGACAAGGGATTTTTTCTGGGCAAAATTCTTTATTCTCCTCTTCGATAGAACTCCATTAGCAGTCTCCATACATACATTTGTTACCCTATCCAACTCTTTTGTAAGTGGCCTAAAAATCAACCTGAATATTCTCCACACATAGATGATCCATACCCTGATTCTTGTCTATCTCGTCCCGCCCTAACACACGACCATGGGTAGTACAACGAAGAAGGGGGACCGCTCACGGTCCTCCTCAGTAACGTCGTGTTCATCAATGGGATCGATGCGATTTCTTAGATCGCAACGATCGAACATTGAGAAAATTGCTGTCCCAACAGCATCTGCGTCAAGCACTCAGGTTTCAACCCACGCGAGTCCGCCACAAGCGGCGATACGCCGCAGCTGCTCGCCAGTCACCGGACGTCTCTGGGCACGGGATTCCCGCTCCCCGTCCCCGGAGGATATCGAGAGAACCCCGACCCCCAGCGTATGCCTTACACAGGCTCCAAACACCCCTTCGAGGAGGAGCCGCAGCCGCCCGCCTACTACTGGCCAACACGTCGGCCTCAGTGCGGCAAAAAAGGCGCTTAAGGAAGCGGAACGCGAGCAGGAGGAGCTGCGCGCTCAGCGAGAGGCAGGACTAGAGGCCCGCAGGCTGGCCAGGGTCTCCCTGTCACCTTTTGCCACAAACAAGCCAGCGACATTAAACGTTCGCAGTGAGGCGGCACAGGGCCTTCAGTCTTACATCACTGGCGCCCTGACAGATATTTCAGAGGTCGCCAAGGTGTCCAAAGGACTGAAAGGCACCTGTGCCAATAAACTTAAAAAGGCGGTGGCTGCGATTGAAGAGATCGCCGCGGAACTCATCAATCGGACCACCAACGACGAGATCACCAGACTTCGGGCGCACAATAAGCGCCTGGAATCCGAAATCAGCGACCTAAGTAAGGAGGTCGCAAAAATGAGGATGGAGCTAGCCGAGGCTCGACTCCAACGACCCACAGTTCCCGCACCACCGGCGGGACCCAGCACCACTGATCAAACGCAGCCACCTTTGTGGCTTAAAGAGCTGGTTGCGGAAATCAGATCCTCGGCTGGCCTCACCGTCACTAAGGACCCCCCCAACGTATCTCTCGTGAATGAGGAGTTCCCCCCTCTTCCCTCCCCAGTCGCCAAACGTCCCGCGACTCGATCCCTCCGGACCCAGCGACCCGCGGCTCGGCCTCTAGCTTCTCAGCACCCAGAGGCCCAACCCCCCTCCACCACCACCAAGTCCCCCGCTAAAGACAAAAATAGTTGTCTCCCCACCCCCACAATGTCACAACCCCCCGCCCCGCAAGAAGAGGAGTGGACGGTTGTGACAAATAAAAAGAAGGGAAAGGGGACCAAAAGAGGAAAAAAGAAGAGTAAGGGCAATCCCAAGAACTCTTCAGGGGCTGCTCAAAAAAGCACAACCAGTGCAAAACAGCAGGCTAAAAAGGCCACTGTCCAACCGAGGCTGAAGCAGCCGCAGACTCAGGCGGTGCTCATAAAACTTCAGCCGGAGGCGGAAAGACGCGGTGTCACGTACGCAAGCGTTATCGCCGAGGCAAAAAATAAAATTAACCTGCCAGGCCTTGGCATCGCGTCCATCCGCTTCCGCCGTGCGGCAACGGGCGCGCGCATTTTGGAAGTCCCAGGTGCATCGAGTGGTGCGAAAGCGGACTCCCTGGCACAAAAGATCAGGGAGTCCCTCAACGCAGGCGACGTTCAGGTGTCGAGACCGACAAGATGCGCGCGTCTCCGAATCTCCGAGCTCGACGACTCCATTACCATGGAGGAACTGATAGCCGCCATCGCCCGTGTCGCCGAATGCCCGGCAGAACAGATAAGGTGTACACCGATCCGGCTGGGGCTCGACGGCACGGGATCTACGGTTGTGACCTGCCCTGTGGCTGGAGTCAACAGACTCATAGGGCACAGGTTGCTGGTCGGATGGACCTCGGCCCACGTAAAACTCCTCCCCGAAACTACGAAAAGGTGCTTCCGGTGTTTCGGGGATGGACACATCGCCGCAAACTGCAGGGCCGAGACTGACCGGAGCAACCTGTGTTTCCGGTGCGGACAAGAAGGCCACAGGGCGGGCAACTGCACCGCCAAACCTCACTGCGTGCGGTGCGAAGCGACCGGAAAACAAGCCAACCACCAGCTTGGTGGCAGGGCTTGCGCTGGCCAAAATAAGAAGGGGCAGACGCTAGGGGCAAAAAAGGATGCCCCCACACAGCCACAAATAACGGAGGAGACGAATGAAACTCACAACTAATGGCCATCATTCGTCTCCTCCAGACAAACCTTAACCACTGCGCTGGGGCCCAGGATCTCCTGTTCCAGGTCCTGGCGCAGTGGAACATTCATGTGGCCGTGGTCGCCGAGCCGTATCGGGTCCCCGACCGCGACGACTGGGTGGGCGACCTGAGCGGCTTGGTGGCCCTAACGAGCAGAGTCGCCGCAGGCTCCCCGTCCCTCACAAACATCACGCGGGGGATGGGTTACGTCGCGGCCACCATCGGCGAGTGCGTAGTGATGGGCATATACTTTTCCCCCAACCGCGCACTCGCCGAATTCGAGGCATTCCTATCCGAGCTGGGCACGTTCGCTGCACGAATCCTCCCTCGCCCCATTCTAGTGCTCGGGGACTTCAACGCGAAATCACCGGCGTGGGGTTCCCGAGTCACTGACGCCCGGGGCGAGGCGCTGGAGGAGTGGGCCCTTGAAACGGGCCTGCTGGTTCTCAACCAGGGCAATACACTCACGTGTGTACGACGGCAGGGCGGGTCCATCGTGGACATATCGTTCGCGAGCCCTGCCGTCGCGGGCCGAGTCCGAGGCTGGAGGGTCCTGGAGGGGGTGGAGACGTTGTCGGACCATCGCTACATACGGTTCGACGTCTCCACCCAGACCTCCAACCCCCCAGTCCAAACGGCCCTGGTTGGGAACAGTCCGCGCTGGGCAATAAAAAAGTTGGACCGAGAGGCGTTCCAGGAGGCCCTACTGGTATGCCAGTGGGGTTCGCAAAACACCACCGTTGCCCCTGGTAACGCCCTCGACGTCGATATCGATGAGGAGGCGGAACGTCTGCGGGCGGCAATGACCGAGGTCTGCGACGCGGCAATGCCTAGGGTGGGTCGTCACCGACCCAAGGGCCAGGCGTACTGGTGGAGCGACGAAATCGCTCAGCTGCGCCAAAATTGCTCCACGGCGCGGCGCCAGTACGTCCGGCATAAAAAGAGGCACCGCCGCGACGCGACCTTCGTCGAGGATGAAGCTCGTCTCTACGAGGATTATCGCACAGCGAAAAAGACGCTGCAGACGGCGATAAAAACCGCCAAGTCTGCAGCGTGGGGGGAGCTCTTGGCGAGCCTAGACCAGGATCCGTGGGGGCGGCCCTACAGGATGGTGCGAAAAAAGCTCCGCCCGTGGGCCCCCCCGCTCACTGAGAGTCTTCCCCCGGAGCAGGTCGCGGAAATCATCCGCGTCCTGTTCCCCTCGAGAGACGAGCACATGCCGCCCGCTATGGTTCCGCCCAACTGGGAGCCCAGCGTGGACGACAGCAGCAGCGACGTGCCCGGCGTGTCCCGGGAAGAGCTGGGGGCGGCGGTTCTAAGGCTGCGAGCCAAAAACACCGCCCCTGGCCCAGATGGCCTCCCAGGGCGTGCGTGGGTTCTGTCCCACGACGCCCTGGAGCCCCGACTATTAGGGCTCTTCACCGCGTGTCTAGAGCAGGGCCGGTTCCCCCGGCAGTGGAAGACCGGGAAACTGGTCCTGCTCAAAAAGGAGGGGCGCCCCGCGGAATCGCCGTCCGCGTACCGGCCCATCGTCCTGCTGGACGAGGTGGGCAAGCTCTTCGAGAGAGTCATCGCAAACCGCCTCGTCCAGCACCTGTCAATGGAGGGGCCGGACGTGGCCGATGTTCAGTTCGGTTTCCGTAAGGGGCGCTCAACAATTGACGCAATCATGCGGGTGAAGAGCCAGGCGGAGGAAGCAGTCTCCAGCGGTGAAGTGCTAATGGCGGTGTCTCTTGACATCGCCAATGCTTTCAACAGCATGCCCTGGAGCTGCATTAGGGAGGCCCTCAAATATCACGGGGTGCCGACCTACCTCCGTCGCATAGTCGGGGCGTATCTCAGCGACCGGGCCGTCATCTTCCCGGGTCAAAACGGCTGGGGACGCCAAGAGATGTCGTGCGGTGTTCCACAGGGATCGGTACTGGGGCCGACCCTGTGGAACATCGGCTACGACTGGGCATTGCGGGGCGTCCTCCTCCGCGGCGTGAGCATTACGTGCTACGCCGACGACACGTTGGTCGTCGCGCGGGGGAGGACGCACCCCGAGGCAGCCATTCTGGCAACAGCTGGGGTAGCTCAGGTGGTCCATCGAATCCGGCGGCTGGGTCTCGAGGTGGCCCTACACAAATCCGAGGCCGTGGTCTTTCACGGGCCTCGGAGAAAGCCACCGGCGGGATCTGGCATCACAGTGGGAGGCGTCCGCATCGGCGTCCAGCCCAGTATGAAATACCTGGGATTGGTTCTGGACAGCCGATGGGACTTTTCGGCACACTTTCAGCAGATGGCCCCCAGACTCAAGAGGGCGGCGGGCGCACTGTCGCGCCTGCTACCTAACGTCGGGGGTCCAAATGTGACGTGCCGAAAACTCTTCGAGGGAGTCGTGCGTTCTATGGCCCTGTACGGGGCCCCGGTGTGGGCGGGCGCCCTGGCGGCTCGCAACGTCGCAACTCTGCGACAGACTCAGCGTATGCTGGCCGTCAGGGCCGTCCGTGGGTATCGCACGATATCCTTCGAAGCGGCCTCCCTACTAGCCGGCACTCTGCCGTGGGACCTGGAGGCCAGGGTGCTGGCCTCCTTGTACGTTTGGCGTAAGGAGAAGGAGGCCAGTATGGGCCGACCTGCGCCCCGTGAGATCGAGGGGCGCAGGGACGAATTGCGCCAGGTCCAGGTGGCAGAGTGGGCGGACCGCCTACAAAACCCCAGCGCCGGCCTCGCCGTCATCCGAGCGGTGAGGCCGATTATGCCAGAATGGCTGCAGAGGCGTCACGGCACCCTAACGTTCCGCCTGACGCAGGTCCTCTCGGGGCACGGATGCTTCGGGAGGTACCTGTGTCAAATAAGGCGCGAACAATCGCCAGGGTGCCACCACTGCGTCGGCGGCGACGAAGACACGGCGCTGCACACCCTCCAGGTGTGTCCAGCCTGGGACGAGCAGCGCCGAGATCTCGTCGCGGCCATCGGGGCGGATTTGTCCCTCCCGGCCGTGGTGAGGGCCATGGTTGGGAGCGCCGACGCGTGGGACGCA
Source organism: Dendrolimus punctatus (assembly GCA_012273795.1). NCBI lineage: Eukaryota > Metazoa > Arthropoda > Insecta > Lepidoptera > Lasiocampidae > Dendrolimus > Dendrolimus punctatus. The sequence goes on from CM022556.1 coordinate 4,553,271, forward strand.
GCCGCCTCCTTCTGCGAGACCGTCATGTCCGCGAAGGAGGCGGCGGAGCGGGAGAGGGAGCAGACCACCACGCTCCCCTCTCGCCAGAGCCGGCGGCGGCATCGGAGGATCGTGCACAACGATCTCCAGCCGCCGTAGGCTACGGCCGTGCGGGCGACCGGCGGGGAAACCGGATCCGCCCGCACATTAAGGCCGGAGAGGAGGGACGTGCGCCGATCCGCGCGCCCCCCTCTCACCTCAAACGGTGAGGTAGAGGAGCCGGAGAGACCCAGATCTCCGGCTACCAAATGGTGAGGCCAGCCCGCAAAGGGGCCGGCCGCCGTCCGTCCGGGCTGGTGGTGAATGCGCGAGCGAGCCCACAGCCCGGACAAAGGACGCTCGGGATCGGACAGGGGTTTTAGTGGGTATCCCTAACCGTGGCGTGGCAATAGCTCTCCACATCCCATCGTGGGGCGCTAGTGCCACCCCGACCTGGCGAATCCCACATACGGGCCGCGACCTTTCCCCCTCGCGCGGCCTACGATCCTCAATCGGATTTCCCCTGTATAAAAAAAAAAAAAAAAAAAAAAAAAAAAAAAAGGTGTACGAGTGGAAAAAGAATATTTATTGACAAACGCTTAACAAAAATGAAACTTTGAAAATTACATGGGGGTAAAAGGTTATTTGTTTTAAGTGACATTCTTAACACATTGGACTTTTTCATCGTAATGTCTCAAACTTAGGGACGTATAAAGAACCTTATATTCTTATATTATATATAGGTATAACCTTATATCCTTATATTCGAATATTCTTGTTTTTAGAATATAATACAAAAGTTATTAATTATACGTTTTTTTATCATTTTAACATAAAACTCATCATAATTATAATGTTTATTTTACCAGACTGTAGTACAGAAGTTGTTACAATGACATTTGAAACTATAAAATCTACCATTTTCACGGTATGCAAAAATAATTCTAAAATTGATTTTATCCTGTAAATTATTTAAAAAAATGTAATTTATTTTTTATATATCTCAATTTAATTATGATATATAGTGTCAAAATAAACTACAGTTTTAAATATCAACTATATATCTACACTACACGACTAAAAACCCACAGCAAGGTAGGGTCTTTGCCCGTTGCCCGCCTGGATGGCAACACCACCTGGTCTAGATTATGCCGCCATAAAAACCTTTAGTTGTGTTCTGGCATTAGTGACCAGGATTCAGTCTCCGTTTAGAGAACAACAGCGCAAATGTCCATAGTCGATGATAGCCGCTTTTCATCTGGTGGGTTGTCTGCTGAACTCATGCTAAAAGAAAAAACAGTAGCCATAGCGAATTGTCAATTATATCGAACATGAATACGAGATGCATGTGCGTTACTAAACCAACGTTGAACTAGAACGAACTTTCAACATTAAGAAGTTTTAAACTTTGCCTGCGACATATGAAACCGCTCAATTTCCGTCCTGCACTATACAATTTTATAACTTTCTTCTCTTCAATACAATGTGTATGAATACGTATGTTAGTTTATTTTTAATATCATATTATTGCATACCGTGTCGACCCGTCGTGGTTAACTATAGAAAATCATGTTTGAATCAATTATCAACAATCAATTACTGTAATTTCGAAAATTTCGGACAAAATGTGTGTGTCAGTTCCGACGCACGACTGGAGTTTATTCCATATGTACGATTGTCTTTGAATATGCATGAGACCTTATTTCATTGCTTTAAAGTTCGTAACAGTATAAGGTCGTTACCTATGAAACTGTCGTTTTTTTAAAAAATAATGTAACGTAATTTTTGATATACTTTTTATTTCTGTTAATTTGTGTTAATCAAAGTAATCACCCTTGCAATCGATTCATCTTTTCTAACGCAGTAGTTTATTAACGCCTTTCTTGAAGAAATCAGCTGGACGGGAGGCAACTAATTCTTCAAAGGAATCGTGCACTTCTCGGGTAATAAAATTTATTCCTGCCACGTTATTATCCAAATTCTGGAAAAGTACAAGGCGCAAGATATGGAGAGTACGGCGGATGACGGAGAGAGACGTAATCTTATTTCATTGCAGTAAAGTTCGAAATTATGTAATAAAAAAAACGTAACGCAGAAGTCGCGGAAGGCCACGACACACCTTTCATGATCAAATTGATCGTGTAATGGCAGAAGGTGATGTCAGGAGCCTTAAGAACAGTAGAGCGTGCATGACAAGAGCTATGAACGTCAAAGAATCAAGTGAGGTGTATAAGAATAAGCCTGAATGGCGCTCTGTTGTTCGTGCCTACCCCGCAAGGGACCTGGCGTGAAGTTATGTATGTATGTAACGCTTTCAGTTAACGTTTGTATTATATCACATTTCATAAAAATTTATACCTTGGGCATTAGGTAGGTGTATGTCATTGGGCCTTATTACGGGGTGCAGAATTTCAAATTAATCAGACATCTTGAAGTTGGTGTAAATGATGTTGAAAGTTGCAATTACGTACAATACATACATAGGTGAATTTTATAAAAGCGTGTTAACAATTAAATAGGTGTCCGATCAGTAGTTTTTGAGATGCTTTTACTAACAGTGATATTTAATCTGTACAATCTAACGTCACTGTCATTAACGTCAAATGATAATGACAAGTGACTGATGATCGAGCTCCTAGCCCCCTTCCAATAATTGAACCGAACACGGTCACAAGCATTTCTAAAAACATAAAAATAAATATAATACGAAGACTACAGAAGTTTACATCTTATACTAATATATAAAGCTGAAGAGTTTGTTTGTTTGAACGCGCTAATCTCAGAAGTTACTGGTCTGATTTGAAAAATTCTTTCAGTATTAGATAGCCCATTTATCGAAGAAGGCTATAGGCTATATATCATCACGCTAAGATCAATAGGAGCGGAGCGGCAATGAAGAATGTTTCAAAATCGGGTTTTTTTTTAAGTTACTTTTTTTACTATTACACGCGGACGAAGTTGAGGGCAGAAGCTAGTTAATAAAAAAGAACAATACTACGCTGAGTATAACACATTTAACGCTTTTTATGATCCTATAGGCAAATGAAGGCAATGAATGAAACAGTGGATTTTTGCCTCTACGGAACACTTAATAGGTCGTGGACTGCCGTACACTTGTCAGATTTGTATTACAATATTATTCAAAGAAAACACAATTACTTACGCTCCAATACCTTACTATTGTTTAGAAGAAGATCTTTGAAAAATAATTGTATAATTTTGTATACTCAGACCAAGACGAATAAAATAGGTACTGTTATATGCCGACAGAGGGAATGCACACCTGGTTTATTAACTTTCCCGCATTTGGACATCTTTTGTTTACTTTGTTTTTAAAATTTGCAATTAGACTATAGCCTATTGTTATTGTACTTGTTTACCCGTCGCAGGTGGGCAGATTACGGTATCACAGAGACTTCAGTTCACGCGGTCCTTTGTTGTATTGTACAGTTTAGTATAAAACGATGCCCGAACGGGGGGGGGGGGATGACGAGGCAGTCAAGAGAGGATTACTATATGAGCAAGACTTACATTTGACGAGCGATATAGTGTCAAAAGAAAAAATAACAAGTAGATCAGTAAGATTTCCCATGTACATAATAACGACAAGCTCTTTTTATGACAAATTCATCTACAGTGCAGAAACAGTCCTTGATCACACAAGCATACAAAATTATTGCAAGAAACTGGTCCCAATTCAGCTTGCAAAATTTGACCTATATAATAAACAACAAACAAACATTACAAGGAAAATAAAAACTTGCAAGAAAAACACTACTTATTCTTTTATATTTTGGAAGAAATGCACAATTGCCATGCGCCTGCACATCGAGATAATCCATGTGTTTTTTGGGGCGGGGGAAATGCATTTCGCACACTACCGGGTCTTTACTAGGGATTAGACCAAAGCGGAGAGAGGGGATACCACGAATGGGCACCAGAGTCAAATCTCCGGCTTGTGTGGAGACTCTAAAACTCAATACTCCACTAAAACCACCCTCCTCCCATGTGGCAGGAAGAGCGTGAGACTTAGAACGTAGTTACGCCCACGCTGGTGTGTCCAAGACCTAGGAGAAACATGGTCAAGATCGTATGGATTTCAGTTGTGTCTTGGCAACGCTTAAAGTCGGCAATTGTCAAAGGTGAATTTGACAAATGACTTATTTGTGTTGGTACGAGTAACACGACAGGTGACGCCGGGCCACCTGCGTGTGCACAACAGGCAACATGACAAATTGCTTTATAATATTGAAAATTGAAAAAAAAATATTATCTATTACATAATAATAACAAAGTTTTTAAGCATCTTCAAAGGCTCTCGCTTGGTCTATGGGTATATAGGCAGATGCAAAATTGAATATAAGTTCCACTAGAAAACACATGTCATGTAAGTTCAAAATTTAATTTTACTTCCTAGTCAATGTACATCGCTTCGCAACGTGTTATTGATGTTAAGGAGAAGAAGCGACAAGAAACTCCCAGCAACGTGTCTAGTTAAAAATTGTTTTTTTATATTTCTAATTCTAGATGTGTCTGGTAAATGGGATGCAGCCAACGTGTCTGCGCAGGTCGCATCCCACACAAATGCTTGCCACGCTGCTAGAGAATTAGAGTCATTCCTTCAATACGCCTACTATCGTCACGTGCAATACCGTTCGACTCCAATAAGGCCGGCCCGCTAGCGGTGGCAAGCGCTCTCCTGTAAGACATCATATTAATTAATTCATTCATTCATCCCCTGATATTTTAAGATTTGGCTGACTATTCGCTGCCCCCTATGCATGATAAAATATAGTAACTACATAGCTTTCCACTCTTAGATTTTTAGCGATATTTTTTATGCAATTTTATCCGTGCAGGAACGGAGAAAGAATACAATTTCCTGCGGTCGGGCGGCCTGTCGTGAGAGGCGACCAAACAACCCACAAGCAGGTGGTAGGGCATTTGCCCGACTGGGTCGCTACCAACCCCGGTCTAGAGTATGCATAACAACCTTGAGTTGTGTTCCGGCATTAGTGATCAGGTTTCAGTCCCCTTAAGAGAGCATCAGCGCATTTGTTGCACCTTTGGTGTTGCAAATGTCAATAGGCGATGGTAACCGCTTTCTATCAAGTGGGGCCTACTGAACGCCATAATAGGGCGGTGCCACCGGGGCCTTTTATTTTTCAAGGGGCAATCCGTTTGCAGACACCCAGGTGCGTGGAGATGACGGCAGGTCAGTGTGGGACTCACCGGCCAGATGGGCTGCTGGAATACCCACTCAAACCCCTTGGTGTCCTTCTGTCGCCATATTTCAGGGCCCGGGACGTGCGCGAGCTTTTCGCCGCGACCCCGACTGACGTGGGCCCTCCCCTGCGGGCAAAGGCACAGGGCGTAGACTCTGGCGGGCGCCAGAATGGCCAGGACAGACAGGACTATTACTTTTTCGGTTCGCTCCTGATAAGTCCCCGCAGCGCCTACATGCCAGTATCGCCAAAAACGTCTGTTAAATTAGACAAAACATCGCGCTCATTTTTTTGGCAGCACACGAGCGTATTTGTGTTGTATTTCAAAAATAGATTTTTCTACCCAAATATCAGATAATCGGTCCACCAACACCAAGATCCTTTTGCTTTATTTTATCACCCTGAATGAAATCAAGTAGGCTTATTCATAGCATTGCTCTAGCTAAGGTACCTATAATATCTAAAAAAAACAAGGGCGCAGTTATAGAAGCTCGCATAGGGCGCAAAAAAGGCTATTTACGGCACTGCTTGTTGGTTATCATTCCTAGTATTACTGTTCCATATTTTCATTTAATTATTTGTCATAATACCAGTAATTTAAGAAAATTGACGCTAATTATATTAAATTGCTGTCGCTTTGACACGTTGCAATTAAATATGTCGCCTTACACTTTTCCATATGTTTTGCTGGCAAGATACATTGTACATTTAGCAATTTACGGTTGAGTCTCGAGATTCTCTCTCTTTACCGTCGTCTGTTTTTCTTGAAGAATACAATCCAGGTGTCTTTAAGTCTCGCGACATCAAGCGCAACGTCAATCAAACGCGAACCTATTCGTTATAAAAAAAAATTAAAAAATGACCGAACTTAGTTCTCAAATATTTTACCTAAAATTAAACTTATCTTAAAAAAAAAAAAAAAAAAAAAAAAAAAAAAAAAAAAAAAAAAAAAAAAAAAAAAAAAAAAAAAAAAAAAAAAAAAAAAAAAAAAAAAAAAAAAATTAAAACTTATCTTTGATAAAAGTGCAAATATGGGCAAACAAATACATGTTCTATTAATGTATTTATGACCAAAAGCATTATGTATATAATTTTCGAATTAGTAAAGAATTTAAGAAGTAATGAGTACTTTTATCTGCGAACATGGATCGAAATTAACAAAAGTAAATTTTTCAGATGACAACGCTCAAGATGGCCGCTCATCGACTTCGTAACGTAGGGCTGCCACAGACAGCAATTGGTAAGATGATGTTGGAATCTCCAACAAAAAGTTTGAATTATGATTGCAAAAACTTAGGTGATATGTATTTTGAATTTAGAACGACCTACATTGATTTCTTTCGTTCTCTTATGCAATTTTCTTCTCTCATATTAAAATCTTCTAATTCGAGTGAATTGCTAGGGCAAAGCAGCGTAGTGAAGCGGCAGCACTTTTTTTGACTAGTAGAAATCACTGGTCTTATCATCGTATGGGGATCACGGTGATGGCGTGCGAGACTTGCCTACGTTGACGGAGGTGGGAAATGGCAATCGTCTACTCCTATGCGGCGGAGTAGACGATTGCCATTTCCCTGGGCCTGGCAGGCGCTGGCTGAGATGATCTCGTCCACAACCGACTTTTTTTACTAGTTGAAATCCGCTTGAGGCTTGCCATACGCAAGGGAAACGTGATAGGAAAGTGTGGGATTCTCCGCGTAGGGATGTTAATAGCGACTCCGAGGGAAAGCTATGCTGACCCGTGTCAGGGATACGCATTAAAACACCCTGATGTTTATTTTTATTGCATCAGGTCAGCAAACAGGCAGACGGCTCACCTAGTGGTAAGCGGTTACCATCGTCTATGGAAATTTGCAAGACCAAAGGCGTTACAAATGAGTCTCTCTTGAGGGAACTGGGACCTGGCTACTAATGCCGAAACACAACTCAAGTTTGTTATAGCGGCATACTCTAGACCACAGGTGATAGCCATCTAGACAGGCAGATTCCTCACCACCTGGTCGTGGTATGCTTTGTCGCCTCTTACGACAGGCTGCATGAAATTGTATTCTTCGTCCGCCTTATGCCAGAGCTACGATAAACTGTAAGCAAGATTAACTCCCCGTGTCTTGGCAGCAAGTATTGACAACCCTAGATCAACTTCATTAGTACACCTCTGACGCGGTATCGTCCGATCGATATTGTTTCATGATGCCGCCGCGCGATCATTTACTTACATACCTATTTGATCACTACACATAACAGATCAAAATATAATTAAAGCTACGTTTTAACAGTTTCAGGCGCGGCGTTTTAATTCATTTTTATTTGGACGTTTCGGCTTCTTTTCAGTAACCGTGGTCACAATGGACAAGGATGTCAATTGCCAATGAGTAATTTTAAAGTTATTATTCAGCCTAACTTGATAATTAGATTATTTAGTTTTAATTTTTGTTTATTATTTATTCTAAGAAAATACTAGATCAAAATATAATGAGTTTGGTACACTGAGAAGCAACGGTTTTTTCATAATTCCATATAGTTTTGAACTATTTTTATACAAAGAAAAATATTTATTTCTAATAGCGACATACAACACAAAATAGTACTAACATAACAAATTATAGATATACTTACTATAGTTTTTAGTAAAATCTATAATATAATAAATCTGTGGAGGACTCGAGTTTCAAAAAGAAAAAATCACGGGCTAATTCAGACTTGCGGATTCTGGAAATGTATTTTTTACAATGTCTTTACATTTCTCAGGTCATCGCGTGAAAACTATTGAACCGATTTCAATGACTCTCGAAACAGATCTACCTGACCCCGGGTCGAAACTTGGGATACTTTCATACTAGTAAATGATGTCGTTTCCTTGGATAGGATAGATCGATATAGCCAAAAAGATGGGAGCTACAGTCAACGATAGTATCGTATAGGAACAAAAAAAGTCGCATTATGAATGACGCGTCTGTGACAGAACTTATGACCCGACTATGTTTCTTGTATGACATACCTAAATTTCTTTTTTAATCACAGATGAGCGTAATTTTACTTACTATGTTATTTTTTAATTTTAATCCTTCCGACGACCTGTCATCTATGTTTACTTTTAATGATGAAATTGGGACCGAAAGTAAACAGAGTATGAGAGTAGGTATGTGTGCAATGGAATACGGTAGCTGGATTTTGGAATTCCATTTCTTGTAGTTCCATACAGAATTAGTGTTGTGACTGTAATTTATCGATATCGATAGTTGTGAATTTTATTAAAATAAACATAACATGTTTTTTCATTGCATATGTTCAGCAGATAGGTACACGGCCCACTGGTGGAAAGCGGTTACCATCACCTATGGACATTCGCAACACCAAAGGTTGCCACCGCGCTGCTGCTCTCTAAAGGGAGACTGGAACCTGGCCACTAATGCTGGAACACAACCCCCAAGGTTATGGCGACACACTCTAGACCATAGGTGGTTATAAAAAAATACTTAAGCTGAAATACCATTCAAATGCAAGAGTTTTTATTCAACCCATGTTTCCATTAGATAACATTTTTATAGGTAATAATATATTACAGTTAAAAGTTTACTTACTATTCTATGTACACCGCTTCCCCATGTTATCGTTGTTTAAGAGGAAGAAGTGGCAAAAAACTCCCCAGCACCACGTCTAGATAACATTCTTTAACTTCATAATGTTTTACCCTATCAGATTTTTTTTTAATTTTAAAGCTCATAAATTGTTTTGTTATTTATTGAGCATATTAAAGTTACTAAGCTCAGATGAGAATGTTGAGATGGACGTGTGGTGTTACAAGAATGGACAAAGTGAGTACGAGCACATAAGGGGATCTTTGAAAGACCCACCCGCGACTGAATGTACTAAAATTAAATAAGGGATTTATCGATAAAACACAACACATCTTCACATCCCTAAAATCACATTGCCCTACGTAAAAAAATGAACTTAAAAGTGTCGGAATTTTGTCCCATATTAAGTGTTTACTTAGGTCCCTTCAAACTAACTTCAAAAATTATTGAGCGTATCTTTACTCAAATTCAAAATTTTTGAACAGTTATGACGATAATGAATACGGATTTAAACAAATTAGTAAAGTAAACTATTTTAGGCGCACTTAGCATTTTATTTTGTGGGTTTTAAATGAGATTGAGCCATCACGCTTGGCCATGTAACGCTCGTTCGGTCAAACTCGGCTCGAGTCGACAAAGGGAGCAAGGGAGATATGGTCAACGCGTCAATGCTATACTCGCTCTGCGAGCGTTACTCGCCTCGATGAAATTTTCACTTTGTCGTTTGTGTATTTTTTTAAGCATACACTGATTTTTTTTCATGTCATTATCAATTTACCATATCCCAGACTAGCATCCCTAATTTATAAAATTCTAAACATGCCATGTCTGTACATTGAAGCTATTTAAAAATACTGGAATAGGCTATATAGATGATGGAGAACCCGATGCATTTTTTTTAGATTTCTTGTCTGTTTCTACTTTTGTATGTCTGTGTTTTGTTCGGATTTCACGTAAAAACTACTGGGCCGACTTGATACGATTGTCGCTGATCGACAGCAAACTTTCAGACTTTAAGTCTGCGCTACTTTTTATCCCAGGGAAATGGAAAAGTGTTCAGCAGTGTACGAAGTACGAAAAACTGCGATAGGAATTAACCTTCGGCAAACCTTCTACGCACGGCTAGTAAGGCCTCTGCACTATCGGGCGATTCGAAATAATTTCAAATCCGTAATCAGTATAATATTGTTACGAGCTACACAGGACTCGAATTAAAATGCCGTTGGAATTCCTATAGAGATTATTAGGACTCTACAAACACGTATAAAACAGGCACAAATATGACTGGACACAGCCACTAGAAACTGCACGATTCAATAACACGCGCAAAGTACGTCACTATATCGCTAATCGATATACACACGTCTTGCTAGTATCGTAGTCGTCGCTTGACTGCCCCAACCCTCCGTTCGGGCGTTGTTTTAGACTAAACTGTATAATACCAACAAAGGGGCCGCGTTCACTGAGTTAATCTGGCAGCTTCGACGCAATGCATAACAAAGATAGTCCGACTAGACGGCCATATGTACTCATATTGTTTATATTCAATTCATTCCTCTCGACACTTTTATTTTTGGCGGGTGACTACGTTACGCACTCTCTCCGTCTAGACGGCCGTCCAGGTAACGCTAGCAATTGTATGCTTTATTTGCGTTCCGTCCGCTATGGACTACACAGAGGAGTGTGGAGACTCCGAGTGATGCCGCACGGGCGAGCAACCTCAATACCCACTAAAAACCCCCTCCTCGACACTTACACTTACCCGCTTGAACTTAAATATTATAATTTCGCTCATAATTACAATTCACGTCGCAAAAAGGCAGGTAGACAAGCAGACAGACAGTTGAATGCGTCGAGGCGTGGTGTGGGTCCTTTCAAAGTGGCCGCATGAAAGGATTTTAATCTCCGCGATCTGGTGGCTTGCGTCCCATGTTGGCTATTTAAAAGCCTATCATGTTCTTGACGTGTGATTGGAGGTGAGTGTGTATTGCACTTTGCAATGTCACTTTTGTATCTTGTGAAAACGGCCAAGTGCTTATCGGTCCACGTAACATGATTCTTATTTCCATGAATCGTTTTTATCCGAGCAGGAATAGAGAAAGAATACGATTTCCTGCGGCCGGTCGGCATGTGGTAAGAGGCGACAAAACAACCCACAGCCAGGTGGTAGGGTATTTGCCCGTCGAGATGGCTACCACCCCTGGTGTAAAGTAAGCCGTCATAACAACTTCGAGTTGTGTCCCGGCATTAGTCGCCTATGAATGAAATATAACTTTGTAATAGTATTTTTGAAACTATACCTACTCCACGTTTTTTTGAAAATTACAGTCCATAATTCAAAAATTAGAGTGGAGATGCTAAAGTATTTACGATTTGGGAAGGAAACATCAATTGTTTCGTCCTACGGCTTGACCTTGAATAACCTTGAATATTTTTTTAAACAAACGTAGCCGAATAGAAGTTGGTAGTGTCAATAGATCACAAAAATTAGAAGTCAATTTGTCATTATAACGTTTAAAACATTGTTGAGATCATGATTGATAAACTGTTTGGGCTTCGCTGCTTAGTTTCCGACGTCAAAACGTTTTTACGGTGCAATTTACAAGATTCTTGCGGTTTAATAACGTGTACCTACCATTTTCTAGGGTTTTATTAACGTGTACCATGTTCTAGCGATTTATTAATGTACACCATGCTCTAGCGGTTTAATAACATATGGTACATGTTATGTTATGTTAACGGTCAGGTAGCGTGCAGCTGTTATGTTGTGTCCTGTTCTACCACACGGACCTCGGACGCTCTACTTTCTCTCTCGCACCTATCAAGTGGCTAAAACTCTAAAAGTTTTTCGCTTGGCAATAGTACTTTAAATACGATTTTTTGCAGGCAAGTATATGTGAGTGATTTTGTAATAAAATAATTTACAATTTGATATAACTTTCGATAAGTTAGCAGATCGATGGAGTCACCTATATTGACTTACTTGTTCATATCTGCTTGCCAGGTAGCCATACACAGAAATGAGTAGGCAAGCCTACCTAGGCGTATTCTGTGTGTTAAAAACTATCAGTAAAATAAAATTCATTTGGTTATCAATAGAATGAAAATGATGAAAAAAATCGATTAAAGTTAATTTAATTAAAAATAGCCTTGAGCACATTTGGATAGGCAAGTAATTATAGGCATATTTGATCATAAAATTTATTTGATAAAAAATACGTCTCATCTGGTTATCAAATCGGTGAAGGTCGATCTTCCACGTCTCCTCTACTATTAGCAGTTCATCCCAATAGCCCGATAACTTTTGTTCTCGTTCCCTACAATAGTCCTATACTAACCGGGACTTGTCTTTGGGTGCATTTTTATATGATGTAGACAGGGATAATAACCCGTCAGTTACACTCGTTATTCACATGAAATCTGTCATGGGGCCTCTGCGTGTTGGCCATCCCGTGGCCCCATGCAAGCCCTTCAAAAGTCTGGGCCATTTTTATGCCCCGTGTTCTGTACAGACATACAAATCATCAAGAATATTCTAGAAGTATTAACCTTGAAATATAAACAAACGCTTTTAACTTAAACCGCATCAGAAACGTCAAACAACGTGTGTGGTACAATGATCTTGGTGACATGAAATCATTTATCACCAGTCCTACAACATTTTTCCCAAAATATTTTCGTTTTTTTACACCTGTCTGGTTGGGGGTTCAAATGTTGAGTAGCAGGTTGGACATTAACAGGAATTAATAGTTCCTATCTTCAGTAAAAAGTACCGACTATCTTGTATATGAATATCGTTGTATATATACGTATATTATATATAGAAAAGAGAGTGTCGGGGTGAAGGTAAGGAAAGGACTGCTCCGGTGGTTCGGGCATGTGGAAAGAATGTACGATGAAAGAATGACTAAACAGATATACAATGCAAAAGTGGATGGATGCAGATGGCCTTCCGCGACTTCTGCATCCACCCACTTTTGCATTGTATATCTGTTTAGTCATTCTTTAGATATATATTCTTTATCTTAAAAAAAATAGTCAAAATATTTCCAATAACAAACAGGTCTTGAGAATTAACCATCACTATATAAAATTAGGCTAATGATGTGTGTGTGCTTGCTTACCTGATTGTGGTAGTGAGCCAGTGGGTGGTGGTGCGGCACGTGCCGCATCGCCGGGTGCAGCATATCCCCGCCGCTGCTGCTGCTGCCTTCTACCGGCTGACGCTAGAACAAACGACAACAGCTATTAGTTTAAATATGGCTTTACATGATTTGTGTATCTAGTGAATGCCATTGAATTTTATTTTTAAAATGATAACGTCTTATGGGAGGGAAGACCGCTTCATTAAGTAACGCGTTACGGCGCTAATCTGTTTGGCTTTATCTTTTTTTTCTAATCTTTCTCTCACGCAAGTTATTACTTCTGTTGGGCGTCCCGAGACGCAGACATTTTTCATTTTTTCATTGCGGGAGTGCAGCAGACAGGCAGGTGCTGCTCTCTTAAGGGAGACTGGATTCTGGTCACTAATGCCGGAACACAACACAAGGTTGTAATGGCGGCATACTCTAGACCAGGGGTGGTCGCCATCCAGTCGAGCAAACACCCTACCACCTGGCAGTGGGTGTTTTGTCGCCTCTTACAACAGCTCGCCCAACGCAGGAAATTGTATTCTTTCTCTGTTCCTGCACGGATAAAATAATATCCGAATAACAATAAAAGATTTACGATTTATTTATAAACAAGTACCTACAGTATTTTTTTGTATTGATGTAAAAGAATTGAAAATCGGTCCACAATTGACGAAGAAATCACATAAAAACATTTAAAAAACATATAGTCAATTAAGAACCTCTTTCTTTTCGAAGTCGGTTAAGAATTATTGTCTTTCTTTTTTTAGGCCCATCGTACATTGGTAGCATCTATGGTAATGCAAATATCCATAGAGAACGGTAAAACTCTTTGAATCAGGTAGTCCGGCAGTTGTTACTGAAGTTCTTCAGAACCGATGTGGTTGCAGTCCAAGGTAAGTCAGTTAAGGTTCTTACCTCCACAGGTTCATCCTTGGGGTCCGCTTCGTCGCCTAACTCGACCAGCTGGAGCGCCTCCTCGAGTAGATCGAATCGAGACTCCTCGTTGGTGACCAGCTCGCGTGGGAGTTCACCCTGGATTACGTATTCACCTGGGAAAGGAGAAAATTTTTATTGGTTTTGGATATATGTCGATTACCAGACCTTTATGTTGCAAAGCTGGTAAGCAGTTAGACGGCTCAGCTCATGGAAAGTGGCTGACATCGCCCATAGGCATTTGACGTTGCCAGCCTTTAGGACAGAATAAAGAGGGGATTGAGATATGAGATAGAGGGATTAGACAGAAGGAGCTGTATATAGGATCGGAATAGAGGAGTCAGTTATCGTACGACAAATGTTTAACTCAAGGATAACCATTTCACGCCTATATTCTGTGTGCGTGGTATCACACAGATCCAGCCAGTTACGCTGCTCTAAGACTTGTAATCAACATAACAATACCAGCGCATGGCTTTCCCGCGTATATTTTAGATTTATTTATTTAGGTTTATGGCTAGGCCTTTAAGCCAGATCTTAGTTTACAATATAGTCACTTCATTTTCTAAAGCCTATGTGTAGCACAGCTGAACTGTAGGTAATCAGCTAGTGCCATTCAACGGAGTTCTTGTGACAAATCAAAAGGCCACATTTGACTATACACTTCACATATCTCACAAAACACATCATTACTACTCAAAAACTATCAATATCCTACAACTACTGTACATTCTAGAGTAATTTTAGAAATTTTTAGAAAATAAAACTGCACAGCACGACATCTCCTTTCAGTTCCCGCCAAAAACTTCATTTATTTTAGACGATTTACTTAACCAGAGAATACCTATCGATATTTTAAAATTGGAACAAAAGCGTTCTATTTTTAAAATCGTACCTACATGTTAAGCCCGTCGATGCGATTGGTCAACCATGAAGGTCCTAAGATGGCGTCACCAATATGGCCGGCGAATTTTTTTGCCCCGCAAAACAATTAAAAACAAGCTTTTTATAACGCACACCGGATAGAATTATGTACGGACAATCGATTAGGCGAAAACTAAGTACTGTTTTTATTTTATTCGCGTGTACAAGGAAAACCATGTGCTGATATCATTCAAATCGATTCAATACGATATCCATGATTTTTAAAACAAATAACAAACACTGTGATGCCATTCTGAACAGACTGGTTCGTTCGGACAGTAATAAGCCATTGTTTAAAAGACTCTGTTACCAATTTTGTAAAATCCCTTCGACAATCTTCTTATTTATCTGACTTTGAATATTACAATCATTTGTTCAAAAATTTGAAGAGAGGTTTTTTATTGCAGGATTTCAGCAGACAGGCAAACGGCCCACTTGATGCCAAAGCGGCTACAAATGCGCTGCTGCTCTCTTGAGGGAGATTAGAACCTGGTCAGTGGTCACTAATGCCGGAACAAAACTTAACGTTGTTATGGCGACATACTTTAGACCAGGGGTGGTAGCCATCCAGCCAGGCAAAAGCCCTACCATCTGGTTGGATTGCTTTGTCGCCCAACGCAGGCAATTGTATTATTTCTCCGTTCCTGTACGGATAAACACACACTCATATAGGTAATTACATGTGTAAGAGGGTCAGTGTTAGTTGTAAAAACATAAAACTAATTTCATTAATTAATTTTAGTAAGGCAAAGCAAAGGCAGGCTTGCAAAGTCGTAAAGAGTGCCACCCTACGCCTTTTCTCCTCTTGTTTAGTCATGTTTGCTTTAAATAATGATACTATCTTTAGTTTAGTTGTATAAGAAATAAAGCTTTACATGTACGCATAAGTAGTATTTCAAATTGGCAGATTTGTAAGAAATTATCAGCCAAATTGCTAGTATAGCCTCTTTTTCGTAACTTTTCTACCGGATACAAAAACTAAAAAATAATTCTTTTATAGGCATTACCCTTCCCAAATTCCTTAAGACTATAAAATACTGAGCCTAGGTTCTCGAAGTCAATGAGTAAGTTATCCAGAGGGCTGGCCACGATACCTCGCTGGATCGCCATACTGATCCGTTCTCCAAGATAGGAACCAGCCCTTATAATACCTGAAGACTCACAGCATCAGCAACACACGGTGCAAGCGTTGAATAATTTTAAATAATAAATTTATAAAATCACATGAGTTATGTCATCTCTACGGAATCCTTGATCGACAGTGGACTTTAAGTATTGAACCAAATTTCTATTTTTCTACGAAACCCTAAAACAGTGTTTTCAATTCGTAAACAATTCAACAATCCGCAAGAAACAATCACTAAAATTGTCGACAACTTGACAAAAAAATACACAAAAACAGTGCACAAAAATTCTCAAAGAATATTAATAAATCATTTAACCAAAGTAAACTCCGTTTGTATTGTGCGCTGAAACTTTTTTGTTTTTTTTCTGTAATGTGGTCAACCCTTCCCGTGCCGTGGTGATAATCTGTTTAACTTTGAATGGGTATTACCAGCCCTCGGATTCGGTAGACGGTAATTATCGGTAGCGGGAGCGTCTTAAGTCGCTAAGTTGTAAATCATAAGTGACAGAACAACGGACAATGGTTGGTTTTTGTTTAAATCACATTTGGGTGACCGCAGACCGCTCTTTTCATAGCAGCCAACGGTAAAATACCAATGTGACAGTTATAAAATGGTAAATGCATGTGAGTTTCAAGTGGCGCCATAAATATATAGGCCTATATCTTCTTTGTCATAGACAAACACACATTATAGAGTATGCCGCCATAACAACCCTGAGTTAAGTTCCAGTTTTCGTGACCAGGTTCCAGTCCTTAAGAGAGCAGCAGCGCATTTTTAGTGCCTTTCGTGTTGTAAATGTCTATAGGCGATGGTAACCGCTTTCCATAAAGTGGACCGTTTGTTTGTCGGCTGCACTCTCCCACACTCTAAAAATAAGCTTTTTTTAAATACAAGCTTTTGAGATCCTGGATATCATGTAGCAGCAGTGAGCTAGCCAAGACAAGTAAACGAGCCCAAACACGATGGGTCTATCTTGTTCAGTACAGGAGTTCCTATGGCCACCTTTCGACTCCAGCATCATATCAGTTCCATGGTACCATAATATTGCATTGTCACGCGATATACATATGTGTGCAAAATTTCAGCTCAATCGGAAACCGGGAAGCTGGTCAAATTTTACTTGCAAGATTCCACCCGAACTTACATACATACTTACATCCATTGCAAGTTAAATAAAAAAAACTTGTAATAAAAATATATGTAGGTCGGTAACGCGTTAGCGTCGTCCCTGGTGTTGCAAATGTTCATAGGCGACATTACCCATTTTTCATTAAGTGGGCCCTCTTGAGTGACGTAATGTCATAAATTTTCAGTACTGCCTCAGGCTTAAAGCTAGCTCTGTGTCGAGTCTAAATCCATGCAATATAATTTTACGAGACGTTCTACCAGACACAAAAAGACTGAATGCATTTTCTAAACTGCTGGTCGCTTTTGCAAAATTCACTGTACAAACTCGACACCCCCAGTAGATTGATTATAATACTAGCTTCTGGCCACGACTTCGTTCGCGTAGAATAGTTTAAAAAAACAATTTAGAAACATTCTGAATTGGTGCTCCGCTCCTATTGGTCTTAGCGTGATGATATATAGCCTACATCCTGCCTCGATAATGGGCATCTAACACTGGGAGAATTTTTGAAATCAGACCATAGTGCCAGAGAATAGCGCGTTCAAGTAAACTCTTCAGCTTTTTGTAACATTTGTTTTTAAAACATGATACTACAGTTTTCACGTTGGTTAAAGTAATATTATTGACCATTCTACGAACTACCGTTTGGCCACACTTTACTCTCTGTGGCTTTAAACAATTAAAGGATAAAAATAATCCTTCTTTTGTATTTGGAGACTTTTGTCCCAGACGACGACAGCTTTTTGTATGACGGAATCAATTGAAGGTTGAATTGACTTCTGTTCTTTTATTTTATATATTTTAACATGTTTTTAAAGTTCCATACAAGAAGAAATTATCTTAAACATGTTTGTGTTTTATATATTATGTGTTGTATTATATGTAACTAGCGGCCCCGGCAGACGTTGTCTTGCTTTGAAAAAATAAAAATCTAGGACTCGATTCCAGCACCACCTACCGGTTCCAATGGGATAAAAAGTGGTTCTAAGCTACCAATTTTCAGCCAAAACGGTACAGCCGTACTTGAGTTACAAATAGTGTAACTAACACGACTTTCTTTTACATATATAGATTATCTACCTTATGCGTTGTGTTATGTATATTATACAGGTACCTGAGTGTGTATTTTCCATACATAGGTTTTTTAATATTATTTATATATAGTTAAATAGAAGCTTGTTAATTTAAAATCGTATGTGCGAAGTGGTGTGATGCGAAAATCTTATTTTTATTTTTTATTGCTGAAGCACAGCTGACAGGTCGAGGGCCCAACTGTAATGGAAAGCGGCAACCATCGCCTATGGACATTTGCAACACCAAAGGTGCTGCTGCTCTCTTGAGGGACACTGGAACCTGGTCACTAATGCCGGAACACAACTCAAGGTTGTTATGGCGGCATACTTTAGACCAAAGGTGGTAGCTATCCAATCGGGCAAATGCACTACCACCTGGCAAAACGTGGTAGCATAATGGCTAAGCGTATGCGTCCAAATCTCATAGGGCGCGGGTTCGATCCTGGCCGAAACGAATGCACTACTTAGTCAGTTTTCTGATCTAATGTGCATATTATTGTAATTACCACGTGCTAACAATGGTGAAGGAAATAATCGTGATGCAACCTGCACATCGAGATGACCGATGTGTGAAACCTGCCAAGCTGTCTTGGACAAGCGTGGCGGGTATACTGACCGGTCCCCTATAGTAGGAGGCTCAAGCCCAACAGTGGGACATTTATGGACTGCTTTTATTACATTGTAGTTTCACCCGCGGTTTTTGGATAAATCACACTGTCATTATAAATTATACCCTATGTATATATTGTACAATCTCACCAAAATCCATTCAGTACTTTTTGTATGAAAGAGTAACTAACAAACATCCATACAGTCTTACAAACTTTCGCGTTTATAATATTTAAAGAGATAGAGATTATAGAGATGTGCGATGTATAAAAATTATCTTCTATGGAAATTTTTTTCATAAAATGAAAACTACAGTGCCAAACTGTGTTAAATTTTTAGGGGAACAAATGGCAACTATTCCGCGTCGGACTAAAAAAGAATCATGTAAATCGGATCATAAATCTCAGAGTGTATCATAATCTCGGTGTACATACATTAAAAAAATCATACTGGCCAATATATTTTCTTAAGTTTTCGCGACTTGTACACATAATAAAACTACGTTTTAACGGTTTTAAGCGCGGTAATTTATTTTAAAAGAAAAAGCATTTTAATATTATATAATTTTTTTAGAACTAGGCATGTTTGCTGAAGAGTTTCTTGCGCCGCTTCTTCTCTTCAGCCACAACATGTTGTGAAGCGGTGGTAAAATTAGATTAGGCTCCCATAGAGTAAATAATATCTATAAACAAAATTAAAACTAAATAATTAAAATGAACAAGTTGGCGGTAGGCTGAATAAAAACTTTGACAATACACGTTAGACAAATGTCATCTTTGTCTTCCGTGACCACGGCCACTGAAAAGCGGCCGAAACGTCGGATAAACCAAAATAAAATAAATTACCGCGCTCAAAACCGTTAAAACGTAGTTTTATTACATACCGGCCAAGTTAAGAACCTCCTCCTTTTGGAAGTCGGTTAAAAAAGAATATATACGTTTTTCTATTATCTGTAGATAAGCATTACTCAATATACAACAACTATAGCATTAGCCTTGACAATGACTTGTCACGGTGCGCGGCCGCCGAAAGCGAAACAACTATAGATCCGTGGATCATTCGCTTGTTTACATCGATCGCGATTTAACTATAATTGTTTGCTTGTCCATAGTTATATACAGAAAACAACGTCGCACTTTTAAGAAAAATAATTCTAATTATTACGAACGTTTGAAACTTTGATTTGAAATTAATTTCAAAATTCTCAAAAAAGGGTCAAGACACGTCATTTTTCGATTCACAACAATCGTTCTTCAGTTGCATGCTTTTTCATTTCCTGAAGGTAAACAGACAGACCTGGCCGCCAATTCTGTTCTTACTATCTTAAAAGATATTTCACTTTTAATAGACCTAAAAAAAATAATTTTCTTTAGGGACAAACAAAATTTTGAATGTAATGAAAGTAGCAAAATATGTATATACAATTAAGGACAAAATTTGAATAAGTACCATAATTGAAAAAAAAAAAAAAAGACAATAGAAACAAAATAAGTCCCAAATTGGACTCAATCTCAGCATAATGCTAGCCAACAAGGACTAGCGCTGTTCTTCCGTCTGGGACCATAAAGAGAAGTCACGGTGGACAACACACATAGCAACAACAATATAGTCAAGGTGGCGAAATCTGTCAATAGTTTCCCCATTGACGGACTCCATACACCTCTCATTACCTTCGTGTTTAAATAGTTACGATGACAATAAATCAGGCACTGAAGCTAATATACCATTGAGTTGTCGTCAAAAAAAGTTAAAAAACGAGCGGTATAATACGGCCGGCGTAACTTGGCGAATGTGAACATAGGCTCTGCGAACTTTAGCGCATGTAAACTCGTGAAGAAAATACATGACCAACTAGTACAAAGCAATGAAAAAATAGAGGGATGAAGGGCGACCATTTGTATTCACTGACGAGTCGTATGCCCACTCATCACACGAGTGTACATGCTCTAAAGTTCGCAGAGCCTATGTTCACATTTGCCAAGTTACGCCGGCCGTACTATAATAACGGCGACCCCCTCAAATGTCATTATTTCGTCGCTTATGGGCCCTAATGTGACTGACTGGCAAAGCGAATTTGTTTTTAATTCCCGGTCACATATCGCACAGTATAGTTGGCCAGCGCCGTTGTACATGTAACTATAGGAGGGCTTGGGTCGCTCTTTGCGAGTTTGACGTTTGGTATCCATATATTCTAAGCGCTTCTCTTCGAAAGCCTTGACTTTATACAATATAATGCAAAAGTAGCATTAGTAGTATCTCGCCAAAATCACCGGACACTATCGTCTCAATCGTAGGTTTGTCAGATTTCGGTATTTTGCTTGCATTCCAATGGCGTGCCTGTGGCGCACCACTCCATCTTTGTGAATAAATACAAGCGAAAATTAGCGAAATAAAATTGTATTATTTTTGGTACCTCTGTTACATTGATTTCGGCTAACGCCTTTTCTGCTAATGGTAATTAATACAAATTTCTTTCAATTGAAATTCTGTCGCGAGGATATTGAGAAGATATTGTGGATTTAATGGAATACGAATTTTCGACACTAACGCGATGGAATCGTACATTGAATATTTGCAGCTGCAAGATATTACTATAGCAGACTGGATACCATCACCTATGGACGTTTAAAACACCAGACGGGACACCAACGCATTGCCAGCCTCTAGGATAGGATAGAGGGTTGAGATATGGGGGATAGAAAATGAGATAGGGGATGGTACTGTTTTTTCCTATTTTTGATTTCACTCTGGGACCGATTCCAAACACCCATACCAGAGAGTTCGTGTATGAAATGTATTTACTATGGCAGGAAACGAACTCGGCGCCTCTGGGTTCTAGAGACTTCGGCCAGCTAAGACTTAACCCGCTCAATCACAGAGACTGTCAATTCAATTTTTGAGACATTCTGTTCAATCCAAGACAATCAGCGCTGTGACAGCTCTTCTTGACACAGCACAATGTTGAGTTGTCGGCCTCATTGCCGTGAATGTACTGTACATTTTTCTTCAAAATATTTTGTGTTTTATAAAGTACTTATGTATTCATGTTTTGCCCGTGAATCCTGTTAGGTTTACGGTTTTATTGTAGTTTGATGTGCATTCATTCTAGCCATTAAATATTACTTTCTTTCTTCTTTCTAATTGTAAATTATTTGCCGATCAGAGTCGATTTGCCCGCTGTCGTGGCAACAATTCCCGATTAAACCTTTTAGCTACCAAAATGTAAGAAAGAAAGAAAAAATATTGAAAGAAATAGCGACGTACTTACATTGCTTACATGTATCTTAAAACCAAAAAGATTTTGAGAATTTGTACGTCGCCTTTTTAGCAAACAAGGTTTGCGCTCAACTTATAGCATTTACCAAAGGACCCACCAACCACGAGCCACCACCCTAACAGGACTTTAAGCGGTTTCCTTTGGTACACCATTCTGCAAAGACATAGCACACACCTTCCTGACAAATTCCATGTGTACATTACCTACGTAGCATTTTTTGAAATCAAAAATGATAGGACAAACACTCGGACATGACTATTTCATAATGGTAGAGTTTTTACCACAGGTACACTTTTGTTATAATAATACTAATAACTTAGACATTATTATAATAGTAATGATTAATAGATAAAGGACGTGAAAAGAGAGAAACATTTGTGAAATAACGAAAGCGGCGAACTACAAAGTATTAACGAAACCTAAATCCTAAAAAAATAATTAGATAAAGAACAACCGTCTTCCCTCTCATTCCCACGCAAGAAGGTTCCGAAGTCAATTTATTTAAAAAAAACTGTATCAAAACCAGTACAAAAAACTCACTGTACCTCTCTCTTTCTAATTACATATGAGAGAACGAGATGATACATAGGGTCAATTTTAAAATTGGAATGCGGTCCGCGTGGGTTGTAACGCAAGATGGCCGCCGTCTTAATAAGACTAAATTAAAAACAATTGTTTGGTGGTTTTATTACAATTGATGTATTGTGTTTTGTTTTATTGATCGCGATGGGATTTTGATTGGACGGGAATTAGTCTCCCACGTCTTTTAAAATACGTAGCTCCTAAAGCTCAAATCATACATAACCATACGCTTTTTGTTTTATTGCGAAGGTGGCAAGCAGGCTGCCGGCCTAACGGAGAGTGGTGACACCAAGGGCGAGGAAAATGAGTTGCCAGCCTTTGGGATACTGATTGAAGTACAGGAAATATAAATAACAAAATCTACTCTACACAGCAACAAGGTTGCATTGATATATGTGTTTTCAAATTTAACAAGAATTACTTATTTTTTATACTAGACCGAAATATAGTTCCCGCCAAAATAACCAAGCAAAAACCAAATCTTGAATTCAAATGTTGCTCTGCACGATTTCTGTATCCAGCGCGTGTCAACTATCCATGAATAATTCAAGTTCTATTATAACCTTCAGACAAAAAACGTCGAAATCTAGGACTTAACTGTCGCCATTCGTTTTTGTATACGAATATACAATTCTTCCTTATAAAACGCACGCAGAAGGTTTGCCGATGACTACTTGCTACTATTGTATTGTATTACTTACTATTATTTTATGCGTGCAAGAACGGAGAAAGAATACAACTTCCTGCAGCCAGGCGGCCTGTCGTAAGAAGCGACAAAACCACCCACAGCCAGTATTTGCCCGACTGGATGCTACCACCCCTGGTCTAGAGGATGCTGCCATAACAGCCTTGATTTGTGTTCCGGCATTAGCGACCAGGTTCCAGTTTTCCTTAAGAGAGCAGCAACGCATTTGTAGCATCTTTGGTATTGCAAATGTCCAAAGGCGATGGTAACCGCTTTCCATCAGTGGGTCATCTGCCTGTTTGCTGAACTCCCGCGATAAATAAATAAAAACTGTTATTGTATATACTTATGTAAAGTATAGTATGTTTCATCACAATGTTTTCCTTCACCGTTATTAGCACATGGCATTTGTAACAATATGCACGTTAGGCCGGAAAACTGCCTTTGAGTTTGGGACGCGTGTGCTAGCCATTACGCTACCACGACAACTTTTTTTTATTGCAGGAGGTCAGCAGACAGGCAGACGGCCCATTTGATGGAGAGCGGTTACCATCGCCTATGGACTTTTTTGCAACACCAAAGATGCTATAAATGCGCTGCTGCCCTCTTTAAGGAGACTGGAACCTGGTCCACTAATGCCGGAACACAACTCAAGGTTGTTATGACGACATACTTTAGACCAGGGGTGGTAGCCATCCAGTCGGGCAGATGCCCTACCACCTGGCTGTGGGTTGTTTTGTCGCCTCTTACGACAGGCCGCCCGGCCGCAGGAAATTGTATTCTTTCTCCGTTCCTGCACGGAGAGGACTGGACTGAAATGGATACTTCTTCAACTATTTTCCTATATGAAATGATTCTCCTTAACTCTACCCTCCATATTTACAATAAACCTGCACAGCTAAATAACACACTTCAAGCACCTGACAAAAACCATCAAAAAAACCTTCCAACTACCCGCCAAAATGGCCAAAACCAAAAATATGATTCTAATTTTAAATGTGCTCTTTAAACGATCAGATACTTTATTGGAATTTTAGTTTCATTCCAATTTCAAAAAGGCACGATCCTCTCGAACGCCTCTTTGTGATACAAAAGCGAACGCGTGGGTTTGGACCGAGTACCCTTTTTCGACAAATTTTGTTTCTTTTTGGATCGAATGCGTACTTGATCGACATAACAATGGTGTCGAATGCGACTGATTTATCAAAAGGTACACTTCGACTTAAAAAACGAATAATATATGGTAAAAATGTAAAGTCTGTAGTCTCTTTAGGGTTTACACAGCTCACCAAAGAAACCCTCTATATCTCTGGTGCTTTCTATATTGACCAGTATAGCTCTTGCGAATATATTCATAATAGTTCTTACTGCATTGGTTTTGGTTTTTAAGATTTATACAGTAAACTAGGATATGCCCCGGTACACAAGTACCACAGCTATCGTTTTTGTGGAAACTACAAACCACTCCTGAGAAATTCTCGCATGATTCCCGGGATAAAAATGATCACACATCACACCTATTTTTTAGATATGATATGATGTACGTATGTATGTGTGTATATATATATATATATATATATATGATTCTACTTTCATGCTTTGCAATGATGCCGTGCCTTATGGGCTCAGTGGAAGACCAGCGCTGGGTTTTAAAAAATCAGCATTATGCTGAGTCTCATGCTGCTTTCAGGACAAGATTAAGTTGTTAGTTTTAAATATTTTTACAATTATACCTCACTACACCAAGAATTTGGCCTGAATAAAATTATTTTCTTGCGTTCTTTCTTCTTTCACATTTTTAACCGACTTCAAAAAAAGGAGGAGATTCTCAATTCGTCGGGATCTTTTTTTATGTATATTCACCGATTACTCCGTGATTTATGATTCGATTTACGGGATTCTTTTTTTGTTCGACGCGGAATAGCTGCCATTTGGTCCCCTAAAAATTTGATATAGTTTGGCCCAGTACTCTTCATTTTACGAACATTTTTTTGTTCCCGTTTCTTGGGACCTATATTTTTAAGAAACGCGGCACCATTCGTATGTCCACCCATACATGGCTAGACACTAAAAAGTAACAAATAAAAAATAAAATCTTCGTTTAATATATATTATCTAAAACATCTTAAAGTCGGTGCTTAGTAATTTTCAAAATATACTTAGTAATTTTTATGTTTTACTTTGCGCCAACTTCAACATGTTTCAGATAATATATATTAATAATAACAGCTTTAGAAATATGTTACTTTCTAGTTTCTAGTTTAATAGTTTTTGAAGTCGGTTTTTTTAAACGAAGTTCTTATTTATATTACATAAATATTGCTATTGTTGAGTGAAAAAACCACTTTAGAACTCGATGTTTTAATTTTTTTTAATTGGTCCTAAAAATCCCGCGGCATGCCCAGAATAAAAAGTAGCAGATTATAAGTCTTAGAAGTTGCTGTCGATCAGCGAAAACCGTATCAAAATCGGCCCAGTAGTTTTTACGTCAATCCCGAACAAACAGACAAGAAATAAAAAAAAATTGCATCGAGTTCTCCGTCGTCTATATAGACTATTCCAGTTTTTTTTTAATAGCTTCAATGTACAGACACGGCAATGACTGATTAAGAAAGACATTTGAATATATATACTCGTAAATGGAGAAAAACTAAGAACTCTGTTTTGTCAAAATACCTATACTCTTACCCTATGAAGGGTCCCAAATCAAAGTTAATAATATTTTTTGGAAAAAAGAAATAAAATATTTATTTCCAAATACGATACAAACAGGCAAAAATATTAGGAAATTTATGCAAAAATTATATGCCATAATTCCAGAAATAAGATTGTCACTCAGTATTTTCCTGCGGCGAAACGTGGTTCAACATAGCATTGATTTTCAGCACCCACTTCCGATATATTAACTGTTAAAACATACATCAATGTAGTAAGTGCATATAACAAATATAAATACAAGAAAGTTTATAATGTTGATAGTTTAGAATAAAAATAAAATAGTAAACAACAATAAAAAATATTATATTCAATCTTATACCTCCGGGGACATACTTTTCATAGACGCGAAAATAAATCAATATTTTGACATATAATAACGTCAAATATTGATCGATCACTGTCATTTTAGTTGTGACAGATAAATGCATTGTCACATTTTCTTTTTCGGAGACGAAGAATTATATAGATACGCATATTTAACCTGTGCAGAACGGTAAAGAATACTCATTCCTGCTGCTAGGTAGGCTATCTTAAGAGAAAGCTAAACAACCCCTAGCGTGCACCGCTGAGGCAGTTTTCAGATGTGCATAACGTTCCAATTACCACAGTGAAGATAAACATGTGCATAACGTTACAAATATCACGTGCTAACGGTGAAGAAAAACATCGTAATGAAACCTGCACATCGAGAGAGTCGGTGTGTGAAGATAGCCCTGGCGGGTATACTATGCGTTTCTCAATAATGGAGGACCAAGCTCAGCAGTAGGAAGTTTATGGGCTGTTATTATAAGGGGAGTGGGGTAATAGGAAATCTCCTGTTCGCATGAAGAATGATGATGAATGAATAACTTTATTGCAGACCACAAAATGATAAAGGTACTACAATGGTCGGACTTAGAAAGACGAGCTGCTACAGACTATATCAAAGCAGTATGTAATAGCCTGTATGCACTCTGTTTCGTGCTACCCAGGACTGGTGAATTATGTATGTATTATTATAAGAATGGTATTGTTCACATCGCGCGAAACACGATTCGTTCATGGCTAACCGTTTCACGCCTATATTCCGTGAGTGGCATCACACCGATCCAATCAGCCTTATGGCCTGAAATCATGTTAACGATTCCAGCATTGCTCTATCACGTAAAGAAATGTTAATCCGCGTACTCACCTGCGAGCCGTAACGGTAAGCAAAGATCATAGTGCGGACGTGATTCGCGAGCGCACCGCGAGTGACATCGGCGCGCTCGAAACGAAACGACCAAAACCACGTATTAACTTTTGTAACCGTAACCGTTGCTCGTTACTGTAACCAAAAATCATAGTGTGAACGTGTTACGCGGGCGGACGAATGTCAGTTTTTTTTTCGCGAATCAAAAGCCCTAGTAGTCGACGCCATCCAAGGCACCGGTAAAGGGCGCTCGCAGTACCTACGCTCGCTAGCCACGTATACACTAGAGTTTCGTTACTGTGTCCGCTCGGTTACAGTTACAGCTCACATATGAGTACGCGGCCATAAAAGGTGCTCGTTAGGGACCATGAACGAAGATCGTTTCACACGTACAGCTAAGCACCAAAAGACGCATTGACTGATAGGAGAGCCAGAAGATTGATTGGCAATTATAACTCTTTTTTATGCTCAGCTTTAGAGTCATGAGCATTATCGCAGGGTAGCAAGTCTGTCCGTTTTCTATCGGATACACTATAGAGAGTGTGCTGTAGAACTTTACGATTTGGTTCCGCCATCCTCTTTCTATCGTCGGACAACCAGACGCATCGGCTTGCGCTGTCGCTACATGTTGACATACCACTGGATAACTAAACGTTTTGCCTCCACCTTTCTTGTGCGCACCGCTGTCGAGTGGAAAATTTGCCGGAGTTTGTGTTCCTCGATTCATATAAATAAACCAATGGTCTTCAATTCACGAGTGAATAGGTATCTACTGGAAAAGCGTGCTCCATGCTAGACCGCATGTTTTTTTTTTTGAGGCGTGGGAAATGCATTTCGCACACAACCGGGTCGTTTGCCAGGGATTGGACCAAAGCGATGAGAAGTGAAGCCACGAATAGCCACGAGAGTCAATCGCTAGCATGTGTAAAGATTCGCTACGTAATACTCCACTATAACCATCCTATGTCCTATGTGTCTCGCGCTTATGGCAAGAAGACCGTGAGACTTGGAACGTAGTTAAGCCCACGCTGATCCTAGCGCATAAGTGCTTGAGAAGTGCAAACTCACTTCAACAACAGAGGGATGACTCCTCCGCTCCTTAGATGCTGGAGGGCCTCTACAGCGGTATTACGGGAGATTTTGCGCATTTCCTGGACACCGACTGACGTCGATACCCGAAAGACACATGCGCACCTCTCTCCCTTTATCCTAGATCGCATCTTGACTTCAGGGGAGATAGCTGTCAAACGCGAACCTCTACTACAATATAAAAAATGTACCCACTAAAGCACTTTTCAGTTACGGTTACATCTGCAGATGTGTACGAGGCTTTATAGATCTAGGAGATTTTGAAGTGGATAAAATACAGATCTGATATGTATAAATCTATGGGTTCCGATTCAGCCAACGCCTCTTCGGAACCCCGAAAAACATTCAAAGCATACAACTAGATATAAATTATCAAGTCATTGCAAGTGAAATTTGTGTTTTTGCTTTTCTTACTTTTTTATAAACAAATAATGACTTGTAATAAAACACAACTCAGCGCCATGATTTGCGTTTATTGAATACTCTTCCGGTGGCGTATGGCAACACTGATCGCGGCACTCAGAGATATTTAGGAGCGATTAAAATTATTCTGTAATATAATCGAACGCAAGTGTGTTGCTCACAAACTTCTATTGTTATCATCATTAATTCACAATAGGCAATATTCAGGCAGTCGTAATGGCTAGCGCACGCGTCACAAACTCAAAGGGCGCGGGTTCGATCCTGGCCGGAACGCATGCACCATTTAAGCAGTTTTCTGACCTAATGTGCATATTGTTACAATTACCACGTGATAAAAACGGCGAAGGAAAACATCGTGATGCAACGTGCACATCGAGATAGCCGATGAGTCAAACCGGCCAAGCCGCCTTGAACAAGCGTGGCGGGTATACTGTCCGTTCCCCTATAGTGGGAGGCCCGAGGCCAGCAGTGGGACATTTACGGACTGCTATTATAATGTATATACCAAAATTGAAAAGCCTTAACCGCGAAAGAATATTGAAAAACGTGGTATTATGAATAGCAGTAGGTAATAAGTTTACCTATGTTGACTTCGACCCATGCACTAAAGATGTATTTAATAATGATGACTGTCTGCACCATGTACGCTATGTTAGCTCTGGCAATTGGGGGATTTCCAAAACTCAATCAAGAGACCGTTGATTCATACAGAATCAATTTTCTCAAAAATAAGTGTAACATAGACAGAACATGAACTTTTGCCGAACTGACAAGGGGACCCCCAAAATCACCAACAAAAATAATTACAATTCATATTACTGTAAAAACGCTTGGACGGTGTGGCCCCTAGGCCATGATCGTCAACTAAGAGCTCTCAAAATATGTAACCGATTCTTCAGGTGATCAGAAGGCTGGTCGCTACTTTGAAGAACGGATCCGTTCTTAACCGGGCAAGAACGGTGAAAGAATAGAATTTCCTGCGGCCAGAGGGCCTGATACCACCCTTGGTCTAGAGTATGCCACCATAACAACCTTGAGTTGTGTTCCGGCAATAGTGACCAGGTTCTAGTCTCCCTTAAGAGAGCAGCAGCGCATTTGTAACGCTTGGTGATGCAAATATCCATGGGCGAGGTTAACCGCTTTTCATCAGGTAGGCCGTCTGCCTGTCTGCTGAACACAAGCAATAAAAAAGAGCAAATCCAGTGACGCAACGTAGCCAGCCTCTGGGAACCTGACCTATTGACTTCGATGACCTACGCTCAGTATTCAGCTTTAGTCTTAAGGGATTACAGGTAAAATACAATATAAGTTAACTAGTATATAATTTATGTACCTACATCTTCTTAATATATATAATTTACGTGTCACGTTGTTTGTCCGCGATGGACTCCTAAACTACTTAACCGATTTTAATCCAATTTGCACATCGTGTGCAGTTTGATCCAACTTGAAAGATAGGATAGGATGAACTTTTTATACCGTTGGAACTGGTAGGTGCACTGAGATCGGGTTCTAGAATTCTCCTAACCACCGGGGGCGATTATGTGATTTTATTTTTGTGTCATGAAATAAAGTCTTTTAGGAATTCAGAAAATATGGCGACACGAAGTTCGCCGGTCAGCTAGTTTTGATATAAAATCGTGTAATTGAACATATTAAAAAAGTTAACGTTAAAAAAAATACTTTGTGTGTCGTTATATTAGCTAGTGGCGTGGTTTGTTATTACGACAAATAAATTAAAAAGTAATTATCTACTTACTCTATGCCACGAATGATCCTACTCCAATTTTCAAATTTGGAATCTTTGTCGCGTTCCAAAAACGAATGTTAGAATCACTTGACACTAGTCCACTGAATTTTATTTTCACATCACACGATTGTCTTTGGTTATAGCACAAAAATGTTTTCAAAAATACACAAATTAAAACCACCCACCCTCTTATATAAAGGGATGAACACACAGGATATGCCTCCACAGACGTGAAACTCGTTCTGAAGGGGAACCTTTGTCCAGTATTACTGGTTTTTTTCATTGTGTGTACAGCACAGCCTATATCTGCCTATGAGAGCCGAACGCAACAATCGTTGTATATCTGTCCTTTGCGTTCGCGATTTAAACGTATACGAGAGACAGAGATGGATGTACCGGCTTACACGCCCCGCCTTAAGGACGTATGTACGGACTTGTGTGGAGGTTTTTTATATATGGTTCGAGTATAGGTATATTTATTTAAGGAAAATTATAGGTTTTTTAAGGTTGCAAAGGATATTTTAGAGGTCTTCTCACGTGTGATCACGATTTCTTAAAATCGATGGATATATACATACGTATGTATTATAGGTAGGTATTACTTTCCAATCGGCTTTATTAAAATTATAATTTATTTAATTATTATCCTGTGGAGGTTTTCATTGGATATTGAAGAGTGATATGTTTTTCTAAATGTTTTTTTTTTTTCAAATTGAATTCGGCCAAGTGCGTGTGAAGGTGATGCATGTCTAATGTTTTATTATTTGATTAAGGAACCCATACAAAATATAATTGAAAAAAAAGCTTTCGATCAATCGGTAAAAAAATTCTAGCAAAAAAGAAACCGACTTCAAGAGTAAGTAAAAAGCAAAAATATATTTTTTAACACATCTTGAAGTAATTGCGAAGTAAAACAAAAAAAATACTATATTATGCAAATTTGTTGTTGATTTTTATGTTTGACTTCAAGATGTTCTAGTGAATATACATATTTTTGCTTTTTCATTAAAATTTTACTAAACAACTTAAGAAAAAACAGTGATCACTAAAAGAAACTAAGTTGTAGATAAGTTAATATGAAGTATGTATACAATCGCTGTCAGAGGGAATCATGGTCAGAAGGCTGGCTGCATTGCTACGCTGTGTAACGATGCTAATTTAATGGGTATAAAATGAACCAGCCTCCAGATCATGGATAGAGTCAAAAGTTTCATTCAGATGTCTTTAAAGAAACTCTTTGCCAATACCCCTCGGACTCAATGTTTCAACCCCAAACGGCACAACTATGTAATCCCTTCCTGTTTCACTTTTCTTTCATCATATCCTAATTAATTGGGGTCGGCACCATATGTATTTTCCTTCCACACTCCTCTATTCTGACATACATCTTCTGCCAAACCAGAAATCATCATATCATCCTTCAAACAACCCATCCATCTCTTTCTTTGTAACTTAACATTAGCTATGTCACGTGACTTTCATCCTCCTAATTATATGCCCATACCACCACCACCACCACATATAACCTCTTCACAGAGTTCCATCTTTGCGCCGTTTAAGACCTTCAGCTGTTGTTCAGCGTTGCCAGCTCTTGACTTAGTCATTTGGAAGATATGATAGTGCCAGTGTCGATGCAATTTTTTTTTTTAATTTTATTTCAAATTTACGTAAGTAGGCTAGTACTATATGGCATTCAACTACAACGGAATTTATATGAAACTATCTTGAAGTGTAATGAATCCAATGCAAAGAGAATCTAAAGAAATGATGCTGAAGATATATAAAAAACATATGTACACGACGATTCAGAGTTTACTCTATTTTTGAAGGGGGTTAAAATACAATATTTCACAACAGTAACTTTTGGATTAGGTTAAGGACTTCTCGGTGAGCCATGCCGTGGAAGTTGAGGTGCCGTGGTCCCAGGGTCAATCTCTATTGCGAGGCATGAGTCAACCAATTTTATCCGTGCAGAACAGAGAAAGAATACAATTTCCTGCGTTGGGGCGGCCTGTCGTAAGAGATGACAAAACAACCCACAGCCATGAGGTAGAAGCATTTGCCCGACTGCATGGCTACCACCCTTAGTTTACAATATGTCGTTGGTTGTTCGGCATTAGTGACCAGGCCCCAGTCTCCCCCTTGAGAGAGCAACAGCGCAGTAGCACCTTCGGTGTAGCAAATGTCCATATGCCATGGTAACTGCTTTCCATCAAGTGGGTCGTCTACCTGTCTACTCTACTCGAGCAATAAAAAAAACCTACGCAATTATTAAAGTGTTATATTATGTGAATACTATTATTAGTAAAATAAATACTCATATATATGTATTTAAAAAATCTAGTAATATTTGAGTTCATGCACCATTTGTACCGCAAGATTAGCTTAGTAAGTTAGGTTGTCTGGAAAAGAGCGCTATAAGCGATAAAGCCGCCTATTGTTTTGCCTAAGAATATTTTAATTAAGAATATAATTCTAAGAAACCTTATTTGAAGTTTCTAATAAATACTGGTACCTACTGACGAATTAACTAAGGGCCGCTTCCATAATGATTGCTTTTAAATGAAATTAGTTAATCAACTAACTGCCTAAATACGTTTTACACATAACGTATTTAAGGGTGTTAAATACGTTTTGTGTTTCTTAAATAAATATAAGCAACCTTTTGCAAGGGGCCCTTAGAAACAGTATCAAATTAATTAACATCGAATTAAAATTTCATAATTAGCTTTTTTCTATAGAAACGTGACTCATGACAACGTTATGTTTGTCAAAACTTAAATTTCTTAAACGTAAAATATATTTTATGAAATAATAAATCATCAGTTTTAATTTAGTTGATTCGGTAATGTGTGACTTCTTAACTATTGTCTTTTCCTGCACCACCTACATAGCCTGAGTCAAATTTCTTTGATTTAGGTTGCCTTGAAGAGATCGCTTTGAGCGATAAGGCCACTTATTGTATTATCTAGAAAATATTGTAAATATGGTGTTCTTGCAATTGTATATATTGTGTGCAGTAAAGTGTTATATCTCTCTCTCTCTCTCCTATGAAAATGAAAATATTTATTTCTTAGGAAACACATGCACAATTTGTAGACAGTTGGTGGAATATTTTTTTAAGCAAAACTTACTTGTATCAGCATTGTATTTAAAAGTTTCTAAAATATTTTCATATTATAAATGACATAAAATTCATATTACAAATTATTTTATTATAAATTGTATAATTGCATTGTAAATAATGTTACTGTACTTAATTTTCATTAAGTACAAAACATAATAATCGTACAAAAATATTTTATTACATTATCATATCGTATTGCTAGGAAAATAGTTACTGCACTTGATATTTTCATAAAGTACAGAACATGAAATTATCCTATATCCATTCTTATCTTTAATCTCCTACTAAACATACTAAATTAAATTTGATAAATGCCAAATGTGACTTTATAGAACGGCCCAACTATACAATGTATTGCGTCTGTTACTTCGCTGAGCAACAAAGTGTTATCTATATCACCTTCGTTGGCGTAATTGGTCAGTGGTCACCCATCCAAACACTGACCGGTCCCAACCTCGCTTAACATTATAGACCATAACCGACCAACGAGTGGCGCGATTGAATATTAAAACCAATAATGATTTGGCGATTTTTGAATGTACATCCCAAAATAAGCGGGCAACTTTCACTTGCTTTAAACAGCGGAAACGGAAGCGCGGACATGTTCTAGTCACGGTGACGTCACAAGATGGCTGCCAGTCATCGCACATCAGCTATTTCAATACAATAAGAGTGTTGTTGAACTTGGGAGAGCATGTTAGTATACCATGCTAAACTGTTCATGTTAATATGCGTAGCAGATGAGCTTCTATAACTGCACCCACGTTTTTTTTTAAGATAATAATAAGCATCTTTATTTTCTCCCAAAAATACAAGTTCCAGTTAAAGAATGTTACGTTACAAATAAGTCTTACTTCTACGATACACAATAATTTAATCAAGAAATGAAGCAGAGGGAGATAGGAGTCCAAACCGAGAAGACCCCGTCCTATGTAAACTCCTGGCTTCCGCATCTCGTACAGTATAATACGGCCGGCGTAACTTGGCGAATGTGAACATAGGCTCTGCGAACTTTAGCGCATGTAAACTCCTGAAGAAAATACAGTGACCAACTAGTACAAAGCAATGAAAAAATACAGGGATGAAGGGTGACCAATTGCATTCACTGACGAGTCGTATGCCCACTCATCACACGAGTGTACATGCTCTAAAGTTCGCAGAGCCTATGTTCACATTGCCAAGTTACGCCGGCCGTATTATACATAGGTGTCTAACTAATAAAAATGTAAATACAAGGACATAAAGTGTGCGTTTTTATGCTAAGATAAAGAAGCGAAAACATGCGTAAGTGCGCGCGTGTGTTTAAGAGCATGTGTGTTTAAGTGTTTGTGTTGTTTGAGTAAGAATATGCGTTTAGTGTTTGTGTGTTATTGTGTACATGTACTAAATAAGGATACGTTATAAATGCTGATTATTTTTTATGTTATAATATTATGGGTACCCTAGCTAAAGCAATGCTATGTATAGGCCTACTTTATTCCGTTCAGGGTGATAAAATAATGCACGACGACCTTCGTGTTGATGGACCAATCATCTGATATTTAAGAAGAAAAATTAATGTTACGAGTTGAGGGACTCGATTTAAAATGCCGTTGGAATTATTATAGAGTTTATTAGTACTATACAACAACGTACAACACAGGTACAAATATAACTGAAAACAACAAGTCCAAACGTAATGCAGAAGGTCGTAATTCAATAAAACGCGCAGTCCGTCACTATTAGATTAGTACACACGTCTCGCTTTGATCGTGGTTCTCGCTCGACTGCGCCTCCCTGAATCAGGCCATCGTTTTATACTGCACACATGCAATGTAACCGTATCGTAGTCGACATATATATTATGGTAACCATAATTTATTTATGTGATAATATCAAAACTCTTACACTGCACGGTTAATTAATTCAAAATAATTAAGCCCACTACAATTATACAAAGTATCAATTTAATACAAAGAAATCTTAAAATCACTATATTTTTACAATCTGACTCCAAGAATATACGAAACAAATTTCAAACTTCAACATGATTCGATGAAAGTTTTCAAACAACACGAGAAGTTATTTAAAAATGTATAAAATCTCCCAAATGCTGAAGCGCGATGACTTGGCGGCCATCTTGTGACGTCATCGTGACTCGTGCCCACCATGGTCAAATTGTGAAAAGAGCATTTAGTCTATGGTGTAAATATTTCTATTACTGATATTGACATAACCTCTAGTCTGAGAACATTTTTTTTGCCTCCTTACAATAAATATTATATTTCATAAAACTACTTTTTAACGGTTTTAAGCGCGGTAATTTATTAAGTTTTGGTTTGTCCGACGTTTCGGTCGCTTTTCAGTGGCCATGGTCACGGACAACAGAGGTGACATTTGTCCAAACGAGTATTGTTAGTTTTATTTAGCCTACCGCCAACTTGTTAATTTTCGAAAAGTCAATAAATTACCGCGCTTAAAACCGTTAAAACGTAGTTTTATTAGTTATACAAGTCGCGAAAACTTAAGAAAATATTAATATTATATTTTATTAAATTCAAACGTTTTTATCTAATATAATATATAATGGCTGAAGAGATTGAATGCGCTAATCTCAGGATCTACTTGTCTGATTCGAAAAATTCTTTCAGTGTTAGATAGCCCACTTATCGAGGAAGGCTATAGGCTATATATTATCACGCTAAGACCAATAGGAGCGGAGCACTAATGAAGAATGTTTCAAAATCGGGGGTTTTTTAACTACCTTTTTTTCTATTCCACGCGGACGAAGTCGCGGGTTCAAAATAAGTTCCAGTGGACAACACTTTTCGAAGGTCATACATGTATGTCAAAATTTAAATCTACTTTCTATTCTATGTACACCGCTTCGCAATAGCTGTTCAAAGAAAAAGAAGTGGAAAGAAGCTCTCCAGCAACACGAATAGCTAAAAAAGGTTTTTTCATCGTAATTTTTTTTTGTTGCTTTTTTATAGCTAGAGTACAGCAGACAGGCAGACGGCCCACGTGATGGAAGCGGTTACCGTCGCCTATGGACGTTTGCAACACCAGAGGTGTCACCAACGCGCTGCCGGCCTCGAAGAAATCTTATGACACCCTTTTTAAAAAACCCCATGGCGAAGCGCTGTGGGAAAACCACGGTTGGGAGCTCATTCCAAATCGCCACAGTGCGCAAAAGGAACGTTCTAGAGAATCGTTGCGTACAAGGGCGAAGCGGTTCAAGGAAGTGGGGATGAACGCCCAGCCGATGGCGTCCGGTGCGGTGGTAAAAAGAAGACGAAGGCACCATTCTAAACAGTTCCTCGGAACACTCTCCGTTATATAGTCGGTAGAATACGCAGAGAGACGCGAAGTCTCTCCGAAGGCCAAGCGTGTCTAAGCCGTCTGTGAGTATGGGTTCGTCGACAATGCGAACGGCTCGACGTTGGATACTGTCCAGGGGATTCAGCTGGTAATTATTTTATATATTATCTCAGGCCCTTTTTTAATACGTACAGAAGTTATTTTACAATTACTTTTCAAGGAATGAATGGAGTAGTAACAATTTTTGTTTGTTACCGTCGCTATCCGTGCAGGAAGAATATAATTTCCTGCGGCCGGGCGGCCTGCCGTAATAGGCGACAAAACAACCCACAGCCAGGTGGTAGGGCATTTGCCCGACTGCATGGCTATCACACCTGGTCTAAAGTATGTCGCCATAACAACCTTGAGTTGTGTTCCGGCATTAGTGGCCAGGTTCCAGCCTTCCCTTAGAGAGCATCAGCGCATTTGTAGCACCTTTGGTGTTGCAAATGTCCATAGGCGATGGTAACCACTTTTCATCAAGGGGGCCGTCCGCTGTCTGCTGAACTGCAAAAATAAAAAAAAATAATGACATACTAAGAAAATGGTTTTTATTGATTAAAATATTTTTTTGCATAATTAAAAAAAATAGCATTCGTCGCATCTTCTCTATGTTAACTATAAATGTGCGAAATTTCATACTCCTCCGCTCGGGCAATTTTCGTAAAAAAGGGTTCAAAATTTTTGCTTCACGTATTAATATATAGATGACTAAGTTGGAAAGAAGAGAAGATTTTTTTTATTGCGAATATAAAAATGGTTATAAGGGGATCTTTGAAGAGGAGGAGAAAGAAGACTAAGATGGTATGGACATGTAAGGAGGAGGAATGATAGTCACGTGACTAAAAGAATGTTAAACTGCAAGATATTTAATGGATATAAATGTAAAAGTGGACTAAAAAATTGATTGATGGATTGTGTGAAGGATGATTATTGCTGTGACAGAGGATGTACCTATGTCAGAACAGAATAAAAGAGAGAAAGAGGGGATGGGATATAGGGGACGGGTGAGGTCAGACAAGAGGATCGGGATACAGGAATAGATTGGAGGGATTGAGATTGAAGGGGGAGAAATTGGTCATCGGAATTCTCACTCATCTTACTGTTACATACCTACCGACAAAGACCGCACAGCTGCATGCTGTAAAAACGAATTCTTTTATTTACTTCCTGTTTACACTTTAAAAACATCTATTGTTATCGTATTTATTTTATGGCTGTAATTAATGTCGAACGAATTAAGCCTTGTTTTTATTTAATTGCGTGAAGTTTGCCAGATGTGTGTGAATGGGTTACCCTTGTCGGTATTATACAGTTTACTATAAAACAATACCCGAACGCAAGGGTGGGGCAGTCAAACGACGACTACGATACGATTAAGACGTGTAGTACTTTCGATCAGCGACATAGTGACGGACTTAGCGCGTATTGAATTGCATTGAATCGTGCAGTGTGAACTGGTTGCATCCAGTTTTATTTTGTACTTGTTTTATATTTTTTTATACAGTCTAATAAACTCTATAGTAATTCCAACGGCATTTATTTCAATTCGAGTCCTGTAGCCCGTAAGATTACGATACACGATTAGCTCAAGGCTCACTTCACGCCGACATTCTGTGAGAGCGTAGTATCACACCGATCGTCCGGCACTAAGTAAGAGCTGCAATTAAGATCATCTCCACGTAAAATTCTATTCCATTATCTAATTCTCCAAATACGACCAAAAAGTAACCCATATCTGTTAAGATACAATTAACACTTCTCTCTTCAAAATATTGCAGAAAAAAAGGGTTGGCCATTTAATAACATCTACCTGAACCCACAAATTGGTGTTCAGAAGCCATTTAGTAAAAAAAAAATTACAACTTGTCCATGGCTTTTAAGATAATGGCGATTTGTTATCTGTGGTCTCGACAAAAAAATCTGAGACAAAAATCGAGTATAATTTAACGAGAATTTGGGCACCATGTGTTTTTGGATTTCGAGAATATTTTACTATAAGTGAAGTTTAGTTTTAAAAGAGGCTATATTTAAGCTGTGCTTAATAAAAATATAAATACAATCCGCTCCCGGGAAAAATCCCGCGGGATTCCCAGGATATATAGTAGCAGATTTTAAATCTAAGAATTTGCTGTCGATCAGCGAAACCCACATCGAAATCGGCCCAGTATTAGTCTTTAGACGAAATCCAAACAAACAGACAAGAAATCTTAACAAATTGCATCGTATTCTCCATTGTTTATATAGTCTATTCCAGATGTTTATTTTTAAATAGCTCAATGTACAGACCCGACATGTTTATAATTTTATAGATTTTAGTGCACTTGGGTCCCAAACTAAAGGTGAAGAGTTCGGCAGAACTTTGACATATAAATTTCAGTCTTCACAGAGCTAGCCACAAAATCAGTATTATATTGGCAACCCTTCTCTGCTTGTCCTCCAAGAAAGGTTTCTTCCAAGATCATCCATTGGTTCCTGTCTAGTGTAAGTCAGTCCAAAGTGGCTGTGTTACTTCCTAGATATCATCAGAATGTCCGTGAATACTGGCTATATAAACAGTGACAAACCATATTTGAAAAAAAAAGAAACCGCATTCACCTGCATAAATTATACAAAGTCACAATGAAGAAAGAAAAGAAAATTCTCGAAAATGAAGAAAACCAAAAACAGAATTCCAGTAACGAGGCCAAAATGGCGTCAGAACAGAACGCGCCCTCCGAATTTCATTAAAATAAAACACAGCCATTAATAAAAGAGAAAAAGATTAATGTCCTCCCAACACAATGCGTAATAAATTAGGAACGATATTATATCCAGAAAGGGGACCTTTCCCGCCATACGCCGCCATTTTGACCGCCATGTTGTTATGAGACGCCCTCTGATTGGTCGGCTCAGTTACTAATCAATACAATGTCTCTTACAACTAAAATGTATTAAGCGCCTTTGAATTCCTTATAGCAATTGTTACTTTATACGAATAACAGCAAGGCACTAATCAGGCTTAAAGCTTTTTATGGTATAGGTATTAAACAATACACAGCAGATGGTTAAAGTAATTGACTTCGATATTAGATATTCTTCATACTAACATATACGAATACCCCTGGCTTTGTTCGCTTATATATTGAACTAGCTTCTACCCGCGGCTTCGTCCGGATGGAATAGATAAAAAAACAAGTAAATTAAAAAAAAAACCCGATTTTGAAACATTCTTCACTGGTGCTCCGCTCCTATTGGTCTTAGCGTGATGATATATAGCTTATAGCCTTCCTCAATAAATGGGCTATCTAAAACTAAAAGAATTTTTCAAATCAGTCCAGTAGTTTCTGAGATTAGCGCGATCAAACAAACAAGCAAACAAACTCTTGAGCTTTATAATATAGTATTATTAGTATAATATAGCAGTTACGTCTGTGTTATGCGTAAAATAAACCGGGTTGATCCTAGACCACAGAGAGTTAACGAAATTCATCATGTCAGGATCGGACCCAGATCCTCCGCGTCCATGAGCTAGGCGAGGCCAAAGGCCAGACCAGACCACCAACCACAGACTACGTATTAAGGGCAACAAACTCCACTACAAACATACAAAATATCATTGTTTTGATGACATAACACAATTTTTTTACTACATCCACCTACCCCGTCAGCGTACTGGTAAAACGTTAAATCATGCTCTACAAGCGTTTTGTGCGATACAAAACTACATTCAAAATTGTGATGAGGTGTAGTGTAAAGTTATCTACCACGATAACCACACTGCAGTGCTTGTAGTGAGAAAGCTCAAGAACGAAGAACACACCAAGAAGGAAGAACACCTCGCCGTCAGATGTTCCAAGTTGGTATACTTCTCAAGGCTAAGTGTTTTTTGAATTTATTTTTGAAATGAAGCTCTTTAGAATCCTTGTGATTTGAAACTCGATGAAACGAAATAAAGGCGACACTAAAAAGAGATATTAAACAATATTACAAAATTCGAAGGGCCGCTTACATAAGGTTGCTTAAATTTATTTAAGAAACACAAAACGTATTTAACATCCGTAAATACAATTAGCGCTTTGTGCAACGTAAAATTAACCGCTAAATATGTTTAAAGAACTGTCAATACGTTTTGTGTAAAACGTATTTAAGCAGTTTAATATGTGTTTGCTACTAAGGCAACTTCTTCATTTCATAAAACCTAATTACATTAAAACATTATACTATTAAAAATCACTCATGTCGCTCGCCTTACATACGTCTAAACATCAATACCTAATAATTTTTATATACATAATATACATACTAACTTCACGCCAGGTCCTTTGCGGAGTAGGCACGAACAACAGAGCGCCATTAAGGCTTATTTTTACACACCTCACTTGCTTCTTTGACATTCATAGCTCTTGTCATGCACGCTCGTCTGATGTTGAAGCTCCTGACATCACCTTCTGCTAGTACACGATCAATTTGATCATGGAAGGTGCGTCGTGGCCTGCGACTTCTGCATCCATCCACTTTTACGTGTATATCTGTTTAGTCGTTCTTTCATCATTCATTCTTTCCACATGCCCGAACCACCCGAGGATAATAACAATCGACAAATAATTTATATATAAAATCTAAATACATAAATAGTTGTGAAATCGTAAAATATACAACTTGAATTCACAACAGAGTTTAAATTCAATATATTATTAACAAAACAATATGATTATCTAATTTATTTAAAGGCGATCGTTATGCAAGCGGCCCTAAATATGCAGTTATTAAATTATTTAAAAAACAACTGGAATAGACTATATAAACGACGGAGAACATGATGCATTTTTTTTCTTGTCAGTTTGTCCGTTTGATCGGGATTCACGTAAAAACTACTGGGCCGATTTCGACGCTGTTTTCGCAGAACGACAGAAAATTCTTACAATTAAAATCTGCGTTACTTTTTATCCGGGTAAATCCGAGGGTATTTTCCCAGGAGCGCGAGCGGTTTGAACTTGTTCTTATGTAAATACTGCGGTATTTTGGGTTCCAAAAATCCCGTGGAAATTTCGATTAGCTTTCGAGCCTTTTTTGGGGGTTATTACTAAAAAAATTTTTTATAATTTTGTTTCCCCTTCAACATTTCAATTTTCCTATTATCGGATTATTCACTGAGGGCGTCTTAACAGTTCTATATATAAAACCCAAAAAGATTAACAAGGACCCTACACATCCCATATTTCTTATGTAATTCGAAATCCAAACAAAATACATAGACACAAAGCTGCGCCGGCGCATTCATAGCAACGCGCATTGTATTGTGATTAATGTTCATACGACATTTACGTCTCAATTCTCAAGAGATTGGTACTATCATTAATATTACTTATTGTTGATATTTCATATTGAAAATTGTTATTAAAACTGTTACATAAAAATTTAGGGTAGTTACGACCTTTTTATCTCGAAGTCAGTATTGTTGGTTTTAGACTAACTTCGTAAAGGAGATGGGGACTTTTAGGGCCAAAGAAACGTAATGAGTTGAGATATGGCTTAAAAAGAGCGTTATATTTTTCTATTTCAAAATCAAAAACATCCGCCCAAAATTCTACATGGAAAACGAGAAATCTGAAAAATATGTTCACAAATAAAATTCAATGCAAATTATCATTTTAATTGATTTATGTGAATTTCAACAATTAATAATATAAAAATCACTAACAGCGCACGATTAATTCATTCAAAATAACTAAACCCACTACAGTTGTGAAAACTAGTGTTCGTCCGTGGTCGAAATTCGACCATAATAATAAATTTAAACTTATAAGTTTAAACATTATTAAGGTTCTGCTGTCAAAGACTATTTCTATAATTCACAGATTTCGCCAAGGCTACACTGTTAATTTGACTTGAACAATTAACAAAAGAGTATATATGCGTGTGTGTGTGTCAAATACATGGTAGTGTGTGTCAAATACATGGTAGTGTGTGTCAAATACATGGTAGTGTGTGTCAAATACATGGTAGTGTGTGTCAAATACATGGTAGTGTGTGTAATGTTTCTTTATTGATTTCAAGTATTTTTGTATATAATTAAAAAAAATAAGCATACTACCCTCCTTCTCTATATAAACTATAAGTGTGGGAATTTCCATACTCCTCCGTCCGCGTAATTTTCGTAAAAAGCGGTACAAAGTTTTTGCTGTGTTTTTGCTCTATGAATTATTATACAGATAATCAACAATAAAAATAATTCTTAAAATCACTTTCACCTTTTTACTATCTATAACAATTTGCGCCATGATACGTACCGAAAACTTATGACGCATGCACACACTTCATCCTATTATGATAATTCTTTTACGGTGCAGGATGTCAAACTTTGGAATATGCTGCCTCTTACTGTCAGAGAGGCCAAATGCTTACCAATATTTAGAAATTTGCTCAAAAAACAGTATTTGTCCACAAATAGCTATGTCTGATTAACAGAATATAGGTAATCATGCTAATACATTTATTATAATAACTTATGTATTATAGTATGTATATGATTATATATATATATATTAGGGTGGGTCAAAAATTTTTTTTTTACAAGTGACACGGAAAAATCGCTTGCTAGACACCTTACGAAAATTCTCACCAAGCATGAGCTCTTTATTTTAATAGGAAGATTTCTTATGTTTTGAAATCGAAACTTTTCGAATATCTCATCCAGAACTTTTAAAATCCGTACACATGAAAGTTTGATGATGAATATCTTTTGAACGGTTAATTTCATCGCCAAAACAACAAACCATTTTTATAGAACAGTTAATTTCCAACAAAAATTTGTATTGCGCACTTTGTAAAAGTCATTTATTGTCGAGTTATAAAATTCATAAACAAAAATGAAATTTGTATTAAAATAATCAAAATTAAATCCTTAATATCTTTCAAATGGTGAGGTTTACGGAAAAAATATAAGATACCTTTTTTGTAGAGCATTAAATTTCCTAAAAAATTCTCTCGGAACATTTTTCAGTTCAATCGATAAATGATGAGGTATGAATTTTTTCTATTGAACTGAGAAAAAAAATACAAAACTGCGATGCGGAGGATCTTCCTATTAAAATAAAGAGCTCATGCTTGGTGAGAATTTTCGTAAGGTGTCTAGCAACCGATTTTTCCGTGTCACTTGTAAAAAAAAAAATTTGACCCACCCATATGATGATATATATTTATATATGTATGTATGTATGTATCTATCTATTGCCTTTTTGCTGCACCACATATTCCGTCTGATTCAAATTTTTCTCATTTAGGTTGCCTGGAAGAGATCGCTTAGAGCGATAAGGCCGCCTAATGTATTGACTAGCAAATATTGTAAATATGGTCTGTTTCTGTAATTCTATATTTTGGTGTGCTATAAAGTGTTATCTATCATCTACCATCTGGGCCCAAAAATGTATGAAGCGTATCCGTCTCATTTGAGATGTAGGAGACCCGTATACAATTGTCACGTCTGTCACTCTTTCTGTATGTTACAGACATTTTCGTCGAAGACTTCTGGGTCTATAGGTCTATAGATTGACGAAATTCAGAAGATGATTTTGGGGTAACGTAGTAAATTAAAAAAGCAAAAGACACTTCAATGGTCTGTCTATGTTTTGTCTGTTGTTGTGAAGTTACAAAAAGAAAATTGCGAAAAGTGTTTTCAAAAATAAGTGTATAAAACCACTAATAAATACACACACATTTTGCCAGGTGGTAGGGCATTTGCCCGACTGGATGGCTACCATCCCGGACTAGAGTATGTCGCCATAACAACCTCGAGCTGTGTTCCGGCATTAGTGACTACGTTCCAGTCTCCCTTAAGAGAGCAGCAGCGCATTTGTAGCGCCTTTGGTGTTGCAAATG
This sequence comes from Dendrolimus punctatus, assembly GCA_012273795.1. Classification (NCBI taxonomy): domain Eukaryota; kingdom Metazoa; phylum Arthropoda; class Insecta; order Lepidoptera; family Lasiocampidae; genus Dendrolimus; species Dendrolimus punctatus. The sequence goes on from CM022556.1 coordinate 4,598,038, forward strand.
TCTATAGGAGATGGGAACCGCTTTCCATCAAGTAGGCCACCTGCCTGTCTGCTGAACTCCTGCAATAAAAAAAATACAAAACAAAACTTTTATTACTCTGCCAGCCCACAACCTAAAAGTCTTCAGCTATGGATGATTTAAAAAATAAGCTAGGTGAAAAAAAGCGTGAAAAGTGTACCTTTGATTTGAATTATTAGTCTAACTTAGCTCCTAGGAGCATTAAGTATATGTAATAACTTATAACCAATGTATACTTATTTAAATTTCATTTTTAACATTTTTTGTTTCTTTTATTAAAAAAAACTTCAATCTTTCTTTGGGCTCCCCAACACATTTAGATACAAGCCCGTCTAACGCAAGCTACGTCACTGTTCTACATCTATTAAAAATATTTCACCTCAAAATACAATATTTCAAAAAGCCACTTTCACAAAATTTATTCATCGAAAATCAAAATTTTTGTTACAAAAGTTAAATTACGAAATCCAATTCTTCGGGACAAAAGAAATTTCTAAAATGAACATTATCATAATAATTTCGATGTCGATTATCATCGGCGGTGCTGGAGAGAACATCTTGTGACGTGTAGTGATGGGACATAATATAAAAACTTCAAGACTTTTCAAAGTATACTATTAGACACATCATATTCATTGTTTAGCTGTAATAGTGACCTCGTACGCGTTATCCATACATAAGGTTCTTACATAGTAAAATGGGGATTGTTCACAAAAATTATTATATAATATTACCCTCTGATTTTATATTTTTATTACGTAAAATAGGGTATTTTAAGATACTAATTTGAATATTTTTGTATTTAAAGCGTTAGTTTTTTTGTAATTCGATTTTAAAGTTATTTCTCCGATGACGTCATAAGGCACAAGTTTACATTGATTTCTTTGCCTAGAAAACAAAAATAATAAAAGCAAGTTTTATCTATATCTAATCATAGTAATCTGTGCTACTTATTTAAATATCACTGTAATTACTCATTACGTATCGTGATCATTTTAGTGTATTTTGTCGCTAGGCTTATAAATTTTCGTGTTTAACCATTATTATTTTCTATAGTTATCGTTAAATTTTTTATAGTGGTCTTTAGGGAAAATCTACGTTACATAACTTAAATCAAATAATGTACAGCTAGATTTTTTTTACACCTGAAGCAGGCAAACAGGCAGACGGTCCACCTGATTGGATTTAGTAAGGTCAAATAAAGGTCAAACGCATTTCTTACAAAATACAAGAAGATCGTACGTTTTTTGGAATTTTAACTAGACAGAAATGATTAGGAACACTATTCCTCGAAATGGTTTTTCAAATAGCCAGATTGAAAAAAAGTGAACAATCCCCATTCTAGTGACAATTATCCTACATCTATTATTCATTTTTAATATATAATATAACAAATATGTAGAGGAGGCTTTAAATAACCAATTTAAGAAAGAGAAAAACTTAGGAACGCTAGTACCAGCAAATTCGGAATATACTTTAAAATTTTTGAAGTAAAACTTATTATTAATTTAAATACTAAGCTAAAAATGGATAGAGTTGGACATTTTGTGAAGTTTTGAAATCCATAAATCATATTGAAACTAGAGCCTTCCTTTTTAGTATTTTTTTAGTTTCCTATTTTAGTTATCGTAAACCTCTCGTGTCGTTTGTTCTAAGTGAAAACACGACATCTGAATAATATGTGATATAATATATTTTAAATATGTAATATTTTGCATTAAATATAAAATAATTTTGAGCTTGATAAAAAAATTATAAAAATAATAAACATTATAAAATTATCCTAATATTCTATATTTATCTCATTCTCTCGTAGACTGCTTTGCAAAGTTTCACTTCTGTTGTGTGTGAATTGCACACACACACTTTTGTTTGGTTACTTCTCTATCTGTATGTTAAAACATTACGAGAAAATTACTGAACGGAATTAACTAAAATTCGACACAGCTTACCTATATTCCGAGTCAACACCTATGTATGCTGATTATTTTAAAAGTATGTTTAGGTGTTATTTTAACGCCTGTTATCCTATTTATTTATTTTATATGTAAATAGACAACACGATCGCAGAGTTATTTTGGCCACATATGTCTATATCACGTGTTGCGGAAAGAGAGCCCCCCCCCCCTGACCCGCCCGCCGGAGCACCGCCGACGCCCATAGCTCGCACAATTAGCATCTAGGCGTCGGACGGAATATGGTGTATATAAGCGGCCTTGGAAACCGGAAAAAGGTCTAAACCACTCTCACTCATTCTCACGCGCACTTGCTCAATCTTAATAGCACCAAAACGTAATTCTTCTAAATATAATTTAATAGTAAATAGTTTAGTAACAATTTTTAAAAGAAGTTACTGCCACCAATACCACGGATATAATCTGTTTGTGGATAAATAGTATTGTAATACCTGATCCGAGGTACAAACTAGCGGGAACGGAGATTATGTAACAATTAGTAATATTAAATACTTTGATTCACATGACGTTTCCCATCACTAACGCCGGCCTCTTTCGACTAAATGAGACTGGAATATAACCACATTAAAAAGAACCGCCACTTCTTCCTTTTCAAGAACAAAGGAGCACCTTAAAAGGATTTCTCAAACACGACAGAGGTCTCAATAATTTGGCCATTGTCCTACAAATGACAGCAGGGTATTTTCGTTATATTTTTTTCTTAGTTCTTAATTCAAAATTTTCGACCAGTCATCGAGTTTTGTGGCTAGTGTTTTTTTTTCAATCATGTTCGATTTTTGAAATGGGAGGACCTTTTGGCGGGAACTTGGAAGGCGATGGTTTGTTCTATCAAAAAGCGTAGGTATTTTTTTTTAAGAGTTCATTGTTTTCTAATGTTCGAAGTTTCGCGGGAAACTGAAGTGCGACGTATATTCGTGAGGTTTAATTTAAAAACGTAACTAATGGCGGATTTTCATTGATTTTAAATAAAGAAATAAAATTACCGGCTTCGTCATTAAGTATTTCTTCTAAAAATATATTGTAAGATGTCTAAATATCAATAGTGTTGACGACAACCTCTTTGTAGGTTTCACAATCAAAGAACATTTTCTTTATAGTATTCGTTTATCTATATACATGAAGCAAAACTTTTTCCCATGAGCTTTTGGCGGGAACTGAAAGGAGATGTTGTGCTGTGCAGTTTTACATATATACATACATAACTTCACGCCAGGTCCCTTGCGGGGTAGGCACGAACAACAGAGCGCCACACAGGCCCATTCTTACACACCTCACTTGCTTCTTTGACATTCATAGCTCTTGTGCAGTTTTATTATCTAAAAATGTGTAAAATAACTCTAATATGAACAATAGTTGTAGGATATTGATAGTTTTTGAGTAGTAAACACATGATTGTTTGTGAGAAATGTGAACTGTATAGTCAAATGTGGCCTTTTGAGTTGTCACAAGAACTCTGTTGAATGGCACCAGCTGATAACTTACAGTACATCTGTGCTACGCATAGGCTTAAGAAAATGAAGAAACTATATTGTAAACTAAGATCTGGCTTAAAGGCCTAGCTGCCAAGCCATAAACCTAAATAAATAATAAATAACTTTTTACAAGTTCTTACGACGGACGAGTATGAAATATAGAGAAGAAACGAATGATAATATTTTTTTTTTAAATTATGCATAAAAAATATATAAAATAAATAAATAAAAGATTACACACACTGCCATGTATTTGACACACACGCACGCATATGTATTCTTTTGTTTGTTGTTTGTTGTTGTTGTGCAAAATCTGCGGAGTGACGCTCGCGGAGCGCGTTCGTAATACCGAAGTAAGAAAGAGAGTTGGTCTGAAAGAGAGTGTCGGGGTGAAGGTAAGGAAAGGGATGCTCCGGTGGTTCGGGCATGTGGAAAGAATGTATGATGAAAGAATGAGTACACAGATATACAATGCAAAAGTGGATGGATGTAGAAGTCGCGGAAGGCCACGACACACCTTCCATGATCAAATTGATAATTAGCAGAAGGTGATGTCAGGAGCCTTACAACACACAACACACGAGACGAGCGTGCATGACAAGAGCTATGAGTGTCAAAGAAGCAAGTGAGGTGTGTAAGAATAAGCCTAAATGGCGCTCTGTTGTTCGTGCCTACCCCGCAAGGGACCTGGCGTGAAGTTATGTATGTATGTATGTATGTTTGTTGTTCTAGTCAAATTAACAGTGTAGCCTTGGCGAAATCTGTGATTATAGAAGTATATTCTTTGACATTAATTATTGTGGTCGAGTTTCGACCACGGGCGAGCAGTAGTTATTATATAAATTATTGTTAAGTGTCACATTTTTAGAAAGAAATATTTTCTTTCTCTATAACATCTGACAGAGGGATGCGTTTTCCAAATCTGCTGGTGCTATGACTCCCTTGATTTTATAATACGTTGTACAACCTAAATCCCTCTTACATACATACATATTGATTATATTACCTACAGATAGATTGAGTTTTCTGTAACGTGAACTGCATCCTAAATCGCCATGTACGAGTATCCATTGTGTATATAAAAAACACCGTCTGTCGGTGCGGCTGTTGGTATAAATAGCTGATTCATTTGACAAATGAAGCCTCACGCTGTCGCGCAGGGGGGGCTGGCAGGTCCCTAGGGATACGTCTGGGCACGAAACAATGGTTCGCTTTTGCTGTGCCGCGACTACTATATCGGATCAGCGGATTCTGATAATACAATATTTAGAATTTTTGTCTAACTTTCTGTTAGAGTAGGTAGACAGATAATTTTTATTTGCAAAAATGGCGACGATATTGTTTATAAGTGTGCCGGAATTACATCCGACACAGTGATTTTCCGTGCAAACTTGTGATTTGCAACAAATATCTAAAGATGTTAAAATGCCGTTGGAATTACTATAAAATTTATTAGAACCATACAAACACGTATAACATAATAACAAATATAACTAGACACTACTAGTGCAAACTTCACGATTCATTAACACGCGCAAAGTCCGTCACTATATCGCTTATACACGTCTTGTTCGTATCGTAATCCTCGCTCGAGTCCCCAACCCTCCGTTCGGGCATTGTTTTATAGTAAACTGTATAATACACCAATCGACTGCTTGTACTGAGTTTTTCCAAGAAAAGGTAATCTGCACTCCTAGTTAGTTATTCTTGCAAACGGCCAACAAAGTCGAAAACAATAACGATAGGCTATTGTCTAATTGCAATTTTACACACAAAGTAAACAAAAGAGTTCCAAAGGCGAAAGGTAACAAACTGCGTTTTATGACAGGCATGTACGCATTTCTTTGTCGGTATGTAATATTTCTAATACTCGTATCTAATCCGACTTGCAGTGCAGGAAATCACGTATAGCAAGCCGGCATTACAGCCCTTATGTATTTAAACACAAATACATAGGGGTAGCTACCCCTCAATACGAATGTTTGAAATGGGGTGGGAATAATAGAACCACTTTAGGGGGAAAAGTATACGGCGAATAAAGGACTTGAAGTTTGTATAATAATATGATGTAATTATTTAAACTTATTAATCGCTATACCACATATATACCCACATGTAAAGCCCTGGTTCATTTTTTTTTATTCAACAATTTCCTGCGGCCGGGCGGCCTGTCGTAAGAACAACCCACAGCCAGGTGGTAGCTCATTTGTCCGGCTGGATGGCCACCACCCCTGGTCTTAAATATGTCGCCATAACAACCTTAAGTTGTGTTCTGGTATTAGTGACCAGGTTCCAGTCTCCCTTAAGAGAGCAGCAGCGCATTTGTAGCACCTTTGGTGTTGCAAATGTCCATAGGCGATGGTAACCGCTTACCATCAAGTAGGCCGTATCCGTGCAGAACGGAGAAAGAATACAATTTCCTGCGGCCCGGCGGCCTGTCGTAAGAGGCGACAAACAACCCCAGCCAGGTGGTAGGGCATTGCCGACTGGATGGCGACCACCCCTGATCTAGAGTATGCCGCCATAATAACCCTGTGTTGTGTTCCGGCATCAGTGACCAGGTTCCAGCTCCCTAAAGAGAGCAGCAGCGCATTCGTAGCACCTTTGGTGTTGCAAATGTCCATAGGCGATGGTAACCGCTGTCCATCAAGTGGGCCGTCTGCCTGTCTGCTGATCTCCTGCAATAAAAAAAAAAAAAAAGGCCGTCTGCCTGTCTAATGAACTGCTGCAGAAAAAAAAAAATACATTTGTATAAACACATTAGGTTAAATTATAATAATGTTACAACTTGGGCACAACAAAAACAAAATCCACCTGCATATCTAAAAACAACACATTTTATTACCTGCCAGCATTTAAACTAATTGTAACTCTTTTATGATTATCTTTTGTTTACTTTGTGTTGAAAATTTGTAATTAGAAAACAGCCCATTGTTTTGTTGTATTCTTTTATGGCAGTCATTAGTCAGGTGTGGTTAAGGCGACTTAGATACGAGGAGATTGCATTTGTGCAGTATAAAACGATGAACTGATTGAGGAGGAGGCAGTCGAGCGAGAACCACCAGCGAAGCGAGACGTGGGTACTACAATCGGGGATGTAATAAGTGACGGACTTTGCGCGTTTTATTGAATAACGACCTTCTGCATTACCTTTGGATTTGTTGTGTTCGGTTATATTTGTACCTGTGTTATGTGTGTTTGTATATTTCTAATAAACTCTATAGTAATTCTAACGGCATTTTAACAATAATATGTGTGGAAATAAATCACCATTTGATTTTGAGTTTTTGTACTGTATATTGTTCATTGGAACTCACCGATGCAGTGCTCTTGTTCTCTTCTTCTGCTCCAGATCAGCACAGTCGAAGAGTTTTAACTTATTTTATATTTATGTACTTCGCGAGACGTGCGCACAGTCTTATTTTATAGCGTTTTTTATAACGACGGAGCGGTGAATTAGTGCGTGTGGTGCGAGCGACGTACTAGACGGAAGGGGCTTGCATCACTTGTCGTGCGTTTTAATATAATTTAACAAATTATAGATGCCGAAATAGACGGCAAGTTTAATTATAATGAAGAAACATAAATATAAAAAAATGCATAATAATTACAATATGTCTTATATCTGGTTCCTATATTTTACCGTTCGCTCGTTTGCCTTATTATCAAACACTAACTAAACCTCATTAACAAAATTACTTGTGCAGCGAAAGACGTCAGACAAACATCACTTCTCTCCATTTAACGACATGTCTCTATAACGCCCTAAAATACACAGTCCCTTCAGTGTCGTTATCTAGAGTTTAAACTGTAATTACTATAATAACTATTTAAAAAAACTTACCGGTCTCAGTGTCGACAGTGTACGACAGTCCAGCCCATGGATCGTCCTGTTGAGAAAAGGTTAAACAAATTTACATAATATCTAATGTTACATGCCGACAAAGAGTGAATGCACACCTGCTCGCCATAAACCTGGTTTATTACCTTTACCACATTTGGACTTCTTTTGAATACTTTGTGTTTAAAATTGTAATTAAGAAAAATATTCTATTGTCATAGTACTTGTTTTATGGCAGTCATAAGGCAGGTGTGTCGAACTAATTCTTGAAACTCGTTTTGCGTCGAAGTATATTGTGTTTGTATAGAATAAAAGAAATGCCCGAACGGAGGGGTGGGCAGTCAAGCGACGATTACGATACAAGCAAGACGTATACATTGATACGCTATATAGTGACGGACTTTGTGCGTTTTTGAATCGTGCATCACGTTTGTACTAGTTGTATCCAGTTATATTTGTAAGTGTGTTATACGTGTTTGTATAGTTGTAACAAATTCTATAGTAATTCCAACGGCATTTTAATTCGAGTCCCGTACTTGTATCACTTACCATAGAAAAAGAGTAGGTACTAAAAAATAACAATTCGGTATTATGAAGGCATACTTTAGACCAGGGGTGGTAGCCATCCAGTCGGGCAAATATGCTACCACCTGGCTGTGGGTTGTATTGTCGACTCTTACGACAGGCGGTCCTAACGCAGCCTCTGCGTCATAGTGAGGTTGGTCGCCAAAGGCTTAGCCCGCTCAACCATAAAGCCGTCAAATATCTACAACGTCCGTTGGTAAGTTTTGAAGTTGCACAACCGAGACGGTAAATACTACTAAAACACACATCGAGTTGTTGTTTTTTTATTGCAGAAGATTAGCAGACGGGCAGACGGCCCACTTGATGGAAAGCGGTTACCATCGCGTATGGACATTTGCAACACCAAAGGTGCTACAAATGCGCTGCTGCTCTCTTAAAGGAGACTGGAACCTGGTCACTAATGCCGGAACACAACTCAAGGTTGTGTCGACATACTTTAAACCAGGGGTGGTAGCCATCCAGTCAGGCAAATACCCTCCCATCTGGCTGTGGGTCGTTTTGTTGCCTCTTAGGACAGGCCACCCCAACGCAGGAAATTGTTAAAATATTACATGATTTCCCTTTTTGGCAAAATTTCAAAAAAGATAATAATAAATGTTACTCACTTCGACTTTCTTAATCTCGGTATCCAACAACGACGCCTTGACTTTTTCGATCTCCTTTTCTTCTTTCTTCTTCTGTATATTCTCTTGGACTCTCTTGAGCTCTTTGTCTATCTCATCACCCAAAACTTTCGTCGCTTGAGGACCCTCCTGTTTGTTAAAGAAATATTCTAATTACAATTAAATTTTAGCATTAAGAGTTCGCCCTATGTAACTGTATTGATGTTATAACATTTTAATTAAATTCTAGGAGAGGACATTAAGAGTACACCCAAACCTATCCTATTGATGTTATAGGAAAACATGTTTAGAGGGCTTTAAAAGTCCAACCAATCCAATCGTATCGTCATAGCAGAGAGCATTAAGAAGCAAACATATCCAGTCGCTACGATTTTTTTTATTGCTTGAGTTCAGCAGACACGCAACGGCCCACTTGATGGAAAGCGGTTACCATTGCCTATGGACATTTGCAACACCAACGGTGCTACAAATACGCCGATGCTTCTTAAGGGAGACTGGAACCTGGTTACAAATGCCGGAACACAACTCAAGGTTGTTATGGCGACATACTCTAGACCAGGGGTGGTAGCTATCCAGTCGGGCGAATGCCCTACCACCTGGCAATAATAGTGAATGGTTTAAAAGCCTACCCTATTCAATCGTGTTACTTCATACCAGTGTTTTTCAACCCATGGGTCGCGACTCCTAGGGGGGTCGCAGTCTTGCTCGGGGGTTCATTACGCTACCACGATTTTTAATAATGAATATAAGTAACAAAATAGAGAAAAAACATAAACTTAGTCTTTTAAATTACTAACTTTTTGTCTGTCTATAACCCAACCAAGGGGATCGCCAACATTTTTCAACCTATAAAGGGTTCGCCAAAAAGATTGGAAGCACTGTTCTATACATACAGATAAATAAAAGAAATCATAAAATGAAAACTACTGGGCCAAACTATGTCAAATTTTTAGGGGACCAAATGGCAACTATTCCGCATCAAACTAAAGAATCACGTAAATCGGATCATAAATCTCAGAGTAATCGGTGTACATATGGAAAGGAATGGAATTTTTTATCATAAAAATGATCATAAAATGAAAACTACAGGGCCAAACTATGTCAATTTTTTAGGGGAACAAATGGCAGCCAATCCGCGCCGTTAAAAAAAAGAATGACGTAAATCGGATCATAAATCTCAGAGAAATCGGTGTTCATACATAAAAAAAACCAAGCAAGCTGAGAACCTCCTCCTTTTGGAAGTCGGTTAAAAATTGAAGCGTCTGTTTGTAATGTCCAAATAAAAATGTAGAATAAAATCCGGGCAATAATTCGGATCAAGATATTCCGAAAAAGCATTTTTTTTGTCTGCCTGGATGTTCCGGCTAATCTCTGAAACGGCTAGATCAATTCTGACGGGACTTTCACTGGCAGATAGCTGTTCTTATAGAGAGTAACTTAGGCGACTCTTAAAGGTTTCAATTAGTCCACGCGGACCATCTCACGGGCAGTAAGTATAATAAAAATAATCGACAGACAACCGCACATATCGTATATTCCCAAATTAAGCTTGTGTTAGGGGTAATGTATAACGGACTACTTCGAAGCAGATATCCAGACCATAGTTAAAAACGGAGAAAATTCCTTTCCCAAATTTACCATACCAGCAATTGAACCAGGTGCCTCTGACTTGCAGTACGGTAGGCCGGCAAAGGATTAACCCTCTCAGCCACACAGGCCGTCGTAAGAGTAATGATAAGAAGCCACCATATCTAATTGTACATACATACATACATAACTTCACGCCAAGTCCCTTGTGGGGTAGGTACAAACGACAGGGCGCCATTCAGGCTTATTCTTACACACCTCACTTGCTTCTTTCACATTCATAGCTGTTGTCATGCACGCTCGTCTGTTCTTAAGGCTCCTGACATCACCTTCTGCTAGTACATGATCAATTTGATCATCGAAGGTGTGTCGTGGCCTTCCGCGACTTCTGCATCCATCCACTTTTGCATTGTATATCTGTTTAGTCAGTCTTTCATCATACATTCTTTCCACATACCCGAACTAACGGAGCATTCCTTTCCTTACCTTCACCCCGAGACTCTCTTTCAGACCAACTCTCTTTCTTACTTCTGTATTATATACATAATTGTGATGATATGAAACAATCTAGATCTCGTAAATCAATAAAAATAATATCCTTGATTATTAAGACAACTCACCGGTTGCATCGGGTCCTGGAGAGAGAAGCCCATATCCACATCCTGCTTCCACAGCACCTCGATAAGATCCACATCCTGTTGACAAAAGAAAATCGAATTAGACTCAATAAGAAAATAGTATAATGGGGAATATGCTTCCCCCGGCAGATGATGAAGCCCATGGCACGCGGAGGGGCTATTAGTTCCGGTCTCCCATAGACCTGGCATACAGCAAAGGACTGAACACCGATGGGATTTAGTGGCTATCCCCGACTCGGTGGTCATTGCATTACCTTGGAGGTGATATCACCACCTTGATGTGACAATCCTACACGCTCCACTCGCGGTGGTACGTGAAGCGCTAGAAAAAACTGCCAGTCGTAAGATTACACATCAGAAGATATCTCGTTGAAGAATGAAGGTGAATCTAACAGCGACATCTATTAGAGTTGGCTTCAAACTTTTGAAGCTGAAACTACTAGAATATAATAGAATAACACTATTGGTCACCAAATATTATCAATTTCAACAATGCACAATTACAATATTGTCATGGTAGAAAGAATAGGCGGACTTATCGCTTAATGCAGCAACCAAACTTGAGGAATAATTTAACCCGATCTGGCGATGTAGGTCGTGCAGATTATTAGGTAAATCTTAAAAAAACGTCCAAAAACTACGTACATTATTAATTAAATACACATACTCAAATAACATTATAAATTAAAGACATACCTACAAAGATGATATGATTTATAATATATATTAGTCTATCGTACAAGAATTAGGCATAATTATTTAAGAAAAAGTAGTGTTTTCTGAGTGAGTTCTTAAATGGAGGCGATATTTTGACCTCTCTGACAGTATGAGCACAAAGTTTGACAGCGTGCACCGTAAAAGAGTTATCATAAAAGTATGAAGTGTATGCAGGTGCAGAGCGTTCTCTATTAGCTTCATACCGCAACTTTATTACAATGACTTTTAAAATAAAAGAAAACTGAATTATTAGCATAACAGCCATCTAGTGTACAATTACGGTAACAACATAATCATCAGCTACAGAGAGAATTACTACTTCTACCAGTTACAAGCTACTCAACAATAGATGGCGCTATGCGTATTTATGGAAACTCCATACACACAAGCAAAGAATGCCATCTGCATTCTTCGCAAGGAAATATTAGGCAAAAGGTAACAATATATTATTTCCTGTAAACGACAGGAAATTGGACTGTTATAAAAATAAGGAAAGCCTAAATATTTAAATCGTTGGTCAAAGTTTCAAGGCCTATTTACTGAAACCATAGATAATGTAGTTAGTATTCTTTCCTATGCTAAAAGTCGAAATAATGAAAATGTCAAAGTTATGCATACCTACATGTGTATAATATATTCATAATTTGCTTAATTTCACCTCGTAAAGGTTAAATAACAAGTACATTCACACAATTTCCTTCTAAATTATATAAATAGATTTGAGTGACATATTTATATAATTTAATTTTCCATTTAAACTATGAATCAAAGGCGAATACTTCCGCCTCTTTTTTTCTTATTTCAGCGGACAAGGTACAAGAGATGATTAAATATCTAAATATCTAAAACATCGTCAGTGCAATAAATTTTAAGCTTTTTGTTTAACTCGTACTATATGAGTCATTTGGCTATAATATCACTGATTAATTCTTATTATTGTTATAGACAAGGCACTTAAAAAAGCTTACGACATGGGACCTAAAGAATACGTAATCAGCCTATAAATGTTCCACTGTTGGACTCGGGCCTCCCACTATAGGGGAACGGATATTATACCCGCCACGCTTGTCCAAGGCGACTTGGCAGGTTTGACACATCGACTATCTCGATGTGCAGGTTGCATCATGATGTTTTCCTTCGCCGTTTTTAGCACGTGGTAATTGTAACAATATGCACATTATGTCAGAAAACTGCCTAAGTGGTGCATGCGTTTCGGCCAGGATCGAACCCGCGCCCTTCGAGTTAGGGCCGCATGCGCTAGCCATTACGCTACCACGACTTAAAACACGTAGTTCGGACAATGGCGTTAATTTTTGCCACATTTTCAATTAAAAGACGAAAAATATTTTGAAATGTGCTAATTGAGTAAATACTCATTTTACACTCAATATCATAATTTAACTTTTAAATTCAACTTTAATGTTTATTTATTTATTTAATTTGTTTGGAAAACATACAATAATTAATATTATAATATAAAACACAAATTTAATACATATCTCAATCAAGTTTCCACTAAAAAATAATTTATATAATAAAAGTTGGCTCAAACAGTTACGTACAAAAAATTCAAAATGTGTGCTGGGACACATATTAGAAGTGAAACTTCAACGGACAAGTGAAAAACGGACCGCAACGGACAAGTTGAAAAACGATTGGCAACGGACAAGTGGAAAAACGAATGGCAACGGATAAGTGGAAAAACGAATCGCAACGGACAAGTGGGAAAACGAATCACAACGGACAAGTGGAAAATCTTCAACTGACAAGCGACAGAATGAATCGCAACAAAATTTTAACTTGAAGTCTTACGGGCAGGTTTTCAAATTGGATTGACTTAACAATCTGCCCTTATAATTTATAATAAAATATGTATTTAATTTACATTAGGTAAATATTAAACAAAAATTTACAACACAATAATTACTAATAAAATAGAGACAAAACAAGGAAAGTATAAAAAAGTTATTATTCTAAAAATTATGACATTTTTTTTCTGTAATTACAAATTTTAATTAATTTTTCATTATAAATAAACTAACTTAAATAAAACTAATTATAAATAAATATGAACTAAAATTAAAAAAATACAGTTTTTTTTAAATAATATGTAATAAATAAATAAATATATAAATAAATACAAAATAAAAAAGTATTTTTTAATTTGTGTTTCGATTGATATAAGTTACCTATGAAAGGTTCAATACAAGTAATTTACCAGTTTTTCAAATTCTATGGTGTCTTAGCGGCCTAAACAGCTTCGGAAAAGCGCCGATAGATGGCGTTGAGCGGCAAATCTCCTTGGAAAAACCTTCTAGAACGACGAATGTTGGAGGAAATCAGTTTTTTGCACTCGCACCGAGTTCGAGCGCGGTCAAGGCAGGTTAAGGTCAGAACGAACCAAATTTATACCCACGCAGCGTAAGATTTATTATTTGCATCGGTTTTGAGCATAGAGAACAGGGGCGCAATTCTGTTACTTCAATATTTTCGCGTTAAGTACAATTCTATTGCGATAGTGATACAAAATCCACACAATGTCTTCTCGATGACGTTGCGGAGGAATAATAGTAGAAAAAATAGTATTGTTACGAGTTGCAGGACTCGAATCAAGATGTCGTTAGAATTATTATATTATATTCAGATATTCGCTGCTCCAATACGCGTGCCATCGAGGCAGCTATAGAGCAGAACAGGGGGTCCAAAGTTTTCTTAAGAAGCTTGGGGAGGAGCCACATTGCAAAGCTGAGGACAGCGGATTAAGATATTATAGTTAAAAATTGCTTTAGAAATAAGTTATTTTATACTTTTTAGTTTTTGAAGTCGGTTTTTTTAAACGAAGTTTTTTTTATTTGTTACTTTTTAGTGTCTAGCTATGGGTAGGCCTATGAGAGGTGCCGTGCGCCTTGAAAAATATAGGTCCCAAGAAACGGGAACAAAAAAACGTTCGTAAAATGAATACTACTGGGCCAAACTATGTTAAATTATTAGGGGACCAAATAGCAACTATTCCGCATAAAACTAAATAACAATCACGTAAATTGGATCATAAATCTCAGCGTAATCGGTGTACATATGGAGCGGAATGAAATTTTTTTTCATAAAAAATGTTCATAAAATGAAACTACTGGCCAAACTATGTTAAATTATTAGGGGACCAAATAGCAACTATTCCGCATCAAACTAAAGAAGAATCACGTAAACTGGATCATAAATCTCGGAGTAATCGGTGTACATACATTAAAAAAAAACATACCGACCCAGTTAGAACCTCCTCTTTTGGAAGTCGGTTAAAAATAGCGCTTATACACCTTTTTTACTATCCAAATCGACGCTTAACCTTTTTACTAGCCGATTGTTATTCCTAGAATACTTCTTTAGTTAACATGATTCATTAGGAATTCTTGCATAATTATAACCTTAATTTCGTCACTATTTAAAATTTCTATACTATTTACATCACCGTAAACGGGTGCTCAACGAATGTAATCAATGTATCCGACATACAAAGTTCCAATTACGCTGAAATCACGGTTGAAGCTATCTTTAGCTTTAGATTATTTGATAATACGTTTCTCTCTCGTTTCTGTCGTAGAACGAATATAGCTATCTCGCTCTGTACACGTGTACTGGACCAACGTGACACAGGAAACAAAACATTGTTTTTCTTGAAACTTTGTTATAATTAATGTTTAAGCCCCTTTGAAGGAATTTCAAAACAATAAGATTTTTAATAAAGGGTGTTTTCATATGGCTTCGCTAGGTTTATGTATTTAATGAGATTACAAAGGAAATTAGGACCATAAAAAAAATTTCACAGAATATCTCGACTTCAGTACAAAACATAAATCAAAATCACACTGTTTTTTAAATTTTGAATGGAATTTAATTTTTTAGAGTACTCTCACAGCCAGGGCTGTCTTAAGTATTTGGCTTACCGGGGTGGGAAAACAGCTTGCGCCCCCCTTGCACACGATAATATATGTCACCGTAAAATTGTAAATATCGTTAGATCTTAATCTATCTCGCGAGATTGTAAACTGTCGAAATAATGTGTACTGAACATACTGCTTACAGTTTAACGTATTCTTCTTTGGTAGATTATAATATATCGACGTGAATTAGTCAAACTATAAAATGGCATGCGATGGAATATATATTCTATATTAGGGTGGCGCAAAAAACCGTCTATTTTTTTTTATGGAAGTATAGGTTTGCGTTTGACCACTGTCTCACCTGATGTTGAGTGATGACGCAGTCTAGGATGGAGCATGTTTATCTAGAAGCTACCTGTTCACTCATCACTTGAAGATTTCAATATTGTATTTGTCAGGAAAAACAGACTCCGGCAAATGATTCCAATCTTCGGCAGTGCGCACCAGAAAAGAAGAGGCGAAACGCTTGGTTCTGACTGGTGGTGTTTCCACCATGTAACGGTGGCATAAGCCGGTCCGTCTGTTTGTCCGATGGTCAAATTGTTTTCAGTCTCGAGTGAAAAAAACTTAGTTTTTTTATGTTTTAAGAACTCCCTCTAAAGGAAAGCTCAAATAAAGAGTTTTAAGAGATCGCTCCAGATTTTATAAGATTTCAAAAATCGCCTAAACTATATTTTTCTTCAATTTTTTTTCTTGTTACGGTATAAATTTATAGACGAAAAAATAATAGGTTTTTATATATATTTTTTTAAATGTACTTTAGGTTTTTTCGAGCGAGTAATTGCATTGGTCAATTTAAGAAATTATGATATATATAAATGTGGGCAATCCTAACGTAATTTAGCTGTCACAAAGTCTAACTACATAAAGAAACAAGCTCAGCGTATGCAATCCATATATCGTTTAAAAAACAAGTTAATCGTTAACATAATGATGAGTGGATAACAGTTTCGTAAATTATTATATTAAAAAGCATAATATTATTATAATATTCAATTCGAAGCATACATTTTCTTAATATGTTACGTGATGACTAAGATACTAGATAAATATTTATTAGTCAAAAGCAAGATGGCGTCATAACCTGCAAAAAGTTCGAGGGCATATCGCCGGTGAACTTTTAACAGCGTCACTGTACAGCTGTTCAGTTGATGGTAATAATCAGTATATTTCACTTATGTATTGCCTTCGCACGATGTATGCATTAGTTAGTGTTAATTTTAAAAGCTTCTATCTTATTTCTATTTAATTCTTGCAATGGATGTACCTATGTATGTAAGTTCGGTTAGAATCTTGCAAAGTTAAATTTGACCAACTTCCCGGTTTCCGATTGAGCTGAAATTTTGCACACATATATATTTTCGCGTGACAATACAATAATATGGTGGCATGGAGCTGTCTGATGATAGAGTCGGAAGGTGGCCATAGGAACTCCTAAAACTAAACAAGATAGGCCCGTTGTGTGGGCTCGTTTACTTGTCTTGGCTAGCACTCTGCTGCTACATGATATCCAGGATCTCAAAGCTTGTATTTAAAGACCTTTAAAAAAAATATTAATTATAAACATGTATTATTATAAACTAATAAAAAAAAAAAGACGAGTGATTAACATGATAATTACAAAGTGATATATTGCGCCGAAAGTTAAAAGCCGGGTAGGTTTTTGGTGTTCTACCCTACTTATCATCTGCTTTGAATTGATTGGAGCCTAGTTAATGCCGTATAACTCAACTCAAGGTTATTATGGTGACATACTCTGGACTAGGACTGGTAGCCATGCAGACGAGTAAATGCCCTACTACATGGCTGTGGTTTGTTTTGTCGCTTTTTACGATAAGCTGGAAGAATTAATATTTTTCTCAATCCTTACACGGATAATAATATGTAATTGTGATTAGTATCCTAGGTAGACCTTGAAAAATCTTGACGTTTTTTATAGCTTTTTAATTAATATAATTATGACAGGCATTATCCGCTTCCAAAGTCCGCGCAGGAACGGAGAAAGAATACAATTTCCAGCGGTCGGGCGGCCTGTCGTAAGAGGCAACAAAGCAACCCACAGCCAGGTGGTAGAGCACCCGACTGGATGACTACCACCCCTGGTCTAAAGTATATCGTCATAACAATCTTGATTTGTGTTCCGGTATTAGTGGCCAGGTTCCAGTCTCCCTTAAGTGAGTAAGTAGCAACGCATTTGTAGCATCTTTAAAGTTGCAAATGAGCATAGGCGATGGTAGCCGCTTACCATCAAGGGGACCGTCTGCCTGTCTGCTCAAGTCCTGCAATAATTTTTCTTCTTAAAAAGTAGTAAAGATTCGCCCGCCCCCTCCACTTTAAATTACAAAAAAAATCGTATACAATTCAAATGTTTAAACACATGTGCATTGGTGAAATCACAATACGTTGCGATATCGCGAACAACAAAAACGTGAATCTAAGAAAAGTGCGTTAAACTTGGAAAGTCAATGAACCCATTAGGTGTGGATTTAACGTTTTTAAAAAGTTAACTCGGATCAAGAGAAGTATAGCTATTGAAAAATAACACAATTCTAAATTCAAATTTCAAACCATAGAGAAGTAGTATTTTGTTTTTTCATACATGACGAACAGACAATGATCATGGATCATTACAGCCTTGTCACATATATGTATTAATTCGATTCCAAGTTCTACCTTTTACTAACCCACCCCTCTATCCCCCATTCTTCCCTTCTGATCCCTCTATGCCAGTGTTTTTAAACCTGTAGGTCGCGACCCCTCGGAGGGTCGCAGAGCCTTGCTCGGGGGGTCGCCGGCTGAAGAGAAAAGGCAATTTAGGTTTATATCTCATACTTAGGTACTTTCTAAGGTCACCAGCTATTCGCAGAGTATTATGGGCCGTAATAATGAATATAGCTGTTACCTATATATAGGATATACGTACTCATTTTAATTACTAACTTTTTGTCTGTCTATGGCCCAAGGGGGTTGCTAAAATTTTTCAAACTGTAAAGGGGTCGCGTATTCAAAAAGATTGAAAAGCACTGCTCTATGCCATCTCCATCGTCCCGTCCTAAAGACTAACGTGTTGGCTTTGCCCTAGCACTGGTAAAACCTGGTAAACACTTTTCATAAGGTGGGCTGTCAGAGATTTTTCCAACTTTTCAAAAAAATCAAGTATCCAAACAACAAAGTTTTTATTTTTTATTGCATGAGTTTAGCAGATAGGCACACAGCCCACTTGATTTGACCACCTGGTCTGAAATATGTTGCCACAACAACTGTGAGTTGTGTCCCGGCATTAGTGACCAGGTTCTAGTCTCCCTTAAGAGAGCAGCAGCACATTTGATAGCACCTTTGGTGTTGCAAATGTCCATAGGCGATGGTAACCGCTTTCCATCAAGTGGGCCGTCTGCCTATCTGCTGAACTCCTGTAATAAAAAATAAATAAAAAAGATATCTTTACTAGTATTTGTGTATACCAATTTGTGTGTGACCAATATAATATTGTTTTATTCCGGCCACGGGTTGTCTGGAAGAGATCTCTTCTTAGCGATAAGACCGTCCATTGTGCTTATTTAGAATATTTGTAGGCTATACGTTTTTCTGTGTTTTCTGTGATCTTGTACAATAAAGTGTTATCTATCTACCTTTCTTTTCAATATAATAGTTCAACCAATTTTTTCCGAAAGTTCGTAGGGTTCGGATCCGACAACTCAGATCATTGCCCTTAATAGGAGTCTGGATTTTAGACCTATAAGTAAACGACCTCTGAAATCGATTTTAAACACTGTTTCATCGGCTTAAGTGCCCCCTCAGACGCCTGGAATAGACATCATATTGTTACAACTTAGCCCCCCGATAAAGACAAATTCCAAAAGCACATTTTGTTACCTGTCGGCATTTGAAATTATTGTAGATCTTATTTCATTGCATTAAAGTCGAAATTGTGTAATAAAAATTACTTTAAAGGTCGCCTGGAGAAGGCATGATGCTTTTCCCTTATATGATGGTCTCTGCCAGTTCACTCTTGTAAGCCGCTTAATAAATAGAACTTCGTTTAAAACATTACACTACTTATAAAATGCTGTTCAAAAATAAGCTCAGATCAATGACCTTTAATATTATTGACGGCAATACAATTTATCTCAATTGCTGCCCCGGGCAGGACGACGTCTGCCGGGACAGCTAGTATTTTATTTTAAGTGTGTACTACATTCGGTGATCTATTTAGTGACGGATTTTGCGCTTGTTATTATATTTGTACCTGTGTTATACGTGTTTGTATAGTTCTAATAAATTCTATAGTTATTCTAACGGCATTTTAATTCGAGTCTTGCAACTCGTAACAATACTATAACAACCTTGACTTGGGCTCCGGCATTAGTGGCCAAGCTCCAGTCGCCCTTTAAAGTCTTTGGTGTTGCTAATGTCTATAGGCGATGGTAACCGCGTCCCATCAAGTGAGCCGTCTGCCTGTCTGCTGAACTCACGCGATAAAAAAACTTACAGGTGTAAAGCCACCCTTATATAAGACTACTCTCGCTTTCACATACACATGCCGCACGTGAGTTTGTTTATCATTTACTATTTATTGGCACGTACGTTATGATTTTACTATCGTCATATTATTAGTTTGTTGACATCCATTCCTGTTTATTTATGGTTTCATATGGCATATGACTACCCTTGATGATTGATAGAAGGTGAAAATCAGCCAAGTGCGTGCCTATCCTAGAGGGTTGTATGTCGTGGCAGCGTACGCGTCCTTAAACTCAAAGGGCTGCGGGTTCGAATCCTGGCCGGAACGGATGCACCACTTAGGCAGTTTTCTGATCTAATGTACATATTGTTACTATCAGGGCTTTTTTGTGGGGGCTTAAAGGAAATTTCGAAAATATCGAAAAATTTCCATAAAAACTGAAAAAAAAACAATTTAGAAAACCTTTAAAAAAAAGTTAATTTTTTATAGGTCAAAATTACCCAAATACAAAATCTAATCTATCTATCCCGAACAGTTACCGCGTCGCCTCATATGAAATGTGCGATGCTCTTCATGAGCCAAGTGAGCTGAGTTTAGAATTGCAAAATCGTGTTATAAGCCCAATGAGTGCTAATCAGAAAAATGTGGTTTAAATATTTAGATGAAGAATAACTGAACCTGGTACGTACTATGAAAAGACTTTGGAAGCGATGAATAAACTGTCATTTCTGGAGTGGAGCTACAAACAAAAAAAAACTTACTAATTTCGAGAATTAGCGTACCC
The DNA here is from genome assembly GCA_012273795.1 of Dendrolimus punctatus. Classification (NCBI taxonomy): domain Eukaryota; kingdom Metazoa; phylum Arthropoda; class Insecta; order Lepidoptera; family Lasiocampidae; genus Dendrolimus; species Dendrolimus punctatus. The sequence goes on from CM022556.1 coordinate 4,618,676, forward strand.
CCAAAAAACAACTAACAAAAAAGGCCTAGTTACAATTATCACGTGCTAAAAACGATGAAGGAAAACATCGTGATGAAACTTGCACAGCGAGATAGTTGACTGATGTGTGAAACCTGCCAAGCCGCCTTGGACAATTATACTGTCCGTTGCCCAATATTGGGAGCCCGAGCCCAGCAGTGGGACGTTTATGAGCTATTATATAATGAAAATATAATCCTCTAAGCTGTCGTATCCTCGGTATATGAAGCACCGGAGATTTCAAATCTGGGAATGTGAATCTATCAATGAGAACCGCATCGAAATCGTCCCAGTAGTTTGGACGTCAATCCCGAACAAACAGACAAACACAGAAATCTAAAAAACTAAAAACTTCTACAATGTTATAATATTATAGATAAAAAACTTAATTATCTAATATAAGAATGAATGCCTTTATAAAGAGAGTTCATTGAACGATAGCACAAGAAAGTATATTACATTGTCTAAAACTGAACTTGACTTATCGGACGAATATTTTTACATATTAAAAACATAATCTATAAAACTGGTTTGTATTAAAGCTGAATTTACTTTTTTAATAATTAATGCGTGTATTGAAAGAAGAGTAAAGCCAAAAATAGCCAGTCTTTCAATTTTGATTGGAAATAAGGCATTGTCAACTTATGGGAATATCTACCTAAAGAATACAGGTAGGCAGGCACAATTTCGAGGGCGAAGCCAATAGGAGGTGGCTCGCCAAGTAATCGGCATATATAAACTTCTTCTCTATTAAATTTTTCCTTTAAATCTGACGGCGCGTTCCCCTTTACGCACATCACGTCAATCATTCATCTCATGACATCAAATAGAATAAATTAAATTAAATCGCTCCGCATTTTAAATATTTAATAATAATATATGATATAGAATGTACCGCGCCCGTAACGCACTGTAAATTATAAACATAATATCTACATTCAATAATTACTACATGGACAATATAAATGCCGCATTCATTAAAACCTAAATACATTATAAATATAACCAATATTTTTTAATTACTTATATTTATTGAGGCTAAAGCTATCATTAATAATAACTAAAATTAAGATAGATTAGAGAAGCTATTAATAAGCTCCACAGATAACAGTTAAACTAAAAAGAAAAAAAAAAATATACAAAGAAACAATAATAAAATGTGCACAGATATAAGGTACTTAAACTGATAATGCGAGTTTGAATACACTGATCACTTGCCTAAAACGCTACACTATTAGTAAATAAGTCTAAGTTTATATCTTCCAACTTACTTATTAAATTCGTTTGCTGTTTTGATACAGAACGAATTGCGTCGGTAAGCTATGCGCGTCAATGGTGTGTGTAATAATTTCCTAGGGCGAACATTAGTAGGAGGGACATACAAATGTAGTTTCTCAATCAGATTTGCACAATCAATTTGGATTGCGCAATTTTAACTAAAAAAACGTATATAATTAAGAAACGTATACAACGTAATATACCAATAAATAAAGTAAATCAGTGAAGTGTACTGAGAAGAGGAGCAGCTGTGTTTCATGTCCATTTATCGGGTGAGTGCGTGCTCCTATTCCCATTCAAAATTGACCCAATCTCGTATTTTCTTACTTTGAAGCAGTTTACTTCCCGCTACACCCAGCGCCGCCGCAACAGGACGATTCAGTTCGGCTGGGCAGCATTCGGTAAGCTTCGTCAAGTCTTCTTGACGACCATTCCGCAATGCTTGAAGAGAAAAGTCTTCGAGCAGTGCGTCCTCACCGTCCTGACCTACGGGGTCGAGACGGGGAAACTGACGGCAGGATTGGTCCACAAGTTCCAAGTCGCTCAACGGGCTATGAGGCTAGTTATGTTGGGTGTTACTCTTATGGATAAAATTATAAGTTGGGCTATCCGTAAGAGAAGCAAGGTATTCGACATAGCTCGCAAAATTAGCCAGTTGAAGTGGCAGTGGGCCGGTCACGCCTGCAGGAATGATGGCCATGAAACAGACGAGTCCTAGAGTGGAGACCGCGTCTCGGTAAACGACGACTAGTGCAAGGTCGCCGGTAGGCGTTGGCTGAGGAAATCGGAGAACAGGGATGAGTGGCGCCGTCTTATCGTACCGTCGTCTCAACCGTATCACTGTATCATTCGTCGTAACGTATTAATAGTTATGGACGCCTTTAATTTACACGATATCATACCTGTTGTATCCTCAGAAAAACAAATGGGTGCTGTATCCATATCTGCTTTGGTGATAGGACAAAAATCGACTTGAAATGGAACAAGCCATATAGCGTATCCTATCAGAGTGGCGTATCAAGACTGTGTATCATGATCGGTATGTGTATCATCAGCTGTCCAGATAGTTTTAATTTTTAGTGATGAATAATAAAGTTCCGATTTAATACTACTGTAACTACTGGATAGCTAGTATAATATATAACAATATTTAATAGTAGTAGTAAATATCTATCTATCTGTGCAGGAACGGAGAAAGAATTCACATTCCTGCGTTGGGGCGGCCTTTCGTAAGAGGCGACAAAACAACCTACAGCCAGGTGGTAGGGCGTTTGCCCGCTGGATGGTGACCACCCCTGGTCTAGAGTTTGTCGCCATAACAACCTTGAACTGTGTTCGGCATAAGTGACCAGGTTCCAGTCTCCCTTAAGAGTGCAGCAGCGCATTTGTAGCACTTTTGGTGTTGCAAATGTCCATAGGCGATGGTAGTCGCTTTTCATCAAGTGGGCCGTTTGCCTGTCTGCTGAACTAATGCAATATATTTTTTTAAACACTTGACAAAAACAACTCAACCACGTGATTGGCCTGGTCTGTTTTATTAGTTCCTTTTTAGCCACAGGACTTTTGTTGTGATACGCCCTCTAAACACAAACACAGACAAATAGACAAACAGAAATGATTATTACACAAGTGTTTCGATTTGCCAGAAAGGCTAAAGTATTCTGACGACAAAATACATATTTATTTATGTAATTGAAATACAGAAATTGACATTTGACATAAGCGTAAACAGACGTATCGCGTATGTATAATGAATAAGTGGCGTATTTACAGAAACAAAATGGCGGACGATGGAGTCACATAAATACATGAAAATTGACATTTATTTGGTTAACACTGATTGTAGCGTTAAAATGTTTTTAAATACATGCTTTTGAGATCCTGGACATCATGTAGCAGCAGAGTGCTAGCCAAGAGAAGTAAAAAGAGCCCAAACACGACGGGTCTATCTTGTTTAGTACAGGAGTTCCTATGGCCACCTTCCGACTCAATTATTAGATCAACTCCATGGTACTATAATATTGCATTGTCACGCGATATAGATATGTGTGCAAAATTTCAGCTCAACCGGAAACCGAGAAGCTGGTCAAATTTAACTTGCAAGATTCCACCCGTACTTACAAAGTACTTACAACAATATCGTTAAACAGATAATACATTAAACAAGCAGTCTAACATTATCTCAGGTGTACCAGGGGTGTTAAAGACACCAGAAAATACTATCCAGATTTGAAATTGCCTCCTTCGCAGATTAGTATTATAAATATGACATAGGTCACAATAATTTGGAATTGTGTTATAACTTACATCTACCAGTATATCTAGACACGTGTCAATTTCACAATGCGATTATTCAAAAGCAGACATTTTAAGAGCCTAATACTTGTTTATAAGAGACTAGCTGTCCCGGCAGACGTCGTCCTGCCCGGAAAAGCTGCAACCGATATGCCGACAGCAGCGCCACCTGTCCAATTGTGAACCAACTCGGAAACCTTCTCTGGCTCATGCACAACAACTTTGCTAAAGATCATCACATGATCAAATGTATAGTTTACGATTCTAAAGGACATACAGACAAACATTATTTTTTCTATATAAGAAGAAGAAGATAAGATTTAAAAAGTAACTCACCTCTTGGGTCAGCTCATCGCCAGTATGATGACCTTCATCCGATTCAGATTTCACCAAACAACATTCCTCCTTCACCGATACATCCATCTCGCTGACACCACTAGAACTCGCTGATGTGAAACTAGTGCTGGCTCTTTCCCTTTTAACATCAAGCACCAATTCATCTTCAAACATCGGTGCTAATTCATACACTTCAGCGTCTAACGGGGTGTTCTCGAGCAAATATTGTTCCAAGTTGTCATGTTTTGCTTTAACATCCAGATCTATATCAGGTTTGAGTAAATTATTATCAAACATTTCATCATAATCTTGTAAATCGGCCAAGTTCTGTTGATAGACAGATTTGTCTTCAACATCCATCTCCTCAACTTTCGCTGTAAATAGAGGTACGTAGTCGATGGCATTGTCATCGTATAGATCATCTATTTCTTGTTCTTGTTTGATATTAATAGATATATCTTTTGACTCATCTTTAATCATATTGTCTTGAATTAAAAACTCACTAACATCAAAAGAACGTGTCGCTATTTCAGCGAAAACGTCACTCTCAGATCTATTATGGAAGAAATCTGCTGATAGCGTCACTACAGCGTCTGGTTGGGAGTTTATAACAGCTTCTTCTTCACTTTGATTAATATTCTCTTCAGAATTATCATTGTTACCTTCCTGCTGACTAGTGTCATCTTCGATCTTGACTTCTTGACCTACATTATCATCGGCGGCGACATTTGTATCGTCCACGTCTGCCCCAGTCGATAGCGCGGGTGTTACTGAATCAGTCGCAACATTAAGTAAATATGTATGTATGGGTTCATTATTCCACATCCGAGCATTGTTCTGTGTGAACCCATACCGACCTAAGGAGTTCAGTTCTTCAAATAACTCCCTTTCATAATTTATTAGTACATGGTCTAAGGACTTTGGGTGTATGTATCTTGGCCGTATCATCGTCCTTGGCTCGTGTTCTGCAGACCAGTCTGAACCGTTGGATATATGAAGGCCAGCCATTAAGAGTTCATCATTAGCTAAGTAGTCGTTAGGATCTACCTTCAATAAACTTAAGACTAAGGCCAGTCTTAGGAGTTCGTCGCCGTAAAGTTTCTTTAGGGCAATCATTTTGCTAATTTGAAATTCGAATGCGACGTTCGTTAGTTCTTCTTTCGAACTGTATTCGAAATTTGAATTTGGAGACTCGCTGTTGTTCGTGTTTCAAAACTTAAAATAATATTGAGCACTACTTAAATACTGAGATCAGGTTTTTTTTCTATAAAGAGGCTAAAGCAAGCGAGTCCTGACGTTTATTTTGTTTTTAAAACTTAACTTTTCTCTCTTTTTGCGTTTATCAGGTGACATTTTGATTTTTTGTCAGTTTACTGTCACAAACTTTTTTTTTATTCCACTGTTTGACGACATTTTGGAGCACATTGTCCACTGTTCACAGTTTAAACGAATGTCAAAGTTTTTTTGATACACTGCCAATTATTTCGACTTTCTTTAAAGTTTATTTACACTGCAGTAGAGAGATGAGTAAGACCACACATGTTTTGAGAAAAACAGTTTCTTTGGAGAAGTAATAAAATTATTAGTCAATATATAATAATAATAATAAAATTCGTATTATGACGACTTATTGAATCGTTTATTGACCATTGATGAATTATACTAGAAATTAAAATCGCCTAGCAAAATTAAAAAATAATAATAATAACAGTCCTAAACATCCCATGCTGGGCTCGGGCTGCTATTTATAGGGGAACCAGCAGTATACTCCCCGTTTATTTCACGGCGGATTAACGTGTTTAACACATCGTTTATCTCGCTGTGCAGAATTCGTTACGATATTTTTGCTCATCATCATCAAGTGGAAATTTGAACAATATGCACACTAGGTCATAAAATTGTCTAATTGGTGCATGCTTTCCGCCCAGGTTTCGAATCCGCGCCCTTTAAATTTGGGACACGAGTACGTTAGCCACTATAATACTACTGTTAGTAGTAACTTGCTTAGTAAAGTCTTGATGTGTTAAAAAATAAAAAGAACTTTTAAATAATAATTCATCAAAAAGCCAATAAACGACAAATACCGTCGAAATTTAACTGCAGTAATCTCTTAAGTTCTTAATTTGAATAAGTAATAACGGTATTAAAAGTTATATCAATATGGTTTTGAATATCGGTCTTTTGGCATGCGTATCAGTTATTTGACGGATCGACCTAACTGAATCGATTTAGTTCGAGCGCACTGGACAGAAAGTACACAATATTACTCAAAGAACAGAATAACTCAAGTTTAATACGAATCTCTTTCGTTGAGGCTTTATCATCATGTGAATTCCGAGGCAATCGCACTTCCCGACACCACAGAACTATCGCGAAGACTCAAAAGAATTAGGCCGTTTGACTTAAATTACTGTAGTGTATAAATTAAACTAGTACATATGTAAGTGAAGTTTGAAGTATATTTCAAGTAGGACTGTATGGCCGACACATTCATTAAAACTTAACTTGTGGCGTTATCGTAAAGTTTTCTTCGAAATAAACAATAGCTACATTCATATAAACAATTTTGTAACATAGTTTTTAACCGACTTCAAAAAAAGGAGGAGGTTCTCAATTCGTCGGGATCTTTTTTTTGTTGCTTTTTTATGTATGTTCGCCGATTACTCCGTGTTTTATGATCTGATTTACGTGATTCTTTTTTTTCTTTTGTTCGACGCAGAATAGCTTCCAATTGGTCCCCTAAAAATTTTACATAGTTTGGCCCAGTAGTTTTCATTTTACGATCATTTTTTTGTTCCCGTTTCTTGGGACTTATATTTTTTAAGAAGCGCGGCACCATTCGTAGGTCCACCCATGCATAGGTAGACACTAAAAAGTTACAAATAAAAGCTTCGTTTAAAAAAACCGACTTCAAAAACTAAAATGTATAAAATAACTTGTTTCGAAAGCTATTATTATTAATATATATTATCTAAAACATTTGAAGTCAGTGCAAAGTAAAACATAAAAATTACTTTATTTTGAAAATTACTAAGCACCGACTTTAAGATGTTTTAGATAATATATATTAATAATAATAGCTTTACAAATAAGTTATTTTATACATTTTAGTTTTTGAAGTCGGTTTTTTTAAACGAAGTTTTTATTTTATACTGATAAATTACTTTTCAAATATTTACTATCATCAGTGACAAAAATACTGGCTGGTAGAATGGCACAGATAAACAAATTTACTTGTCGTTTCATTTGTGACTTATTAAAAGAGTTGATCAGATTTATATATATATAAATATCTTGAATTTAACGCCCGATTTCATTGGAGAAGTAGTTGTTTCTTTAACTAATAGTTTTTATTTACTTTCCTCATATTCGAAACGAAAAGCAGAGTTAAAGGCATATTTAGCCACTCGAAGAAGAAGTCAAACCATCTCATGCCTAAATAGGTCACTTTCACCTCTCATATAACAGATTGAAAGACAGAAATGAACCGTCTGACATCCGTTTATGGCATTTTTCTGTTGTTTTTTTACACTAAACTTTCACCTATATATTTATCGATCTTTGCTAATATCTAACTCCACATTGGCTGCGATTTTATTTATTTAGCTAAAACACGCGGCATTTATTGGTCCTAACAGCTCCGTTTGTGCAAGGCCTAAGATTTTTATTTGATTCTTTTGAATATCGTTAAAAGACAAACGGATACGATTTATTTAACATAAATTACCTAATTTTGTCTATTGTTTAAATGTACTTTAACCTCTTTAGTTTTTTAACCTACAATAATTAACTTTAACAACGTAAAAAGAGAGTTCAAAGTTACGTAATGCACTTTAAGGCCGCCGCAAATTATACGATAATGGGATGCAAACCAAACTATTTCGTTGGTAATTAGTGATCAAAATTTACCAAAAAACCTAAATCCTTATAAGATGACCTTTAACGTGTTTTTTTTTCGGATATTTCCTAGTTATTAAAAGTTAAGAAAACAAACACCTATTCTCATACCAACAAATATACAAAAGAAACCTACAAAAACAAAAAGTATAAAATAACTTATTTATAAAGCTATTTTAATTGCATTATCTTATTATTAATATATATTATGTAAAACATCTTGAAATCCAAGTAACGGGAACAAAAAATGATCGTAAAATGAATACCACTGGGCCAAACTATGTTAATTTTTTAGAGGACCAATGGCAACTATTCCGACTAAAAAAGAATCACATAAATCGGATCATAAATCTCTAAAAAAAACAAAAACAGCCAAGTTAATTTAGCGTACATATCCATCTCGACTGAAGAGGCATGACATCCAAAAGTTACAAGAGAGACTTCTCCATAAAACAAAGACTAGTATTCTCAGTGGAGAACACACTCATTGATAAAAAAAAATAAACATATTAAAAAAAACTTAGGAATGAATGCGTTTGTTGCCAACTATTAAAAAAAAGTAATTAAAACTCATACAAACAATTTGAATTGTTCGAATTCTAGAATGAATTAACGTATTAATTTCAAACGTTCCATTTTTGAATTTCAAATTAAGTAAATCCACTATTTTGCGGGGTGAACGAACGATTATTTTCGTACGATGCGGTAAACTCAGTTAATACAATAACTCGTCATTACCCGCGTTATGTCCGGTTGTGTTACTCATCGGAGCTCAGGGTCCATTTTTCTATAACCGGGTATATTTTTATAGCCGGTACCTATATATTATTAACACGCATACACGAGTAGTATAAATATTGTATAAGTTATATAAAGTTTAGATATAAGTAAATTATGAATTTAAGCTCGGGCATCTTGTTCGCCTGGGGACCCGGGTGCTGACAATAAAAATAAAAAATACATAAAAAAGCTGTAGGTAAAATTGTGAGATATGCTCCATACAAATAATATCAAATTGCTATTGATGGTAAGACAAATGAATGAATTTTAAGAATGGGAAATTTGAATAAAAATTTGCTAACTTCAGAATATTTTTAATTTACACGTGACATTGTTCTTGACACCTTTATTAAAATTAACTAATTTCTTGGATATTTATATTTAACCGTTCACCAGGCACTTGCCCGACTGGGTGGCTACCACCCCTGGTCTTAGGTATGCCACCATCACAATTTTGAGTTGTATTCCGGCATTTGTAGGCAGGCTCCAGTATCCCTTTAGAGAGCAGCAGCGCATTTGTACCACCTTTGGTGTTGCACATGTCCATAGGCGACTGTAACCGCTTTCGATCAGGTAAGCCATCTGCATCTGCTGAATTCATGCAATTAAAAAAATGACAATCAGGCCAACAGACAGATGGGTTACCCGATGAAAAGTGTTTGCCATCACCTATGAACGTTCGCAACAGTAGAGGCGATGCAAACGCATTGCCGGCCTCGAATATATTTATTCATAATGCCCTTCTTACAAGGTGATTCAGTAACAGGCGTCATCACACAAAGAAAGTAAGATAATATATATGTAATATTTATATTATATCAATTTTTCATTTACGACTAACATATGTATATGTATGTTTGTATATGTGATTATTTTAAATCTCCGATAACTAATAAAGCAACGGTTTTACGCGCGGTAATATATTTGATTTTTATTATTCCGACGTTTCTACAGCCCGTGATCACGGAAGACAAAGATGTCGTGTCAACGAGGATTGTTTAAATTTTATTTAGCCTACCACCAACTTGTTCATTATTATTATTCTTTAGTTTTATTTTGTTTATTATTTACTCTATGGGTGCCTAATCTAATTTAACACCGCTTCGCCTTGTTACTTGAAGAGAAAAGCGGCGGAGCAAACTCCTCAGCGACATGCCTACCTCTAATAATTTTAAAATGGATGGGAGGTAAAATACCAGTAAAAAGAAATCAATCAAGTTGGTTTCTGTTACGGTGGTGCATGTAGAAAGAGCTCACAGTGTTTCGAGATATCTGACAGTTGGTTTTTGCTGAAGATGGGTCTTAATAGTTTTAATGATCAGATACCAAAAAAATGGTACTTTATAAATCCTATAACTCCCAAACACATGAACGTATTTAAATGCGAATGGTAATAGTCTAACAGTAACGGATGAAGGACATCGCGCGAAGTGTAGAAGAAAAGTAAACAGCGGACCCTGGGGTCTGAAGACAATCCGAGCACAACCGACATTATCATTTAACACAAGAATGTGATGATAGTATTACTAATACTTTTAATGATTTATACCGAATCCATTCTTTGAGAACATAAGAAACAGAGGATAAGTATTTTTTAAACTCGTACTCAATGCCAAAATACCGCTATTCAAATACCATAATTTTAAAAATTTCGTAAAGGGAGCTGCATAAGATAGCTGACTGAATATACTAGTAAATATTTATTTATACTGTGTGCAAAATTATTTTAAAACCCTGCTATCGAAACAATGATTAGAAGTTATAACTTCTAACGAACCATAATAAAACTGATGTTACATATCCGATAAAAATAATTATCTAAATATAATAATAAAACAAAAATAAATAATAATATTTGCCACAAACACCAGGAGTTAAAAAAGTTTAGTCTATTATTCAGACTTAGATCACACTCGATAAATAAATCCTTTGAAATAATTTAAATCAATATAGTAAAAAAATAGTCTCAAAATCAAAAGACAAATATTTTTTATAAGTGTCAAAAATCACTTCATAAACACATTTTTTTTCAAATATCCCAAAAACACTTTTGATCCAATTCGGAAATTCTACGCGGCAACAGTTTTAAAAGAAAACAACACGCATTTGAATTTGAATTTAGAATAATAACGCTCTTTGTTTACGTCTTGAAAAATGGCGGACGAGCGTCTGTCTCGACGCTCTGAAATACACTGAATTGCGTCGTTTTATTGCAGACACGCGGTCGGAAAATGGCCAATTTAGAAAGATCTCCCATTTTCCACATATCATTTACTAATATAAAGAAGATAAGAGGGCTTCTTATCGTGGCCGATAGCAGCTTCATGCACTTCAAGCCAATTTATGATGACCTTTGAAATAAATTAATTCAAATTCTATGTATTTGTATATATTGAACACAAAGTAACAACAATATGACTTATACACTGTTACAAGTATCCGTAGCAATATATACAAGTGGACGTTATTTAGGTACCCTGTTAACCCAACTTCTTTGGAAGTATATTTTACTATGGTTACCATCGCCTATGGACATTTGCAACACCAAAGGTGCTACAAATGCGCTGCTGCTCTCTTAAGGTAGACTGGAACCTGGTCACTAATATCGGAACACAACTAAAGGTTGTTATGGCGGCATACTCTAGACCAGGTGGTAGCCATCCAGCCGGGCAAATACCCTACCACCTGGCTGTGAGTGGCCGCCCGGCCGCAGACAATTGTATCCTTTCTCCGTTCCGGCACGGATAAAACAAAACAACACCAAAGGCTGCCACCAATGTGCTACTCTCTAAAAGGAGACTGGCACCTGGCCACCAATGCCGGAATACATCTCAAGGTTGTTAGGGCGGCATACTCTAAACCGGGGTGGTGAACAACCAGACGAGCAATTATCCCACCATCTGACATTAGATATTTTAGAGGTACTTTTTCTCCTAGGCAATTGTCATTGTATTCTTCTTCTATGGCGTTGCATGACATTACAGGCCATCCTCAAATTATGTCACACGAATTTAACGATTTTTAGACCCCTTTCCCGTTCTTGTTCGTAAGACTCCTCCCTCCATGGTGTGACGTCACACATTTTGCAATTATTAAATAAAACAGCAGTTCCGTAATTAGTTCTATTTCCATTCCAATTATCTTTTAATAATTTAAACACTATACTCATTAGGATAGCGTTGGATATATTTTGAAGATTTTCGTTAATAGTTTGAATTTCGTGTTTTAACCAATGACATTCTTTTTATACAATGTCATTGGTTTTAACGCTTACCTTTATTATTTGACTAGCTGACCCGGCAAACTTCGTGCCGCCTCAGAAGCAATAAATAAAAAAATGATTTCTGAACGAGCGACGGGAACGAACATCAAATGTTTGACAGGTAGGAATAGTTCTAAAGGTGTGCAGAGGCATTAGTTGTAAGCGCATCATAGATGGCTATCTAATAATCAAATGCTATGATTGTAAGCATATGTTACATATGTACTTTTATTAGTTCAATATTCTCATATTGTTTTTTTATTATAGTTTATTCTAAAAAAGCAATATTTGTTTTTATTATATTCCAAGTATTTTTCATATTTACTCACCTTTAAAACCTGGACTTCCACAAATAATTCAAAACGAAAAACAGCCAAATCAATTCAACCGTTCTCGAGTTTTAGCGACACTAACGAACAGCAATCGATATTTATATATATAGATTTTGAAATGTGACGGCATGAAATTTAGGACCCCTCCCCCCTACTTAACGTGGACGTAATTTATAGAGGTCCCTTTAAGTGTCAGACGAACAAAATAGGTAGACTGAGCTGCAAGGTATAAGAGTGAAACCAGCTAAAGGATTCAGGTGGGGCTGATTTGCCGCCTCTTACAACAGGCCTCTTAACTCCACCTCCCACGCAGACCAAGAGGCCGACGCCGGGTTGGCCTGGATGACCTCCGGCGCCGTAAGCGAACCCCAGGAGGGGACCGCCCGCACTTAATAAAACCGCTTGATGAGGGAGCGAAGTTGTCCTGTGCTCCCCATTCTGCCCTCGCGGAGTTCTTTACGCCCCGCGCCTATGCATGGGGTCTTTTTAACTGGCATTTACCAGAACTCATGCGGGCAGGCGATAGTTACTCTACCGCAACTTTTTTAGCACGAGGAGTTTTACTGGTCTCCGCACGCCTCCACCGTGATCCCCACACAGTGAAATCTCCGTAAGTGGATTTCTCCTCGTTCAAAAAAAGACCAGCCGGCTACAGGAATTATCCACTTCATTATTCAAAAGTTAGAGAAGGGAGGGGGGGGACTTCTGATACGATGTTCATTTATACATACATGTCCCTTGCGGGGTAAGCACGAACAACAGAGCGCCACACAGGCCCATTTTTACACACCGCACTTGCTTCTTTGACATTCATAGCTCTTGTCATGCACGCTCGTCTCGTGTGTTGTGTGTTGTAAGGCTCCTGACATCACCTTCTGCTAATGATCAATTTGATCATGGAAGGTGTGTCGTGGCCTTCCGCGACTTCTACATCCATCCACTTTTGCATTGTATATCTGTGTACTCATTCTTTCATCATACATTCTTTCCACATGCCCGAACCACTGGAGCATTCCTTTCCTTACCTTCACCCCGACACTCTCTTTCAGACCAACTCTCTTTCTTACTTCGGTATTACGAACGCGGTCCGCGAGCGTCACTCCGCAGATTTTGCGCAGTGCTCGCATCTCGACCGCGTTTACTCTACTTTCATGCTCTCTATTCCATAGCCAACTCTCGCTTCCATACGTGAGCGTAGAGTATGTTCATTTATAGGCTGATGTAAATATTTATCAAGAGTATATGTTCGTAAACAGCTGGTACATACAAATTTGCTATAAAGGGATCTTTGAGTCATGTGTTAAGGCGTAAACCTTTTATGTTTACATACAAGGATAGTGATTAACCTTAGATCAACTTACTAGTTGTTATGAGCAAAATCATGGAAGTAAAAGACTGGAAACGATAATCGCCACAAATCCTTCTGACGTAGTTTTTTTTTTTATAGCTTGAGTTCAGCAGGCAGACGACCCACTTGATGGAAAACGGTTACCATCGCCTGTGGACATTTGCAACACCAAAAGTTTTACAAATGCGCTGCTGCTCTCTTAAGGGAGACTAGAACCCGGAACGCAGCTCAAGGTTGTTATGACGGCAAGCCCTAGACCAGTAGCCATCCAGTCGGGCAAATTCCGTACCACCTGGCTGGGGGGTTGTTTTGTCACACAATATGGCCAAAATATCGAGGCTAATTCCATAAACCTTAAAAATAAATTAAACATCATACATCATTGAAATGTCAAATTTTAAATTAAGAACAACTTTCTTTTGTTGCAAGTTATTCAAATGACATATAGGCCATTTCCCTACGGTGTCGTGGCGTATATCCAAACAAGTAACCATTTTAAAATGACCTCTTGCTACTAAAGAACACCATTGTTGGAGGGATTTCTATAAATTGGTCGATTTAAACATTTTCATGACCCCCATTTTAATAAGATCACTGCGAGTACCAAAGATCATTTTAAAACAATATTAATATACTCTTTCTTCAGGTGATCAGAGGGCTGGTGCTTACCTGGGCAACGAATCAGTATGGCGATCCAGCGAGGAAACGTAGCCAGCCTTCTGGCACCTTACGCATAGAAGACGGCGATCTGGGCTCAGTATTCTACTTATAGTCTTGAAGGACTATGGGTAGAAGACAATACAAATAAGTTAAAATAATATTTCTTATTTCCGACTTAAATAATAAACTACGTTTATTTCCGTATATCTGTAATCACGGCCACTGAAAAGCGGCCGCAACGTCGGAATAACCAAAATCCGCGCTTAAAACCGCTTAAAGGTAGTTTTATTACATATAAGATAAGTTTTATTGCATTGTATTCGATTATATGTAATTGCCAGCGGCCCGGCGCGGTTTCACCCGCGCCTGTCCCGCTCCCGTGGTACATAGCGTCATGTTATATAACCTATAACATCCTATATACATTTTTTTCTAACGCTATTAAGTGAGTATTTAAGTAACTAAAAACTAGAAAATATAAAACAACATCTTAAAGTCGGTGCCAAATAAAACATAAAAACAACAATAATTTGCAAAATGTAGTATTTTTTATGTTTTAATACAGACTTCAATGTTGTAGAAAAAGTCACTCTTGAATTCGGTTTATTCTTTCAAAAAATATTTTTTTCATAAAACAACATATCAACATTACCTTTCAGGCACCAATTGAAAAGTAAAACAAGGCGAAAAGATGGATGCGTTGCTATATGGAAAGATTAACCAGCTGTTTTAAGGAGACACCTTAATTGGACTGTTAACAATCATACCACGGGCCATTTTAAATTGGGTGAATTTTATTAGCACAAATGCATAACCATTTAATCTTGACACCCAATTCCTAACTTACCAACTTCATTGAGAGTCCAACATATACTGAATGTATATTTTTAAGGCGTGTGCATCGTCCGATTTAAATTGACACCTATCTCCTAACATAAACAATACCATAAGAGGTCATGTTATCTTTGCATTTTTATTTATAGGTCCGATGCATTTCAAAATGACATTATGCATATTTCTTTTTTTTGTAATTATGTGATGAAATAAAATTTCAATTGGTCGTAAATGTCAAGAAAATTTGGGTAAACATGTTTTTATTTTATTGGAGAAAAAAAAACAATTAAATTTATTTTTAGGCCAAAGTATCACGAAGTGACGCAAGCCACCTTCAGTGAAATTAATTTATATTTTAAACGTTCCGTAGCTGTTTTCGCGAAAACAACCCTTATGAAATGGTCGTGTCTGTCTGTACGTCTCTAACCGGTTCCTATATCTAACTATTGATTCACTTGCAGAACCTCTAACCCTTGGATTTTATACGAAAATTTGTTTAGAAAAGTCACATTTCATTAAACAAGACATTACATATGAACAGAAATCTTGCTAAAAAACAAGTCCCTTGCGGGGTAGGCACGAACAACAGAACGCCATTCAGGCTTATTCTTAATTTTTTTTGTATATTTTGATTTCGAACATCATCGTTATAATAGCAAAATTCAAATATAGAACCGACATGTTTAAAAATATATAGTCTATGGTACGTGCAGCCCAGAGATTAATTAAAAATTTAGAAAGCATGCGAATTCAGCGAAAGCGTACCTTAATCTGCATCGTGAAAGTCACGTGTCAGCCGCGATTTTGCGCGCCATTTTTGTATTACAATAGATTATATATTATTTTTCTTTTTTATAGCTAAGCCCGTACCACAATGAATAAATATATTTTTCTAAAGTAATTATCGAGCTGTTATGGAAAATATTGTAAATTACAGAATTAACAATTTTTACTTTTAATGTAACACAGCTAAAATAAGTCAAACTAGCAGCCCGCGGTCTCACCCGAGTAGTAACTATATTATTGTACAGTTTCATCAAAATCCATTCGGTTGTTTTTGAGTGAAAGAGTAACAAACATACATACACATAAATACAAACTTTCGCGTTTATAGTATTAGCAGGATGGGATGTTAATAAAGAGATCCTTAGGTTCATGTTCAAAAATATAAATTTCAAAAAATCCGGGTAATGTATTAAAATATAATTTGTAAAGAAGCTCCCCTGTAAAAATTTATCTATGTCGCTTACAATGTTCTTCCATATGGATAACAAATATAATAATAATTGAGACGTGAGTGGATGAAGGTGATATGTCGCTTATTCGGTTTTTTGCTTTTTTTGCGTAGATGAATGTTATAAGTCGATACCAAATGACTACAGACCCTAGACCATAGATATAAAGCATATTTAAGAAATAAAACGTTGCTAAAGGTGTTAAGTTCAGTTAAGTTTCAAATAAAAGTAAAACTTTTATCTCGATTTACTCAGAATTGGAATTATGCGACTTCTCACCTTCATCCACTCATGTCTTCAATTTATATCTGTAAAAAGACAAACAAACATCCAAACGAACTTACTTTCATCTATAATATTATAAAATTATAGAACCTGCCGTGTCAAACATTGAAGCTATTAAAAAAGACTGGAATAGACTATAATAAACGATGGAAAACACGATGCATTTTTTTAGATTCCTTGTCTGTTTGTTCGAGATTCATGTAAAAACTACTGGACAGATTTCGATGCGGTTTCGCTGATCGATAGCTAATGCTTAGATTTAAACTATGCTCTACTTTTATTGTGGGAATCCCGCGGTAATTTTCTTAAATGATTTAAAATGGGCAGATTAAAAAAAACTAATTCCAATGTGATTTTTTTACTGCTCGATAGCAAATTAAATCCCACGAGAATTTCAAGTCAAGCGTGGACGAAGTCGCGGGCATATATTGGTATTTATATATTAGGACACCTATCAACCCCTTTTACCCCTATACCTACAAATTACGTTTCATTGGAGAACATTTTTTCAAGGGCATGCATAACAAGCCAAAAAATGAACTTTACTTCCTACTCTCTCTCTTCCTACTCGTACAATGCTTCGTAGTGCTATCATTAGAAAAGAAAAGAAGCGGGAACAAAACTCCCCAACAACAAAATCTTACATGTCTGCGGGATACGAATTAAAATGTCGTCTCGGAAGATCACAACCTTTATTAAAAGCACATATACGTAATTCATAGTTCTTAGAAAAGCAACCAAATACAACAAATCTAAACCGCGGGCAAATAATCGTGATAACATATACGCAAAGTCTGTCAATATGAGAATCCCGTTCCGAATATATACTGATTAACGAACGCCTCGATCGCAGTCGACACTCAATTAACTCTGTTTCAACGGGTTGACCTTAATTATTTGCAAAAATTGACATGGCCTCCTAATAAACATGCACCGACCATTTATTGGAAATCTTAAATCGTCAACTTTAACCCAAAGCAACACAGCATCTCAGAACTCGCAGCGAATAAAAAACAAAGGGATTAGCAATTGACAATAGATGAATACGTTTCAATACTTATAAAGAGTAAACCAATAACAGTGAACAATTAAGACAACCATCAAATTACAGATAATTTTAAAACCCAGGGGAATTAAGCACGTCGTCATGGTGTAGTGATTTTGTTCTAGATCCCGTGACGTCTAGTTTACTCTTCGCGGACTACGGTAGGTAGTGTTGGACTCTCGATGGGCATGCTCGGACCTACCAACTAAATTATCTCTTCGTGCCATCTTGACGCCGTGTGTCGGGACCTCGGAAACCAACACACACATCTGATGGCCCTGACGGCGGTGGCTCTTATAGAGCCGCTCCTTCCAGCGAAAGAAAATACTCGCGCGTGCGGTAATCCCCACTCAGCGGCATCTCTCCGCTATTTGAACGCTAAGCTACCCCGAATCTTTTCGTTCAAGGCCGCTGCTAGGGCCGGAGGGACTTCTACGGCGGCGGATCGAGACCACAGGTGCTGAATCCTCCCGTTCTGTTTCCGCCGCCTCCTTTTGCGACATACATTTTTTACCAGGGGGGTATATTTCGCGACCCGTGTGTGGGCTTCGCCAGATCGGGGTGGCACTAGCATGCCCGGTCAAAACCGGTGCCATACTATTGCCACTCCCCAGTTAGGGATGCCCACTAAAACCCTGGGTGTTCCGTCCTGCGCCTTATGCCAGGGCTACGGGAAAACGGGAGACGATCCCGCGATGCCCTGGCAGGCGGGGCCTCACACACAGGCATCATCCACAGCCGGGGGACTTCTTTTGTCCCCCGCCATCATTTTGCTCTAGTCCAGCGTGGTGCGGTTTGCAACGCGCCCCACTGGAGAAAGACATTCCCCTGCGTTAACAAAACAAAACACACGCTCACGAAAGGATTATCGGTTCGCCGAACATGCCATCGTACCAATATGACATCCAAAGCCAACATTCTTTACAAGTAAACGTAAATCCGTCTCGTATACATTTCTCTCAACAAACCAATACGAATAGAAAAACCGGTTTCATCATTGTTTACAATTCACATTTGATATTCGCGAACGCCGAAACCTAGTTGACCTTCACTCATCGGTCGATGGCCGAAAAAAAAAACATATGACGTGAAGAATGGCGCGAAAACACCCGCGTATCTATAGTGTTTGTAGAAACCGGAATTATAATAGGGTTTTGTTTCATTGCATTAGTTCAGCAGACGGTCCACCTGATGGAAAGCGGTTACCATACCCTATAGACCTTTGAAACACCAAAGGTGCAACCAATGAGCTGCCATTTATGTAGTCTATTACAGTTGCTTTTTTAAATACCTCAAATGTACACGGCATGTTTAGAATGTTATAATGTTACTAGCGTCTGTCCGCGTGGAATAGTAAAAAAAAACCCATTTCGAAACATTCCATTGGTGCTTCGCTCCTATTGATCTTAGCGTCATGATATATAGCCTATAGCTTCCTTAATAAATGGGCTATCTAAAACTGAAAGAATTTTTCAAATCAAACCTGTAATTTCTGAGATTAGCGCGTTAACTCTTCAGCTATATATTAGTATAAGATAAGATACACTATGTAAATAGTAACACGTTGATCGGAATTTTATTTGAGTTTTTACTACCGTTTATAACAATAATTAATGTGCAATTTGACTATTTTAGTTGTACAAACTTTGACGTCACAAGTTTGTGCGTTCGCATAAAATGTATGCAGCTCTGACGTTTGATAAAATTATTAGAAGTATTTTAGTTAATTAACAACTACCCTATTCGAACAAGGACAATATCTGTCGGTACAATTTGCCGGAAATAATAATATCGTCCAACCGCAGGAGCCATGGAGCCACTTCCACCGGGAACTGTTAGTTTCACGGTCGAATGTATACATTTGCCTACGAAGTAAACTTGGCAAAAGGACTGCATATTTACTATTGTTTATAACAATAATATGTCAAGGTTACCAGATGGCTTAGTGCAGTTCCCGAGGTTTGAATTTAAATTACTTTCTCGGATAGGGTTGCCAGTTGTGAGGTTATATACTTTTAACCTAGCACGACAAGTGTTCCTGCCTCATAGTAAAGACCTTGCACCAGTATTAGGTTCAAACCTTAAATGACTGTTTTTTTGGGCAGGACCAGCTGAATATCCGCAGATGGCTGTTTCAGTGATACCGCACTTTGGGGGCTTCCCGACTCTACCCGGAATCAGCGTGCTCGAGGCGGCACCTCTTTTGAGGTTCAACCTGGGCTCGACCGCTGCGGGGGATTGACTCTATAGGATGAAGCCGTAAAAGGCTGAACGAGCTAAACCAACAGGCTGAAGTGGGAGTATCTTTATATAATGGGGACCCGATATCGACTCCGCGGCGGAGCTGATCCTAGTCTATTTTTACTACCGCTTTGCAACATGTTATAGCTGGAGGAGAAGAAGCGGCGGAAGTAACTCTCCAGCAACACGCCTAAGCTAATCGTGCATGGCTGCTTGTGTCTGTAATGAGTGGGTGCGATTGCTGGGCCTTAACTATGTGTGAGAGAATCCGAGTTGGGGACTCTCTGGCGTCTATTATGCCAGACTGATGTTCTGATCTTCGGGGTTCATAATCGCGAGGAGACGGGTGATTTTATCGGGCTCATCAAGGAGCATGGGGTGCATGGTATCAATAGTAATAAATATTTTTAACAGATATGAATAGAAGGGTTATATTGATAATATCCTGAAAAGCAGCACGCTTTTTTATTTTTTTACACTATTTTTACATCAAATTTATTGAATTTTCTATTTTTGAGTTGGATTTCTATAAAAGCGTATTTTTTTAGCTGTTTTAAACTGTTATATATTTTTTAGTTGAAAATATTGAATTGTCATCGGTCCTAAAAATTATGCCAAATTTCGAGTTAATCCGACGACTTGAAAGGGGTCAAAATCATGTTCAAAGATTTAGTTACATACTAACATACGTATGAAGCTAATAAAAGCGTATTAATAGTGAGGCTTCCAAACGGCCAATGTATATATGATTTTCCTACATGCAGTGAGAAATTCGTTAATGACAGCCCTACACGACAAAAATGCATCACCGTCCTTATTACATATTTACCCAAGGCCCCAAAAACAAGTTTGATATATAAATGTAAAATTAAACAACGCTGAATGTCTCATCAAATGAGGACTTCCATCTTGGCACTCAACCATTTCGACCTTCAAATTTTATGAGAAAATTGGGCTTTTATTATGTGAAAATGAGTGCATTCATTTCAAAATGGAATCTTACAGATTAGTTATTGAAAGTCTTGAGTTTACCACTGCTTCCATAACAATTTTAGTTACTGTTAAAGGAGAAGAAGCGGCGCGAAAAACTCCCCAGCAACCCAATTTTTCTTCAACATATTGTTACATACCGACAAAGAAACGCACATCTGCCTGTCGTATAGTGCAGTTCGTTCACCTTCCCGGATTTAGAAATTCTTTTATTAAGAATTTGTAATTCAGAAAAATATTCTTTGTTATTGTAGTTGTTTTATGGCCGTCATTAGTGTCGAAATAATCCTTGTTGTTATTATATTGCGTCGAAGCTTGCCAGGTATGGATCGCTGCATTATAAAGCAATGGCCCAAGTGTTATCTTGATCGTGGTTCTCGCTCGACTGACGATTTTTCCATTGCGCCATTGCTTTGACTTCTGGCAAGCGTCGACGCAATATCCCATAAAACATAATCCGCGAATCAGCGTAATTATGCCTGCGAACGGCCATAAACGAGTACAATACACAATAGGCTGTTTTCTAATTACAATTTAATTTTAGACACAATGTAAACAAAAGAAGATAGTCATAAAACAGTTTCAATGTTATTAGCTCAAATCCCGGCAGTTAATAAATATGGTTTGTCTACAGGTCAGCAGGTGGCCCAACTTGTATCAATATATTTATGAAACGCGAGTTTGAGGCTCGAGAGCGCTACCCACTAAGCTACCAGAGCTGGTGTGCTTGTACACGCCACAGTACTCCTTAGTGCGTATTTCACACTGGGTATTGTCTCCTTAGTAGTGGTAACCTCAAAATTGTGAATCTCGTGGCCAAACCTAACATAATAGGAGAAATAAAAGCTCATCGCCTCCGCTGGCTCGGTCACGTAGAACGGATGGGAGAGGATCGCAGCGTGTAGAAAGTGGTCGGCGTAAATATCGCTGGAAGGACAGAATAGAGGCTGACCTGTCGGAGATAGGAGCCAGCAATTGTCAAGAAACCGCATAGGATCGAGGAAAGTGGCATGCTCTCGTTTCGGAGACCAAGACCCACTTTGGGTCGCTGAGCCAACGGAGTAAGTAAGTACTTGTCTCCTTACAATAACATGTAATATTAAGTCAAAACATTACCGACCTTTGCCCATCCCACGCCGGTACGTTTCACGTCAGATCAATGACATATCTTCGCAATAAAAACTCCCACGTGATTATTCATAAAAAGATATTAAATGCTGTCAAGTTCAAAGTCTTTATTGAAATATAACGGACATAATTATCCAGAAGACCCTAATTTAGGGATGGCACGAGTATTATCCCCGCTAATTGCTAATGCGCCGGCCGCCATTTTGGTGACGTAACCGTAGCCAAACACTCAGTACTGTTAGCATCACTGGCCGGCGAGTACGCGTACATATCGAGTTGTGGATGACGTCACGAGAATGTATGTTAACTTGACAAGGTTCCAGCGCATTACCAATTTGCGGGGATTATATACTGAGGATGCCCACACCTTCAATAAAAAATGATCCGAAATCCTTCTAAATATTGTATAATTACGTAGAAACAAACGTCACCATTGACCAGCCAGAATGTTTTTTTATTGCAGTAGTTTAGCAGCCAGGCAGACGGCCCACTTGATGAAAAGCGGTTACCATCGCCTATGAACATTTGCAACACCAAAGGTCCTACAAATGCGCTGCTGCTCTCTTAAGGGAGACTGGAACCTGGTCACTAATGCCGGAACACAACTCAAGGTTGTTATGGCGACATAGTTTAGACTAGCGGTGGTAGCCATCCAGTCGGACAAATGCCCTACCACCTGGCTGTAGGTTGTTTTGTCGCCTCTTACAACAGGCCTCCCCGGCCGGCAGGAAATTGTATTATTTCTCCTGGAAAGTATAAAGCAATGCCCCGATTCAGGGACGAGTGAGTCGAGCTAAGCAAGACGTGTTCACTACAATCGGGAAACTTTTAGTGACGGATTTTTATGGAATTAAGACCTTCTGCATTCATTTGGACTTGTTGTGTTCGGTTGTATTTGTATCTGTGTTAAACGTGTTTGTATAGTTCTAATAAACTCTATAGTAATTCTAAAGGCATTTTAATTCGAGACTCCCGGCTCATAACAATATTCATATCGTTTATTCTATGTAGGTATATACTATAATTTACAAATTAATACTTTTTAAATTAAACTCATTAAATATTCGGGTCGTTTTACTATTACGCCAAAAGGCTTGCACTGAAATCAGCATTGTGTCGGATATTATGCCGGCACAGCAATAAGCTGAATGCAAACCTTGTTCGCTGAATATGCGGCGTACAAATTCTCAAAATCTTTTTTATTTTTAAGATACATATTAGCAATGTAAGTACGTCGCTACTTCTTCACATATTTTTTTTCCTCTTTCTTTCTTTCTAAATGATTTTTAGTAAGATATAAAAAGCCCGGTATTACTCAGTAATCGAAGCCTAAATCAACAAGTCTGCACAACCATACATAGAGTTCTAACCTAGAAGCGACTCGTCGTCCTTAACACGGCGAAACGAGGTCTTCTCGCATAAATAGACAAGCAATTTATGGCAGCATTTCATTTCCAATACAATCCAATGTTACCGATACGCTTTATGGTATTTTAAACAATCTTTCAAGTAGTTGCTCAAGTACGCGAAAGACAATCTTGTACTAATATATCTACATAAATATAAAGATAGTCGTGTTAGTTATACTATTTATAACTCAAGAATGGCTGTACGATTTGGCTGAAAATTGGTAGGGAGGTAGCTTAGAACCGGGAGACGGACATAGGATACTTTTATCCCGATGGAACCGTTACGTGGCGCTGAGATCGGATTCTAGAATCCTCCTGTGTGTTTCAGTGGATGTGTCCCTGGATAGTTTAAATCCACAGTTGGAACCGGTAGGTGGCGTGGGATCGGGTCCTAGATTTTTTTTTACCGAGCAGGACAACGTCTGCCGGGGCCGCTAGTAATAAATAATAAAACTACGTTTAAACGGTTTTAAGCGCGGTATTTTATTTTGGTTATTTCGACGTTTCGGCCCCTTTTCAGTGGCCGTGGTCGCGGGCGACAAAGATGACAATTGTCCAACGAGTATTGTTAAAGTTTTATTTAGCCTACCGCCAACTTGTTTAATTATTTAGTTTTCATTTTGTTTCTGGTATTATTTACTCTATGGAAGCCTAATCTAATTTACCACCGCTTCACAACATGTTGTGGCTTGAAGAGAAGAAGCGGCGCAAAAACTTTTTAGCAAACACGCCGAGCTCTAAATTTTTTTATATAATATTAAAATGGGTGGAAGGAAAACTTCTTATACAAATATATAAAGCTGAAGAGTTTGTTTGATTGAACGCGCTAATCTCAGGAACTACTGGTCTGATTTGAAAATTCTTTCAGTGTTAGATAGCCCATTTATCGAGGAAGGCAATAGGCTATATATCATCACGCTAATACCAATAGGAGCGGAGCACCAAGGATAAATGTTTCAAAATCGGGGTTTTTTTAATACAGTGGTATTAAAAAAAACAACTGGAATACACTATATATAAACGATAGAGAACACGATGATTTTTTAAATATATTTCTTGTCTGTTTATTTTTAC
Source organism: Dendrolimus punctatus (assembly GCA_012273795.1). NCBI lineage: Eukaryota > Metazoa > Arthropoda > Insecta > Lepidoptera > Lasiocampidae > Dendrolimus > Dendrolimus punctatus. The sequence goes on from CM022556.1 coordinate 4,643,123, forward strand.
GGAATTCACGTAAAAACTATTGGGCCGATTTCAGTACGGTTTTCGCCGATTGACAGCAAATTTTTAGGCTAAAAACCTGCGCCACGTTTATCCTAGGAATCCCGCGGATTTTTTCTGGGATGGATTTAAAATGGCCAGATTAAAAAGAATCGAATTCCAATGTGACTATTTCTTCTGATCGATAGCAAATATGATGTACTAAAATGTGTGATATTTTTTACATTTTATTATAATAGAAACCCGGTACAAAAGAATTACCTCTTAAGAACCCCACCATAAAGACCATAAACAATAGATAATTTTAAAAATTTGCAAAAGAGCTTGTTAACGATGACATAAACGCGGCAATGACCGTTCACACGCCACCGTATTTGGTCCGATGAATCAATATTAGCCCATTGTTTTGATTTCGAAATTACTGCGCAGCACTAATGCTTGATTGTTATGTATTGTACTGAAATATTCTTGAACACGTTTCCAACTGTTTGTTTACAGTTATGCCCCGCTACACCTGGAGACCACATCTACTATTGCTGTCTCGTGAAAATCGCCGAAAATTATATTCTTAATAGAAAGAAGAAAGAAAAATACGTATTCAAAACTACATACACACCAAAAACTTATAAATAAGACAATACAATTGAAATGAAGTTCTGAATCGGTCCTAACTCAGCATGATGCTGGTTGGCTCTACCAGCGCTGGTCTCCAGCGTGGGCGTAACAATGTTGTAAATCTCACGCTCTTGCTGCCATAAGCGCGGAGCACATGGGAGGAGGGTGGTTTTAGTGGAGTATTGAGATGGGAGGTTGCACAAGCCGGTTGATTACTGTTTGGCAGCCCCATAGGGAATTGCCTCCATTATCAACTCTGGTCTAATCCCTGGCAAAGGACCCGGTATTGTCCGATTTGTGCGATATGCATTTCCCCTCCTGAAAAAAAACCAGTGTTGGTCTTCCACTAGGGCCGTTCAAGTGACTTACGGATCACAAAACGAAACAAACACAAAGCAAAAAAAGTATTACGAGTACTATTGCAAACAAATATAAATTAACATAATATAAAAATAAACTATATCATTAATATAAAAAATATAATAATAGGTTTCGGTATTCTGTTAACTATAATGGTGTGTCCGTGGCACGCCACTATAGCTTTACAAATATTTACAAGCGAAAACGCGCGAAACTAATGGATGAACTTTAGGAATGTTAGTACATAACTTTTTAATTTTTATTTCGGCTAACACCATCTCTGCTAATGGTAACACCAAATTTTTTCTACTAATTATAAACGCGAAAGTTTGTAAGAATGTATGTTTGTTACTCTTTCATGCAAAAACTACTGAATGGATTTTGATGAAATTTTATAATATTATATCTTGCACATCAGAATACCCTATCAGAATAACAGATTTTCCATCACTAAAGGTGTGAGACCGCGGGGCGCAGCTACTAATATTATAAATATGAAAGTTTGGTTTGATGTTTGCTAGTCAATCACGCCAGAACGGCAGGACGGATCTGGATGCAATGGCAAAGATACAGATTATAGTTTGAAATAGCACATTGGCTACTTTTTATCTAGAAAATGTACGGTACCCATGGGCTAACATAAACGCGAGCGAACCACGGGATGCTATTAAAAAAATGCACGAGGCGTGGTAGTCGATTCTAAAACCATTTACGTCAGTTACTAAAAGGTGAGACTTCCTTTTTAAATCGATTCGAAATTCAAAAATTACTCTTACCGGTAATCATGGCAACTTTACACAAATAAATTTCACCGGCCTGACCTTAACCTTCCCGCCAAATCTGTAAACAGATAAAATCAGCACAAGACCAGAGATAAATTTCTTTTTTTTTTCACAAGTCGAAATAGAACGACCTTGTCGGCGTACGTACGGACGGCAGGTCATTGTTCTCGGCGTTTGATGTTCGATTTAAAAATAAATTATGACTGTCTCGAAAATTAGCGAATCGTTATAAAATAACGAATATTATAAATAATTATGGCTACTAATGAGGGATAGAAAGGTATGAAAGAGTTAGTGGATAGTAGCAGTAGATAACACTTTATTGCTCGCCAAATAGAAAGAAAGAAAATACATTTTAGAACTACAACACAAAAGAGAATACAAGATAAATAAATAAACGTACAATGTAACATTTAAAAAAAATTGCAGGAGTTCAGCAGACAGGCAGACGGCCCACTTGATGGAAAGCGGTTACCATCGCCTATGGACATTTCCAACACCAAAGGTGCTACAAATGCGCTGCTGCTCTCTTAAGGGAGACTGGAGCCTGGTCACTAATGCCGGAACACAACTCAAGGTTGTTATGGCAACATTGCGAGATTGCGAAAATACAATTGACATGATAGTGTTTGGTCTGGTCGATTTTGACGAGACATATAATATCTTCAGAATGGTCGACCACTGGCTTCAGAATAGCAACAACCATTATGTCGCCAGTGGTTGACAAATGGTGACTGTCCAGACGGGCGCCCTTACTGCATGCGGGTTGTTTTATCGCCTCTTACGACAGAGCATCCATCTGGAAATGTAAATTTCTACTCCACTCCTGCACAGATAATCATGAGCCATAAGGAGGGAATATGGAATTGCAGTACATTTACTAGACCTAGCAACTGTCATTCGGTTGGCATTCTAGCTCATTTACATTAGAAAGTCTAAAAATAATTTCATTCTCGCATTGCAGTGTATGAATAAACTAATTAACCCACATATAAACAGATTTAAGTAAAAGTGATGTGTGCAATTCTAAAATATTATCTTTGAATGAAATTTAAACAATTCAACACGCAACACACGCTTTAAATAATACGAGTACAATACAAAGCTTCCACTGGAAGTGATACAAGCCTAATAAATATCTTCTTTCAATAAACTTGTTAAAGATCGCTTAAGGTATTGTTACGAAATTGTAGGGGATTTGAACGGGAGAAAAGATTTATTTGCAACTGCAATAAAAATTACTTAAACTATTAGAAAGAAGCAAAGAAGAAAGAAAGAATTATTTTATTAAGGACCAATAAACACTTTAACAATACTGAGTAAAACAAAAAATAAATTCATCAATATAAGTCCTAAAATTGGACCCAGACTCAGCGTAATGCTAGCCGCTAAGGCCAGCGCTGCTTTTCCGCCTGGGACCAGCAGGTGGAGTCACGGAGGACAATACAACACAAATAATATATCAAATCGATTCGGTTTAATAATTATAAAATGAAACGGGTTATTAGACAAAACATCGAATTAAAATTAATAAACATATATACGTAGATATATAATCATAGTGATATGTAAATAACAAAAACCAGTAAATAAAATGAACAGATTATTTTTAATGTTATCATAGGTATTCGTAAAATATTTAAATAAAAACAATGAGTCAATCTAGCCCTAAATTAGTCTTAGCTCAGCAAAATTGCCGGTTAAAGACAACCAGCGCTGATCATCCGCTAGGTCCATTAGTGACATACGCGAACACAGGCAAATGAGAAAGAGAAAAAGAAGAAACAATAATCGTTAAAAAATACAAATAGAAAAAAAAAAGATTTGTTGGATGTAAATTCGAAAATGCCATTGGAATGATTACAAAGTTTATTAGAAGTGTGCACATGAATTCACAGCTCTTAGAAGTATAGCCAAATACAACAAAACTAATAGGGTAGAAACTCTTCATCATATAAATCGCGCAAAATTCGTAGTTATAACACAAGGTAACGCCTCGTTCGCAGTCAGAACCCGACTGGCGCATTTCCCGACTCTTACCAACATACCGCCCATTGGTTCTTGAATTTGTTAAGTGGTCAGCTTAATGGCTTTCAAGAATTCGCATGGAATACCAACAGAGCAAAGAAGGTTTTATGGCGATCAATAGATTACTCAAATTCAAAGGGGTTATAAGACACTTGCAAAGGATTAGTATCGGTTTGCAACAGTATATTGTAATTACACATACTTATATGGTACAAGGCTCCAAGAATATAATGTTACATACTGACAAAGATACGCGCACCTTGTTTATTTCCCCTCCCGCATTTGGAGTTCTTTTGTATAGTTCGTATTTAAAATTTAATTTAGTATAGTTAGTATAGAACAATGCCCGAACGAGGGGTGGGTCAGTCAAGCGAGGATTACGATACGAGTAAGACGTTCATTCGATTAGCGATATAGTGACGGACTTTGCGCGTATTATTGAATCGTGCAGTTTGTACTAGTTGTACCCAGTTATATTTGTACCTGTTTTATACGTGTCTATTCGGTTCTAATAAAACCTAGAGTAATTGAACCGGCATTTTAATTCGAGTTCTGTGGAGCTCGAAGACCGCAATAATGTACAAAAATAACCACGAATCGACCAAAAGTATTCTGAAAATATTCTATACCTACTAATTCCCAAAGCGGACCTTCAGGGTCACATGTGCAGACCTTGGCCTAAATCAGAATGATATACTAGCATGATGATAACTCCGCTTATTATTATCAAATCAGAAGCGAACTCTGATCCTATTTTTTAACCGACTTCGAAAAAAGGAGGAGGTTCTCAATTCGTTGGGATCTTTTTTTGTTGTTGTTCCTTGTTCTTTTTATGTATGTTCGCCGGTTACTCCGTGATTTATGATCCGATTTACGTGATTCTTTTTTGTTCGACGCGGAATAGCTGCCATGTGGTCCCCTAAAAATTTTACATAGTTTGGCCCAGTAGTTTTCATTTTACGAACATTTTTTTGTTCCCGGTTCTTGGGACCTATATTTTTTAAGAAGCGCGGCACCATTCGTAGGTCCACCCATACATAGCTAGACAGTTAAAAGTAACAAATAAAAAATAAAAACTTCGTTTAAAAAAACCGACTTCAAAAACTAAAAAACTAAAATGTATATAATAACTTATTTCTAAAGCTATTATTATTAATATATATTATCTTAAAACATTTTGAAGTCGGTGCCAAGTAAAACATAAAAATTACTATATTTTGAAAATTACTAAGCACCGACTTTAAGATGTTTTAGATAATATATATTAATAATAATAGCTTTAGAAATAAGTTATTTTATACATTTTAGTTTTAATATAATATTAATATAGTGCAAATTCATTTTCAAAATGTTACTATGTATCATAACGTTTTAGTAGATTATTACATAAGGGTTGAAGGTGACCTATGTAGGCCTTTCGTCCAAAGTTAACACTCTGCTGTTCATCTTATACTAATATATAAAGCTAAAGAGATTGTTTGTTTGAACGCGCTAATGTCAAGAACTACTGGTCTGATTCGCTGCGCTGATGCTCTCTTAAGGGAGACTGGAACTTGGTCACTAATTCAGGAACACAACTCAATATTGTTATGGCATCATTCTCTAAACCAGGGGTGGTAGCCATCCAGTCGGGCAAATGCCTTACCACCTGGCTGTGGGTGGTTTTGTCACCTCTTACGACAGGCCGCCGGCTGCAGGAAATTCTATTATTTTTCCATTCCTGCACGGATAAGAATTTTATATGGAAATCGACTTTTGAATTATGGGCCTATTGTCAGGTGGTCTGTCATTATATACGCGCGGTCGTGGAAAATTCTTTTTAGTCCCGGGATGGTTTACATTACTTTAGATTCACAATGGATCCAGTTTTCAGCGAACAACGTTGACACCAAATATGTGGATATAATGACCAAAGATGGCGCTTTTGGTTATGTCATATCATAAACTATGAAATAAGACTTTGTTTCATGTTGTTCTAATTATAAATAATATTAGAAAGAAAGAAAACCATTTTATTCAGGCCAAATTAAAAACAAAAACAACAAACAAATTTAAAACTAACAACATCATCTTGTCCTGAAAACATGAAACTCAGCATAATGCTGGTCTTTCAAAACCAGCACTGATCTTCCTCTGAGCCCATAAGGTACACGGCAGACATTATATTGTTACGAGCTACAGGACTCGAATTAAAATGCGTTGTAATTTAGAATTTATTAGAACTATACAAACACGTGTAACACAGGTACAAATATAACTGGATGCAACCAGTACAAACTGCACGATTCAATAACACGCGTAAAGTCCGTCACTATATAACTTATCGACTGTACCCACGTCTTGCTTTGATCGTGGTCCTCGCTAGACTGCTTCACCCCCCACAAAGTGAACAAAAAAGTCCAAATGCGGGAAAGGTAATAAATAAACCAGGTGTGATTTCACTTTGTCGGCATGTAACAATATCATTGCAAAACATGAAGGTAGAATCTTAAACAGTATACATATATACGTGTATACACATAAACATACATACGTAGTATATACAAGAAATAGGGAAAATAATAATAAATATATATGGGTGATTCTACGATAAGAGGTAACTTGTGCGGCAATCCATTTAAAACAGTTTTTTTATTCTATATTTTTCCGTTTTAAAAAAAATCACATAACTTTAATGTGCTTTATTAAATAATATTACGGTTGAATGCCTAATTAAAATATATTTTTCTAAAATTCCTTACAAAGTCTTAAAAAGTCTCTATTCTTATAATTCTTAATTCAAGTATGTTTAATCAGAATTTATGTAATTATACTTAAATGTGTTAACGAAAAATAAATATTTTTAAAATTTCAAATAGTTTCAAATTTTGTCCCGCTTTTTTTGAGTATCTACCCTGGCAAATTTTGTTCCACTAATACCAACATAAATTCAAAGACGGCCATATCGGAATTAGCTGTCAACGATAACTATCAGCGAGAAGTTATATATATATATATATATATATACATATACAGATATAGAGATATATATGTCGGAGAAGGCCTCGTTCTCATGACATCTCCTTTAGTTATTGCAACGGTTTAGTGGGCATCATCAGCATAAAATGCGAGCATAAAACACAAAACACAACGGCCACAGTTTATACACTTTTAATTTAAATTCGATCAATATTTTGACATAGTTTAGACCGAGCAGCGGGTTCGGGGCACCGCTCATACTTCCAAATTTAATACTTTCTTTAAAATTCTCAACGGTCCAACTCGACTCGTTATCACCATGCTCTGCTCTCATTGGTCGTTTATTAAATTACAATATTCATAACTTTTATTATGTTAGAACGATCTTTAAGTTATAGAAACATTTAACAAATCAAATAAAATAGAATTAAGAATTTTAAAAGTAGTTAAAATGTAAACAAATAATATTGTGCGTTATAAATCCAATCAACAATTATCCGATTTATATCTTCCCTCCGACATATATATTGATATTAAATGTTCAATACTTTTTTTTCTTCTGTGAAGGTGACGTTACTGCCTGGCACTAACGGATGACCAGCGTTGGTTGTTATCAACCAACATTTGCTGAGTTAGGGCCTGTTTAGAGTTAATTAATTAAAGTTTTCTTTCTTCTTTCAAATAAAGCGGAAATCAAATCACCTTAATATATGTGTTGTTTACCAGCTACATTGCTAACTACTGTTAATAAAAGTATTATGGAAACATAGAAACAGAACAAACTAGGTCAAGGCATAAAACATTGGTGCTAGTTGGTTGAATGTTTAAAATAACCTTAGCCTGTGTTTTTATTTTCTTTTATTATTTAGTCTGTGTGAAGACGTAAAGGAAGCTTTCAAAAGTCGCCAAGCCGTAAACAAAGAAGTTTTAAAATAATAATTATGTAATTCAAATTACGTTTTAAAGGTTTAAAGCGCGACTTTTTTTAATTATTTCGATGTCGGCCTCTTTTCAGTGGCTGTGATGACACAGACAGAGATGTCAAGTGTCAATGAGTAATGTTGCAATTTTATTTTTTTAATCCTTTCTTTTTTCCATGGACGAACGGAGAAAGAATACAATTCCCTGCGGCCGGGCGGCATAACGTAAGTAGCGACAAAACAACCCACAGTCAGGTGGTAGGGCATTTGCCCGACTGGATGGCTACTACCCCCGGTCTGGAGTATGCCTCCTAACAACCTGAGTTGTGTTCCGAGATTTTGGCCCGATTCCATTCTCCCTTTAGAGTATCCAAATGTCCATAAGCGATGGTGGATGGAGGCGTTGGAATCAATTGAGAAAAGAGCCAGGAAGCTGGTCGGCAAGAATCGCCTTTTTGATGCTCGACTTCAGAGCCTAGAACATATACGCAAGGTTGCGGGGCTGGTCTTCTATCGGATATATTTCAGGGAGTGTTCCTTAGAACTGTACGAGCTGTTTCCTCATCCCCTTTTTATCATCGGACAACCAGACCGGTTTGGGCCACCGTTAAATGGTAAACACCACCAATCAGAACCAAGCGTTTCGCTTTATTTTTCTGGTGCGTAATGCCGAAGAGTGTAATAATTTGCCGGAGTGTTTTCCCTGACAAATACAATCTTGAAGTCTTCAAGTCACGAGTGAACAGGTATCTTCTAGGTAAGCGTGCTCCACCTAGACTGCGTCATCACTCAACATCAGGTGAGACATGGTCAAACGCAAACCCATACTTCCATAAAAAAAAACCCCGCTTTCCATCAGGTGGGCAGTTTGCCTTGCCTTTACTGAACTCATGTAATAAAAAGTGGCTCAGAATTTTTGCATATCCATAGCATCACGTGAAAACTACTGAACAGATTTAAATGATACTCAAGAGACTAGCCTGTTTCCCGGGCCAACGCTTGGGATACATTTTATCCCGATAAATGACCTCGTTTTCGTGGGATAGACGAATATAACCAAAAACATGGCGCTGTGGTGGCTTTTCGAGCCGCCGTTGCAGCTCACTAATAAATATGTAGCCATAATGACAACGCGAACGAATTTTCGCTTGCAGATGCTAATTTAGAATAAAGTTGGCGATAATAACCAGTTTCCAATAATAGACACGGTACAAGCCTATAAGTAATGAAGGCCGTCAAGAAATGAACCAACATCCTCATCCATAGTCAACTTAGATAAGAATAAAAAACTATTTTTAACATAGATAGATATCTCAGATAGGTTCTCTCTTCTCAGAGTGCCTCCTCCACCTCATGCCAGTGCTGTCTGTCAGCACATCGCAGTAGGGTCCAGCATCAAGCCTGATCTCGTCCTTCCAGCTCTTGCTCTCCCTTCCCATACTCCTTTTGCCAACCCTTGGGTGCCAGTGAGTTACAAACTTGCTTCACTTTAGGAACTTGTTCCTAAGCATAAGCCCTGTTCATCTCTATAACTGAGAATCGATTTTTGACAATATATCTGTTAGTTTTGTTTTAGCTTGTATGTGTTTGCTGTCCCATCCAGTCGGGGAGTTGTTTTGTCACCTCTTATGACAGGCTGTCTAGCCGCAGGAAATTATATTCATTTTCACATCCTGTACTGATAAAAAGGTTGTTTGGAAGAGATCATTTTTTTGTCTACCCTTAAATTTGTACCCATTAATCTTTCAGTTTAACAACATGCCCATTCGACCTTAGACTTGTGCTAGAAAATTTTTCAATCACTGGTGCAACATTCACATATCCCCTTATGTACTAATTTCCCACCTAATCGACTGTTGCAACAATGCACATGCATCTCAATCTCAACATTCTCTCAGCTGAGTGGAGATGTCTCTGATCTAGTACTTTAGTGACCCAACATTCCGAATAACATGACGGGTTTGATATTTAATGTATGTATGGTAATATAAGCAGCATAATATCGTTAAAAGAAGGCACATGTTTAAATAGTACAATCTGATAAGCAAATGATAAACTATTATTTGCACTGTATAATCTACCACAAAAGTAACCAATGTGTAGTTCCCTTTCACGGTAAAACTGACTAAGGACACATTCTTATGCCAAATGCCAGTATCTATAAGAATATAATTACTATAAAATACTGTTACGAGTTACAGGACTCGAATTAAAATGCCGTTGGAATTACTATAGAATTTATTAGAACTATACAATCACATATAATACAGGTAAAAATATAACTGAAAACAACCAGTACAAACTTAATGCACGATTCAATAACATGCGCAAAGTCTGTCACTATATAGATTATTGAATATACACACGTCTTGCCTCGGTTGTGATTATCGCTTGACTGCTACACCCTGTTGGCGCCTTGCTTTATAGTGCACAAATATAATATGTCTGTTGACTGAATTTCCAAAAATCACACCTGGCTAATGACTACCATAAAGATTACAATACACAATGGGCTATATTTCCATTTACAATTTTAAACACGAAGTAAACAAAAGAAGACGGTCATAAAAGGCTTCAATGTTATTAGCTGTATAACAGTGAGGGGTAATAAATGTGCTTTGTTTCAAATATGAAGGGGGCCCAAAAAAATATAAAATTACATATAATCAAATAAAATAAAGGAAAACTTACTTATTTGTATTGTATTCTACCCATAATCCCTGAAGACTATAAGACTATATTATTGAGCCTAGATCACCATCTTCTATGGGTAAGGTGCTCAGAAGGCTGGCTATGTTTCCTCACTGGATCGCCATACTAATCTATTGCACGAGGCAAGCACCTGCCCTCTGATCCCCTGAAGGGTCAATAAGTCATTTTGCTAAATTTTGGTAGAGGCTCATGGTCTCAGGACCCCACAGACCAAGTATCTCAACAGCAAATGGCACAAACATATAACTCTCACTACAGGTGCACATTTGCACCGCTTGAGTGATTCAGCTGTTTCTGCCACCGAACCGGCTGATCTAGATGTGTTTGGTAAATGGGATGTGGCCAATTTGTCTATGCAAGTCACATTCACCAAATTACCTGCCATGTTGGCAGGTAATTAGAGTAATTCTGTCAGGACGCCTGCCATCATCACATACAATACCATTTGAATTCAGTAGAGCCAGGCTTTTGATTCAATGGAATATTATTTTATAGTGCCTGTAAAAGTGCCTGCACTATAAAATAATATTCATTTAATTAATTAAAAATTAATTTAATCCTGTTTATTAATGACTGTATACTTTGAATCATGAATTTTATTACTTTATTTACATAGTTTCACTGAAACTTTGTATATATAGTTTACATTGTTGCATATGAACATAATTTACTGCCATAAAATGTACTGTATGTGCATATTAATTAGGTCTTAAATAAATATTAAAATATTGTTAAATTCAAGTTATATTTATAGTGACAAAATATATAGTATTTTCTTCAGTGGTTTAATAGTTAAATAAAAGTAATTTACAAGTCTCGAATTGTAAGTCTGGCTTTTTTTTGGACCCTGAAGTAGGCAAACAGGAAGACAGCCCACCTGATGGAAAGTGGTTACTGTCGCCTATGGACATTTGCAACACCAGAGGTGTCATCAACGCATTGCCAACCTCTAATAAATTTTATAATGCCCTTCTTAAAGACCCCATATAATAGCGCAAAGGGAAGTTTCCTCCAGATCATGTTCACATGGAATAAATGTTCTAGAGAACCGTTGCATAGTTGAGAGTGGGAGCTCTAGGATATGGAGATGAATATCCTGTTGCTGGTAAGCAGTGCGGTAGTGAAAGTGAAGCATTGGTCCTAGATCAAACAATTTCTCGAAACACTCCCATTTATACAGGCGGTAAAATATAGAGAGGGATGCAATGTTACTATGGTCTGGGTGCCCACATCCTGGAATTTTCTTTTATATATTACCTTTAAAAAGCGTAATTTGCCTAGCTTAGACAATGCGTGGAATTGTCTGTCAAAAAAATATACATACAGTCACATAAACATTTAGATAACACTTTAAAATTTCTAAGTTATGGTAGTATATAGATAGTAGACGGGGACCGTTGCTTGGCCGGCAAGCCGTATGGCCGTAGGAAAAATACTAAGTCACCTAAAGGACAGATAAATTGTAAAATTGCTATAAAAAAGTACTGTTGTATAAGTTGTGTAGAGGTTATAAGTTTAATATTTTAAAGCTTAATTTACTGGGCTGTTAAGAGATTACTGCAGTGCAGAACTACGGTTCTGCTTCGTTACCTTCAATAACGTAGTATCTATGCTAAAAGATCTAAAACCATTAGTAAAATAGCGAAATTTTAATATTTTTGCACTAATTCCATCACTGACACTTTTGTATTCATATAGGCACGTTATATCGCAATAGTTCGATGTTATATCACTGTTTTAAAGTTCTAAATGTAATCTGAATCGAATTAAACTGTATTAATTATTTTAATTATTATTTGTTAGGTAGAAAAACAAGAACATTACACACGAATATATCTGTAACTGACTTCGGTTCGGATTAGACGAACGAAACGAACACGTCATTCTGACATTTAAATAGAGACAACGCTATGAGAAAGAAAGAGATAAGCGGTAGATATGGCTGATTACAACCTGGTTACTCATTATTACTTAAATATACATATTACGATTTATGTAATAATTTACAATCATTGTCCATTGTATTTAATTAACGTTTCTAATTGACCCTTGCACCGAATACCTTTATAGTAATTTACATGGTATGAATAAAATATGCACTCCATCTGTTGTTGAATAGCTAAACTATTGTACATCTTAGTTCTTCTGTTACAGTAATAGATGGCGCTATCTTATACATTTTAATATTTTGGCCTATACATATACTTAATTAGCATAGAATTTGAGCATTTTTTTGACTAATTATCTGGTAAAAAAATATTTTTAGATGTATATTAAGAACAACCACTCTGTATTTTCATTAAAAAAACGACCAAAATATTATTGCGCAATGATTTTGGACATGTTATCATGTAATTAACACTTTTTTGTAGGTATATTTTTAACGGATCTATGATAAAAAAATGTTTTTATTCGTTTCTCAATCGTAAAGAAGATAATTATACAACGCATATAATGTTGGTTAGTTTAAAATGAATAAAGATTTCTAGAACAATGTTTTTTAGGGTTCTGTAGGCAAATAGTAAAATAAATGTTTAACAGTTAAACGATTTACGAGTTCCGTAGAAGTATTGAAGAATAATACAAAACAAAGGAATTAACAATTACACAGTAAGAAATGTGTAAACGTCATTTACATTAATCTAACTACTGATTTCAAATTCGAAGGAAGTCAGTGTCAACTGTCAACCAACAACTACATACATAACTGCACGCCAGGTCCCTTGCGGGGTAGGCACGAACAACAGAGCACCATTCAGGCTTATTCTTCCACACCTCACTTGCTTCTTTGAGATTCATAGCTCTTGTCATGCACGCTCGTCTGTTCTTAAGACTCCTGACCAACGACTAAACAACATAAATTAGCCTCAAGGGACTAACTACACTTATTCAGCTCAATTCGGCTTTTGTATAGACTATATAAGTTTAGATCATGTATTAGCAGAAGGTGATGTCAGGAGCCTTAAGAATAGACGAGCGTGCATGACAAGAGCTATGAATGTCAAAGAAGCAAGTGAGGTATGTAAGAATAAGCCTGTATGGCACTCTGTTGTTCGTGCCTACCCCGCAAGGGACCTGGCGTGAAGTTATGTATGTATGTATATAAGTTTTAGATAAAACTTATGTAGTCTATGGAATAGTTATTGATTCAATGTATTTTTTTTGCATAATTTAAAAACTATATTAGGAATCTCCACTCCTTCTCTACATCCCTACTTATAAATGTGAATGTAAGTTTGTTTGTTACGCTTTCACGCGAAAACTACTCAACCGATCATCATGAAACTTTGTACGCATATTCTTGGAGGTACTAGAAGTAACATAGGATACTTTTTATGAAAAAAAATTCCACGCGGACGAAGCCGCGGGCAGAAGCTAGTAAACTACTAAATAAGTGTGCGGAATTTCTTACTCCTCCATCCGCGCAAATTTCGTAAAAAGTGGTTCAACGTTTTTTCTGAGTTTTGCTTCTCGTATTAATACTGTTACGAGCTACAGAACTCGAATTAAAAGTGCCGTTGGAACTATTATAGAATTTATTAAGACTATACAAACAGGTATAAAACAGGTATATAACAGTACAAAACGGCAACCCGCGCAAAGCCCGTCACTATATCGATTGTCGAATGTAAAAAAATGTCTTTTCTTTGTCGGTATGTAACAATATATAGATTTTTTGTTACACGTTATTAAAAAAAAACAAAGACATTGAAACTAAAATACATTATGTAGCAGATCGCTGCCAACGGGGAGCGTGGCCAGAAGGCTGGCTGCATCACCACGGTGTATGGCAATAGAGATCGGACGGAATGTCACTCGTCCCTTGGAAGATGGGGCGGCCGCTAGTGTGGGATGCGATCTGTGTTGACACACTGGCCCCGTCACATCTTCCAATGACCGAGTCAGGGGCTAGCAACGCTACTGCTTCAGCTGAAGCTGAAGAGCCTTAGGAAAGGGTTACATATATGTGCCATTTGGGGTTGAAACATTAGGCCCGTGGGGTCCGTCGGCAAAGAGCTTACTTAAAGAAACTCTTTAACACTACCCGAGATCAGAAGGTTGGCTCATAGATTCTTTTCCAGTGCAACTTAGTATTAATAAGGAAAATTTGAATTTTGAAAATTTACGAAATGTTCCAACTATTGTAACAATAATTCGACTGTTCATTAAAAAAACTCAAAGCCTTGTAATTATTTCAAATTACAGCTTCATTATCTCATGAAGGCTATTTTGAAAACGGCACGCTATTGTCATACTTAATTGGTGGTTACTATAAAATATACCTCCATGCTTATGTTTGGCTCACTTTTTTTTTTATTGCAGGAGTTCAGCAGACAGGCAGACGGCCCACTTGATGGATAGCGGTTACCATCGCCTATGGACATTTCTAACACCAAAGGTACTACTAATGCGCTGCTGCTCTCTTGAAGGAGACTGGAGCCTGGTCACTAATGCCGGAACACAACTAAGGGTTGTTATGGCGACAAACTTTAGACCAGGGGTGGTAACTATCCAGTCGGGCAAATGCCCTACCACCTGGCAAACTTCTAGGGCATCTTTACGTAGTAGAGCCATGCTTTTTTTTATTGCAGGAGTTCAGCACACAGGGAGAGGGAGACGACCCTCTTAATGGAAAGCGGTTACCATCGCCTATGGACATTTAAAACAAATGCGCTACTGCTCTCTTAAGGGAGACTGGAACCTGGTCACTAATTCCGGAACACAAATCAAGGTTGTTATGGCGATATACTTTAGACCAGGGGTGTTAGCCATCCAGTCGGGCAAATGCCCTACCTGGCTGTGGGTTATTTTGTCGCCTCTTACAGGCCGCCCCAACGCAGGAAATTGTATTCTTTCTCCGTTCCTGCACGGATGAGATGCAGGAGTAATTGTCCTACAGCTTTTAAGGCGGCTTGATCAATGGGATACCACTCACAGAATATCGGCGCTAAACGGTTAGTCTTGAGCTTTCGCTGACCCATCCTCATATTTCAATCCCATATCCCATTTTGTCGACTACATTCCTTCCGTCAAGAAAAAAGTCCATATTTGTTTATCATTCATTATTATATATTTTATTTTTCATGAGTACAAAAATTTCACGAGCGTGCATGACAAGAGCTATGAATGTCAAAGAAGCAAGTGAGGTGTGAAGAATGGGCCTGTGTGGCGCTCTGTTGTTCGTGCCTACCCCGCAAGGGACCTGGCGTGAAGTTATGTATGTATGTACAAAAATTTGTAATAAATAACAAATTTTTGGATGGCCCCCTTATTACAAAACTTTTCTAAATATCGGCAAAGTTTTTTTCACTCTCGAAATATCAAATACTTATTGATGTTAAACAGCACATCTGCATATGTAAACTCAACAGCCGTACTGACATAGGGCTGGCAAACTATCAGAAGAATCGTTCAGTAAGAAACGTATATCCATTGGCACTCCGAAATCACAGTTGGCGCCACCAGTCCGTTGCGAGCGTTGCTTCAAATCCCTATACCTATTATTATTGTTACGAGTTAGCGGGACTCGAATTAAAATGCCGTTAGAATTATTATAGAGTTTATTAGAACTACACAAACACGTATAACACAGGTACAAATATAACCGAACGCAACAATTCCAACCGTAATACAGAAAAAGGTCGTAATTCAATAAAACGCGCAAGGCTGTCACTATTAGATCCCGATTGTAGTACGCACGTCTCTCTTTGATCGTGGTTCTCCCTGGACTGCCCTTCCCTCAATTAGCTTATTTATACCGCACAAATGCAATGTGCCCGTATTTCTGGCTAGTGATCCGGCCGCAAACGACCACAAAAGAGTAGAATAAACCAATGGCCTGTTTTCTAGAAACGTATGCAAATCAATAATTAAACAAAAGAAGACGATCATAAAATAATTACAATAGTTTCAATGTTATTAGTTCAAATGCCGAGGGGTAAAATAAATGGGCCTCTACAAATATGTGCATGGAATCTGTCTTTATCGGCGTCTAGGTTGTAACAATATTATTTATATATACTAATATATACATCATTAATATATTTATAGCAACAGCAACAGCAGTAGCTGTACAATATTAATAGTATATATACTTATATACATAATATTAATATACAAATTAATAAGTAAACGTACATGTAATTAGGTATTTAATATTTATTACAAAGTGAGGTAATATTCTCGTACAAGTTTTTCAAAAAAGAGAAGTGACTTTACCTGTGTTACGTTTACGGGCAATGAATTCCACAGCCTATTAATATATCATGCAAAAATATTGTGGCGACCGAGGGTAGAACTGCCCAGAAGCGTAAATCGGTTTTAGAACTTTTAGAAAAAACTAGAAATTTCTGGAAGGAAAAGACAAGGACGGATATATTTAGAAAAGGATAGACGATGAACGAAAGAAAGAGATAGATAGACGTTAGAAAGGGATAGATGTATAAACGAAAGTTCCCGAACAGAAGGTTCGGGAAGGAAGAGACGGAGATAGATAGATGTGTTCTAGGAAATTCTTCCGGGTATGTAAACAGCGTAAGGCGCGCCTATCGAGCAGTTTAAACTTGAGTTCAGTCTAAAACGGTGAAACGACAAGTGCGATACTAAAGAGTTGGAAGAGAAGGTTAATAGAAGGCAGAAAGGAATTAAGTGGTGAATTTAGTGACAAGTTTGGTGGACAGATACGTGAAAGAGGTGTGTAGCGTAGTTCGAGAGAGGAACCAGAAGCGAGCTACACGTGATAATATCGGAGGTGGTCTACGCAATATCGGCACGTATTGAGGTGTGACAAGTTATGTCGGACTGTGCATCGTGGTCGTGCGTATAGGGCACCTGCAAAGGTACTGGTTGGCTGTGTAAGTCATAAGCTTTTAATTAAACTGTGTTTTTCCATCATAAGGGTACCCGCACGTAGCTCGCACGTACATATGATGTTACCGTTTATTATCCCGCAATTGGTAATGCGCCTGGCTGCCATTTTGGTTACGTAGCCGTAGTCGAACACTCACTGCTGTTAGCATCACTGGCCGGCGAGTACGCGTAAATATCGAGTTGCGGATGACGTCACGTGAATGTTAATTTGACAAGGTTCCAGCGTATTAGCAATTTGCGGGGATAATAGTTTTCATTATAATTCGCCCCTGGCTAAGTTACTTGTAATATCCTATAGTCTTTATATACATGGGCGTAAGCATTTTAAGATATGGCAACCCTAATATAGGAGTTAATTTGCACATTTCGAAATTGGCAAACAGGTGATATCGTCACTTGAGCAAATTTAAGTTATTTATATTTGTTTTACCAAAAATCATTGTCGGATGGGGTGTCTTAGCTAGGGTTGCCAACCTATAGTATATTTTAGTCAATTGTACTATATATTATAGAAAAATGACTAGCTGTCCCGGCAGACGTCGTCTTGCCCGGTTAGAAATAGGGGTTGATCGTAGAGGGTTGAAAATTTAGGGTTGTATGTATTTTTTAGTTCTGTATCTTAAAAAAATAGAAATTAAAAATTTTGTCAAAAAATAAATAAAAAAAATTAGGGGTGGACTACCCCTAACATTTAGGGGGATGAAAAATAGATGTTGGCCGATTCTCAGACCTACCCAATGTGCACACAAAATTTCATGAGAATCGGTCCAGTCGTTTCGGAGGAGTATGGCAACGAAAACTGTGACACGAGAATTTTATATATTAGATTATATTGTACGAAATGTACTGCTATACATTCACCGTTAAATCAATTGTCGCGCTTTTTGTTATATATATGTTACAATACTTATGTTTATTTTAAAAATAATAAATCTTTGCTGGCCAAACCAAAAACTAAATAAATACTCATGAAAAATAAAAAATATAATAATGAATGAAAAACAAATATGTACTCTTTTTTTCATCTACATTACCCAAAAGCACTATATTTTTGCAATAAAAAATAAAAATATTATATTATCTTCAGAAAAAGGTGGCAACTCTTAGCACACTCATTCTAGGCTATCCAGTTTTAACTAAATGGGTTTTAAGGTAAATAATCTATCTATCTTTTAATATTATTCAACCCGCAAGAGTTAACTTGGGACTTCGCTCTGATCCGGACCTGATCTCTCGCTCCCGGCCATGGTACGCACCATGGTCGGGAGCTCAACCGGATGGGACACCGTCTCCTCCTTCTGCGAGCGCGTTATGCTTGCGAAGGAGGAGGCGGAGCGGGAGCGTGAGCGGACGTCCTTGCTCCGCTCCCGCCAAAGGAGGACGCGCCGACGCCGGAGGGCGGATTTCGACCTTCGGCCACCGTAAGCGGGCGGCGCGGGTGGGGCCCCTTGGGGTTTTTTTTTTTTTATTGCAGGAGATCAGCAGACAGGCAGACGGCCCACTTGATGGACAGCGGTTACCATCGCCTATGGACATTTGCAACACCAAAGGTGCTACGAATGCGCTGCTGCTCTCTTTAGGGAGCCTGGAACCTGGTCACTGATGCCGGAACACAACACAGGGTTATTATGGCGGCATACTCTAGACCAGGGGTGGTCGCCATCCAGTTGGGCAAATGCCCTACCACCTGGCTGTGGGTTGTTTTGTCGCCTCTTACGACAGGCCGCCGGGCCGCAGGAAATTGTATTCTTTCTCCGTTCCTGCACGGATAAAATACACGGTATAGGGGTTCTCACTCACCCGCATATGCCGTCGAGATGAGAGCGCGAGTGTTCCGCGCGCGCTCATCTCTCCTTCCGTGGGGCGCGTTGACCGGCCGATGCGATAAGCCGCGGAGGGTAGTGATAGGCGGTCGATGGGCGGAGAGCCGGTAAGGAAGGCCGGGTGGGCCGGGGAGGGGGAGCCGGAGGCATTCCCGCTCCAGGGTCTCAAGTTAACTCCTGCGGATAATATCTGTTACCCCTAACAATTTCAACTGGCAGATGCCGAAAACACAGTCAATCTATCATTCAATAATTCTTTATTGTACATCAATGCAAAAGAAAAGAACTTACAGACTAAAACTATGTCTCATTATGCACAATCTCTTCCAGACAACCCCAGGAATGAGATGAGATTATAATGACGATGGTGGTAAACATGATAGAGATTTTTTAAAAATTTGTCTATTAGAATGGAAAGGAATGCTCCGGTGGTTCGGGCATGTGGAAAGAATGTATGATGAAAGAATGACTAAACAGATATAGAATACAAAAGTGGATGGATGCAGAAGTCGCGGAAGGACACGACACACCTTCCATGATCAAATTGATCCTGTATTAGCAGAAGGTGATGTCAGGAGCTTAAGAACAGACGAGCGTGCATGACAAGAGCTATGAATGTCAACGAAGTAAGTGAGGTGTGTAAGAATAAGCCTGTATGGCACTCTGTTGTTCGTGCTAACCCCACAAGGGACCTGGCGTGAAGTTATGTATGTGGAATATAACATAAACAATGCTGAACGGATTTAAATGAAACTTGTTACGGAGCTTGCTTATATTCTTGGCCATTACTTAGGATACTTTTTATCCCAATTCAATTATATTGTTTCTAAGCGTTTATTTTACTTTGACGTTTGCACGTCTATCAAGTTACATATTTCTGTACAAGAAAGTGCACATGAATCAAATCATATAATTATCGTACTTTATTGTTGTGGGTGACATAATAGTGATGTTCTGTGAGTCATGTAACGCACAGACTACTAAACCATGGACAAAATGCGTAAATAAATCGAAAGTAATCATCTTGAAAATAAAATATGGTCTATTTCATTTTTTCACCTTATTACAAAAATTACTTATTGAATATATTAAAAATAAAAATATGGGTGTAGTTATAACACGATTAAGTATTTTAAGGAAAGTATATTGATAAGTAAAATTGATTAAAACTATTTATTTAATTAATTGTAATTATTAATATTGTATTAATTGATTAATTATCAGCATATGTAATATACATAATACATATGCTGATAATTTAAAACTTATTTATAAATGATATCGATTTTAATAATCGCGGCGGTAACGCAACGGTATGACATTACTAATTGATCGATTCAATCGATCGATTTAATTTTGACATCGAGCTGTCAAAAGTAAAATAAATGCTTGGAAAGGTTTTATAGATTCTAGTCTCACGTTGTTTTTATGGATAGACGAATAAAGTGATAA
The DNA here is from genome assembly GCA_012273795.1 of Dendrolimus punctatus. Lineage (NCBI taxonomy): Eukaryota > Metazoa > Arthropoda > Insecta > Lepidoptera > Lasiocampidae > Dendrolimus > Dendrolimus punctatus. The sequence goes on from CM022556.1 coordinate 4,663,640, forward strand.
AAATGGCGCTGTGTCTAATAAATAAAAATTAATTATAGAACTGTATGTGTATGTACGCGCAAAACATGAGAACGACTGTACTGATTTCCATGAAAATTTTTGTGTGTGTTTGAGTGTGTCCCCGATTATTTAGATTCAAAACTGGAACCGATAGGTACCGCTGGGATCCGGTAATAGATTTTAATTTTTCAGGCCAGGGCAACGTCTGGCGGGAATTCTTGTACATAATATATAACTTCGTATATGATATTTACATAGTCCAAAAAAAAGTCTAATACAATGTGTATAAATAGATAGAAATGGATTAAAATATGTACTTTTTGTAACGACATTTCTCGCCCTCTATAATATATATGTTGACAGTTGTCGAGCCAATGTACATGAAATATGGCCTCCCGGCCAGTAAGTGACAATAAGCATTTATTCGCCCTGCCGGCCAGTAGGCAACAGTAGGCTTTATCCGCCATACATCCTCTACTTTCAAACTACATACCTGTATGTTATTATATTTCTTTTCTGCGGCCGCCATGTCGACGGGGTCTGGACTCAAACTTCGCATGGTTGGCAGCACTTCTTCCAACATATTGGCGGCTCAGAAAACCTGAAAACAGGAACACATTTTGGCATGTTAAGAATAGCTGAACGTTATTTTTAATACGGAGCTGGTAAAGAAGCAGATAGCCCAGCTCATGTAAAGTGGTTCGCAACACCAGGAGTGAAGCGAAAATGTTGGCAGCCTATAGGTTGAGACAGGAGGATGATATAGACCTCCTTTGGCAATCGAGTTACGCTTGCCAAGGAGGAAGTGGAGAGGGAGCGTGAGCGGATATCCTTTCTCCACTCTAGCCAAAAGAGGGCTGCCGACCTCCAGCCACTGTGAGCAGGCGGCGCGGGTGAGTCCATTGAGGATAGTGTTTTCACCCAGTATTATGCCGTCGAGATAGGACGCGGCGTGTTCCGCGCGCGCTCACTTCTCACAGAGTAAAAACCTGGAAGATACCGGAGGATAAAAAGTTGAGCCCCGGAAGTGGTGGCCTCCGAGGCCCCCGCCTGACGGGGCACGCGGAGTTGGTAGCAAATAGACTGCAATTAGGGTAGAAATCAGTATTATGCTGCGACAAGAGATGATGTAGCACTGTATTCAATTCCAGCTTTTCTATAAAAATAATATTTCTTCAAATATATGATAAATCGCGAGCGAGATATCGATCTCCGTTAGGTAGATCCTTAAATGGAAAAAAAGGCTGTGTCATGTCCGACGCACGACTGGAGTTTACTCCTTAAACATTACATAAGTTTACTCCTTAAGAAAACATCGCTCACGCGCCCGAAAGCTATATGGCTTATTTGTTTATACGTACCAGACGGAAAGACAAAAAAAAACAAATAACAATAATTATATAAAACTAACTGCGCCCCGCGGTCTCACGCGCGTGGTGATGGAAAATCGTTGTATTTTTAATATTTCACACTATATCATTATAGATTATAGCCCATGTGTTATTTTGATATGAATGCTATATTATTGTAAAGTTTCATCAGTAGTTTGTGCGTGAAAGAGTAACAAACATACATCCATACATTCTTACAAACTTTCGCGTTTATAATATTAGTGGGATATAGGGACGTGCTAGGTGATAGCGCCCATATAAGGGTGGTTGCAAAACTTTCTAATTTGAAAGCATAGCCGTATCTTACACTGGTGGATATCATTTTCGATCATATTACATAAAAGTTCAAAATTGTATAATAAAACAACATAACACTTGAGTTAACGCTTGTATTATTGCACTCATAAAAATTCGAAATCGAAAATCGGTTATAAGGAGTAAACTCCAATAAACTCCAAAAAACTTTAAATATAAGTAAACATAAACCAAAACTACCCTTACTTTTGGCCTCGCCGTAGTCATATAAAGAGAAGCGAAATACGAATCCCTAAAAAATTAAAAAAAAACATAATTACATAACTCCTTTTTGCAGAATCAATGAAATCAAGGCAAATCTCGCCAAAAAAGTGCTACAGCGAACCGTGGCGATAAAAAATGAATGATAATCTAATCGATGTATATACACACGACGGAGTATTTTGTATTTTTATCTTGCGCAGCCTTGATAGCTATATTTCCTGATTGCGAACGTGTGTTTGAACTTGTGTTGCTATCGTCAAAAAATATTAATCTACAATATACCTATCTATACTAATATTATAAAGAGGAAAGATTTGTTGGTTTGCATTGAGTAGTCTCCGAAACTACTGAACCGATTTGAATAATTCTTTCACTGTTAGCAAGCTACACTATCCCCAGATGTCATAGGCTATATTATATTTTATAAAGAATAGGGAATCTTACTTTGCAGTTTTCCAATAATGTAACCCAAGGTATAAAAAAACTAGCTAGACAGCACTATATGCGGTAGGCCCTCATTGGGATACCTGGGAATTTCTGCGAGACAGTGATGTCTCAAAACGAGGCCGCGGAACGAGAAATGGAGATAGGTGCGCATGCCATCTCGCGGGTACCGCCGTCAATCGAGGTCCCGGAGATGCAGATATGCGCAAGAATTCCTCCCGTAATACCGCTGCAGGGGCCCTCTAGCATATAGGGAGCAAAGAGTCTTTACCCTGTTGTCGAAGTGAGTTTGCACTGCTTCCCGGGGCATTCTCAAGCACTGATGCGCTAGGATCAGCGTGGGCGTAATTACGTCCTAAGTCGCACGCTCTTCTTGCCATAAGCGCGGGGCACATGGGAGGAGGCTGGTTTTAGTGGAGTATTGAGTAGTCGAGGCTCCATACAAGCCGGACTCTAGTGCTCATTCGTGGTCTCACCTCGATAGTGTGCGAAACACATTTCCCCCGCCTAAAAAAATGAGCTGTACGGGAGGGGGGGAGTCAGTGATAAGAAATGAAGTACCGCGTGGCTGACGGTCAGCTCCCTACGTAACGGTCGTGCGTGGAATCAAAAAATTTTCACTTGAAAATATCGCTAACTAATTAAACTCAAAGTTCTGTTCAATTACCTGTGCGAAGCCCGTGCGGACCGGTAGTATATAAGAAAGAAGCTTTTGCTCGCAGCTTCGCTGGCTTTGATGTTTCTTTTTGCTAATGCAAATTCATCAGGTGGGCCGGCCCATCTGATGGGAAGCGGTCTATGGACAGTTGTAACACCAAAGGTGCTATCAACCTGCTGCCACTATATAAAAGAAGATAGAAACAGGACAGCTCTCTGAAGGACTTTCAACAATTCATTATTATTTCATTCAACATGAAGACACATCACAGGATTATTTCATGGAAATTAATTAAATTCGCTAGTCGACAAAACAGGTGACCGGAAGGCCGGAGCTTACCTCCCTCAAAGGATAAGTCTTTGTATCCAGCGAGGTAATGCTGCCAGCCTTCTAGGTACAATGCCCAGCGACAGTGGTCTGGTGGGTCTGGACGGGCTTTGTTACAGGTTTGTATTTTAATTTTAGTTTTTTTACTATTGTATATATATTTTTTAAGTCAGGTTTACTTATAGAATATTTTAGTTTTTGTTAATAAGTGTATTATTTTATTTTATTATAATAATGTTGAATGTTTCCGAAAATATTCCTAAAAATAAACTAAATTATAAACAGATTAATTAATATAAAGAATGTAGCAAATCGCTGCCAGAGGGAAGCGTGCCCAGAAGGCTGGCTGCATTGCCACGCTGTATGGCAATGCTGATTCGTTGCGCGAAATACGAACCAGCCTTCTGATCATGGGTGGTATCAAAGAGTTTCTTACAAATTTCTTTGAAGAAACCCTTTGCCGATGGACCCACGGACCTAAAGTTTCAACTCCAAACGGCACAAATATGTAACCTCTTCCTAGGGTTCCATATTTGCGTCGTTTGAGATCTTCAGCTGTTGAAGCAGCGTTGCCAGCCCTAACTTAGTCACTGGAAGATGAGATGCCGCCAGAGTGTCAACGCATGTCGCGTCCCACACAAGCGGCCTTCCCATCTTCCAAGGAATAAGTGACATCCATCCGGTCTCTTGCCATCGTCGCGCACCAAGCCATTCGGTTCTAGAATGGCTGGTACGCCAACGCTGACAAGAGCTCGGCGGATGATGTCATTGAGGCTGGCATGGCGAGATCTTCGGCCAACACTATGTAGACATGATAGTCCGTGGTGTCCATATGAATCCACCATAGTTCCGCACTGGCAGCGGTGTGGTACACAACATGGAGCCCCCAAGCGAAGGCTCGTAAGTAAGTGTTAGATTTAGATAACTATTTATTGTATTTTGCAAGTTCTAACTTTGATATTAATAAATACCTTCGGGTTTTAAATATTAAACTCACTACAATTATTAAAAATATCAACATAATAAAATATAAAGAAATATTAAAATCACACTCATATTTTTATAACTGGCAACATTAATATACTTTTTAATCAACTTTTTATAGGCATTTTATTATATTATCTGATACTAGCTTTACCCGGCAGACGTTGTCCTGCCTTTAATAATAAAAATCTAGAACCCCATCACAGCGCCATCAACCGGGATGTTATGTTAACTTAAACTATTCTCGAATCCACTTGAACAAATAAAACGATTTATCTAAATCAGGCCCACTGTTTTGGGGGATATCAGGGGCGCCGCCTACCGGGTCTCACCTTGAATCTAAACCATTCCGGGGACTCACTTGAACACAGCTCCGTGCTGTTTACTGGGTGAGAAGTGACACCCCTGGTGGGAAGAACTGATCAATTATATCAACCGCCGAGAGTAGAAAATTATTAAAGTAGTAATAACGCTATTAAAAAAAATTAAAATTAATATCTAAAAATGAAAAAAAAATAGGTGTGGAATACCCTTAACATTTAGGGGGATGAAAAATAAACGTTGTGCGATTCTCAGATCTACCCAATATGCACACAAAATTTCATGAGAATCGGTCTAGCCGTTTCGGAAGACTATGGGAGCGAACATTGTGACACGAGAATTTTATACATAAGATAATATTGTAATACTTACGTTGGCAACCCAAACGCCTTATTGCAAATATTTGATTGTCTACAAAAATATTCTATGTGTGTTTTGTTTGATTGTTTTTATTAGTGACTGGTATGAACGATTCGTGCCTTTATAACCTTTTCAAGTTCAGCAGTATAAAAAGCGCTGTTAATTAGTTTGAGTAAATAATGGCCTATTGTTAAGCCATCGGTTACTAAGGAGAATATTAATATTATATATTAATAGATACGTGAAGCAAAAACTTCGTAATCCTTTTTACGTTTTACGAAAATTGCGTGGATGGAGTAATATGAAATTTCGTACATTTATAGTTTATATGGAAAAAGAGTGCAGATTGTATTTTAACATTAAACACTAAAAGCATTTAAAAAGTCTTATCCGTGCAGGAACGGAGAAAGAATACAATTTCCCTGTCGTAAGAGGCGACAAAACAACCCACAGCCAGGTGGTAGGGCATTTGCCCAACTGGATGGCTACCACCCCTGGTCTAGAGTATGTCGCCATAACAACCTTGAGTTGTGTTCCGGCATTAGTGACCAGGTTCCAGTCTCCCTTAAGAGAGCAGCAGCGCATTTGTAGGACCTTTGGTGTTGCAAATGTCCATAGGTGATGGTAACCGCTTTCCATCTAGTGGGCCGTCTGCCTGTCTGCTGAACTCAAGCAATAAAAAAAACGCTTAAATAATATTAGCGTCTTGCACAACGTAAAAATTGACGCTAAGTGTGTTTAAAGAACTGTCAATACGTTTTGTGTACAACGTATTTAGGCAGTTTAATATGGTTAACCAATTTTATTTAAAGGCGATCATTATGCAAGCGGCCCTTAATGTATTTTTATGCATAATTTACATTACACACACTACCATGTATTTAACACACACACACGCATATATACTCTTTTGTTTATTATTTAAGTCAGATTAACAGTGCAGCCTTGACGAAATCTGTGATCATAGAAGTATAGTCTTTGACAACAGAAATAATGTTCAAACATATAGGTTGAATTAATTATTGTGGTCGAATTTCGCCCACGGGCGACCACTAGTAATGCTTAATTCTTACAATATTTACTAATCTATCTATCTTCTATACTCTAGATTCTCTGTTTGTCTGTCTGTTAGAGCATCACGTGAAAACTATTGAACGGAATTTAATGAAACTTGACATACAGCTATCTTATATCCCGGGGCGTCACTTAGGATACTTTATATCCCGGTAAATGAAGACATTTCCTGAGAATAGACGTATTAACAAAATAGATAGATAGATCTAACAATGTAGACAACCATCGCTGTAATTCAATAACAAATACGTCGTCAGGTTGCCCACATGTTACACATTACATTAATATTAAATACTTCAAATCAGGTTGGCTGCGACTTGTCTTTATGTTCTGTGCAGTTGTCTATATTAGATTCTTTGTAATTGTAGTGAATTGAATAAGAAACTAAAGTATCGAAGGTTTATATTTATATATAAAAACTAGCGGCCCCAGCAGACGTTGTCCTGCTCTGAAAAAATATGACCCGATCCCAGCGCCACCTACCGGTTCCAATTGTGGATTTAAACCAACCGGGGACCCACTCAAACACACAAAAACAAAATCGCTCCCCGTTGTTAAGAGGATTCTAGAACCCGATCTCAGCGCCACCTACCGGTTCCAACGGTATAAAAACTATCCTATCTTTCAAGTTGGATCAAACTGCACACGGTGTGCAAATTTGATTAAAATCGGTTGAGTAGTTTAGAAGTCCATCGCGGACAAACATCGTGACACGAGATTTATATATATAAGATGAATGTTTGTGAGTATGTCCTTTATAGGATCGTAAACTATACATCCGATTTTGATGAAATTTTGTTTGTTTGAGTGGGTCCCGGGATGGTTTACAGCCACAATTAGAACCGGTAGGTGGCGCTGAGATCGGATTCTAGAATCCTCCTAATCACCTGGATTTTGTTTTTGTGTTCATAGAACAAAGTCTTTTAGGAATTCAGAAAAAAGGCGGTACGAAGTTCGCCGGGTCAGCTAGTATATTATAAAAAAACCTAATTATTTTTTTACGTACGGAACAGAGAGCTACTACCTAGAGTTTTTACGCGGCGTAGCTACTTGAGGTTTTTGCGATATTCAGAAATGTGGTCATAATTTTTTTATACAAACATGAATCTAATACAAACATTTTGAAGACGCTCAAATTTGATGAGTTGCTCTTGACCTTTGGCTCATATTAAGATAATAGACATCTGTATTGTTTGTATGTATTTAAATTGTGTATTAATGTCCTATCAACACTGAACCACCTATATCGCCAGATTCACTTTTTTTTTATTGAAGGAGGTCAACAGTTAGGCAGACGGCCCACTCGTTGGAGAGCGGTTACCATCGCCTATGGACATTTGCAACACCAAAGATGCTACAAATGCGCTGCTGCCCTCTTAAAGGAGACTGGAACCTGGTCACTAATGCCGGAACGCAACACAAGGTTGTTATGGCGACATACTTTAGACCAGGGGTGGTAGCCATCCAGTCGGGCAAATGCCCTACCACCTGGCTGTGGGTTGTTTTGTCGCCTCTTACGACAGGCCGCCCGGCCGCAGGAAATTGTATTCTTTCTCCGTTCCTGCACGGTTCACTTAAATAATCGTTTCTGAACGATTTGTATGTCGCGACCCACGATAAAATCAAAAGTTAGGTAAAAAGTTTTGTGACCGCTTCACTGCAAATTAAAAATATTATTTTTAATTTGCAATGAAGTAAGCTTGTACCTCTGACACATAATAACAAAGCAATCTCATTGAAACATTTGAGAATAAAAAAATAATATTGCATCATTCTAGTATGATAATGTTTTTATTATTACTATCTAAACAGTTAACGATGGGTAACTTTAAAATTAAAATAATAATAAAATTTTGTCATTACGAGTATTGTCTTAATTAAAGCTATTAGGACTCAATAGGTGCAATACCACACTCTCACAAATTACAGTTGTCAAATGGTAGCCATCATACGGTAGTCAAACGATAGATAGCTAATCGTGTTTCGTGCGGTGCGTGAGAGTTCCGACGGCCCGTTGCGTTATCGTACTTATTTTTGACCGTCATTAGTGTCTAACTAATCCTTTTTTATTGCATTGCGTTGAAGCTTGCCAGATGTGCAGGTTAACTCAGTGAACGCGGCCCCTTTGTCGGTATTATACAGTTTAGTATAAAACAATGGCCGAATGGAGGGGTGGGGCAGTCAAGCGACGATTACGATACTAGCAAGACGTGTGTAGTACTTTCAATTAGCGATATAGTGACGAACTTTGCGCGTGTTATTTAATCGTACAGTTTCTACTGGCTGTGTCCAGTCATATTTGTACCTGTTTTATACGTGTTTGTACAGTTCTAATAAACTCTATAGTAATTCCAACGGCATCTTAATTCGAGTCACGTTTAGCTCGTAACAATACCTACCTAATACTCACTTCTGATTCCTATATCTGATGGCCTTTATCCCTCCGTTTCATTTTAAAGTATAGCAATGAGTTGGCTTCCCGCCTACAGACGACAGTAATCACTTTGCATCAGGTGTATATCATCTACCAGTTTGCAAAAAAAATCAAGTAAGCTTGTACCTCTGACACATAATGACAACGCAATCTCATTGAAACATTTGACAATAAAAAATAAAAGACGCATCGTTGTAGTGTTTTTTATTATTATGTAAACAGTCAACGACTAGTGATAGCTTAGTGGGTAACGCACTTGTATCATTATTGTCTTATATTATTATAGCTATTAGGGCTCAATCGGTACGATACCACACTCTCGCAAATTATAGCTGTCAAATGGTAGCCAACCAAACGGTAGATAGCTAATCGTGTTTCGTGCGGTGAGTGAGAGCTCCGACGGCTGTGCCTCGTCTTCTAGATACCTATTCGATAACCTCGATTTCAGCATTCTTCCTTCTGATTCCTATTTCCTATTGCATTTTAAAGTATGATAATGAGTTGGCTTCCCGCCTACAGGCGACAGTGACCACTTTGCATTAGGTGTACCATCTACCAGTTTCCCAGCTTCCGCAATGAAAAAGAACAAGTAAGCTTGTACATCTCACACATAATGACAAGGTAATCTCATTGAAACATTTAAGAATAAAAAATAAACGTTGCATCATTGTAGTATGATAATGTTTTTATTATTATGTAAATAGTCAACGAGTAGTGGTAGCTTAGTGGGTAACGCACTGGTATCATTATTGTCTTGATTATAGCTATTAGGGCTCAATCGGTACGATATCACACTCTCACAAATTATAGTTGTCAAATGATAGCCAATGAAACGGTAGGTTAATCGTGCGGCGAGTGAAAGTTCCGACGGCTTATTGCCTCTATCCCGTCTTCTAGATACCTATTCGATGACCTCGATGTCGCCATTCCTTCCTTCTGATTCGTATGTCTCATGGCCTTTATCCCAACTCTCTATCCCATTTCTATTTAAAGGATTATTTGCATTGGGTGTACCATCTGCCGGACTGCCAGCTTTCGCAGAGAAAAAAATCAAGTAAGCTTGTACCTCTGACACATAATGACAAAGCAATCTCATTGAAACATTTGTGAATAAAAAATAAGCATTGCATCATTTTAGTGTGATTATGTTTTTTTTAATTATGTAAACAGTAGTGGTAGCTTAGTGGATAATCATAAACATGCTTATTATAGTTTTATGTTTTGTTGTATTGTCTGCATTGTAGGGATGGGCCGAACTTCGGCCGTACATTCGGTTAAAATAAAAAATCGGCCAAACTTCGGTTTGATTTCGCCACGCTTTCTCAAAAGCAACACTTGGTAGCCTGTTGACAACGTCAACTTGATAACACCGAATTTTTCGCGTAAAAACACCATAACCTGTCTCTAGTAAATTTTAAGTATGACTAGGTGGATAAAACAATAGATTTTTTTTCTAATTCTAAATAACTAATTCCCTGGAAGCGTGGCAAGCCTTTGATGTGGGATGCGACTTGCGTGGACACGTTGGCCGCATCCCATTTACCAAACAAGTCTAGATCGGCCGGTTCGGCGGCGGAAAAAGCGGAATCACTCAAGCGGCGGAAATATGCAACCCTCAGTGAGAGTTATATGTTTGTGCCGTTTGCTGTCGAGACGCTTGGACCGTGAGGTCCTGAGGCCATGAGCCTCTACCAAAATTTATCGAAATGACTCATCGACTCTTCAGGTGATCAGAGGGCTGGTGCCTACCTCGGCCAAAGGATCAGTATGGCGATCCAGCGAGGAAACGTAGCCAGCCTTCTGGGCACCTTACCCATAGAAGACGGTGATCTGGGCTCAGTATTCTACTTATAGTCTTGAGGGACTATGGGTAGAATACAATACAAATAAGTTAAGTTTTCTTACATTGTATTCATTAGTATGTAATTTTATAATTGTGTTCGAATTATACTTAATGTAAATTCATAAAGAAATTGTTAAAAAAATATAGATTTTTAGACCTTTGATTGAAAAAAATCACCATTTCAAAATTCTAATCTAAATTCATAATGTTTATTTCTTAAAAAGTGATTTTATAAATATTAAAGTTATAATTGTTGATATCCCTTAGACGTGTTTGTTTTATAATTCAAGTTACGCATTATAATTAAACAGTTGCACTACTTATTGATGTTTCTTAAAGGAATAATAGTTTTATTTTTGTTTTAATTGAATGTCTATTTAACTAGGCAAAGACTCAACCAAGATCTAATTTTATTTATTTATATCACATTGCGTGTTAAAATGTACATGTTCCTAACAAAAATAAATGACCATGAGTATATAGATGCCAGTTTTTATACTTTTTTTTTTTCAAATAACCTTTGATCCAAAACTAATAAATGGGGGCTTCAACACCTAAAACTGGGTAAAAACCTGTATTAATTAGGTGTTGATGCTCTTCCAATGCTCAAATTATTTATTTTTGTATGTTGTGTGTGTGTGTGTGTGTGTGTGTGTTTGTGTGTATGTGTATGTGTTTATATAATTATAACTTAAATTACCATTTTCAGTAAATTTTCAGTCTCATTGTAATTTTGAGTTTGCAGCCAACTATGAACTTTAGATTTAAATGTATGATTAGTTAACGAATCAAAAGCCAGTATTTTATTTATTTTATTATATAAATTTTTGCCTAAGTAACAAGGAAATCTATTGATAAAAACGGTTTTAAAATTTTCTAATTTAAAAATAATTACAAAGATATGATTTCTATAAACTTCAGTCAAAATACAAGCTGGTATTTTACTTTTTTCTTGCATCAAATGTTCGGCATTTGAACCGAATTTCGGCCGAATGCCGAAGTTCGGCTTGAGCTGCCGAAATTCGGTCAAACCGAATGTTAACCGAACTTCGGCCCATCCCTAATAAAGAATACTTTCTCTGTTCCTGCACGGACCAAACTTTGCGCGATGTCTAGTAACATAGCATAGGATGTAAATTTTATGAGACGAAAATGTATACATATAATAGAATCGTAGAGGTCGAATTTCCGTACAATGAAAAAAAATGATAAAGAACCGAGTCAGGGGGACGTAAGAAGTGAAATATAACTAATTTAGATTTTTTTCAAACTTTTTGTTTCTCTGTTTGTCTGTCTGTTTGTACCGGCTAATCGCCGAAACGACTAGACCGATTTACATTAAATTTTGTATGGTGGTAGCTTATATCGCTGGGCAACATATAGGATACTTTTGATTCCGAAAAATAAAGAGTTCCCGTGGGATAGTTAAAAAAGCTTTAATTACTTAAACAGCTTATAACAGATTGAAAGTAATTTCTCTGCAACGTAACATAATAGAAGTGGAGATTTTGACAGGGTGTGGTGTCGGAGAGAGAGTTTTTTCTTATATATATATAATATTCAAAGCTGATAAGTTTGTTTCTTTGTTTATTTGCTTGAACGCGCTAATCTCAGGAACTACTGATCAGATTTGATTTTTTTTAGTGTTAGATAGCTCATTTATAGAGGAAGGTTGTAAGTTATATACCATCACGCTAAGAGCAATAGGAGCGGAGCACCAGTGAAGAATGTTCCAAAATCACGGGTTTTTTAAAACTATTCTACGCGAACGAAGTTTCGGGCAAAAACTAGTAAAAAAAATAAAGATATAAGAATTGAAAACAAGAACCTCTGTCTTGGACAATGATAGAGGAGAAGGCGCAATAAAAAAAACTTATATGCGGCCACACGCACTTGGCCAGTTTTTTGCGATACCCATAAGTTGTTTATCAACTAAAACATGTTTTTACAGGAGGTTCTAATTTTAATGCATATATAAAAAAATGGCCACGTGTGTCATTATTATGATATAGAAACTATTAACGTCATACGGTTACACGAGCAAATCCTTTAATTAAGGAAGTCTGGTGGCCGATTCCTATAATTAACTATCTCACTATTCATCCAGTTGCCTTGTAATAAGTAGTTTGACTTAGGAAGTGGCTATAGGGGCGATAACCGTCCAATAAATGTAGAATAGAAAATAATGTACTTTTTTGTACCAAACATTCAAAACAATACATAAAAGTAACTAAGAATTAGGTACAAATGTCTGTCTTATCACTAGCAGTGATGTATTTTAGATAATCTTGGGATGAAGAGAGAAAGAAAGAAGAATTATGGTATAGAAGCTAGAGCAGGGTTTATTATGCACAATATTTTAAGAATTTATGTGTAGATATTTATTTTAATTAGTGGTCGCCCGTACTCGAAATTCGACCATAATAATGAATGGCAAAGACTATACTTCTATAATTACTCCAGTCAACAAAGCAAAAATAGGCGAAATAATTCGTGTGGAAGCGAATTTTGGCACAGTCGTAGAGGAAGGTGTCCTGAACAATATACTTAAAGTACTGATGGAATGGGGTGGAGCTAAGGGAGGTGGGGAGCCATAACGGTCCCTTTTTTCAGTTTTTTGCGAATAACTCAAAAACTACAATCTACAGCAAAAAGTATCGTATGACTAAAATAAACTACATAAAATTCTCTACAATAAAGATGTAAGTTTTTCGCTGGGATTAATACTTAAGTAGGTAGGGAGGGGGGGGAAATGGGGACAATTTAAAAAAATCAAATATTACTGTTAAAATCAAGTTTCAATTATAAATGAACTATATTCAGACTACGTATTATTTTTCCTAAATGAGGATGTTTCTCTAATATTGTAGCTACATCCGAACAACTTTCATTATGTATACTAAATTTGACTGTTAAGACGGCAGATAATGTTTTTTATAGAAAGTTGCGACTTCTCACTGCTCCAATAATCATTCCCTAGTGAAAATACCCTTTCAACGACAGCTTTTCATAAATGTAATTTTGACGTTGTTAAAAAAAGAGGTCTGTAGTATCTATCTATCTCTCCTGGTACATAATATGGCCTCTCAATTGTGCCCGAAACGGCAGCAATATACGCGCGTGAAATTCAAATCACTGTCAATATAATTTTAAATATTTAATTAATACACAAATGAGTAGGTACTTTCAGAGTACAGGATTTGAAAAGAGTACGGTTTGCGAAAAAAGAGTACAAAACTCAGTCAATGAGTAAAGTTGGTCACCTTATTTTTAATCCTTAATTCCTTATCAGGTAGGCTGTCAGCCTGTTTGCTGGACTCATGCAATAACAAATCGTTTATGTGAATATGTATTTTGTAAGTTCTATATCATTATTATATCATATCTCACGTGATACAGCCAAGTTGGGATCTGGAATTATCGTTATATAGATTACGGCTGTTAAGTGACTTCCATGCGATACAATTTTAATACCATAGTGAATAGATTGACAATCGAATTGTGTAGTGTGGGTATATGAAATCCAAGGTTATTGGTGGTTTGGGAGGTTCTCGACTTATCGTATATTATTCCTTCTACTGTAGTATCGCGATTTCATCCGCGTGTTATAGTTAAAAATGGGAATTAAAAAAACCCCAATTTTGAAACATTCTTCAATGGTATTCCGCTACTATTGGTCTTAGCATGATGATATATAGCCTCCCTCGACAAATGGGCTATCTAACATTGAAATAATGTTTCAGTCCAGACTAGTTCCTGAGATTAGCGCGTTCAAGCAAATTTTAAACACAAGGTAAACAAAAGAAGGCCACAAAAACGTTTCAATGCTATTAGCTCCAACAGCGCCGGTGGGTAATAAATGTGCTTTTATTTACAAATATGCGGGTGGCTCAAATTGTGACAATATATTAGAATAAGGTTACTAAAACGTAGTGTTGGACACACTGCGCTGGTAGGCGTTCGATGAGGAAGTAGGAGGACAGGGATGAAATTCCCAAGTCAGCTCCACAGCAGCCTTCTTCTTGACAGCAGAAGGCAACTGGATGAAGACGTCGACTAAAACTATTAAACCGGAAACTTTCTATAAACAAATATCTTTCGAGCATTCCGTTGCACGACTGTCGAGTCCCATATACAGACTTCTGATGGCCACAAATCTATAATTGCGTCACACATTAAGGGGGGAGCGGGTTAACGAAGTGTGACATTGTGTGACAAGGGGTCAGATGGGTCCTCAATTTTCAAAGCTTAAAACACGAAATTTAAACCACTTTTACGAGTCGCGAGACTCGAATTAAAATGCCGTTAGAATTACTGTAGTTTTTTTTTATTGCCTGAAGCAGGCAAACAGGCGGACGGCCCACTTGATCAAAGGTGGTTACCGTCGCCTATAGACGTTTGCAACACCAGGAGCGTTGCCAACGCGTTGCCGGCCTCTAAGAAATTTTATAATGCCTTTCTTGAACGACCCCACGTCGTAGCGCAGAGGGAAAACCTCGGCGGGAAGTTCTCTCCAGATCATTGTTCTATGCGGTATAAACCTTCTAGAGAACCGTTGCGTAGTTGAGCGTGGGAGCTCTAGGAAATGGGGGTGAACATCCCGTCGATGGCGAGCGGTGCGGTTGTAAAAATTTAGTTGTAGTTTATTAGAACTGTATAAACACGTATAACACAGGTACAAATATAACCGAACACACCAAGTCCAAACGTAATGCAGAAGGTCGTTATTCCATAAAATGCGCATAGTCCGTCACTAAATAGATTACCGAATGTACACAAGTCCGCTCGTGGATATCGCTTGACTGCCTCATCCATCAATCGAGGGGTTGCTTTATACTGCACGGATGCAATATATCGGCTCGGCCGCGTGGACTGAATTTCCTAGAATCACACCTGGCTCATGAGTAGATACCATAAAAGATTACATAAACAATGGGCTGTTTTTCTAATCACAAAGTAAGCAAAAGAAGTCCAAATACCGAAAAGGTAATGAAATGTCTACAGGTATGTAGGTGTGAATTTGTCTTTTGTCGGCGTTCAGGTCGTACCAATATTCATTTTTAATACGCTTTTATTACCTTCATACGTATGTTAGTGTGTATTAGGGTTGTAACGGAGGCCTTCTTAGCGGAGGCGGATGCGGATGCGGAGGCGACGGGTTTACCTCCGCGGATGCGGAGGTTAACGGAGGCGGAGGCGGAAGTGAAATTGGATTAAAAAAAAAGTAGTTTATGGTTTATACATTACATCGCGTCGGTAAAACTTCGTACGTACGTCTAACGCGTCTAAGCATTTCGACAGGTTGATTTCTGTAGCGTATCATTCATTTGACAAATGACGTTTGCAAGCCCCCGTCCCACCCCAACCGCGTTCCCGCCGCGCACGCGTTGATATTTGTTCATTTGCTGCGCACGGCCAGACGACTGATTTGTCGCGAGCGTCGCTGCTTGCGTATGATTCGTAAATAAACCTCCGTTACGACTCCGCAAAAATTACACGGATGCGGAGGCGGAGGCGGAGCTACGATTTCTTACGGAACTTCCGCAGTAACGGTGGCGGAAGCGAAGTTCCGTTACAACCCTAGTATGTATGTATGTTAGTATGTAACGGAATGTTTCAAGTTAAATTTGATCAACTTCCCGGTTTCCGATTGAGCTGAAGTTTTGCACCTATGTGTATATCGCGTGACAATGCAATAATATGGTATCATGGAGCTGATCTGATGATGGAGCCGGAAGGTGGCCATAGGAACTCCTGTTCTAAACAAGATAGACCCGTCGTGTTTGGGCTCGTTTTACTTGTCTTGCTAGCACTCTGCTGCTACATGATATGCAGGATCATAAAGGCTTGTATTTAAAAACCTTTTTAAAAAATAATAGTTTAAAAAAACTAACCAACTAAAAAATAGAAAATAATTTCGAATTAAAAATAGTGTAAGAAATATGATTTTATTGTAAAAAAAGCGTGGGGTGTTTTTCAGGATATTATCAAAATGACCCTTCTACTCATGTCTGTTCATAAAATATTTATAACTATAGATACCATGCACTATTTGTTTAGTTTATTTTTATTTATTTGGAATGTATTCATTCAAATTAAATCATTATTATTTTCCCTTTTTGACATCTCTCTACAGTTTGACAGACAGTTCAGTTTAATTTGTATAGATATACTAGCTGTCCCGGCAGACGTCGTCCTGCCCGGTAAAAAATAGGGGTTTATCGTAGAAGGGTGAAAATTGAGGATTGTATGTATTTTTGTATGTTGTATCATAAAAAAATAGAAATTAAAAATTTTGTCTAAAAAATAAATAAAAAAATTTAGGGGTGGACTACCCCTAACATTTAGGGGGATGAAAAATAGATGTTGGCCGATTCTCAGACCTACCCAATATGCATACAAAATTTCACGAGAATCGGTCAAGCCGTTTCGGAGGAGTATGGCAACGAAAACTGTGAACGAAATACGAGAATTTTATATATTAGATGCATAGATTAAAGTCCCGCTACATAACTTAATTTTTTCGTAACAACAATTAAGTTGAATGGGTTTTTAATTATTTTAATGGCGGATAGAAGTATAATAATACATTAACACAAACTATAAATCTTATGTATGTTTTTTTATTGGATAGCTGGCAAATTCGCATTCATCCCATGTTGTGGTAAGTGGTTACCATCAGGGACGCTGGCTTTTAGAAAATCTTGCACCTGATCTTTAGATGCTTACATACGTTTACATATTTTTTAAATTAGTATTTCTTTTCTTTCGGTTTATTTAGGTCCACTTCGGTAGGTATCTACTTCTATGATCACAGATTTCGCCAAGGCTACACTGTTAAAATTAACATTATATACTCTTTTGTTAATTGTTCAAGTCAAAAGAGTATATATGCGTGTGTGTGTCAAATATACACGCTTATATACTCGTAGTAGTAGGTATTCGTAGGTAGTGTGTGTCTACGCTTTCAATTCCCGCCATAATATTTGTATAAAAAAGTATTTTTTTTTATTATTGTGTCTGGCAACTTTCAATGACTTTTTTTCTTCTAATACCTCTAGCATTGTAAAACGAAATAAACGCACTTAAATATTATAATTATTCTTCTTTCAATAAAACTTTGTATATAAATAAAAATTAGGAGACTCCGTAACAGTGTGTGTAATTTTTTTATTGTTTAAATGTATTTTTTTATGTATTAATAAATAAAAAAATTAGCATTCGTCGCTTCTTCTGCATATATTATCCCCGCATATTGGTAATGCGCTGGAACCCTGTCAAATTAACATTCACGTGACGTCATCCGCAACTCGATATGTACGCGTTCTCGCCGGCCAGCGATGCTAACAGTACTGAGTGTTCGCGTCACCAAAATTTGCGGGGATAATAGACTATAATGGCCTTACTTATAATCATTTGTTAAATTTTAAGAAACTGCTCAGCAAGTGATTAATGAAAATCTTACCCATAAACTCCTCTTAAGGATAAGAGGTGGTGGTAAAGTAACTCGTAAATAACTATCAAAAATAACCAACAGGGAGAGGTAGTTTAAGTGACTGCTAAGAGGCAAGATGGCAAGCTTTATTTGAAACAGCCATTGATTAGGGGCTTAAGAGTCTCTTATTTAAGAGATAGCTAATCCTTTCTTAACAAGATTATTATCAGTAAGGGTGTGTGCGAAATTACATACTCCTCTGTCCGCGCAATTTTTGTAAAAAGGGCACATTGTTTTTGCTTCACTTATTAATACAATGTTGAATATATATTTTGAATATATATATGTCAAGGAAAACTTGATCAAAATATGATTCTCAAGTGTTTTTGTCAAAATCACTCTGGTACCTATGTTTTCTATATCCAATAACTTTACAAGCTCTTCGCATTTAAACTTGGATTTTCCTATTATTCATTTAGTATTAGCCATTATTGGATTGTTTATTATAATTTTGAGTCATACAAAATGCATCAATTTTAGAATATGACGCTCAAGAGAATATATTAAATAACTAGCTTCTGCCCGCGGCTTCGTCCGCGTGGAATAACAAAAAAGAAGGTAAGCTAAAAATAACCCGATTTTGAAACATTCTTCATTAGTACTCCGCTCCTATTGATTTTATCGCGATGATATATAGCTAATGGGTTATTTACCACTGAAAGAATTTTCAAATCAGACAGTGGTTTCTGAGATTAGCGCGTTCAAGCATACATTCAGGCTCTTCTGCTTTATATGTTAAGACTATAGTTGTTTCTAACATAGAGGTTATGTTAAATCGTGTTCCTCTTTTATGAGCTAGAAAACAAATGAACCAAGGATAAATGCCTGTCTTTTGTTTTATGGGAGCAAATAAATTAATAAACAAACAAATTGAGAAAACATGGCAAAGGGCTCATAGAATTTGAAAAATATTCAGCCTATAACCATCCACGATTAATTCCGCGTTGAATGGTTGTGGTTTCATGCTGATCGGTCCTGTAGTTTTCTAATTTACCTCGGACAAAGAAAACAAATATATACATATATATATATATATATATATATATGTATATAGATTACCAAAGGGCTGACCTCGGATCCATTTCTGCTATTACCGTCTGGTATTATTTCAATGACGTTCCCGTGGCACGCCACTCTACCTTTATAAAATACTAACTGACCCGGCAAACTTCGCAACCCCGATTTTGAAACATTCTTCATTATTACTCCGCTCCTATTGGTCTTAGCGTGATGATATATAACCTGTAGCCTTCCTCGTAAATGTACTATCCAACACTGAAAGAATTTTTCAAATCGGACCAGCGGTTCCTGAGATTAGCGCGTTCAAACAAACAAACTCTTCAGCTTTATAATATTAATATAGACGAAGCTACAGGTATAGTTATTATCCGTGCAGGAACGGAGAAAGAATACAATTTCCTGCGTTGGGGCGGCCTGTCGTAAGAGGCGACAAAACAACCCACAGCCAGGTGGTAGAGCGTTTGCCCGACTGGATGGGTGCCACCCTTGGTCTAGAGTATGCCGCCATAACAACCTGTTGTGTTCCGGTATTAGTGACCAGGTTCCAGTGTCCCTTAAGAGAGCAGCGGCGCATACGTAGCACTTTTAATGTTGCAAATGTTCATAGGCGATGGTAACCGCTTTCCATCAAGTGGGCCATCTGCCTGTCTGCTGAACTCCTGCAATAAAAATATATAAAAAAATATTCTTCGTACAATATGGTCGTGATTTAATAGATTTTGTTAGATATCACGTAACAATAGCTATTTTAAGGCAGGTGTTCATTAATGTGTTGCAGATAACAAGGTTAGTTAGTGAATATTAATTATATATTAGTATTCACTAATCGAATATTTAATATACGTTTTGGTGGACTGCGAACATTTAACTGACGGTACTGTCAAGACATTTTTAGTATTTAAGCGGTGCGTGAAGCCAGGAAGGGACAGTGCACCATTGAAATCCGCTCGTCTTGTCCGCGTCCGATTATAAGCCTCGGCGAAAGAATAATGACCGGCTCTTATATTTTACTATTCATTCACAAATGAACGGTTGGTAAGTGTTGAAAAAATAAAAATAATACAGTAACAAAGTAGAGGATCTCATGCATATTGTTCTGGAATGTGGCCAAACCCAACCAATTAGAAGGACATTCTTGCCAGACTCGTCACTGCATAGTGGAGGAATAAATATTGTATACGACACGGTGTGCTTGGCATAAAAGTAAAATATTAGTGGCAACACTAGAGGTTGCGCAAATTTGGGTTTGTGAGCCTGGCAATACGGACAGGTAGTAGGAAACTGAATCGATGTATGGCAATACTAAATAAAGTCTTCTTCTAATATCCGTATCGGTGTGTAGACATTTTCCTTGAACAACCAAATCCACGAATATACATTAAATCGCACAAATTAGCGAAGTAATAACCAAATTTAACAAATATTATTCTAAGCAACCCTTTGAGCAAGGAGGCTGGATTATTATTTAAGTTCATGACTGAAATATTTAAAAATAGAGTGAGTTAAAGTTAAGTTTAATGTTGTGGCGACATTAGTGCCAACATAAAAACAAGCACGCAAGCGCGGAACCAATATTTATCTGTGGCAAGCAAAACATCGCGCCGTTTATGACAAGCGCGCGCTCAATTTTTCGCGGCAATTCTCTGCCGCGAAACAGTCGAGAACCGAAGTTCATTTCGGGAAATCTCGACACAGTGACTGTGTCACAGTCCGACTTACGTCTTCAACGCGTCCGCACGACATACGTTAGTTTTCGCGCTCGCTGCTTGCCTTCATATCAAAATCCTTCTGAACTATAATATTGTAACATTGAGAGTGTGTGTGTGATTAAAAGTGTACGACGCAAGTAATCTTTCATTTCTTCGTACACCGCTCAACGGCCACAACGCAACCACCATCATCTCACATATCCACATCAGTCACCACCTCAATGTTATACTTAAGTTTATTTAATATATTAAAAAATGTAAATTTGCCATCGCCTATGAGGCTGATATCGTCACTAGTTACAAAGTCTCAATAAAAAATTAAATTAAAAAAAGTCTTCTTCATATAAGTTTTAATGAGCTTTTTGTATAGACAGGTTACAAAGGTTGCTATGATACTATGAAACATATTCAAATACAAAAGAACTGATATTAAAAACCAGTATTTACAACAGCAAGATATAAGAAACGGCCATCACGTGCCTTACCATTGTTTATCGTTACATTTTGACATTTGTTATTGGAAGCTTATGTCAAACTTTAATACATAATAGGACAAATGAACAATCGGTAAGATATAGGAATCGGCCATCAATATAGTGCTACATAATAATGCAGTGAAATCGCAAAAAAACTAGATGATAGATATTATGTTCGTTACATAATACGAGAAAGTCTTGATGCGAGTGGGTCTTAATGTCTGTGGTTGGAGTAGATTGCATTATGTTTTGTGAACTAGTTGATTTTCAACTTTTAATTAATATTTGCATGCCCGAAAGGGCAAAAACATGGGAAATTTAATAGTAGATTATTACACGAGAGGTGAAGGTGACCTATTTAGGCATGACATGGTTTGGGCCATGAGCGCAGCGAGGGCGCTAATATTTCGAGTTTTAGTTTTTTCGTAGAATTTTTTAATTTTTATTTTATTATATCTTATATGGTATCCTATAAAATTAAGTCTATATACAGCGTGTTTCAGACCTTACGACAATAAATCAGACCACGTTTTCTTCATGGCGTCCTCTGCCCAAATACAAAAACGAATCAAGGTAGCTTCTTTGGTTTAGCCACAGGACCTCATTTTTCATTTCAGAATTTCACAACAACATGTATCAGTTATTGTGACTAAATCGGTAGGTTAGTGACCAATGTATCATGTTGCCAGCTCGTCTCTTCACCATTAAACGCGGAAGTTGTTCATTCTAACGCTCTCGATCGCGAAGCAATATTTACAAGATGTTCTGTTTTTATTCCCTTTTTATAGTAATTAATTTGTTCGGAAATGACTTTTTTCTAATTTTGACATTACGGCTGATTTGATAATACCAAAAAAATTGTATGTAGTACTACCGCTAAAATTATGATTTATTGTCATTTGAAATGAAACACGCTGTATGAAACTATCCTTGACGAGTTGAGAATCTCCTCCTTTTTAAAGTCGGTTAAAAAACGTTGTTGGGACAATGACGCGCTCAGGAAAATTGCTCAACTACGTAAGTAAACTGCCTATCCACTGCTCACAATTTGCGCTCTGATACGTATCGAAAACTTATGACACCTGCACACACTTCATCCTATTATGATAATTCTTTTACAGTGCAGGCTGTCAAACTTTGGAATATGCTGCCTCTTACTGTCAGAGAGGCCAAATCCTTACCAACATTTAGAAATTTACTCAGAAAACACTATTTATCCATAAATAGCTATGTCTGATTAACTCAATATAATCATGCTAATACATTTATTATAATAACACATGTGTTTTGTAATATATTATTGTATACGTATATTATTGTATATTATATTTATAACTATGTATATATTTGTATATTTATTTGTTAAATTAGTTTGAGTATTTATGTGTCCATTGCCTTTTTCCTGCACCACCTACATCGCCTGATTCAAATTTGTTTTTCATTTAGGTTGCCTGGAAGAGATCGCTTTGAGCGATAAGGCCGCCTATTGTATCGCCTAGAAAATATTGTAAATATTGTCTGTTTTGTAATTGTATGTTTTGGTGTGCAATAAAGAGTTGTCTATCTATCTATCTAAACTGTCAGAAGCGAAGAAACTTCATAACTCGTAAAAGTTTATCCCAATTTCGCAACTATTTCTTTTAACTTTTTTCGGAGGTGTAATCCATCGTAGACACTCCATCGCAGGGGGAACGCCGAAAGGCATGATCGGACTTATCAACTAGATCACCCTGTGTTTCGTCTTATAGCCATATGTGAGGCCCTGATAGACCATGATCGACTATTCGATGACAAGCTTCAGAGCCTAAGTCATCGACGTAAAGTCGCTAGTTTGTCGGTATTCTATAGGATACACGGGGGAGTGTGACACGGAACTATATGAATTGGTTCCTCCCTCACCATTTTACCACCGGACAAGCAGACGTTCGCAGTCACGCCACCGATATATGGTAGAAATACCAATAAAGCGGACGAAATGCTATGCTTCCACTTTCATCATACGCACCGCTGAAGAGTGGAACTCTTTTACCGTAGTCTGTTTTTCCTGCAGAATATAATCTAGGTGTCTTGAAGTCTCGCGTGAACAGGTATCGTTGGGTAAGCGTGCTCCACCATAGACTGCATTTCCGCCTGACATCAGGCACAATGTAGGTCAAACGCGAACTCATTCATTATAAAAAAAACCGATAAACCGTTTCTCTCACCTATGCCATCATGCAGTCTTAATATAACAATCCCCTTATGTCATAGGGAACTAAACTTCATAAAGTTTGAAGTTTTCTTCCCGCCAAAAAGTAATGAAAGTCTCCCTAACATTTTAACTTTGGACCGTAAGAATGTTCTTGTTGCCATAACGCTGATTTTATAACGATTTGGCCAGAGATGCAGCTTGTACAAGCATTACTTACAAGCCTTAAAAGTTTTTTTTTCCTTTTTCCCCTTTACTTTCTGCTCGTCACTATTTCTCCATGCACAGATATGTCATCGCTTTTTTATGTGATTGTG
This sequence comes from Dendrolimus punctatus, assembly GCA_012273795.1. Classification (NCBI taxonomy): domain Eukaryota; kingdom Metazoa; phylum Arthropoda; class Insecta; order Lepidoptera; family Lasiocampidae; genus Dendrolimus; species Dendrolimus punctatus. Next base: position 4,687,200 of record CM022556.1, read on the forward strand.
AAAATTAAACACAAATATTTATAACAATATTTAAATATATGTAGAAATAATTTTAGGAATGATTTGTTATATTCGAATTATAATTGTCACTTGAAATTACGTTTTTCTACTCCATTACGTTTCTAGAGACAACCTTTTCGCTCATGCATACGTTGAAAGAGTGAGACAGACATAACTACGTAATACAAAATTCTTAGAATAAATAATTTAATAACAATACTCACGTGATATTAACGGGACAAATCCAAAATTTAAACACTTAAACACACACAAAAATGTTATATTGTAAAAAAAAACACTATACAAAAATGTTATTTTTTTGTAAACAAACTTAATGAAAACACGACAATGTTCAAAATACCAGTGTTTACAACGTGAATGTATGGGAACTGATGCAGTCTGAATTTGATAGGGTTATAATTTGTAGCAAACGCGCGCGAAGAGCGATCACAACGGACTGGACAGTTAAATTATCAAGCACTAAGTAACTAGTGATGACGACATTCAACCAATAAATACTTGATAACACCCAGATAATGATATCTAGACAGGTTTTGGGGCAAACAAGATCTTTCTTTATCAATTTAATTAGATAAACAGTTAATTCACAAGGTTTTGCGAAATTTTCTGCAAAATGATATCATAGTTTTTTGCTATTGCATAATAGGTGGCAGTATTATTATTTCCGGGAATGAAGGTGAGAAATTGTATTTAACAAACTAATTAGGTAACAGAAACGCTATTATACATTTGATTAACAAGATTGTTGTTTGCTAAAAATTGACAAGTTGATCTGAAATAAATCCGTATTAATCAGATAGCGTCGTGGGCTTTGAAAATTATCATTTAATTTTTTTATAAAGTTTAAGAGTGATAAAATAATGTTTAGCACACCTCTAAAAATCTACATTATTATAAGTACATTACCAAACAGTATTAATAGTTGACGGTTCTATCTTTGTCAACATACGCAATTGATTTTCTTCTTGTTCGTTTATAGCTATATGAGTATTACTCCATTACATAATTGATTTATTACCATGGAAGATGATTACTATTACATAATGATTAGAATACCATCTATTACTGCAGCATTAATTCTCCCTATCAATACATTTTTATTTTGTATATAACTTCAGTTTGTATGTACTGTTTGTATGTACTGTACATATTTGTCATGTACTTTGAAAAAAGCAGTTAATTTATAATATCTCAACAATGTATTAATATATAATATACTATCAAAATAAGCATTTTTTAGATTTTCTCCTTTCATAAAAATTATCGAGTTAATAAAATCAGCGCCATCTATACAAACTATGACATCTGCTCTTACCTCACAAGGAATTAAATTATTTCCTATGTTATACACGGACAAGTAGATGGCGTTGTAACATCGTTTATCTATCTACATGTAGTAAAAATCAATTACTGTTCGCTAGTCTCGCTAAAACTCGAGAACGGCTGGACTGATTGGCTAATTTGGTTTTGTATTATTTGTGGAAGTCCACGGAAGGTTTAAAAGGTTAGGAAATATGAAAAAAATGCTTGGAATATAAGTAAAAACAACAATTTCGCTCTCCCTTATAAACTATTCTACATGTCAAACATTTGATGTTCGTTCCATCGTTCAGAAATCAATTTTAATTTAAAAGTGGGTTTTCTTTTAATTTTTTTATTTTGAATGTCGAATGTGGAACGTTTGATGTTCGTTCGGTCGTTCAAAAATCAACGTTAATTATTTATTGATTCTGAGGCGGTACGAATTTTGCCGGGTCAGCTATATATAGTAATATTATAAAATTCTAAATGTGTCGTGTCTGTACATTGAAGTTATATAAAAAACCCCCACTGGAATAGATTATAATAATATTATAATTGTAGAATAAGCCTAATGCGCTCTGTTTCGTGCCTACCCGCAAGCGACCTGGCGTGAAGTTATGTATGTATGTATGGAATAGATTATAAATAATGGAGAACACGATTCAATTTTTTCTTTAATTTCTTGTTGGTTTTTTTGGGATTCAGTTAAAAACCACTAGGCTGATTACGATACGGCTCTCACTGATGAACAATTAATTCTTAGACATAAAATCTCCACTACTTCTTATAGCGGGAATCCCACAGGGATTTTACTAGGAGTGTTTTAAATAAAATAGAATATACTTTATTGCATTAAGATATAATTGAAGATGATTAATAATTTTCATTGAGTAGTATTTCATAAAATTTACAACATTATTTCTCGTGTGTAGGTTGTTTTTAACAAGAAAGTGCATTATTTTGTTTTATTTCAATTCAATTATACAGGGCGCGTTGCTTTACTATCTCACAACGACCGAAATGCTCCGTTTACCGTTCCACAAGGCGACCGCGGTTGTTAGGGTCGTGGCGAAAACGTCATTAATGACGTCACTTTCATTCCATTAGGGACTCACAACGTCCACATTCACAACCGTGATTGTTTCCCATTCCACTTGCTTGCCAGAATTGCAATCGTAAACTCAAGTGGAACGGTTATTCGACCCAGCTCTTGAGAGCATCGCTCACGACCTATCTCTTTTAAAGTCGCTTTTAAGAACTTTGTTAGTCATGGTATTAATGTAAGAAAGAATTATAACGCACTGGAAATTTGAACAATAATTTTGATAGTGACCTAATTTCAGTAGTGTCGTGAAATATCAAGTTTAGTCATGGTTATAGAGATTTATACAGGGTACGTTCCATTAGAAGCTCACAACGATCACGTTCATGACCTTAATTTTCCCGTTCCATTAGCTTGCCGGCGTTACAATCGTAAACCCAAGTGGAACGGTTATTCGACTCACCTCTTGACATGGGTCGTTGTGAGTGTTGTGTGATCGAAAATGGTGACATCATTAGTGAAGTTTTCGCCACGACCACAACGACCGCGATCTCCTTGCGAAACGGTTAACTGAGCATTTTGAGCGTTGTGAGCTACTACTTGAACGCGCTGTAGGTAAGCGTGTTCCACCTTAGACTGCATTTCACTTGACATTAAAACAAAAACTAGATATGCTAATCATGCATAGCCAAGTTTAATAAAAAGAAAAAGACTTATGATCTTGTTCATACTGAGTTAAGTAAATTCGTTGGCTTCTTTAAAAACCTTAAAGAATCCTGTAAACTTACTTCGACTCGATATGAATAAGACTTTTATTATTTAGCGTAACAAATTCTTGCATTTTCACCAATCTTCAATGCTCCATCCGTATAGTAGTGGCCATGGACTGGAAAAAATATTTAAAAGTAATTCAGTTGAAATAATTTTGTGAATATATTTTAAGCTCTATCCCCTTGATTTTATTCGGATTTTTCCTCTTTATCTATACTAATATATAAAGCTGAAGAGTTTGTTTGTTTGCTGAACTGATAATAATATTTTTAATATAAAATTGAAAGTGATACTTAAGGATTTTATTTTAAATTATAATATGTTGACGGATGTAAGATAAAGGAATTATTTTATATTAATAAAAGTTAGAGAAGAATCATCTGTGAGTATATTATCTGAAGTTTCACTTCTACTGTGTATGAACTGCACACAAACACACACTCATTTTTTAAACTTATTGAGCCTGGAGGCTAGAGGGAGGACGATCTAGTATGGGGGATCAGTTGAAAAGGTGTCCACCTATAAACAGCAAATTACGGTTCGAAAACTTATCAAAGTAGCGCTAGTGTAGGAAAAGGAAATACATACATACTCACGCAGTCCTTGGGGTAGGCACGAAAACAGAGTGCAAACAGGCTTATTCTTAATACTCACTTCTTTGACATTGATTGAAAAGGAAATGATCTGAATTTAGCAGTTATAAACGAAGTCAAGTGTGCTGGGTTGAAATTACGATTTATTATATCATAATCTCAAGTATATATTTAAATTTCATTATTAATTAATTAATTAATTTTATTTAATTAAATTATTAATTTCATATCTGATGGATATTGATAAAAATAATGAATGTATGAGGATAAAAGTAATTTTATGCCTGTTGCAGCCAGCCACCACACCGGTTGGCGCGGGGCGGTAGCCGCGGCTGGGGCGACGCGGCGCCTCGGCCAGTGTCACACATCATACGAACACACGCTTACGAGCCTCTATCATCAACGCGCGCGCGCACCACATTTAAATTTATTGTAATAACCATCCAAGCAATAAAATCATTATTATCAATATACACGTTCATCATTCTTCCAATCATCAAGTACAGTCCACGATACAACCGGAGTCTCAATTGAATTTTTGAAACCTATTTCACTAATTAACAAAAATAGTGAAATAGGTTTAAAAAACTAAATTATCTGAAAATTCCATCATGAGGAGACATGCAATAGTTATATTTTCGTAAAATGACAAAGATAAGATTTCGTAAAATGCGGTGACAAAGAGGAAGTCTATCTTTTCTTCTTTAATCTAGTATCCTACTCTAATTATTTGTAGCGCTATTTTTAAATACTTTCCACTTGCTATTATGGCGCCATCTTAATTTGCTGCCCTTCAGTGGACACTTTTTAATATACTGAGATGGTTCTCCTTATACCTCTAGCTTCCATGTCATTGAGGTAATTTTTGACATTGATATGTAAAGTAACATATACACACTCAGTAAAGAAGACGCCTGACATTCGCGCCCTTGAAAATGTCAATGAAGAGTACATACTGCTTCTTAGAAGTCGCTTTCTTCGGAGTGGACTGCTGCCACAATGCAATATAGTTTTTCCTTTTCTTCTTTTGTATTTTTCTGTTTTTGAGAAGCTCCTCCAACCTCTTTCTTCTTTGTTCTTCTATTATTTTATCTTTGTCGTTGGTATGTTTAGTCTTTTCTATTTTCTTCGTAGTGTCGTTGACAGATTCTGTAAAAGGAAAAACATTACAATAATGCACATCAAGTCAACTGAAATATGCGAGATTTGCTGTCAATCGGGGTACTCATCGAAATTTTAGTAATAACATATATGATATTTTTTATCCCGTGAATCCGGCGGTAGTTTTCCCGGGACTCGTTTGTCTCGTCCAGGTGCATAAAAATAACTTATTCTAAAACAGTTTTCACTAAAACGATAACTGCGATACTTTGTGTCTCGGGAATCCCGCGGTAATTTCAAGTCAAGCGCGCACAAAATGACAGGCATATCCTAGTTATTATATATTATAGTTAATTATTGTTCGAGAAGTAAATAAAATTATTTCAATTCTGACACTTTAAAACTCTGATGATATGATTTTTATTGATACATACTCAGTCGAACAAAATAGGTTGACCTAGTCCCGACCTCTCAAGTGAAGCCGGTTAAAGAAAGCTGATTTTGGAATCGGAAGCTGATCGTGCAGAATTGGGTTACGTAACTTAGTATTTAGCAGTTGAATGAGACGTATAAAGTTGGATCAATTCAGATCCGGCTTACCCCTAACATAGACGGGGTTTTTGAACAACTATTTTAATATAAGATGGCTACGTTCCGTCAGGGACTCACAAAGACTACGTTCACGACCGCGAGTTTTCCCGTTCCACTTGCTTCCGGAGTTACAATTGTAAGCCCAAATGGAACGGCTATTCGACCTACCTCTTGATATGGGTCGTTGTGAGCGTTGTGTGATCGAAAATGATGACGTCATTAATTGATGTTTTCGACACGAGCACAACGACCACGGTTGCCTTGTGGAACGGCCACCGGAAGATTTTGGGCGTTGTGAGCTACTAGTGGAACGCGCTGACTGTGTACACGCCATTCATTACATTCGTTCGCTCCTTCCTATTCCGTATTCAAAATCTCCCCCCTCTACCCGCTTTCGTTCCAGAAAGAGACCTTGATAAACTCGCCCGTTACGCATACGAAAGAACAGTGTGTGAGCGGGACGGATTCCCCTCGGGCTTTATATTACCCGTCGCCCTCTCATGGCAACAGTCCAGCCGAGATAAAACTCCCTAAGGACCTCCCTCGAGCAAGTTGTCCCAGGGCTCGAGTACCTCCGTCTTGCGAAGGCGCTCGCCCCGAAAACCCCGGTAAAGTTGTGATGTCTTCGGACCAACAATATAAAGTCAAGTCAAATAAAAAAAAAGCGGGACGGATAATGTGCGAGCGAGATAGAGCAACTATTTATATGTGCGCTTCCGAGTTCCGACTCCCGTCGACGCAGACACAACAGACGCCGGAGAGCCCCCGGCTCGAATCCCCTTACACAATAGTAAGAACCCCACCAATCGATACTCATTACAGACACAAGTAGCCATACAAGATTAGCTTAGGCGTGTTGCTGGAGAGTTTCTTCCGCCGCTTCTTCTCCTCCAGCTATAACACGTTGCGAAGCGGTAGTAATGATAGACTAGGATCGGCTCCGCCGGCGGAGTCGATAACAAGTCCCCAAATTTTCCCTTCAGCCTGTTGGCCTAGCTCATTCAGCCCTTTGCGGCTTGTTTCCAATATAGAGTCAATCCCCCGCAGCGGTCGAGCCGAGGTCGAACCTCACAGGAGGTGCCTCCTCGAGCGTGCTGCTTCCGGGCTGAACGCCTCCGCTCCCACGGAGTCGGGAAGCCCCCAAAGCCCGGTATCGCTGAAACAGCCATCTGCAGCTATTCAGCTGAATCAGCTCCAAAAAAAAAAAAAATCCGACTCCCGTGCTGAGCTAGTCAGTCAGTAGTTCGTTGTCCGCTGCGATGACCAGATGTATGCAGCTGCCATAGTGGTATATACAGTTATATATACTATACGTAGTACATGTAACTCGATGCTTCATTGAACACTTTTGTTCACTTAAGCTCCTGCTACACTTTTAGATTGGTCTGAGTCTTATAATCTCTTTCACCAACAGATAGCTGATGTTGTAAGGAGTAACTTAATATACTTTTTATAGGGTTCCACGAAAAAAAATAAAAAACCAACTGGACAAAGTCGCGGGCACAGCTAAGTTAATATGAAGGTTTTACCTGTGACAGGCTCTTTGAATATGGAGTCTGGAGTTTTGGCTATATATTTCTTCTCTATAACATTCATCATGTGACATAGATGAATTATATGCTTGCATTCCTCTAATACAGTGGCATACATATTGAAAACATATTTGATCGGCGCAAACATTGTTGTTGGTCTATCATCGTATAGTTTTTGTACCTATAAAATTATATAACAAATAGTGTTGTGCAGTTCATGAGCGACATACTGTTAAGAAACGGATCACTGAACTGAACTTGTAGGCGATGCACACGTATATATAAATATATCAGCCATAATGTCCACTGCTGGCTCGGCTCCATTAAGGGAACGGACAGTATACCGCCACGCTTGTCCAAGGCGGCTTGGCAGGTTTGACACATCGGTTATCTCGATGTGCAGGTTGCATCACGATGTTTTCTTCACCGGTTTTAGCACGGGTAATTGTAACAATATGCACATTAGATCAGAAAACTGACTAAGAGGTGCATGCGTTCCGGTCAGGATCGAACCCGCGCCCTTCGATTAAGGGGCGCGTGCGCTAACCATTACGCTACCACGACACACACGTATAATAGATATTATATATTACACTTATATATATTTTATTAACATTAATCAAACTATGTTTTAACGTGTAGCGCAGATCATTATGTTTACTAGTCGCGCTATTTGACAGATAATTTGTTATTTTTAACTAAAATAAAGACAACTCGACGGGGTGCGCTACACGGTGCTATTGACTCATTTTGAAAATCAGTGTTACGCGAGTTCCCGTTCGAAGCGAGCGCATCCGCCGTACTATTAATTCCTACTTCCTACGCCGTGTACCACACCCTCGAAGCCTGGCAGCCATTGTTAAGGTTATAGGCCTTAGAATTGAAAAATATTAATATTATAATCAAGTTTATTTCGGCCAACATTTAGAACAGACATTTTTATAATAAGAAGACAGTGTGACCAATCTAAAACAATATAACTTTTTATTTTTTATGCATTTGAGTACTACCACATAATGTATTTCTCCAACAGCCATATTTATTGGTGTTTTATTTAAATACTACCAGCATCCCCTACAGAACAAAAAGAAGCGTTTTATTTACATTACCAAGCGGCAAACGTCAATCCAGGGCGGATTTAAATATTTGCCGTCTGTAGGCTATTCAAGCTTTCCCGCCACCATCAACTTCTACAAATCAATTCCTTACTTTTTTGAAGTGAAACTTCTATAGAAACGGCGGATATTAGGATTTTTTCTGTCACGAAAAAGCGTTACGGCCGTGGTGAAAGGCGGCATAATTTTAGAGTAGACGTGGTGAGAGGCGATATGTGTTAGATCATTTTCCTGAGACTAATGTCCCTTTTGGGACAAAATTATATCACTTTAGTTTTCAAATATGTTATCTGCTGCAATTTGTCCTGAATAAAATAATTTTTTTCTTCACTTCGAATGACAAGTTTTTCAAATGATACGTACCTGATGAAACAACTCCAGTACATGTGAATAGCGGTGTATTATTTCTTGGCTGACGTAACCGATTTCGTATTCAACGTTATTCTCATATAAGGTCCTAATTTTATAATATCTCTTCAAATCTTTATTACTGGAATTAAAAAATTATATATTGTAGCGCGACAGAGCCGCAGTAGACATAAAATCTTTTACGTTGTTATTCTTATAGTTCGGCCGTTTTATAAAGTCACATTTGGCATCTATTAAACTGATTGTAGGAGTTAATTCCGACCTATTTGGTTCCCGCCTCTTTGTTCGTTTTGAAGTGAAACTTCTATATAGACGGGGGGTATTAGGATATTTTTTGTCACGAAAAAGTGTTACGGCCGTGGTGAAAGGCGGAGTAGACTATCGATCTTTTTATTGGTTCCGGATCGAATTCAGTTTTTGTTTAAAATATGTTTAAATAAAAAAAAAGACTGTGTGCGTCTCGGGACCCCCGACAGAAGTGATAACTTAAACTAATCTAACGTGAGAGAAAGGGACGCCAGACAAACTGGCGTCGTAATGAATTATGTAACGAAGCAGTTTATCCTCCCATAAGAAGTTATCACTTCAGAAATGCATTAATTAAAATGTAAACTTCACAAACAAACAAATCATAAATTGCAGTAAACCTGGGAAAATCTGAATGTGTTCTGGTACACATAGTAGAAGTGAAACTTCAACGGACAAGTGGAAAAATGAATCGCAACGGATAAGTGGAAAAACGAATGGCAACGGATAAGTGGAAAAACGAATCGCAACAGACAAGTGGAAAAACGAATCGCAACAGACAAGTGGAAAGACGAATCGGAACGGACAAGTGGAAAAACGAATGGCAACGGACAAGTGGCAAAACGAATAAATTTTTTTTAAATATATTTCATTATGATGAGTATATGCTTCGGGGGGCCTTTATCTAACAAGGGAGCAAAGGATTCATCACCCCCATCGACGAAGTGGATGTGTCCTGATTCCTGGGGCACATTGAGGCACTTTTTGCACTGGATCGGACTGGACGTAACTAACGACGTTCTAAGTCTCAGACCTTTCCTACAATAAGCGCGGGGCACATGGGATGAGGGTGATTTTAGTGGGTATTGGTTGCTGCCCGTGCAGCTTGTCTAAGTCACCACACATGCTGGTCAATAATGCGGTTACTACGAGAAATCGAGTAAACCCCTCGCATGCGACACAGGCCTAACCCCTTGCAAAGGACCCAGTATTGTTCGTATACATAATTTCCCCCGCCTTCAAAAAAAAAGTCCAGTAGAAGTATACTCACGCACTCCGGAATGTGTGTGAAATCAGGTAGCATAGAATCTTGAACTGATAGTCTGTTGTGCGCTGCATATATGGGTTGGCTAACCACTCATACTTTATTCGATTTACCAACTGCTCTTCGGACCAAGTCTCCCAGTCCTCTGTAACCAATAAGGTGTTGTAATAAATTGGCTCGTTTGACGAAAATGGGGCCCAAAGGAAGGGTAAAGTTTTTTATAAAAGAAACAAGAAGCAATAAAACTACCTTTTAACGGTTTAAAGCGCGGTAATTTATTGGATTTTTATTATTCTGACGTTTCGGCCACTTCAGTAGCGAACTGACTGACTTATTTAACTGCGTCCTGCCGGACCGGACTTCATATTTGTAAATTAGTCATGGCCTCCTAGCAACATGCCCACTACTTCCTTGAATTCTAAACTTGTAAACGTAATGGCTTTTAAGAATGTGAAACTAATACAAACAAAAGAAAAAAGGATTTATGACGCCTTACCGGGGTGTACAATGGAATTAGAGCGAGTAATATAATCACTGAAATTTAAAGGAGCAATAAAACACCATTAAATGATTACTCAGAACTGACACACCAAGAATCTGACACGCACATAACTTTTGTTTAATTTCCATCATGTTACGAGTTGTGGGACTCGAATTAAAATGCCGTTAGAATTATCATAGAGTTTATTAGAACTAAACAAACACGTATAACAACGGTACAAATATAACCGAACACAACAACCTAAACGTAATGCACAAGGTCGTATTTCATTGAAACGCGCAAAGTCCGTCTATTTTAGATCTCCCAATGCACATACGACTCGCCTTGATCGTGGTTCTCGTTCAACTACCTATTCTCTTCATCAGGCCGTCGTTTTATACTGCTCAAATGGAAATATGCCCGTCGACATAATTTCCCATAATTAACTTGTATTTATAATCCGTAACACCTGGCTAATGAGCGAATACAATAGAACAATAGGCTATTCTCGCTATTCTCCACAATAAATAAAAGTGATCAAAAGAAGACGATCATAAAAGGATTGCAATCAGTTCAATTGCCGACAGGTAATAAAATATGCTTCTACAGATCTGTACGTGGAATTTGTCTTTGTCGGCGCCTAGGTTGTAACAATATTAAAATATAATAGTTGACTCACCTGCAGGTCTGTTGGTAGAGTTTTCTGGAAGTACATCAAGAGGTTCCTCTGTGTATACAGTCCCAAAGCCATCGTCAGTTTGTGTTTCATATATCGTAGATTCTGTTGCTGTACTTGTATCGCTTTCCGCAAGCGTCGTGTAATATAAATTCTGCAAAAATCATAATTTTATTTTACTTATTTAGGACAGGTTTTTTAACTCACAAAGTAAACACAAGAAGTCTAAATACTATCTAAATAGTAATAAAATGTGTTTCTACAGGTATGCAGGTGTGAATTTGTCTTTGTCGGCGTCTAGGTCGTGACACTTGCCAGTTTTACTTGCCAGTTTGGATGATTACCAGTTTACTACACCGGGTATACCTCCGGCTTCAGTGATCAGGTTCCAATGTCTCCTTCAAGACCGGCAGCGCCTTGGCAGATCAAGTGTTGCACATGTCCATAGGCGACGCTAACCGCTTTCCATCAGGTAGGTTGTCAGTCTGCTGTTCTCTAACAATGAAAAAGAAAACAAATCACCTATGTATACTTATATACCTACATGTGCACTTACGGTGCGCACATGCGGTGAGTGTGGCATTATAAAGATATAATAGATTCCTATACACCTATATACTTTCTCAGAAACAGCTGCTTACGTGTTCGTCCGATTTCGGAGCAGCTCGTCTCGATCCATGCGAGCTTCGTACAGTCGTACCATATACATACACGTTACGCCAACGCTCGGCCGAGTTACATGGCCCACATGGGGTGTTATGTTTTATTTTCGTTACGGAATTTCTTGATTCGGTCGCCGCGCTCGAAGCCCGCGATAAAAGCTATGCATAGCTTAAAAACTCACCGTTGTAGGCTCTAAAGTAGCATTTAGTACTTCGTAACTGGCATCGAATTCATAATTATAATCACTCCCATCATCTTCACTCGACTCTTCTGTTTCTGTAACAAGAATGGAGAAAACCTGTTAAACGAGATTGTCTCTAATTTTAGTTAGTAACTAGTCTGATTTACTAGTTTTTAGTCTTCACCCCTGTCGACGAAGTGAGTTTGCCTTTCCCGGGGCATTCCCAAGCACTGATGCGCTGGGATCAGCGTGGGCGTAACTACGTTTTAGGTCTCACGCTCTTCCTGTCATAAGCGCGGGGCACATGGGAGGAGGGTGGTTTTAGTGGAGTATTGAGTAGTCGAGTCTCCGCACAAGCCAGCGATTTCATTCTGGTGCCCATTTGTGGTGTCACCTCTCGTCGCTTTGGTCTAATCCCTAGTAAATGACAGGGTAGTGTGCGAAAGGCATTTCCTCGGTCTCAAAAAAAAGTGACATATAGTATAATTGCGGCCGTTACTAGCTGGTTACACCTAACAAAAATGTATTGGGACTGGCTACAGATTGCTGCGTAGAATTAATAATTAATTACGTCCAAATTAATAATTAACCGAATTAAAGAACTTTAATAATATTTCATATAATATTATGTTACTGTTATTAATTTTAGCGTTGTACGATTAACAGTAATAACAATATTAAAGAAACAACACATTTAGCGGTTACTTTGCAATTATTTGCTATCGAGAAAATTGATCGCAAAATGCGTTTTGACTATAATTGGTACATCAGAGATCATCATACATACATACATACATAACTTCACGCCAGGTCCCTTGCGGGATGGGCACAAACAACAGAGCGCCACACAGGCCCATTCTTACACACCTCACTTGCTTCTTTGACATTCATAGCTCTTGTCATGCACGCTCGTCTTTTCTTAAGGCTCCTAACATCACCTTCTGCTAATACATGATCAATTTGATCATGGAAGGTGTGTCGTGGCCTTCCGCGACTTCTGCATCCATCCACTTTTGCATTGTATATCTGTTTAGTCATTCTTTCATCATACATTCTTTCCACATGCCCGAACCACCGGAGCATTCCTTTCCTTACCTTCACCGCGACACTCTCTTTCAGACCAACTCTCTTTCTTACTTCGGTATTACGAACGCGGTCCGCGAGCGTCACTCCGCAGATTTTGCGCAGTGCTCGCATCTCGACCGCGTTTACTCTACTTTCATGCTCTCTATTCCATACCCAACTCTCGCTTCCATACGTGAGCGTAGGTACCAGAACCGCGTTGTGTATGGTATGCTGGGCCTTCTGGCTGAGGTTCTTAACGCCTAGAAGTTTACCTAACGCTCCATTCCCACTATTCCCCAAAATTTACTCTTCTTTCTATGTCAGCGGTGTACCTTCCATCCCTGCTAAAAGCACATCCAAGATATACAGAGATCATCATGATCAAGAAATATTTTTTTCACCGCTATAAAGTGTGTAAATTACTGTAATAATGACTGAGGAATCAATCAAAAAACGCTTTTTGTCTCTGACTGTGTGACTGACTGATCTCTGTGACTGGTTGACATTAATTAATTTTAGTGCTGCTTGCATAAGGTTGATTAAATTTATTTAAGAAACACAAGACGTATTAAACACCCTTAAATACAATTAGAGTCTTGCACGAACTGTCAATACGTTTTGTGTAAAACATATTTAGGCAGTTTAATGTGATTAACTAATTTTATTTAAGGGTCGTTATATCGTAAGATCATTATGCAACCGGCCCTTAATTAATCTTTAATTTAATTGTTCAAACTGTTAGATATTATGGATCTTTGGGTCTGAAATAAATAAATAATCATTAATTAAAAATATACTCACACTTACCGATTAATAAAAAGAATTTTAACATCTTCAATGTAACATGTGTTTGAAATATGATTTGTCAGATTGTAAATCGACGAATATGTTACTGGTTTGTAATTTACGATGTGTGCTCGTCAAATCATAAGTTATGGCCCACAAATATACCTTTACTTGATTAAGCTTGATTTAGATTTTGATGATTATTTCATGATGTTTTTTTTTGAGATTTGCGTTAATTACAGGGAAATTAGCTTCGAGACGTTTTTGCGTTTATGGTAGTATATTTATAGGACTCCTAAGCTTGAAATATACATTTCCTTGAAATTTAGTAATAAAAATTATGTTTAATATTAATATTGTTACATACCGACAAAGAAATGCACACACCTGGCTGTCGTGAAACGCAGTTTATTACCTTACATTCGGAGTTCTTTGTTTTACTTCGTGTTTAAAAATTTGCAATTAATTGTAATCGTACTTGTTTTATGGCTGTCATTAGTGTCGAACTAATCCTTTATGCATTGCGTCGAAGCTTGCCAGATGTGCGGGTTAACTCAGTGAATGCGGCCCTTTGTCGGTATTATACAGTTTAGTATAAAACAATGCCTGAACGGAGAGGTGGGGCAGTCAAGCGACGATTAAGATACTAGCAAGATGTGTGTAGTACTTTCGATTAGCGATATAGTGACAGACTTTGCGCGTGTTATTGAATCGTGCAATTCTTTACAGTGTCTAGTTATATTTGTACCTATTTTATACGTGTTTGTACAGTTCTAATAAACTCTATAGTAATTCCAACTGCATTTTAATTCGAGTCCTGGGTACCTCGTAACAATATTTATCGTTTTACTATCGTTTCATATTAAGTACCTGCCTATATATAAGTATATATAATATATATAAAAAAGTATACGTTTATTTATTTATGTGCTGACGGTACACTACTACAAACGCATAATCGTCTCCATGCTAATTTATCTGTAAATACGTAGTTAACTTACGAAAATGGCGGATTAAGTTGCTATCACGGTTTGGATATAATTTTTCTATAATAAATTCTTAAGTTTTCTTATAGTATACATACATAATAAAACTTTGTTATTAGTCTCCCAGATTAGGCTTCCATAGAGTATATAATAAATAACCATAAACAAAATTAAAACTAAATAATTAAAATGAACAAGTTAACTAAAAGGCTAAATAAAGTTTTATTAAAGCATTCATTTACACTCATCTTTGTCTTATGTGATCACGGCAACTGAAAAGTGGCCGAAACGTCGGAATAATGAAAATCAAATTAATTACTGCACTTAAAACGATAAAACGTAGTTTTAGTATAAATTTTCTAATTAATTTGATAATTATATGTTCATAGAATTTTATAGCCTTGTGGCCTTACTTATAATCGTTTGTTAAATTTTAAGAAACTGCTCAGCAACTGATTAACGAAAATCTTACCCATAAACTCCTCTTAAGGATAAGAGGTGGTGGTAAAGTAACTCATAAATAACTGTCAAAAATAACAAGGCAAGATGGCAAGTTTTATTTGAAACAGCCTTTAATTAGGGGCTTAAGAGTCTCTTATTTAAGAGATGGCTAATCCTTTATTAACCAGATTATTATAAGTAAGGCCCTTACTTGCAAGGTAACTATTAAAAATTATGTAACACTCTATAAGATTTACACGCCGAGCGATATACAAAACTAGTTAGAACCTTTTAAAACCGGTTAATTTTAAACCCGTTCCAAGCTTTGCCTACAGCAACTTTTCAGTGGTACACAAACACATGTTGAGACAGATAGAACGAGAAAGTACTTCTCGCAGAATAAACCGGTTAATGCAGGTTTATACAACACACCATGGTCGGGAGCTCTATCGGATGGGACGCCGTCTCCTCCTTCTGCGAGCAAGTCATGTTTGCGAAGGAGGAGGCGGAAAGGGAGCGTGAGCGTAATTCCCTGCTCCGCTCCCGACAAAGGAGGACGCGCCGACGCCGGAGGTCGGATAGTGACCTTCGGCCGCCGTAAGCGGACGGCGCGGGTGGGGCCCCTAGGGGTATAGGGGTTCTCACTCACCCGCACATGCCGTCGAGATGAGAGCGCGAGTGTTCCGCGCGCGCTCATCTCCCTTCCCGTGGGGCGACTTACAGACCGCCCCACGCCGGAAAAGACCCAGTAGTGGCCAGGGACCTAGTTCCCTGGCATTGAAAGAGGCCCACTGAGCGGGGCCCACGCCTGCCAGGGCACGCGGAGTTGGGAAAACCGCATACACGTAGCCCTGGCATAAGGCGCAGGACGGAACACCCAGGGGTTTTAGTGGGTATCCCTAACTGGGGAGTGGCAATAGCGTGGCTCCGGTTCTGACCGGGCACGCTAGTGCCACCCCCGATCGGGCGAATCCCACACTCTCACCGGGTCGCCAACATCCCCCAGGCTTCTGTGCCTGTCGCGGCTTAGTCCTCAAACGGATTTCCCCTGGCCAAAAAAAGAAGGTTTATACAACACTCTTTAAGGTTTACACTTCGAGTGACATAGATGACTAAACTCGGTTAAAATCGGTTAATTTTAAACCAGTTCCAATTTTTTTTTTTATTTATTGCAGGAAATCAGCAGACAGGCAGACGGCCCACTTGATGGACAGCGGTTACCATCGCCTATGGACATTTGCAACACCAAAGGTGCTACGAATGCGCTGCTGCTCTCTTTAGGGAGCCTGGAACCAGGTCACTAATGCCGGAACACAACACAAGGTTGTTATGGCGACATACTCTAGACCAGGGGTGGTAGCCATCCAGTCGGGCCCTACCACCTGGCTGTGGGTTGTTTTGTCGCCTCTTACGACAGGCCGCCGGGCCGCAGGAAATTGTATTCTTTCTCCGTTCCTGCACGGATAAAAAAAGCCAAGCCTTGGTTTTTACAATTATACTACCAGCTAAATATTCACTGTAATACTTAAATTTAGTAGCGCTGAATCATTATGCAATAAAAACAATAGACCTAATTAAAACCACTAATAAGCACTTAAAAGAATATTTTAATTTATTTTTATATTATTGATACATACCGACAAATAAATGCGCACACATGCCTGTCGTAAAGCTCAGTTTATTACCTCCCTGCATTTAGGAATTCGTTTGTATACTTTGTGTTTAGAATTTGTAATTAAGAAAAACATCCTACTGTTATCGTACTTGTTTTATGGCTGTCATTAGTGACGAACTAATCCTTGTCGTTATTGCATTAAGTCGAAGCTTGCCAGGTGTGCGGATTAACTCAGTGAACGCGGTCCTTTGTTGTATTATACAGTGTAGTATAAAATAAAAAAACTTGAGAGGTGCCAAGGGACACCCGAACTTCGTTCCTTCCAATTAATTCGTGAAAAAATTGTAATAAAAAAAATGAATTATAATAATATATTCTTTTTATTATTAACAAATATAATATAATACTACAACTACCGCAACTACCAAAACTACCGCAATATGTATGTATATATAGATATTTAAACCTGTATACACTCAACAAAAATAATCGTCGCGACACCACACTGTTCAATGCGAACTGCAAAAAGTGTCGTTACAACTTTTGGTCTTAATTGTTTCCGTCTAGCCCAACAACGCAACGCAACGCGCGATAACGGACATCGTTCCAAAAACGTGCATCTCGGGCTTAGACCTTGAATGGTCTAAGATCTCGGGACACCCGACAGAAGTGACGATATAGACAAATCTAAGTTGAACTATTTAATACTGAATTTGTTTAACTTAAGAAAAGCTTAGGTTATTACTTATGGTCCAGAAGCCCATCGCCTTTATCGAGACCTATCAAAACGGTTGATAGATGTCTCACGAAACCAAAATGCTGGCCTATATTTTGGGCAACGCATAAAGCGTTGCCATACAACGTGGTAATGCAGCCAGCGTTTTTGGAACGTTCCCAACTGACGGTGATTTGGGACCTATTTATTATGTGTAGTTTTTATCTTTTATAAATTAAGTTGTATATATATTTTTAGAATAGGTAAATACAGCGTGTAAAATTTAATAATTTTGTAAAAACAAAAAATGATTAAACGGTTATTACTTAAATTTTATGGATATTAATATGATAATGTACGGAAAGGCTATTGATAAATAAAATCTTTTATTAATTATAAAATATATTTTATCCTTAGTTACAATTCTTGAAAATGTACATTAGTAGAAATACGGCTAGCGCTGTGAGTTAGAGTGAGAGAGGAGGAGCCTGCCTACCACTGTCGTATGCGCGAGAGAGAGGGAACCCAGACAGACTGGCGCCGTAACGCGTTACGTAACGAAGCAGTTTACCCTCCCATAAGAAGTTATCACTTCAACAATGTTCGAATGGAGGGGTGAGGCAGTCAAGCGACGATTACGATACTAGCAAGACGTGGGTAGTACATTCGAAGAGCGATATAGTGACGGACTTTGCTTGAGTTATTGAATCGTGCAGTGTTACTGGTTGTATCTAGCTATATTGGTACCGGTTTTATACATGTTTATATAGTTCTAATAAATTCCAGCATTTCAATTAGAGTCCTGTAGCTCGTAACAATAAAAAGAATCTTATATACTTAGTTCTACTATATTAAGCATAAATTTCGATTCCTTATGTCCTATTGAAATAAATAATCTAATTACGGCCTTCTTGGTTTAACTTTTTTTAACACGCTTTTATTAGCTTCACCTGTATGTATGTATGTATGTTTGTAACCGACCCCTTTGAGCTCTATTTTGTCCTACTTTGAACGATCAGATTTAATTCAAACTTTGCACACCTGTCAAAGGTCGATGACAATGCAATAATATAGTACCATGGAGCTGATCTGATGATGGAGTCGGAAGGTGGCCATAGGAACTCCTGTACTAAACTCGTTTTACTTGTCTTGGCTAGCACTCTGCTGCTACATGATATGCAGGATCTTAAAAGCTTGTATTTAAAAACATTTAAAAAAAAATCAACTAAAAAATGAAAAATAAATAGTAGTTTAAAAAAAACTAAAAAAACACGCTTACATAAAAATACAACTAAAAAACAGAAAATAAAATTTCATAAATTTGGTTTCTGATGAATGGGGTCTTAAAAAAAAGCGTGGGGTGTATTCAAAGCGCTTTTTCTTCTTCTTTAATATCTTAAAAAGCGCTTTGAATACACCCCACGCTTTTTTTAAGACCCCATTCATCAGAAACCAAATTTATTAAATTTTGTTTTCTGTTTTTTAGTTGTATTTTTTATGAAAGCGTGTTTTTTTAGTTTTTTTTATTATAGTTCTTAATTCTTTCATAGCTTGAAATTATCTCCATTCGTCAAATCCTATGCCTTCATTTCCAGAATCGACCCCGCTCTTCCATCGTCTTCTCTTATTATCATCTTCTCCATCTGCCTTTGCTCTCCATTTCACTTTTACTCTTGTTTCCCTTTTCTCGTTAAGACTTGAAGACCGTCCTAATAAATCTTCGTTATTTAGGTTCTTATTTTCATCTGTAAAATAAAAAAAATATTTGAATGTGATTGCGATACCCTTCGTTTTCTAGAACGTTTATTCCGCGTACAATAATAACCAATTGGAGGGAACTTCTCGCCGAGATTTTTCTACTACGCTACGACATGGGGCGTCATAACATTGTTCTTGGCCGACAACTCGTAGGCAACGCACTTGCTGTTCCGAAAGTCCATAGGTGACGGTGACCACTTCCCATTGATCGATCGAGACCCCAGGAGGAGATGTCCTGGGGCTTTGCCAGCTTTTAGGAATTAAAAACCCAACACCCTAGGGTATTCTAAAAATGGCTGCAGTTTTCCTTTTCAAACTTACCTTGTCCCAGTCTTATTAAAGAATCGTCTCTTAGTTTCAATTTTCTTTATCTCCTTCTTCGTGCTTTTTCTTCCAATCTTCTTCCCATATATCTTTGTATCTACGAGCGTTTTTCTTCTCCGTTAATCCTCTGGGATATCAAAGATAGCAATCAATAATCACGTGGCTTGGACACTAGCATTTGAGGAGATAAGTAAAGAGAAGAGTCCCAGATAGGGAGTGATGGTAATTGATGGACACAAAAAAATGCCGAAATGGAAGAGCCGGTGGGTGAATTCAATATCAGGTATAGATGAGAGCTAGGCACATCACTTGCACCGGCTTGGCCATCCGCGAAGAATGAGGGAGCATCGTAGAGTTAGGACGCCGACCAGTTGATCGCAACAGATATCTCTGTAGTGACGTGGTGAAGGCTGACCTCCATGAGCTGACCTAGACAGAAAGGAATGACGCATCCTCATTAAGGGAGCCAAGACTCATTTTGAGTCGCTGTCCCGTAACAGTTTAGTTGGTTTATTATTATATTATACGAGTAATATACTTTAAAGAAAGAAAGAAAAGAAAGAAAGAAAGAAAAAATTTATTGTCACAAATAAATGCACACACATAAAATACAGGCATTGCTAACAAATGATAGTTTCAGAAATGTATGTACATTAAATTCATGGCAATGAGGCTGGAAACTCAGCATAATGCTGTGTTAGCAGCTAACACAGCGCTGATTTCAGTTCCAGCCTCCATCCAACCAGTATCAACCCAAACCACCAATACTGTTTACTTTCATGTAACTTAGATAATTTTAAAGCAGTCTAACTTACATATATCACAAGAATGAGTCAAACACAACAAATATAATAAACAATGCTAAATAAATGAAATGGCTTATAAGAATATTTTATATAGAAATGTTGTATTACATACAATATAAAAATAAATGTATATACAAATATTAATTAAAGTAATTATTATAAAGTAATTAAATATATGCATATTACATAGGTACATGTGGGTTTACTGTTTAACAAAATAAACGATTGCAAAAATCAACCAAGTGCGTGTCTAACGTGTCTTTGAAGTCTCTGCTGAACAGTGCCAATGACGTCAGTGCAGTGTTATCCGAGCAGGACCGAAGAAAGAATACAATTTCCTGCGGCCAGGCGGCCTGTCGTAAGAGGCGGCAAAACAACCCACATCCAGATGGTAGGTATTTGCCCGACTGGATTGCTACCACCTCTAGTCTAGAGTATGCCGTTATAACAACCTTGAGTTGTTTCGGCATTAGTGACCAGGTTCCAGTATTCCTTAAGAGAGCAGCAGCGCATTTGTAGCACCTTTGATGTTGCAAAAACCTAAAGGCGAAGGTAACCGCTTTCGATCAAGTGGGCCGTCTACATGTCTGCTAAACTCATGCAATAAAACAAAATGTCAATTTCACCTGATATTAGAGTATGCTGCAGTTCTTCCAATCTGCGCCCTCAAGCGACTTTTTCCCGATTTCTTGTTAAGGCGTTTTTGCTGTTCCAACGCTTTACGCTCATAAGCCTCCACGATCGCAGTAAACATTTGAAATTCCTGCTTATTTCCATGTAATTTCCCTCTAGAAGAGTAAAAGAAAAAGTCATGCCAATAGTATAGTAAAACCACTCCAGAATAACTAATGGTTCTTTTGTAATGTGAAGCTGACCATGCGGTGTACGACCTACTTTTTAAAAAGTGTTTTTTTCGTAAGCACGGATGTCTCTAACTAAGTTTTAATCTTTTTTAAATATTTAGTTATTGTTTATGGTTTTTTTTCACTTATTTATTTTTTACTGTTTGTTCACTTCACATCTTTATTTTGTTTGTCTGTGTTCGTGTAGGTATGTCACGAATGGCCCTAGCGGCAGCTCAGCGCTGGCATAACCGGCAGTTTTTGCTGAGCTAAGGCCAATTTAGGACTACGTTTATTTATTGTTTTTATTTTAGTAGTTTAAGTGAGTTTTATAGTAGTTCTAAATAAATCATTTTCTTTCTTTCTAACGAAGTTAGAAGCGCAAGCGCTCTGCCCTGTACAAAAAGGGTTGCTCTCTGATCCACGAATCAGATTCAGACTTAGTGACGTTGAGAGCAACTTAGAGTATGCTCTTTCGAATAAAAAAAACATTCTGAAAATCGGTCCACAATTGACGGAGAAGTCGAGTAACAAACATACAAAAAATACCACCCAATCGAATTGTGAGCCCCTCTTTTTGGAAATTAGTCAAAAATAGTAATTTTACTCACGAACAATTGCGAGTTGGTGTAAAGAGTTAGTTACTGTGTCCCTTGAGGAATCAAGTCTAAAGTGAGATACATTAGCATTTTCCTTGTATATTTTCACCATTTCCATGTATTTTTCACGAATACCTGAACAGCAGGAAGAAAATTAAAGGCATGCATACTTGCACGTACAAGAACGGAGAACAAATATGAATTTCTGCAGCTGGGAGGCCTGTTGTGGAAGGTGACAAAAGAAGCACAGCCTGGTGGTAAGACATCTGTTTGTCTGGCTAGCTAACAGGCTCTAGAATAAAGTATGCTGCCGGAACAACCTTGAGTTGTGTTCTGATATCACTAGCCTGGTTCCAGTCCTCCCTAGGAGGCCGAAAGGATATCAGTAGCACCTTTGGTGCAAATGTCTATATGTGACGGTTACCTTCCTCCGTGCAGGAACGGAGAAGGACAGAAATTCCTGCACCCGGCGCATATCTTAAGAGGCGACAAAGCAACTCACAACCAGGTGGTAGGGTATTTGCCCAACTTGATGGCTACCACCTCTGGTCTAGGGTATGCCGCCATAACGACTTTGAGTTGTGTTCCGGCATCACTGGCCAGATTCCAGTTTCTTCTTTAAGACTGCAGGACATTGGCAGCGCGTCTGGTATTGCTAATGTCCATAGGCGATAGTAAACCACTTTCCATCATAATTGAGCCGTAAACCTGTCTGCGGTAGTTCAGAAAGTAAAAAATAAAAACCACTTGCCACGAGATGGACCGTCAAAACTGATACTCTAACCCTTCTTTTCAAACTGCTCTCTGATGAACTATTAAGAGACATGTGAGGGAGAACGTTCTATTGAGTAAATTATTCTGACATTCTTGCAGCTTACTATGAACATATAAGAACGTTGTCTCGGATCCTATGCGGCCCTCTGTCGTGGCTTCACACATCTACCGCAGCATATTTTTAACTACAATTAATCTTTATGATTCCTATAACCATTTTTATATGTTGGTGTCAGGACTCTCACAATTACCTGCAGATATGGTTCCAAGCTCATAAGTAATGCTTCCTTCATAGAATTCCTGAAGTTTCTTCGCATGTGTCAGTTTCAATATGGTATCTGAATATAAACCAAGCGTTTAAAAATGTGAAAAAAACAGAGTTATCATTCGGACCAAGAGATTCCGAAAATGCTTATCATTTTTTCTGTCCGTCTGTAAGAGCGTCACGAGAAAACTACTGAATGGCTTTAAATGTAACTCAACATATAGCTAACTTATATCTCGGGGCGTAACTTAGGATACTTTTTATCCGATAAATAACGTCATTTCCGTGGGATAGACGAACATAAAGGAAAAGAATTCGCTGCGGTTGCATCTTTTTTGGAAACCATTGAATGAAACTCCACGTAGTACTGGCTTATAACCCGAGTTAACGCTTAGGATACATTATATCCAATAAATGATGTTCCTTAGAATGGACGGATTAACAAATCAGCCGTCAATCACGTTTTTAATTCACTAATTTTCAATCAGGTCTACCGTAGGCCGTCTACTGAACTCGTGTAATAATAAAAAACAAGGAAGGAACATCGAGGAGTTATTAGTGGATATCTCCGACTTGGGTCGCAATAGTACTTCTTCGAAGATGCCAGTGCCACGTTTGCCCCTTGAGGGTTAGTTCTCAATCCGATTTCCCTTAATTAAAAAGGCATAACTGTATTAGACATGGGCATAGACACTGGCAGTGGGGACTGGTCCATAAATTCAAAATCGCTCAACGGGCTATGGAACGAGCTAGGTTAGATGTTTCTCTATGGATAAAATCAGAAATGAGGACATCCGTAAGAGAATGAAGGTAACCGACATAGCTCACAAAATTGGCAGGTTGAAGTGGCGGTGAGCAGGTCACGACTGTCGTGGGACCGACGGTCGATGGAGCAAAAGAGTCCTGGAGTGGAGACCACGTCTCGGCAAACGGAGCATAGGACGCCCGCCAGCCCCGTGGATTGACGACCTGTCCAAGAACGCCGGCAGAGGCTGGATGAGGAAGACGGGGGACCGGATCTGTGGCGCGTACTTGGGAGGCCTACGTCCAGCAGTGGACAGAAATTGGCTGAAGAAGAAGTAATAGATATGTACCTTTAAGCAGTTCTGCTGTCATATTCCTCAAGTGCTCGTGGGTTAACAGATCCGCCCACGTTCTCCATTTAAAAGGAAGTGGGTAGATGGAAGCCCTCGATTGGGTATTTCTATTTAAATCAAAAATCAAATTGAGAACATATGAGAGATATATATATATATATATACACTCTCTGTCGTGTTGGTGTACAATAAAGAGTATTGAAGTTTACTATATCGCATTACAGGCACTATTATATATTTATATTTTGTAATGTTATACTAACACATAAAGCTGAAGAGTTAGTTCGTTAGATAGCCCATTTATCGAGGAAGGCTATATATATATCATCACACAAAGACCAAAAGGAGCGGAGCACCAATGATGAATGTTTAAAAAACGGGGGGTTTTGAAAACAAATTCCATCTTATTCTTTCAGTTATGCGCCTTTCAACCAAATGGAGTCATTTTGGTTTATCCGTTTAATATTATATAAACCATGACGATTCGCACAGGCCACTTGACTTTTGATTTGAAAGTAAAAACACTAACCTCGTAGTTGTCCATCTACCTCCATTCGCAGGTCCACTGTACTGCACTAAAACTGATAAAAATGTGTTATTAAATTAATATACCATTGGCCTCTACTAAGATTCCCAGTCGTACTATATATATATATAAAAAAAAAAAAAAAAAAAAAATATATATATATATAGTCGTCAGCCATTCGCAGTACATTGCTGGATGTAGGCCTCCCAAGTCGGCGCCACTCATCCCTGTCCTCATCCAGCGCCTACCGGCGACCTTGCACAGGTCCTCGGTCCATCAGGCTGAAAGGCCGACACTTCCGTTTACTTAGTATAATATTAAGCTATTGCATAGCTTTTATCGCGGGCTTTGAGTGTGGCGACCGAATCAAGAAATTCCGTAACGGAAATAAACCTAACACCTCCCACTCCTCCTACCATGCGCGGTGACGGGGGCCTGAGGCGGGCGCGGCGAGCGGAGGCGTGCGGTAGCCACAGGGAACGCGAGCTCTCGTAACGGTTCGAGATATGTCAGTATTGCAAATTACGGACGACGAGCTGCTCCGAAATCGGACGAATACTTAAGCAGCTGTTTGTGAGAAAGTATATAGGTGTATATGTATCTATCATATCTTTCTAATGCCACACTCACCGCATGTGCGCCCCGTAAGTTTACATGTAGGTATATGTATACATAGGTGATTTGTTTTCTTATCGGTCACCACGCTCAAAAAGTGTAACTTGAAGTAATAACAAAGAAAAAAATACAATAGCTTTACCGCGGCAGTCCCCGAGTGCACAAGGAGTTTTTTTTGTACTTACTCAATACTATACATTTCAAATATAATATCATTATATTTTTTAAACAGTCGAAAACTAGAAACAGCGCTCATAACAAAACTGCCATAAGGCGTCGTCAAAAACATAAGCGTATGACTGAAGTTATAATCATTACAATAGAAAATATCTGGCCTACTCCTCGCTCCCCTATTCCACTTTAATATCCCAACCCCATATTCATCGCTAGAGAAATAAGAAGAAAAACAACTTTTAGCTAGGTGTGTTGCTGGGAAATTCTTATTGTTTTGCGAAGCGGTGTACATAGGATAGAAAGTAAAATTAAATTTTAACTTATATGTATGACCTTCAAAAAATGTTCTCCAGTGGAAATTATTTTGAATAAAAACTATGGAATTTGAATTCAAAGACGCATCCGATCTCCTCCTATCATAAAGAGAGAGATAGCGACTCTTTGTACGTCCTATTAAACGTGCTTGCGGTAACCCATCGAAACTCTATCTCTAGTGGAATTTATCTATATTTGTAAAAATCACGGGTTAAGTGGAGTGTTCCGTTCCGAAGAACTGTTTAGGATGGTGCCTTCGTCCTCTTTCTACCATCGCACCGCTCGCCATCGGTTGGGAGTTCGCCCCCCCCCCCTTCCTCGAGCCGCTTCGCTCATGTACACAACGGTTCTGTAGAACGTTTTTCTTGCGTACCGTGGGGCTTTGGAATGAGCTCCGGCCGAGGTTTTCCCACAGCGCTACGATATGGAGTTTATCAAAAAGGGTGTCATAAAATTTCTTCGAGGTCGGCAGCGCGTTGGTGACATCTCTGATGTTGCAAACGTCCATAGGCGATGGTAACCGCTTCCCACCAGGTGGGCCGTCAGCCTGTTTGATGGACTCCAGCTATAAAAAAAAACAATTGCTGTTCGTTAGTCTCGCTAAAACTCGAGAACGGCTTAACTGATTTGGCTAATTTAGGTTTTGAATTATTTGTGGAAGTTCAGGGAAGGTTTAAAAGGTGAGTCAATATGACAAAAAAAAATTGGAATATAGTAAAAACAACAATTTCGCTTTCCCTCAGAAACTATTCCTACCTGTCAAACATTTGATGTTTGATCCGCGTTTTAGAAACCAACTAAATTTAAAAGTCGTTCAGAAATCAAATTAAATATAAAAGTGAAGTTTTCTTACATTTTTTGGTTTTGAAAGTCTGCAATTATCATCATTTATCATCGTTCAGATTTTTTATTTATTGATTTTGAGGCGGTACGAAATTTGCTAATTTTGAATATAAACTTTTGAATTTGAATTCTTTCTATCTCATTCATACTATATGATCTCTCTATCTTATCCACCTATCCTATCATCTTTATCCCATAATAAAAGTTGGTAACGCGTTGGCGTCGTCATTGGTGGTGCATTAGCCTATAACATGCGACAGTAAACACATGGGCTGTTCCGTCTACTTGTTTGCTAGCTTCGCAATAAAAGAAAGCTTATCGCGCCCGCCCCCGTTATATTCAATAACTCTGAACGAAGCCTCGAGGCACTGTTTTGATTATTAATTACGTAGCAATTACATGTATAAAAATGGAAAGTTACTTTGTCCGTCTAAACATCTTTCTTACTCCTACTAATGTACTTTTTATAAAATTAAAAAGAACCTGAGATAGAGAAGTAAGAGAAATTTTATCTAGACGTATTGCTGGGGAGTTGAGCGACACAAGCAAGAACTGCGTGTCACGGAGATAAATATACTGCGATGGATGTGTGAAGTGACGCGGAAAGACCGTGTCAGGTACTTCTGCATCCGCGGCAGTCTACATGTCCGTGACATAGCAAACTGCAAGTGTCGCTTACGCTGGTACGGCCACGTCTTACTGAGAACGGCTAATTATGTGGGGAACAAATGTCTGGCCATGCCGACACCACCAGGGCCCGGTCGAAGGGGAAGGTCCAAGAAATGCTGGCTTGTAGTTGTGAAGGATGACATGCGTGCCAACGGTCTCAAAACGGGGGATGCTGTGGAGTAGAAAAAGTAGGAAAGCGGACCCTGGGCGTCGGAGTGAACGATCCGAACGCAACCGGGATTTAACGCTCGGATGGTTATGATGATGATGTATTGCTGGGTAGTTCTTGCCGCTTGCTTACGGCGATAGCGAAGTAGACCTAACTTTTTCATGTATAACCAGGATATGTCCGCGACTTCATCCACGCTTGACTTGAAATTCCCGTGGGATTCCCGGTACACAAAATAACTCAGCATTTAAAAAATAATGGTAAGTCATCGTTTAACTGGAAACTGTGACGAAATAAGCTGGTTTTTATGCATCCGAACAACTTAAGGAAAGTTCCCGCGAGATTCCCAGGTTAAAAAGTAGCGCAGAATTTAAGTCTAGAAATTTGAAATCGGCCTAGTAGTTTTTACGTGAATCCCGATCAAAAATTTTTTTTAAAGGTTTTTAAATACAAGCTTTTGAGATCCAGGATAGCAGCAGAGTGCTAGCTAAAACAAGTAAAACGAGCCCAAACACGACGGGTATATCTTGTTTAATACAGGTGTTCATATGGCCACCTTCCGACTCCATCATCAGATCAGCTCCATATGCGTGCAAAATTTCAGCTTAATCGAAACTGAAAAAGCAACCGAAATCACGTTGAAAAATCTAGTCCTTAATTAGTTTTATCAAATCGTAAAAAATCCCATAATTTTTTATGAGTTTATTAAAATTATTTTCTGATACAATATATGTTTACTTCATTAATTAGTCTATTAATGAATAGTTAATGAATTTTGTAAACTATGAATTTGGTGCAAGTTGGTGTCATTTTAATTTGTAAGTATTCTATGTATGGAGACAGTTTTGTACTTACTTACTCATAGTAATTAAACACAATTTTCTAATCATTCGGTCATTTAAAAAACAAATTTAATTAAAACGCTACAAATATTGTAGAATTAATAATTATCTTAAAAATGCAATATATATTTTAAATATCTATTAATATCTGAATTTGTGTACCACCTACATACATCGTCTGATTAGCATTAGGTTTCCTCGAAGAGAGATAGAGAGAGATATATGACACTTAATTGCACACCAAAACATACAATTACACAAACACACAATAGGCGGCCTTATCGCTCAAAGCGATCTCTTCCAGGCAACCTAAATCAAAAACAAATTTGAATCAGGCGATATAGGTGGAGCAGGAGAAAGGCAATGGGTACATACATAGTCAAACTAATTTAAGAAACAAATATACAAATACATACATATATACATCATATATGTATGTATTTGTATATTAATTGTATAATATTAGTTGTATATAGGTCGTAATTTCATAAATATACATATTTACAATAATATATTACAAAATACATAAGTTATTATAATAAATGTATTATCATGATTATATTGTGTTAATCAGACATATCTATTTAAGGACAAATAGTGTTTTCTTCGTAAATTTCTAAATGTTGGCAAGGAGAGTAAGAGATAACTTAGAGCCATAAGACCGCCTATTGTTTTTCCTAAAAATACTGTAATTAATGTAATAAGCAATAAAGTGTTATATCTATCAAATGTAAACGGGGAAATGAAATGAAAATGAGAAGAGCGAAACAACTCCGCTCCCTCATCTAGCAGCGTTCCTTGGGTTTCGCCCGCGTCCGTTTGTTCACGGCGTCAAAGGTCATCGAGACCAACGCGGTGCCGGAGTCTTCATCTAAGCGGGGGCGAAGCTATGGCTGGACGGCTCCACTCTGGTCCGGGTGATTGTCCGCTCAATCCAAAGGGAGTCAGTGCCGTCCTCTCGCTGCCCGTCAGTGTCTGTCCCTTTTCTTGATAACGCATGGGAATATCTGTTCTTGCGACACTGGGCCATGGATGCGAAGGGAGGCCAAATACAGCGCCTTCTGCACAAGTTTGTGTGGGATTCTCGTAAAGAACCGGTACCCCTCCCAGAAGAATGAAATCCGACGAACTGTTCTATAAACCTAACTTGCACCTTTAATAATTTTAACCTTCAATTAATATTATGCTTGCTAGTGTATTTTGTGTTTGTATGTATGTGTATTTCCTACCCCTTACCGCCGCTTGCCGTTACCGCCCTTATTCGACCGCTTTCGCCGCACAAATGACACACAAGTTTTGTTTTAAAACGCTCTTCTGAGAATCCAGTAAAGCAGTACGATCTTCAAACATCAGCCCGTGATGTCCACATAATTTCAGGTAGTACTGTAGATGTCTTTGCAGTCAGAGAATTTCAATGGTTTTACGACGACAAGCAATCCTTAGAGCTCATGCTTAACCTCTCGAATGACATTATACAAGATTGCAATCGTCGTATTGACAACATCACTTACATCAGAGCCGACAACATGGAGACACCATCCTTCGAAGTAGGCTACATAATTTATGTCTTGCAAGAAAAATACAGGCATATGGTGGATAAATATA
The DNA here is from genome assembly GCA_012273795.1 of Dendrolimus punctatus. Classification (NCBI taxonomy): domain Eukaryota; kingdom Metazoa; phylum Arthropoda; class Insecta; order Lepidoptera; family Lasiocampidae; genus Dendrolimus; species Dendrolimus punctatus. The sequence goes on from CM022556.1 coordinate 4,716,760, forward strand.
ACAGCAGTTACTTTGTGGTAAGTGAATTTCTGGCAATTGAATTGAATGAATTATGTAAGAAACTCTTGACATTACCAGTGATCAGAAGGCTGGTTCATATTTCGCACAACAAATAAGTATTGCCACACAGCGCGGCAATGCAGCGAGACTTCTGGGCACGCTCCCCGTTGGCAGTGATCTCCTACGGAGTGTATTTTAGTTTCGATGTCCTACTTATATCTCAATGTATTTAGATTGATTTGACAGTACATGAATTGAACATTGAAGTGTTTCTCTGTTAAGGTGGAGCTTCATATTTTTTTTATACAGTGGATATCCGTTTGAGTACCATAAGCCGCGCGAGGGGGAAAAGTCGATCGTGTGTGGGGGTAAGTCGGATGGCTTTAGCACCTCACATGTGAGATGCTATTGTCACCCGCGGTTAGGGATCCCACTAAAACCCCTGTTTGATCCTCGAGTTTCCATCGTCCGGGCTGTTGGCTGCTCGCACATTCACCTCCAGCCCGGACAGACGACGGTCGCCCACTTTACTGGCTGGCCTCACCATGAATATCGCAGAGATCTGTGTCTCTCCGGATACTTCGATCTCACCTCTAGGCCGCAAATATGGTGATGTGCTTAAGACGTTACTTGAGATGCGATATTATTAACGACGTTAAATATTACAGATAATAAATATGTATTTACACTAATGTTAATGTGCTATGCTTAACTTTGTTTTTAATGCTTTAAATAAGACACATTCAGCCACAGCCTAACATCTTATTCAAATGCTTTTTATTTCTAACGACGCTCTGCACCAACGATAAGATCTCTCACTCACAATGCCATCGCTGCTTGCGTAGATCACCTCTTACTGGTGCAGTGCTCACGTCTGAATTTACTGCGCGTAGATCGCTTCTGGATCTCCTCTTAAACTACGCTAAACTCCTCTACACTAAACTCGTCACCGTCACGTGCTCAACTCTTCTTCCAACTCTCTCGTATCGCACCTGTCGCTTCGCTCTCTTCAACTAAACTTTCCGTAGCGCGGCTTACGCTGCTTATATACCCTGAAGAATCTTCTGAAACCCATAATTTCGATCTTTATTCGTTATTCTTTTATTTAGTGTCTGTCCCTTTCTAAATATAGTATATCTATCTCTGTCTTTTCTTCCTGAACTTTCTGTTCTAGAATTTCGATCTTCATTTTGTTATTCGTTTGTCTATTCTTCCAGAATCTTCAACCTTTTTCTAAAAGTCTTGAGTCCGGCTTTCGTCGCCAGAAAGCTCTACCCTCGTTCGCCACAACTTAATATATTAAAGCTTTAAAACACGAAATTTAAACCATTGAATTTCCAACTCTATCTGTATAAACACTGTTTAAATAATTAAAAAATAATTTAAATGGAAATAAGTCTAGTTACGGAACTGCTGTTTTTAATAATTTCTTGATGTGAAATTGCAAAATATTTAATTTCACACTATGACAAGGACGGGGGAAGGTCAATAATCATGAAATTCGAGTGACGTAATTAATTAATTATTTGTTTATTTAGGTTTATGGCTTGGCAGCTAGGCCTTTGAGCCAGATCTTAGTTTACAATATAGTTTCTTCATTTTCATACCTATGCAACGGAGTTCTTGTGACAACTCAAAAAGGCCATATTTGACTATACAGTTCACATTTCTCACAAAACCCCGAATGACTACTCAAAAACTATCAATATCCTACAACTATTGTTCATTTTAGGGCGCGTTCCCACTATGTCATGACGACAGATAGTCGTGTAGTTTTAAGTGTCCTGGCTTATATGTTTATATGGAGATATTCACACAGAACGACACGACTTACTGTCGTCTACGACATTTTTTGCAGTGACGATAAATTGTAATGACAGTGGGAACGGCTATCACGACAGTCGTAAAACAATAAAAGATCGTTAAACATTTTTGACGACAACAGTCCTTATAATGGGAACACCTAGAGACGACAGTCGTTCAACGATGAATTAATCGTTACGACATAGTGGGAACGCGCCCTTAGAGATACATTTTAGAAAATAAAACTGCACAGCAGCATCTCTTTCCTTTCAGTTCACGCCAAAACCTCCAATTAATTAATTATGTTTTTTAGCATCGCAGACTATACGTGATGGAGTTAGTAATGCTGCTAGAAGAAATCGAACACCACTATTGGGGAATAGAGCATTATAGTAACATGCTACATGAAATACAAAGAAAGTATAAGATAAACCTTAAACCTGGCCAGAAGTATAAAGAAACACCGCGCACTACCAAAAATTCGACTGTAATAGAAAGAGAACCATATCCCAGTATCCCAACGCGTAAAAGAAGCAGAAAATGAAGAAAGGGTTCTACGATGTATACCTCAAGACTACGAGGTCGAAGAAGCGGTATCCTTTCCCTCTGCATTATGGATGGTCGATCGAAAATTGGTAGATTGATGAGTCTCAGAGACCTTAATAATAATTAATTTAAATTGTAATTAAAGTTTGTTTTTGTGTTTATTATTCAAAATTATATATTAATTTTGTTGTTTTATTTAAGCTATCCTATAAATATACTTAAACATAATACTTTCTTAAGTTTCCGCGACTTGTATACACTATTAAGACCAGCAAAAACCAACTGCCAGACCTCAACACACTGTGAGCTCTTTCTGCGTGCAACGGACACAAACCAACTTCACCGATAATTTCTTTTATTTTTCCTTCCACCCATTTTAATATTATATAAAAATTGTAGAACTAGGCATGTTTGCTGAAGAGTTTCTTGCGCCGCTTCTTGTCTTCAAGCCACAACATCTTGTGAAGCGGTGGTAAATTAGACTCCATAGAGGAAATAAAAACCATAAACAAAAATAAAAATAAATAATTAAAATGAACAAGTTGGCGGTAGGGTAAATAATACTTCAACAATACACGTTGGACAAATGCCATCGTTGTCGACCGTGACCACAGCTACTGAAAAGCGGCCGAAACGTCGGATTAATCAAAATCAAATATTTCTGTCTCTCTCTTTTTTCTTTCACCATATCCCAATTACTTGGGGTCGGCACAATATGTCTTTTCCTTTCACACTCCTCTACTCTGACATTCATCTGCTGTCACACCACCATCATATTTTTACATCCTCTACGTACATCTTTTTTTCGGTCCACCTTTACACTTGTACCCATCCATCTTGTAATTTCACGAAGGCCCTCGCCCCTATAAAGTTGTGAGGTCTTCGAACCAATAACATGAAGTCCTATAAAAACAGCGTTGCCAGATGGGGGGATTCCCTGCAAATTCGGGGTTTTTTTGACGTCTGGGGGTAGATTCGGGGTAAGATTCTTTGGGGGACATTCGGGGGAAAAATTTTTGTTGTGAGAAATTTTGGAGAGATATTTTAAGTATCAATAATTCATCTACAAACACAATTCTCATCACTACAATTATTATATCTAAGTCACAATACGGTATTATTACTTTATCTTAGAATACTCTACTAGTGAATCATACTTCAATTCAATAGTTCATTTTAATCATTTAATTCATTCGTTCGTTCATTAAAGTTATTTATTTATTATGCCGTCCTACTCGTATGCGTCGTATGCCATAGGCTACTTTGCGTTAGAGACTCACCATGATCACGTTCACAACCGCGATTTTTGCTGTTTTGTACGAAAATGATGACGTTTTCGCTACGACGGTGGTTTTGCTTTTTTCTATCTCCTTTAAAATAAGTAAAAACTATTTTGGGGTTTTTTTTTCTCAAAAAGCTTAGTTTTGAGGGTTTTTGAAAAAAAATTGGGGGTTAATTGACATGGTCATCCTGCAACGCTGCATTTAAAAAGCGCTAGCCAGTAATCCGTTTGCCGCTGCAATGACCAGACGTGTGCTGCTCCCACAGCGACTACAAATTCGAAGAAACGGTATCTACGCCGTCGGCATTACGGATGGTTGATAAATAAGTGGGAGTTTAATGATTACTAGCCTCGGCGCCCTTGGAACTAGTCAGCGATGCCGGAAGACAATTCAAACTTGTCATAGCAACATAATATATACCAGGGTTGGTTGGCCATCCAATCGGACAACTGCCCTGCCACCTGGATGTCGATTGTTTTGTCACCGCTTATGACAAGCCTCTAGAGATTACTAATCTTTCTCTGTCCCTGCACGCATAAAATTGTTATTAAAGTGAGAGTTTTAATACTAAACTATTAATTCTGTATGTCTGTCATAATAATAAACATTACTTCTACTTTCTATCAGGTGTTCTACGCAGAGCAATATCAGAGAACCTAACAGTCAAGCAAGATATCTTAGATGAACTTTCATGGGCAGTCAAGCTAAAAATATTGGAAGACTACTTCGCCTCTAAATCCATACACGTGAGTACGCTCCTGTAGTCTATCTGATGGTAAGTGGCTCTTGTTGCCTTTATACATAAGGACTGTAATGTAAGCGGTTGTTGTTCTGTAGAACATTTCTTTGGCATACTATATGACGATGTATAGAGTTATTCACAAACGTCGGGAAAGTTTAAGTTATGCATATAAAATACACTAGCTGTCCCGTCAGACGACGTCTTGCCCGGTAAAAATAAAAAAATAAAATTTAGGGTGGACTACCCCTAACATTAGGGGATGAAAAATAGATGTTGGCCGATTCTCATAGATACCGGATAAGCACAAAAAATTTCATCAAAATCGGTCAAGCCGTTTCGGAGGAGTATGGCAACGAAAACTGTGACACGAGAATTTTATATATTAGGTTTCATCAATTTAAAAAAAAAAACATTACACACGCTACCATGTATTTGACACACACACACATATATACTCTTTTGTTTATTATTTCAAGTCAAATTAACAGTATAGCCTTGGCGAAATCTGTGAATTATAGAAAGTCTTTGACATTAGTTTTTACGGTCGAATTCCGGCCATGGGCGAGCACCAGTAATATTAAATGTAAATATAATAGTGAGATAAACTCGTGCAAGACAAAGGAAAGCAAAAAGAATAAATATAAAATTAAAAAGACGCCACAATTATGTTTCCCCAAAAGGTAATTAAAGAAACAGAAATAAGAAAAGAACAAACAAGAGCCATGTACTATGGGCGGATTGCGTATTAAAAAAACCCATCCCAACCCTTCTATACCATTCCTCTTGTCTGATCCCTCCATCTCATCCTAAAAGGGGGGCAACGCGTCGACTTCACCCTTGGTGTTACATACGTCTATAGACAACGGTAACCAGTTTCCATGAACTGTATCGTCTGCATGTTTGTTAAATTCGCAACAAAAATATTTAAAGACGAATATAATGTTCCAGGACAAATCACGTCGAGTCGGCGTGGAGTTGCTGACGCTTGATCAGAGGCGTCAGGGACCTCCTCACGACCAACCTCCTGCTGAGATAACTCCCTCACCGGTTGACACGGACGACAACAACATGAGGCTGAAGCTCTTCAGGCTGATGTACGAAACTGTTCGAGACAGCGATCTGAAGTTCAAAAGAGCTGAACTGATTAAAACGCATTATAGTAATTCATCCGCTTTTGACGTCGGGTATGTGTTTTCTTAATGCTAGAGTATACCGACTGGCTGGCAGCCCAACTGATGGAAAGTGGTTATCGTCGCATCATTTGCCACGCCGTTGTAGAAAGGAAGGAAGAAGAAGTTTGTTGATGAAATAGCGACTTACTTACATTGCTTACATGTATCTTCCTACTTTCCACTAATATTATTAACGCGAATTTTTAAGAATGTATGGATGTATGTTTGTTACTCTTTCACGCAAAAACTACTGAATGGATTTTGATGAAACTACAATAATTAGCTTACACATTAGAATATATTATCCAAAATATAGTAATTTTGCATCACCACGCGGGTAAAACCGCGGGGCGCAGCTAGTGAAAAATGAAAATATATTTTGAGAATTTGTACGTCGCATTTTGAGTAAACAAGGCTTGCATTCAGCTTATTGCTGTGCCGGTATAATATCCGACACAACGCTGGTTTTTAGTGCTTCTTCTTTTTGGGGTGATACGGTAACTTATTGGTTAACACGGGTTCGAATCCTGGCTCGATAAGTATACACCACTAAACTACTATTGTATACATAGCATGATATATCTTATTTTTGTATAGTATATAAAGTAACTATATTATTATTTATTTATTTACTGACTCTTGGAATGTTTCTTATTATTTATTGTTTTCACCGCCACTGTTGTCTTAATTTTTTCCTTAGTTTAAGGAGTTGCCTGGAAGAGATCGCTTTAAGCGATAAGGCCGCCCTTTGTTCAACACGTAATGTACTTAGTTTTAAAAACATAGTTCTAATTTTTGGTGAACAATAGTGTTTTCATTCATTCATTCATTCATTCACTAAGGCAGTTTTCTAACCTAATGTGTATATTGTGTCAATTACCACATGCTAACGTAGAAAACAACATGCCTTGCACATCGAGAGAACCGAAGCATCAAACCCGCCAAGCCGTCTTTAACGAGCGTGGCGGGTATGCTGTCCGTTCCCCTAAGAAATTGGGATATTTTTCTTAAGCGTTAGGAGGTAATTGTAACAATATGCACATTACCTTAGTTTATTTTCTTATGCTATTCCTTTTTTTATATTATGTCTTTTTAATGATGAATGAATGTCAAACATACAAAAAAAAACATCAAAATAGGTTTAGGAGATTAGGAGGATCCTAGAATTCGATCCCAGTGCCACCTACTGATTCCAATTGTGAAACTAAACCATGCGGAGACCCTACTCAAACACACTCAAAAAAGTTCATCATACATACATACATATCTATTGATTTTTATTTATATAGACTACATTTTTCATTGTATATTCCATTTATTTTTATGTTACATGGACTATATTATTGGACTTTTAAAGAAATCTTCGTTCTTTCTTTCTTCTACCTAACATTTCGTCCACTCAGTCGATCGGACGAAAAGTAACAAAAACAGGCGTTTGAAAGTAAGGCCTTAGAACCCTGAACTTAAGCTGAATGTTTTTTTCTTTCCTACAGATACATAATGGGCGAAGTGACTGATAAATTTAATATAATTTCTGACATTTCCGCGACTCTGAAACGACTTTACCACGAATGGACTCCAATTGAACATATCAACGCTTACGAGCAAATAGCTAACCAAGCTATAGAGATAAGTCACTTGATCGACATAGCCAGATTGGTCAGCAAAAGGAATAAAACATAACTATGAAGTGTACTTGCAACAACTCAGAAGGGTTTATGGTAATAAAAGAACAGCAACTGTTCACTATACTTATAATCAAAGAACTTTACTGTTTTAACACAATTCTTACACAAACATTTTTAGAACACCTCGCCATCCCTCCAACAGTTTTACAGTATAAGAAACTTAGCAAATTGACACAGCCGATAGCGGATTGAAGTCATTGATTAAGTATTTTAATTAAAAGGTTATGAATGACAAGAATTTGATACATTATTGTTTTAAAATTTTAGATAATATCTAATAGGGTAAAGCAGGTAGGATTCGTACACAGGGAGCATTCGTACAGTGGAGATATCTCCGCCATTATGCAACATTGAAATGTTTGCATTTATGTGCGTGATGGCCGTTTGTAGAATACGGGTACCTGCGGGATGGGGCCACAATACGGCCATTGGCTTCGATGATGTAAGTCGATGCGTGAATTCGCTCTGCGTAAGTATTTTTCGTTGTCATCTTTTAATTCGCTTGGCTGGTATAAGTAATGCTCAAATTATAAAAGTGATTTATTATAGTTTATGCCTTAAAATATTACTTTAATATTTAAATAGATATTTTAGCTCAACTATAACGGTTATGTTTATTTCAAATTAATTTGTTGAATTATCTGGATGGGGTACCTTCGTGCAGTTACATGTGGGGTAGATTCGTACTGTAAGAATCCTCCTCTAGTATAATAGGTACCGGTAGGTACCGGTAAAAAAAAATTTTGTTGTTAGCACTTTGCTTTATGCGGACGATGCCCTGCTTTTAGCCTAATCGCCATCAGAACTGCAAACACTAGTTGCAATGATGAAAGATGACTGTCATGCGAGAGGCTTATATTTGAATGCGAAGAAAACAATGGTTATGGTGTTTGAAAGAGAAGAAACCAGAACGAATGCAAGGATAATGGTCGATGATGTTATGCTGGAACAAGTGAATGAGTTTGTATATCTTGGATGTGGTTTTAGCAGGGATGGAAGGTACAGCGCTGACATAGAAAGAAGAGTAAATTTGAGGAATAGTATGAATGGAGCTTTAGGTAAACTTCTAGGCGCTAAGAAACTCAGCCAGAAAGCCCAGCTTGCCATACACAACGCAGTGCTGGTACCATGTATGACAAGAGCTATGAATGCCAAAGAAGCAAATGAGGTGTGTAGGAATAAGCCTAAATGGCGCTCTGTTGTTCGTGCCTACCCCGCAAGGAAACTGGCGTAAAGTTATGTATTTATGTATGTTGAGACATGTGATAAAATTTATAATGTTGATTTTTAGTTCTTTCATTAATGGAAAAAATATTATGTTATATAAATATTTTCAGGACTTATTTTTTAAGTATTAAAGTACTTAAAACAATATTTTTGATCATTACTAAATGAAGATCATTAGTTTCATAATTATTAGAGAAGAAAAAAATACATTTGTGTTCTTTCCGTTACATAGGTTCTCTGAATACAATAATTTACTATATGACGGCTGACGCTGTTTTAACTTTCACCTCATGAAAGGACTTTACTACATTGAATAAATGGCATTTTCTTTGATTGTACGGAGGTGCTCCACTATGTACGAATGTGCCCCACGCTATGCACGAAGCTACCCCATGCATGGGGTGCTTTCGTGCGTTTTCCATTTTTTAGGAAAACGGTCGTAACTTCTCCGTGTTGCTTTATATGAAAACTGCACTTCCATAATATTAAAGCCAGATAAATGGGTAATATACCGCTATTAAAATAATTTTGTAATAGCTAGTAGTTTCTTTTTTATAAGGCTCAGAACAAAAAACGTACGAATCCTACCTGCTTTCCCCTATATAAAATTCTCGTGTCACAGTTTTCGTTGCCATACTCCTCCGAAACGGCTTGACCGAGTTTGATGAAAGTTTTTGTGCTTATCCGGTATCTATGAGAATCGGCCAACATCTATTTTTCATCCGCCTAAATGTTAGGGGTAGTCCACCCCTAAATTTTTTTATTTATTTTTTAGACAAAATTTTTAATTTCTATTTTTTTATGATACAACATACAAAAATACATACAACCCTAAATTATTAACCCTCTGCGACAAACCCCTATTTTTACCGGGCAGGACGACGTCTGCCGGGACAGCTAGTATTATATAAAATACCTATTATATTTAAAGTTTTTTTTATTATTTTTTTATTGCAGTAGTTCAGCAGACAAGCAGACGGCCCACTTGATGTATCCATCGCCTATGGACATTTGCAACACCAAAGGTGCTATAAATGCGCTGTTGCTCTCTTAAGGGAGACTGGAAGCTGGTTCCTAATGACGAAACACAACTCAAGGTTGTTATGGCGGCATACTATAGACCATGGGTGGTCCCATCCAGTCGAGCAAATGCCCTACCACCTGGCTGTGGGTTGTTTTGTGTTGGGGTCTTACAACAGACCGCCCGGCCGCAGGAAATTGTATTCTTTCTCCGTTCCTGCACGGATGAAAAAGTTTTACATGTAATAAAATAAATCGAACACAGTAAAAATAAAAAAAACATCGCGTCTGCCAACTTGAAAATAAAATACCGAAGTGAATACCGTCTATATACAATTGACAGATTTTGAATGATTATCTACACAATTACCACATCATATTAGAGATAAATGTTGTTACATTAAATGATGGTAAATTATAAAGAATAAACATACAAAATAGGCGCTAATCACAGAATAAATACAAATATAACATTATTATTCAATTAAGGAGTTGGCCGATTGCATCGTTTAGAAATAAGAGAGTACATAACCAAATTAATTATTTACCTTAAAAAGAAAACATGACAAATAGAAATATGCAACTAAATAAACTCAAATACTTTTCAAAGGATTAATGGAGTTGTAACAAACAAAAAATATTGTTACAATAATAACATACTAAGAATACTGCGAGAAATCTCCATAGATTCCTTACATGCTATGCAAAATATAAACGTTATACAAGAGATAGTACTTAAGACTGGAGCGAGCACCTATGTAAATGCAGTTTTGTCATTTAAATATTCTGTAATCTGTACATCTATACTGTTGTATATTTAGAGAAAATGAAACACCCGGTATGATATAGCTCGTATATTAGACTGCGCAGCCAGTCACCCCACACAAGAATGTGCCGAACTACCCTCTATTCTTTTCACACTATTTATACACACAACATCCCTCCACCTTAGGTCTAAAAATACTTTTTATAGTTAACTTTTTTTCTCTGTCTCTTCAATATAGTTGAAGCCTCCTTCTGAGGTGTATTAGTGGTTGGACCACTAGAATTTACAGGTAGGGCCTCATCTAAGTGAAGAGGCGATTCATCTCCACAATTTAAGCTTGGTCCACCAGCCAACTCCATCTCTTCGATTTGTGGTTGACCCATGGCAGGTGAAATGGCTTTGTTTGGAGATTTGTTCATGCGTAGCGGTGAACCAGAGTGTAGGCCTTCATCAGTAAGCTCACAGGTGCCAGAGCCATCGGCAGATGGTAAGATAAACCCAGGAACAACCATTTCAGAGGACTGGGTGGATGTCAGGCTATCAGCAGAACTAGCATAATCCTTTCCCCCACTGAATTTGAGGAGTTGGTTGGCGTGTCTTTTCACAGTCTGGTTTGAATTAAAAAGTTTTATAATAAATATTGAGCGTCCAAGTTTTTTTATAATTTCTCCACGGGACCAAGAGTATTTATTTTGAAAGTAAATTTTCACTAATACGTTTTCACCTATATTGAAATTTACTTTGCGTTTTCCACCATATTGATCACTCTGTGAGAACTGTTTGGCTTTAACAATTTTGTCGAGTTGTGTGTCAGATGGTTTAAGGATGTTAGGCTTCAAGAGATCTAATCTACACCTTAGATTGTGGCCGAATAAAATCTCAGCGGGAGATCGGTTTGTAGTGGCATGTTTAGAATTTCTATACTGTAGCAGAAATTCTTGTAATTTTATATTTAAATCACGTAAACTCGACCCTGAAGATATAATTGATTTAATTGCTTTTTTAATTATTTTAACATAACTTTCAGCTTGCCCATTGCTTGATGGGTTGTAAGCTGGAGAGGTAAGATGTGTTATACCATTACGCGAGCAAAATTTTGTAAATTCGTTAGACACAAAGGAGGTGCCGTTATCCGAGCAAATTGTATGAAATAACCCAAACCTAGCCATAACTTCACACAACTTTTCAATGACTACGCGGGAACTATAGCCCTTAGAAACGTCAAAACATTCCACCCACTTAGAGTAAGCGTCAACGATTATTAAGTATGTCTTTCCGTTAAGTGGGCCTAAGAAATCCAAGTGAACGCGGTGCCATGCATTAGCCGGATAAGGCCAGGGCGTCAGTGGCGCTCGGGGCGGACTACTACGTAAAGAATTACAAACTATGCACCCGCTTACATATTTTTCAATTTCAGCCGACATTCCGGGCCACCAAAATCTAAGGCGTGCTTCTTCCTTCATTTTGGTAATGCCTAAATGTCCCCTATGTAATTCTGCCAATATTTTATCTCTTAGAGATTCGGGAATTATTAACCTATAACCTCGCATAACACAGTTATTTTCAATGGCCAACTCGAACCTATTATGGTAAAACTTTTTTATTAAATTATTTTCCAATTTATTTGGCCATCCGTTTAATATATAACGTTTGACGGTCGTTAAAACGTTGTCAGTTAAGGAGGCTTGCCCTACCTCATTTATGGATAAAAAATGTTCGCCTTCATAAACAAAGTTAAGATAAGTTGATTTGTCGACATTCCGCGGGCGCACTCTCAAGGCTTCTTCCCAACGTGGGGGGGCCGGGGGGTGCGACGCGGAAACTATATTCTGGCATCCTGAGGAGTATGGCCCTTTACGGTGCCCCCGTCTGGTTCGAGTCGCTTCACCGCCACAATCGAACCCTGCTGCACCGGGCGCAGCGGGTTCTGGCCGTGAGAACCATACGTGGGTATCGTACAGTGTCTTGGACGGCGGCGACACTCTTGGCAGGCGAGCTGCCCTGGCCTCTCCAGGCAGACGTCCTGTCCAGGGTTCGTCGTGCCCAGCAGGATGCCCTAGCTAGAGGACTGACCTTCTGTCAAGTCGAGATAGAGACGGTCAGGAAGCGGGAAACCGCTTCCTGCCTCGTCGACTGGTCTCGTGACCTCGAACACCCTGCGGCAGGCGGCTTTACGGTGGACGCAATCAGGCCACAACTGGAGGAATGGGTTAACCGCACTAGCGGCACCCTCACCTTCAGGACGACGCAGATACTGACCGGACACGGTTGCTTCGACCAGTATCTGTTTCGCATTGTGGGCTGCTTGCCTTCTCCGGATTGCCGACAGTGTGGCGCGCCCGATACGGCGTTTCATACGCTTGTCGAGTGCGCTGCCTGGGCGCCGCAGCGTTTCGAGCTCGAGACAAAGTTAGGAGCCGTCGCATCGCTCGGCGATTTGGTAACGGCCATGTTGCAGAGCGACGACCGCTGGGATACTGCGGTTTCTTTTTGTGAGGCAGTTATGTCTCTGAAAGAGGCCGCAGAGAGGGATAGGGAGCGAAGTCCTAGGGCGCGTGCTACGGTCTCTTCTCGAGGTCGCCGGCCTTCAGCCGGCACCCGGAGAGGCAGGTACGCGCATTACTTCCCTCCCTGAGTTAGGATCCGGAACGATGGGGGCCCTTAGCTACTAGGTCAGCAAGGGATTTTACAACTACCCCCGTTCCGTAGTGGAGTGTGTTCTCCCGGGGCACACTTCAGCACTTTATGCGCTGGATCGACTGCTGAGTAACTATGTTCTACATCTCAGTCTTTCCTTCACATCAAAGCGCAGGGCCGCGAAGGGAGGAGGGGTTTTTTAGTGGGTATTGAGGTTGCTCGCCCGTGCGGCATCGCTCGGAGTCTCCACACTCCTCTGTGTAATCCATAGCGGACGAAGCGCAAGTAGAGCATACAATTGCTAGCGTTATCGCCCCCCGTGGATTCGTGCCGTTTCCTAGTGACGGCCCAGAGAGTGCGTAAATCGGTTAGTCATTTTTCCCCGCCAAAAAAAAAAAAAAAAAAAAAAAAAAAAAAAAAAAAAAAAAGTTGATTTGTCGACAAGCGATGACTCATTATGGGTCACGTTGTCCGCCTGCCCGGCTGCCGAGGAGTCGCTCGCTGCGCGACTGAGATAATCAGCGCAGTTACGGGTACTGTTTACATATTCGATCTTATAATTATAAGCTGATAAAAAGATCGCGTAGCGTTGTAAACGATTTGCCGTCACTTCAGGAATACCCTTATCCGGGTTAAAAATTGAAATTAGTGGCTTATGGTCTGTTTTTAAAATGAAAGGCTTATCCCGACCGTACAAATATTGGTGGAATTTTCTAACGCCAAAAATGATGGCTGTAGCCTCTTTTTGAATTTGGCTATAACGACTCTCTGCGGCACTGAGAGAGCGAGATGCGTAACAAACCGGTTTCTCGATATTGTTTTCGATTTGAGATAGGATAGCACCTAGGCCATGCGGTGAAGCATCTACCGTTAAAATTAATTCCGATTTTGGGTTAAAATGCGCTAAAGTGTTGTCAGATGCTAACTGTTTTTTTATTATGGACATGGCTTTGTCATGATCCTTTGTCCAGGACCATGGAACATTTTTTTGTAATAATTTATGTAGCGGACTTAAAATTGACGATGCGTTGAAAATAAAATTACGATAGTAATTAACAAGGCCCAAAAAAGATTTTAATTCTGAAGTATTTGAGGGGGGGCGACATTGCAAAATAGCCTTTACTTTATTGGGACACTTATGGATTCCGTTCCTATCTATAATAAAACCTAGATATGAAACAGACTCTTGAAAAAAACTACATTTATCTTTTCTTAGCGTTAGTCCTGCATTTTCTAATCTAGAAAATACTTCTTGTAATCTCAAAAGCATCTGATCTCTATTTACACCGCATATTAATATATCGTCTTGAAACAGTAACGTACCTTCTAGTCCCGCTAGGATAGACTCCATGGTTCTTTGGAAAATTGCTGGCGCGCTAGCCAACCCAAAAACTAATCTAGTGAATTTGAATAAACCCTTGTGAGTGTTGATGCAAGTGAGCGTTTGACTCTCTTTTTTTAGTTTAAGCTGGTTGTAAGCTTGTGACAAGTCTAACTTACTGTAGTAGCGGCCACCATGAAGTTTTGAGAATAATTCTTCATACCTAGGCAGTGGATATTTATCAACAAGAAGCTGCTTGTTAATAGTGACAGAAAAATCGGCACACAGGCGAATGGAGCCATCCCGTTTTAACACTGGCACGATAGGGCTAGCATAGTCTGAATATTTGACCGGCACCAAAATTCCTAGGTCCACCAAACGTTTTAATTCTTTTTCAACATTATCGCGCAGAGCAAAAGGCAAAGATCTAGCTTTAAAAAAAACTGGTTTTGAACCTGGCTTCAAAGATAAGTTAACTTCAAAATTTTTTAAACAACCTAATGAATCAGAAAATAAATTAGGATATTTATTCATAAAATTTTCTAAAAAATTATCACAATTATACATTGAACATATTTGTAAATTAAAACTAGAAAGAAAATCTCTCCCCAATAGGGGTGGCCCTCCGTTGCGAACAACATAAACTTTAATATCAATCGTCTGTTTTTTATACGTGAATGACAACCTTAGAGAACCTATAATATCCAGCTTATCTCCATTATAGCTATGTAAAATTACATTGCTAGTCATAAGAGGAATATCAGAAAAGTATTTTTCATACAACTGCTCAGAGATAACAGTCACAGGCGAACCGGTGTCTAATTCAAAAGTTAGTTTGAAATTATTTACCAAAACAGATTCTCGCATCGGCTCCCCGCGATAAGTTCTAATATTACAACAAAAACGCTTACCATCGTCCTCCCCATCGACACAGCACTCAACAAAATGATGTCTGCCTACTATTTTAGGACACACACGTTTAAGATGGCCTTTAATACCGCACTTTTTACACTTATACTGTGAAAAACGACATTGGGATTCGTTGTGCCCTATATATCCACATGCCGCACATGAATCCTGATCTTGAGATCGCTGGAAGATCGCCCCACCAGCCGAAGTGCCGCGCTGCTGCGCGCGGCTGCAGCGCGCCGACGGACCGCGCTGCTGCGTGCGGCTGCTGCTCGCAGACGCAGATGCTGCCTGTCGCGCAATCGCCACCTTATTTACTTGAAGTGGGCCACTTTCCTTTTGTTGCAATGAGTCCCTAGCGCCTAAGCGAGCGCTCTGTATACCCTCAGCTATGTCCAGAGCTGTAATAAGGGTTAACTCGGACAACTCCTTTGTGAATAAGGTGTCTCTTTCTGGTCCAGGGTGCATTCCAATTACAAAACGGTCACGTAGCTGCTCTTCTAGGTGAGTTGCGATGAACCCGCAGTGGCTAGCTAATCCTCGCACACGGGCTGCCCATTCTGACAGGCTTTCACCACTGTGCTGCATGGAATTATAAAATTTCGACCTCTCTGCAAATGTGCACTTCCTGGTCTTAAAATGTCCATCAAATAACTCGACCACTTCTTCGTAACTTAAAGAAGCCACCTGACGAGGTAGTGCTAAATCACGCACTAATTTATAACTCGACTCTGCTAAATTGCTCAACAAAATGGCGCGACGCTTGCAACCGGCTTTATCTTCGTTCTTAGTAATGTCGTTTGCTAAGAACCACTGTTCTAGTCTGTCCTTATAAATACACCAATCTTGTACTTGATGGTTGAACGTATTTAATGTACCAACTGTAACTTTTGCCATTTTACGTTAGTATAAATATGCTCGTGATAAACTTTATCCTCGTCGCCAACTGTTGTATATTTAGAGAAAATGAAACACCCGGTATGATATAGCTCGTATATTAGACTGCGCAGCCAGTCACCCCACACAAGAATGTGCCGAACTACCCTCTATTCTTTTCACACTATTTATACACACAACATATACATATAATAAAATTGTAGAGGTCAAATTTCTGTACAATGAAAAATATGCTAAAAACCAAGTCATCCCCCTGACTTCGGTTAGAAGTGAAATAGAACTAACTATAGTAGAATTATTTTCTCCGTGCAGTTTGGGTCATAAATCAAACTCGACCTCAGCCCGGCTAGGGTGGTGAGCATGTTGCGCGGGCGCAACGCCATTAACCATAAAAACTCATTCTTATCAAAGAAAGATTATCATTCTTATCAAAATCATTATTATCTTTTTTGCTGTTAATTTTAAACTTAGATATAAGTATTTATATTTATTTTTAATATAACTTGTTACATTCTAAACTTTAGTACTTATAGTTTTTTAATACATAGATACCTAATTAATAATTTATTTTAAATCATTATTATTCTTATTTTAATATATACGTTGTTTTATCTATTTTTTTTCTTTCATTTATATCACTAACCCACAAAATGACAAAACTAAATACACTGTCTATAACGCTTATCGACAACAATAATGCGTATCGCTATGCCTGCCCATAAGGCCCGTGAGTGGAAGAGAGAGCGAAAGACTCGCTTCACTGCTCCGATTATTTATAACCCAAACTGCACAGGGAAAATAATTCTACTAATTTAGATTTTTTCAAATTTTTTGTTTGTCTGTGTGTTTGTACCGGCTACTGGCCGAAACTACTGGACCGATTTAAATGAAATTTTGTATGGTAACATATAGGAATACATATAGGGTAAACATATAGGAAACTTTTGATCCCAAAAAATAGCTGTCAATAGAGCCAACTTCAGCTGTCAACAGAAGCAATTGCTGCAGTATTCGACACGCCGACTGCTGCCCACCATGCTGACAGCATTGTTGTAGTGCGCCGTGAACGTTGTTGTAGTAGGGAGGCAGACACAGACAGTAAGAAAAAGAAATTCGAGGAAGAAACACTGTTGCTTCGCCTGCTCCGTAGACAAAAAAAGACGAAATCGTTCATCGTGGGTTGATGAAATACTATCATACAAAGAACATACTACAGCTGCCCCCATTGGTCGGCGTTTGGTGGTCACTTATCGACGGCAAACGCCGACGGCTGCAGTTTCCTCTGTCGACAGCAAACTGCTGCTCGTCTGAACGACGCCTAATGCAAAAATTCTGAAATCGCTCAAGCTAATTTAGCCGTTCTACTGTTAAGTCAAGATAGCAGGCGTCAGCGTAATCTAAAATGAATAGCAAAAGAGACTGTGCAAGCATAATTTTGGTAGCAGTAAGCAGAAAATTTCTCAGCCTTTTTAGGGATCTAGTAGAACAAGATCTAGTAGAACAAGATCTAGTAAAACAAGATCTAGTAGAACAACTCTCCGACTCAGTTCGGAGAGGTGAGGCTTCCAAGACAGATCACTAACGATGACGACGTCCAAATTTTTGACAATGTCAGTCAATGGGATACAAGTGCCGTCAAAAACAATGTTCGGTAAAGTTGCGAAATATACATACATACATAACTTCACGCCAGGTCCCTTGCGGGGTAGGCACGAACAACAGAGCGCCACACAGGCCCATTCTTACACACCTCACTTGCTTCCTTGACATTCATAGCTCTTGTCACTCCTAACATCACCTTCTGCTAATACATGATCAATTTGATCATGGAAGGTGTGTCGTGGCCTTCCGCGACTTCTGCATCCATCCATCCATTTTGCATTGTATATCTGTTTAGTCAATTTTTCATCATACATTCTTTCCACATGCCCGAACCACCGGAGCATTCCTTTCCTTACCTTCACCCCGACACTTTCTTACTTCGGTATTACGAACGCGGTCCGCGAGCGTCACTCCGCAGATTTTACGCAGTGCTCGCATGCGCAGTACGAAATATATTTAATACTTATTCATTTTCATGGATGTATGTAAAACCGTAGAGGGTCTCATTTAAACCAATAATAAAATATATATGTTTATCTTTGTATAATACTCAGTTTACGTGTGAAATTCATTACGATATCATTAAAACATTAATTAATTTCGTAAACTTTATAGATTTTCATTAAACAAATTTAATTGGCATAAGTACAAGATTGTTTGTAATTATCAGTGTTACACCTGAATATTATAATCGTTCCGAGGGTAACGAAAAGATACTAATGAATGCATTAATTATAGTCACCACTCTTTCATGTGGTAAGAACACTATTCTTATAATTACTATCAATTTATTAATACTAGTGGTCGCCGGTGCTCGAAATTCGGCCATAATGATTAATTTCAATTACATATTTGAATTGTAAGGTTCTTTTGTCAAAGACTTATAATTCTATAACACAGATTTCGCCAAGGCTGTTAATTTGACTTTAACAATAAACAAAAGAACATTTTTTATTTTATTTATTAAGGACAATAAACAGATATACACTAAAGTTACAATAAAAAAAAAAGGTAAATGGTACAATGTCAGTGTTATCCTACTACATTATCCACGAATAACAATTTGGTAGTGTACAATTTTTAAAGGAAAACGGAACAAATACAACTCAAACGCACAGACACACACACACACGCACACATACACATACACACACGAACATACACACACACACGCGCGCACACACACACACACACACACACACGCACGCACGCACGCACACACGCACGCACACACACACACACACACATACACACACACACACACACACACACACACACACACACACACACACTTTCACACTCTCAATCAAAAGAAGCAAATCAGCACGCTTATATACATAATTTACATTTAATTATGTGTGGAGGATAAAAAACACAAAACATATATGCGTACATACATACATACATACATAACTTCACGCCAGGTCCCTTGCGGGGTAGGCACGAACAACAGAGCGCCATTTAGGCTTATTCTTACACACCTCACTTGCTTCTTTGACATTCATAGTTCTTGTCATGCACGTGTGTGTGTATATATGCGTGTGTGTGTTAAATACATGGTAGTGTGTTTGATGTTTTTTTTTATTGATTTAATGTATTTTTATGCATCATAAAAAAAATGCATTGTGCACTCCTTCTCTATATAAACTATAAGTGTGCGAAATTCCATACTCCTCCGTCCGTGCAATTTTTGCAAAAAGGGTACAAAGTTATTGCTGTTTTTTTGCTTCACGTATTAATTGATAAACTATTTAACTTTTCTGTTACAACTTTTCGAAGAACAATGCATAAAATTACAATAAATATAAACTTGAAAATAAACTAAAAACTATATAAAAACTAAAACTAAATAAGAAAGGGAAAAATACCTAAAGATAAGTTATTGGTCCCAAACCACTGTCACTTGCCGGGAACGTTCCCAAAAGTCTGGCGGCGTTGCCACGTTGTATAGCAACGCTTAAACTGATCGAGTGCGCAGCATGGGCACCGCAGAGATTTGAACTCGAGACCGTCGTAGGTCCGATTGATTCGCTGGGCAATTTAGTGTAAGCCATGCTGCATAGCAACGATCATTGGGTGGGTGCGGCCAATTCCTGCGAGACAGTGATGTCTCAAAAGGCGGCCGCGTAACGAGAAAGGGAGAGAGATGCACATGCGTCTCGCGGGTATCGACGTGAGTCGGGGTCCGGAGACGCAGATAAGCGCAAGATCTCCTCTCGTAATACCGCTGCAAGGGCCAGCATCTAGAGAGCGGAGGAGTCATCCCCCTGTTTACGAAGGGAGTCTGCAATACTTCCCGGGCATTCTCAAGCACTAATGCGCTAGAATAGCGTGGGTCTATCTGCCATAAGCGCGGGGCACATGGGAGGAGGGTGGTTTTACTGGAGCATTGTCTATGGGTTACCTCTCCACATAGAGGGAGGTACCTTGCCGAGTCTCCACACCTGCCGGCGATTGACTCTGGTTGCTGCGCTTCTTCAGTGGCTTCACCTCTCATCGCTTTGGTCTAATCCCTAGCAAAGGACGCGGTTGTTTGCGAAAAAGCTTTTCCCCCGCCCAAAAAGAAAACTTTAGAGCGTTAGGCCCCACGGCTATCTCATATCTATTTACAATATTACGTCTCCATTTCAGTACTCGCTGACGAAAAGTATGAA
Organism: Dendrolimus punctatus; assembly: GCA_012273795.1. Classification (NCBI taxonomy): domain Eukaryota; kingdom Metazoa; phylum Arthropoda; class Insecta; order Lepidoptera; family Lasiocampidae; genus Dendrolimus; species Dendrolimus punctatus. The sequence goes on from CM022556.1 coordinate 4,737,027, forward strand.
CCTAAAAACAAAACTTTCGAGTTCCACGACTACGTGCCTAGATCCGACAAGGGCGAGTTGGTGAACATGACTAAGGAGATATACATCGAGGCCAAGTACAGAGTTCGACAGTTGAGGGGAGTAAGAGACCAGTATGCTAAAGAATTGCCTTTCCAAGTTGGCATTATTATAGGTATTAGTTATAAATTTACTTAAAATAATAATATAACATGCAGGGGGGCTTTGTGGCGAAGCCTTGGATGAGTAGCGACACTCCGTATCCAACTCCAGAGGGCCAAGGCAAGGCCCTCGCCTGTGTGCTTGCCTTAGCCAGATAGTCCACTCATGTCGGCTGGCTAGATCGCTAGAGCTAAAACTTATGCTCCAGGGGTGGAAGTGATAAATGGCATAACGTCGGAAGTAGCTTCGGTGAACCAGCAGCCGACCTTTCCACACCTAGCCACTCATACCCATGTTGTCCCTCAACAATCAAACTTGCCAAGCGAGGCTCGCGGCCTGGCTCATCGTAATACTACCTGACTGTGTCTTACGACAGGACGCCCAGCACCAGCAAATGTATTCTCTCTCCATTCCTACACGGATAGAATTACTGCCAGACCTATGGCAAATGGAGCAGACAAGTCCTGGAGTGGAGACCGGTCTCGGTGGTGTGCCGTGTGGTGCCGGCAGACTAGAATAGCACCACCCATATCTTCCCGTGGCCGATTAAGGGAGTGTGAGAAGGTACTGGCCCCTTCTAACTTTCTCACCATGATACTGATGCATCTATCCAAGTCTTACTCCGGTCATAACGGCCTCCGTTCCACTGGGTCCTGAAGGACAAGGATGAGCATGTGCACCTGTGTCTCGCGCGTAACGCGCACGTTAATATATCCTGCGCATCTGACCGCTTCCGGACAATCATCAGCTAGAAGTTTTCCGTCATTAAATAAGTAAATTTTGTCGTCAGGCAAATGCAGAGAAAGTACAAACGTATGATGGAGATTTATAGGGATATGAATGACCGAATGGACGGACGAAACGGATTTTATGGTCCTGGTTCCAATCCTATGCCGCCATCTATCCCATAATATCAATGGAAATGATACGGCTTAAAGAGAGGGTAATACGTTTACTATTAAGTACGCCAGAGAGCCACGAGACTCGAATTAAAATGCCGTTAGAATTACTATGGAGTTTATTAGAACTATACAAACACGTATAACACAAGTACAAATATAACTGAACACAACAAGTCCAATCGTAATGCAGAAGGTCGTACGTAATTCAATAACACGCGCCAAGTCCGTCACTTATTAGATTTCGTATTGTAGTAGTAGACAGAGGTTTAGTCTATAAGTTATTTTTTGTATTGGTGTACAATAAAGAGTTATTGATTGATATATTGATACTTTCATGTCTTGATACACCGTTACAGAAAACACAGATTACTTATAGCCTAAAAATATTCTAAATGTGCACAATGGGCGGTCTTATCGCTAAGAAGCGATCTCTTCCAGACAACCCGAGGCAGGAATAAAAACATATTATATTGATCAAAGGTGGTATACATAAATATTAGAGGATATGCAGCTACTTACATAAATTTTATATTAAATAGACATATATAAATACACCTATTGGTATTATATACATAAATATATACATACATAAATTATCATTAATTATGTATTGATATAATGTTTCAAATTTGTCATTAAGGAATCCATGATCAATTTTTAATCTATGCGAGTGAAGCTGCGGGCAACAGCTAGTTTTGCATAAAATTAATTTTGCCTGGAAGGTGAGATGAAATTTTCTTAATAGGAAATTGACTCCATGATACACGTTCTCGAAGTCTTACCTAGGAAATTATTTCAAAGCAAGTCTACTACTGCATCAAAACCTAATAACAGGTTAAGAAATCGCGAGGAAAGTGAAAAAGACAAAAATGGTAAATATATACGTACACCCTCTTTTGTTTACCTTCTTTTAATTACTTGGGGTCAGCACAATGGGCGAGTTCCTTTCGTATCTCACAGTGCCCAAAATGCTCCGTCTGCCGTTCCACATGGCGACCACGGTCGTTATGGTCGTGGCGAAAACGTCTCAAATAATGTCATGTTTTTCGCTCACGCAGTGCTCACAACGGCCCATGTCAAGAGGTGGGTCGAATAAAGGTTCCATTTGAGTTTACGATTGTGCCGCCGGCAAGAACGGGAAAAACGCGGCTTGAACGTGGTCATTGTTAATGGGTACAATTTAAATGCTCACCAAAAATATTTTTTGTCCCTTACTCTAAGCACCAAATAAAATATATTACTTCATATAAATTTAATCCACTCTATACCGAGGTGCCTAAAAAACAATGTTTACGTTCCAAAATAAATATACACTCATCAGAATAATTGTACGTTTTGTATTAAAATTCTTTTTGCTTATCAAAATGGATAAATGACTGCCAAATATTGTTTTACTAAAACACTAACATTCAAACCGAAAATTACAATTCTAAATAGTTTAAGTGTAATCAAATTATCCAACCTGAATCCAAGAGTGGAAAAATACATATTCAATTAATTATCGAAGTTTGAAAGTCACGACAATGATCTGGTAATTTTGTCGCCGAGACGTTTTTTTACGTTTTTTGACGGGATTTATTTAGATAGGAGACTGTATGTATCCGAAAATGTAAATATGTGGAGTTTTAAACAGTCGGTTAGGTTAGGTTTTATGTAGACCAAAGTGCCAGAACCGACTGTAACCATTCACTATTTATCTTATATATAAGTGAAATATTAGTGGAAAAACAACGCAATATTATATTTGGTATTAAAAATAATTGTACGTTCGACCATTTGCTTTTTTGCCTCAGCAAAAATTACTAAATTGGAAGTGGAGAAACAAAATATTGGTAATATCGACTTAGCGATAATGTAAAATATTTGGTCTGAAATTAGCTTTAAAGGCGTTTATATATTTTTATGGCATAGCATTAAAAGGAAAATAGCTTCATTTCTACAATACTTCTGGAAACACAATTTGGTGAGCATTTATCCATTCTGGTAGGTATTTCGAATTTATTGGTAGTAAAATAGGTGCATTTCTGGTAGGCGTTTAAACACAAGCCATTGTTAATGTCTTGTGGAACGTATCCAATATGTGTTTTCCTTCCACAATCCTCTATTCTGACATAAATCTTCTGTCACAGCACAAATCAACACATCCTTCTTCACACAATCCATCCATCTCTTGTTTGTTCTAGCTTTACATTTGGACCCATCAATCTTACATATGAACATTATCTCACATGACTTTCATGCCTTCCATTATTATGTCCATATCACCCTGCCTCTATCCCATCTTAAAGGCTGGGAACGATCACATTTTAAAGGCTGGGGGCGATGTTTTCGCCCCTGGTGTAGCAAATGTCTTTTCATGACGGTAAACGTCCGCCTGTTACCAAACTTCGCAACAACAAAAATAGCATTAGCAGCTACAATTTAAAACATACAAATTTAATAAACTAGCAGAAAGCGATGCTTTGGGAGGGCCCGCGAAGTTTTCTTCGTGATATTAATTAATTACAGATTATTTATTTGTGCTTAACCAAAAAATCCGGCGTATTTGTAACTAAACAACATTCACTTTACATGTTTACATCGATATTAGTTCTTTAGTTATCAAACAGATGGTGTTAGTTGTAAAGTGCAGTTAATTTTACACCTGGTTTTACAATTTGTATAAAATAAAAAAAATATCATAGATAGCATATCTAGAAATAAATTGAAATTTCTATGGCCTAGCCCAAACAAGAAAGAGTGATTGTTTCTCAGTAAAGTGTATCACAAAGATGTGGAATAGTGTTAGGTAATAAGACTTTAGTTGAGTTTTATTTACAAAAACAAGAAAAGACTAAAATTTACTTAAATATTTTTTTTTGCAGAAAACATGTTGCGCGAGAAGCTAAAAGATGAAGAACAAGAACTAAAAAGAAGAATGAAAGAAGAGTATGAACGTAGTCATACCGAGAGAGTAAAGTTTGAGCTCAAAGAAGATAATACTTCAGACTCAAAACCGATAAATTGGCTGCTAAGCGCTTATTGAATAAATTCACACTTTTATTAAATACTCGCTGAGCTATGCCCACTTCGCTGGGCGTCATTAAAAACACACGCATATATTATTTTATGTTCTTGCGATGTTTTGTTCTTAAAAATAAAAAGTATATTGATTACAATGTACCTCTAGATATACCCGGGGTGGTGGTCGCGAATGCAGACGACTGACTCTGCGCCGGCTCAGGCCCGGTTTCCACCAAAGCAGAGAGGCGAGGAGACAAGAGGAGAAAAGTCGCTGCGAAGCTGGCAGTTTATTTCCAACGAAGCGGAGAGGAGATGTGAGCTTTGTGTAGCCTCGTACACGCCTTTGGGTGTTCGAGGCGCGAGCTGAAGGTAGCGGGGAATGGGGCGCGCTAGAAAGAAAGAAAGAAGAAGACATCTCTCGTCTCCGCTCGATCTATTTCCACCGAAGCTAAGCGGAGAAGAGATGTAGAAATAACGAAACCTGATTGGTTAATTAAAACACATCTCCTCTCGTCTTCTCTCCTCTCTGCTTAGATGGCAACCGAGCCTCATTGCCTGCATGGCGGTGTTGGTGCCGAAACCGCCGAAGCCCGAGGTCGCCGTTACGCCGAACCCGTTGGTCGCAGGCTTGGCACCGAAAACCCCATTTGTTGAAAGACAAACATCCGGACATAACAGTAATACACCAAATAGATGTCCCGTGCCCACTTCGCTGGGAGTCATTAAAAAACACACACGCACACATATCATGGTTTAATTATGTGTTTGTAACCTTTAATTAATTAATTAATGCAGAAGGCATCTTGCTCTTTATCTTTCCTTCATCAACTCACTTACTGGCTTCAATCCATGGTTTGTAGACTTATAAGCATTTTGAAAAGTTTCAGAACTATCAAAGTACCTCGTAATAACTTCATTTGTATCATAATCACTTACAGAAGGAGAAGAATGATATGTGAAGAGTATTTCTTTCTCTTTAACACTTGTTTCTCTTTTTGAGATACTTTCATCAAAATCGTAACCAAAAACCTCCAAAGAATGCCTAGATTCATCAAAATCAGTTTTGTAATCAGTTACGTTATCCACTTTAGCTGAAAAATCTGTACTATCAGCAGATAATTTACGCGTCATAGATCTGAGAAGCTCGCTCTCTGGCTTGTAATGTTTCTTATTTGATTTCTTACTTGTTGTGTATATCTTTCGCCTTTTAAATCTGCATTCAGTCGCATTATCATCATCATACTTCGTCACTTGATCGAATTGTATAGTTCTTCGTCGTTTATTTTTTGCCATGACCTTCAAAGCTTGGTACAAATTTTCTGGTTCCTCATAAGATTCAGCGTCCATCATTAGCTGCTCTTTGAAAAGAGTCAACAGATTTTTCTTCTTGTGTTTTCTGTTAGACTTTTTCGTTGGTAGAAAGAAGCTCTGCGTGTTCATTATCTTTTTATTATCTGATTTTATTCTACGTTTCTTCTTTTTCAACAGTTCATCTGACAATTTGATAGATAAAGGTTTTGATTGAAAATGTTCTAATAACTTATCATCATCCCATTTTGCATTATTATTATTTATAGAAAAATATTTAGAAGGCTTTTCATTAACATCGTCAAAATCTTTCTTAATTTCAAGCTTTTTAGCTACAGATTCATCTATCTGTAAAGCTATTCTTGAAGAGCTAACGCTAGGAGGTTTTATGACTTCTGTATTAACGTTATAAACACTGAATGTCGTTTCTAATAAATCAACAAAGAAATTGTAAAGTTTATCCTTAGGTTTATCAGAGACCAATGTTGTAGGTTCAGTGTCAATGGTGACTTTTTTACCAGTAATTTTACCAATGCCATCAGCAACACAATGGTAGATTGCCGTTTCTTCAGTATCTTTCTGAATACCTTCATCCTCTTCAGCTTTCACCAAACGAGGAAAATTAGTCCATTTTATTTCAACATTACTTTTATCAGAGTAGTTCGATGGAGTTTGCAAAATATCCATCTTTGAACGCAAAACTACGACTTGATCAGATTCATTCAGTCTATCATTAAGAATTTTAGATTTGTATTTCTTCTTTTTACTTGTACGATTATTGTTATTTAACATAGCGTTATCTCTAAACATTTCATCATATTCAGTGGTATGTTTTCTAGCTTTGAGTATTGTCTTTTCTAGTTTATCATTATCTAGATCATATTGAGTGCCTGCAGTTGATTTCGAAAGTATAGTTAACACAGACGTAAGAAATTTCTTCTTTCCAGGCCTTTTTCTAGAAGGTGATTTTAAAACTGTGTCTATAGGTTTCTTAAGTAAGTTTGTTTTCGTAACCTTTTTTTCCACGTACACACCGCGTTTCTTCAGCACTTTTGACTGAAATTCCGCATTGCTTAGACTCTTTTTATTCTTGCAACATTCCACTTTCGTAGCAATTGTTACGTTTGATGATTTTGACTTACCTACATTAGCTTTCGGTTTATTCATCTAAAATGGAAAAAATGGGATATTTTGTTAGGATATTATAATTCAAAAGAAAACCACGATAAGAGCTTAACTTGTCATACATACATTCATACATACATAACTTCACGCCAGGTCCCTTGCGGGGTAGGCACGTACAACAGAGTGCCATACAGGCTTATTCTTACACACCTCACTTGCTTCTTAACTTGTCAATTTTACACATTAACTAGCTAGCAACTTTGGACCTATGATATAAGTGCAATATTAGTGAAAAGCATATGTGAGGTTTTTGTTACAAAGACATTAATAACTTAAGAAGTACAAGTTTTCGTGTCATAGGGATTGCAAAAACGGTAATTCCTCCCTACCCTCCCCCTCCACCCCTCCAAATACCTGAAATCAATGTGCCGTATACCTATATCGCACCCAATCTTTTAACATATAAAAATGAATGTTTGTCTGTATGTCCTTTATAGAATCAAAAACTAAACATTTGACCATGTGATGATGATTAGCAAAGTTGTTGTGCATGAGCCAGAGAAGGTTTCTGAGTTGGTTCACAATTGGACCCGGTAGGTGGCGCTGCTGTCGGCATATCGATGGAAGCTCTTCCGGGCAGGACGACGTCTGCCGGGATAGCTAGTATCTTTATAGAAACAGGCTACGTACCCTGTGCTTATAGAAAACTCTTCAATATTGTCTAAAGCCACATATTATTTATTTATGATTATTAAATTGTTTTAAATTGAATTTTTAGTTATACATTTTTGTAAAGGATTTGTGAGGTTTTGACATTGATTAAAAAATCTGACATTAATCGTTAGTATACGTTGCCATTTCAATATTTGAAAAAGGTAATATACCGAAAACAGACGGTTCAGAAATGAACCGTCCTTTAAATTTTGAAAGTAATTAGGAATTGACAACTATAAAAAAATATTTCAGACAATATTTCACATGTGACTTTTTACCTGCTTAATTGTTATAACTTCTTAAATTATGGTGTATTTAAAGGATAAATCTCCCATTATATTAATGTAATCTGTGAGGACTATATCTGTTTGACGTATAAAATATTGTTGTGTACAAATAACTAAATAGAAAAACAAAGAAAAATAAAACCTTCTGCTATATTAAAAGTATAAGTTTAAAAGCCGGTTTATTTTTATTCTAGCCTCACTATCAGCGCGTTCCATTAGTAGTTCACAACGTCCAAAATGCTCAGTTAGCCGTTCGACAACCCGACCGCGGTCATTGTGGTCGTGGCGAAAACTTCACTAATGACGTCAGCATTTTCGATCACACAACGCTCACAACGACCCATGTAAAGAGGTGAGTCGAGTAATTGTTCCATTTTGGGTTTACGATTGTAATGCCGGCAAGCAAGTGGAACGGGAAAAATCACGATCGTGAACGTGGTCGTTGCGAGTCTCTAATGGAATGTACCCTATATAAATCACTACAACCATGACTAAACTTTGACATTTCTGAACGACCCTACTGAAATTAGTAAACTATCAAAATTATTGTTCAAATTTCCAGTGCGTTATAATTTTATTTTACATTAATATCATGACTAACAAAGATCTTAAAAGCGACTTTAATATAAAAAATGATAAAGACAGTGAAAACAAGAGACTGGATATACAAATACTACAAACAATATATCTGACCGAGGAGACAGTGGTAAAGAAACCGTGAAACCAGATGGTCTGGATAACAAAGATTCTATAAATAAGGAAAACGAAAAGAGAAAATCTATCGACGTATTTATAAAACAATATTTACCAGATCGTGGGGATTCAAAAAGATTATTGAAAAAACTAACAGAATTACTAATAATTTAAATTTAAAAATAAAAACAGGGCTGTTGTTGAGGATTCTGATACCGAAAAGAATACCAACAAAATAGATGAAACGGATAGCGATGGGGATATTTTAGTTATACCTGAAACAGGTGAGAAAGTCTGCAAAACAGATATTAAATTGAGCTATAACCAACCAACGAAAGCTACTGTAAAAGGAAATGAAACGCTTAGCCAAAGACCTGATTTCAAATGTAAAATAAATCATATATACGATAACAGAATTAGATGTTATGATCGACATGTTGTACAAAGAAAGATAAAATACGATTTAATGATCCCAGTCCTATATCTACCGGCGATGATACGTCTTTCAATGAAAATTTCTAAAAAGCAATAACAACTCAGAAATTAACTATAATAATAAAAACCAAAACCAAGGACCTGTTATAGAACGTAATGTAGATGAAGAGCACCTTTAAAATTACGTCAAAATTTATAGATCAAATATTAAAACAGGCTGGTATTAGTGCAGATTTTAGAGAAAGGAATGAACTGTTACATTCTAGAGCTCAAGCAACCGTAAATAAAGAAAAGAAACTTACTAACAATCCTTTGAAACAATTTACTAATCACGCAAAGAATTTTGAAAGAAAAGAAAACAATCTAGTTTGTCTGTGGCAGGGTATACTAAAGTGTCAAACAAAAATAAACTAGACCAGCTTACTCGAAGAGTAAAGGGTCAACTCGAGGCTCTAAAGGATAGCAGTAGAAAAATTACTGAAAGTGAGAAAGAGAGGATTGAGATAGATCCAACGAAAGAAAGAAGATAAGGACAAGATACAATACGAAATTAAAGAATAATGACGACAAGGACGAAGAGTATTATGCAAGTATTAAAAATAAAACTGTCAAATACGGTAAGTTTTCTACAAGTAATTTTACATTGAATTTAAAATAAGGTCTGATTAAGGATTATAAGCCGCGCGAGAGGGAAAGATCGCGGCCCGCGTGTGGGAATCGCCAGATCGGGGTAGCACTAGTACCTCACGTACGAAGTGAAGTGCTATTGCCACACCGTGGTTAGCGATACCGACTAAAACTCCCGTCCGATCCTCGAACGTCCTTGTCCTGGGCTCGTTAGCGCATTCACTCCCAGCCCGGAAGGACCAAGCCGGACCCTTACGAGTTGGCCCCACCATTTGTTAGCCGGAGATCTGGATCTTTCCGACTACCTCGGATCTGCGCGCCCCTCTTCTCCAGTCTATGTACAAGCGAATTCGGTCTATTCGCCGGTCGCCTACACGGCTGTAGGCAATTTGAAACTTAACCACTAATGCCGGAACACAATTCAATGTTGTTATTGCGGCATACTCTAGACCAGACGTGGTCGCTATTTATACGGACAAATACCCTTAAACCATAGAGAAATTAGATATTAGGCAGGGAGTAATCCTTTCCCTACAAATTCATCCATATACATAAATTAGTCTTCAAGGAAGAATGTCTATAACATATCTTGTATTTAAGCAGACGGATTTTTAGTATTATAAAAAATATTAATAAATTAACAAGATAATTTACTTACGTAATTTTAAATATACACGTTTTTACAGGTAAGGTAGTAAAGACTTCCAGTGAAGATGAAAGAAAACAAAATATATCATCAGCGGACTCTAGCAAATCAGCCAATGTTAAGAAATCAGAAATAGAAAGCAAACGTAAACCGATCATAAAAACAATAACGACGAAGAACGATGCAAAAGTATACAAAGCTGTAACATTCGTGGATGATAAACATACAACACCATTACAAGTAAGCATGCCAGAGATAAAACGTAGAGTGTCCAAAATCATTACTGAATCTATGAAAGCAAGGGTCAAAAATATCGTCAGCAAAGTTAGTTTGAAACAGAAGAATGTAAATGGAAGAGACAGTCGTAAAAGAAAACAAAACAAACATGTTACATCACCTGAAGCATCTATTGGAAAAGTATCACCGCCAACAGAAGTAGTTAAATGGGCGCCATCCTGCATCAATGAACATACAAAACCATATTACGAAGCGTGGGTGAATACTACATTAGCAGCTATAGCTAGAGATGGTGGAGATGAACTTATGTTAGAGAAACAGCGGATTATAGAAAATTTCAAAAGAGCTTTGGAAGATAGACCTAAAACACCGGAATACGAAGATTTGTTAAATGAGAAATATACTGGTCGTATTACAATAAGACAGCGGTAAAAATATAAAGTCTTTGTTATTTCCTGAATTTTAAGACTTCCAAAAGGAAGAGGATCTTAATTCGTCGTGCGACTTTCTTTATGTATGTTCAGCCATAACCATTTTGTTTCTGAACCGATTTTGATGACTCTTTGCCTTCGATTCAGTAAAGCTGCGAAATGGTCCCATATATATTTTTTATTGCTATTGCTTTAGGTTCCGAAGATATAGCAGAAAAATACTTGAACGTAAGGTAGGTATAACTTGTTTCTGAACCGAATTTAATCATTCTTTTTGTATTCGATTCAGTATAGCTTCAGAATGATCCATTAAATTTCATTGCTTTTATCCATTCGAGTTTTGAACATATAGCAAAAAATCCTTAAAATCTAGCAGAAAATGTAGTGACATTAACGTTTTTGTTTCTGAAACAATTTTGTTCATTATATTTGATTTCATGCAATGAACCTTTAAAATGGTCTCGTATAAATTTCATTGCTGTATCTTCGGAAGTCAATACTCCCGAAGATACAGCAATAAATTTTCTACCAAAAAAGAATCGAGTATATTCAAGGTGGCGAAGACCGTCCATGAGTAACTCCATATACCTTATTTCCGTGTTTGAATAGTTACGCCGACAAGAAATCAGGCAGTGAAACTAAGACACTATTGAAATCTGTCTTCGAATTGTAGTCAAATTTCGTTTGAAAAAGTTAAAAAAGACCGGTGTATGAATGTTATTATGGGTCTTGTGTCTGAAATAACAAATAATTATTATAGTCGGATAGGGCATACGAGGGATGGCATATAAGAGGAATGAGCTTCAGGGGTTGAGATAGATCATCAAGGTTGGAAGGCTATGGGGGCCACGCTGCAGGACGCGGAATTGGAAGCCGCTGCACGTAGCCTGCATATGCGCAGACGAACACCAGGGTTTAGTGGTATCCTATTGGAGTGCATAGCGTGCACAGTCTGACTGGCACGCTAGTGCCCCCGATCTGCGATCCACACTCTCCGGTCGCGAACTCCCCCAGCTCGTGCCTGTCGCGCTTAGTCTCAACGATTCCCTGCAAAAAAAAAAAAGAAAAAAAAAAGATCATCAAGGTTATCGGAAGTATGTTTGGTTCTCGAGACTCTTGTCATGGTGGCGTTGCGATGGAACACCGAGGTGGTTCAGTTGATAGGTCCGAGGATAGCATCCATCCAGTAGGGGGTCCATGACGGATTTCACCTCGTCAAAAAAAGAGGAAAATATAAGAGAGGAAGATGGAATGGGGTGGGCGAAGTGGGCCATTTAATTTAAAAAATAAATAATAAAAGTAATCTTTACAAAATGTATTTATTAGATTCATTTACAATTTCACACGACAAAGAAATAAAGGTGTTACAACTAGACCACCCTAATGCAATATTACAATTTAACATATGAGTGGACAAAGGGGCACTTTAATATTTAAAAGTTTTATATGCTTTTATTCAACTTGCAACGGATGTACTAAGTTCTGGTAGAATCTTGCAAGTTAAATTTGACCAACTTCCCGGTTTCCGATTGAGCTGAAATTTTGCACGCATATGTATATTGCGTGACAATGCCATAATATGGAGCTGATCTGATTATGGAGTCGGAAGGTGGCCATAGGAACTCCTGTACTAAACACGATAGACCCGTCGTGTTTGGGCTCGTTTTACTTGTCTTGGCTAGCACTCTGCTGCTACATAATATGCAGGATCTCAAAAGATTGTGTTTAAAAATCTTTTTAAAAAGCTTATTATTTTAACGTCGATTGAAGTCATAACGTACGGACTATAATTATACCTTAAAATAAAGCATTTTTTGTTTTAGAATTAGCACGTGATAAAGGAGATATATTTACATACAATAACAAAATTATAATCATTACAAAAATATTGTTAACCATTTGCTCAATCTTTACCATCAATCGTACAATATCCCCTTCATCCACTTCCCCTACCCTCTTCAATTAAATTATATACAGAACTTAAATAACTAACGGTTTCACTCATAATTAATTAATAATTAACTTAATTAACATTTAAATGAAATGAACATCGAGAGCTGTGAGTACCAAAGCAGAAGTCCTCTGCAAACTGCGAAAAAGTTAGGCCCGATTATCAGTAATATAAACGTGAATCCCCACTAAAAGTATCAAGACTCTTCTCGTAACATGCCTGTGTTGTTATATGAACAACGGTATCGAACTGCTTCTTTGTCACGACTTATATTTCGAAAACTATAACAGCAGAGTAACATGTATGTTGCCATTAGAATCCATTGGATGAACGGCCCGCTCAGTGTTGCCTGTATATAATTAATATAATATAGGCCTATAATTAGGTTAATAATATATAATTTAAATATACATATAAAATATATGTGTCGTATATTTAGTCTTTTATAGCAATAAATAATAGCCAATTCATTAGTTTAAGTGTAAGCGTATGCACGAACTTCACTCGGGATCGACCCGAGTTAGTTGCCCGCGCACCGACCGTAATATACGTGCCTAAATTCGGTACTATCACAGGATATCAACGGCTAAAGCCGCGTTTTCACAATAAGAGTTGGCTGGGACCGAGCACACTCGTACAAGTCGGCTTCATACGAGTGTACATAAATAGTGGTTTACACACAATATTACAATCTAGATGTCGTCGACTGATCTGCTGCTGCGAGGTATAGAAGTTGTTGGGCCGTGGAAAGAAAAAGACGTTATTTAGACGTATTTATAATATTTATTAGAGGACACGATATTACATGCACCCGCGCTGTGGCAGGCGGAACGCGAACTACACATCTACTTATGTATCTATATTCTAAGTACATGCAGCACACAGATCACGATTCGTACTTCAACAGAAGTTGTAGCAGATATCGCGGGCTTCAAGCCAGAGGGCGTACAAAAAAAATGCGTTTTTTTAATTTCATCTATCATTTATATTTTTATCGATACACCACCTGTTTTTTTCTCAATAGTAGGTTAATTGAAAAAGAGTATTTCACGTAATCAAGGAATTACTTTCATAGACACAAGCAAATTTTCAGTTATACAGATACATTGAAAAAAGTTTTTTGTATCTCCTGAAAAGTTGGCTTATACGCCCCTCTGGCTTGAAGCCCGCGATATGTTAATAGCGGAAGTTCAAAATCACGATGGAGAAAAGTATTTGGACACAGTAATGGATTTTAAGACGTGACCAAATCATCATGCATCAAATAATTGTCTTCGTGAAGTCGAAGAGGAAGATAAAAACTCGTTTAAAAATTATTTGAGATTAAACACAAGTTTTAGTTGTCGCCATTTCGTTTTTATAAAAATGATTCGAGTGAGCTCGAAAAATAGAGCAGAGTCCGAGCCTACTCGGATTAAATGCCGGCGTCCGAGTACGCTCGGATAAGGTGTTTACATAATACGAGTATCGTTCGAGTAGACATCAGAGTGCACTCGGTCCGAGCCAACTCTTATTGTGAAAAGGCAGCATAACTTGCAAACCCTTAAACCATGTTTAATTTTCTCCTTTGCAAAATTGGACGTTATATCCGTTACAAAGTACATGTTTTGAAACTGTTTAAAACGTGAATATGTTTTACGAAATATGACTCTTAAACCTGTATAAAAATCTATCATCCCTTCTATTCCACAGAAACGGATTTTGCGATTCTGTATTCAAAAACTTGAAAATCGAGAGCTGTGAGTATTAAAGCAGAAATTATTTTTTGAACGCCAAAACATTAAATTCAACTACCAGTAACATAGACATTAATAAACCCATCATTAAAATGGTATATTTTATCCATGAGGAAGTGTTCTTTTAAATTTGTTTAAAATATATCAGTGTGTACTACCACTCCGGCTTTTGTCACACGGTGAACTTCAAGTTGGATAACCGGAGTAAATTGTTATCTAAGAAGTTATATTTTCTTTGTATAAAGTGTACCAGTTCTACCACTCTCACTTATGCCATATGGTAGTCACAAACTTCAAAAGCTGTTAATACCAAAGCGGAAAATGTCTTTCAAATGCGAGGTTAAACTTGACTGTCAGTAACAACGATATGAATAACCTTGTCATTAAAATGGTAATTTTATCCACGAACAAGTTATTATTAAATTGTATAGTGTACCAGCTTTACTATTAAATGCGAAAAAGTTAAACTTGACTGTCAGTAACAACGATATGAATAACCTTGTCAGTAAAATGGAAAATTTTATCCACGAACAAGTTATTATTAAATTGTATAGTGTACCAGCTTTACTATTAAATGCGAAAAAGTTAAACTTGACTGTCAGTAACAAGGATATGAATAACCTTGTCAGTAAAATGGAAAATTTTATCCACGAACAAGTTATTATTAAATTGTATAGTGTACCAGCTTTACTATTAAATGCGAAAAAGTTAAACTTGACTGTCAGTAACAACGATATGAATAACCTTGTCAGTAAAATGGAAAATTTTATCCACGAACAAGTCATTTTGAATTTGTATAAAGTACACCAATGTGTTCTACCACTCCAACTTTTGCCATATGGCAGTCACCAAACTTGAACTTCAAAAGCTGTGACTACCAAGGCAGAAAATGTCTTTCAAGTGCGAGGTTAAACTTGACTGTCAGTAACAAGGATATAAATAACCATGTCAGTAAAATGGAAAATTTTATCAACGAACAAGTCATTTTTAATTTGTACCTATAGAGTGCACTAATGTGTTCTACGACTTCAACTTTTGCCATATGGCAGTCACCAAACTTGAACTTCAAAAGCTGTAACTGCCAAGGCAGAAAATGTCTTTCAAGTGCGAGGTTAAACTTGACTGTCAGTAACAAGGATATAAATAACCATGTCAGTAAAATGGAAAATTTTATCCACGAACAAGTCATTTTGAATTTTGAATTTGTATAAAGTACACCAATGTGTTCTACCACTCCAACTTTTGCCATATGGCAGTCACCAAACTTGAACTTCAAAAGCTGTGACTACCAAGGCAGAAAATGTCTTTCAAGTGCGAGGTTAAACTTGACTGTCAGTAACAAGGATATAAATAACCATGTCAGTAAAATGGAAAATTTTATCAACGAACAAGTCATTTTTAATTTGTACCTATAGAGTGCACTAATGTGTTCTACGACTTCAACTTTTGCCATATGGCAGTCACCAAACTTGAACTTCAAAAGCTGTAACTGCCAAGGCAGAAAATGTCTTTCAAGTGCGAGGTTAAACTTGACTGTCAGTAACAAGGATATAAATAACCATGTCAGTAAAATGGAAAATTTTATCCACGAACAAGTCATTTTTCATTTGTATAGAGTGCACTAATGTGTTCTACGACTTCAACTTTTGCCATATGGCAGTCACCAAACTTGAACTTCAAGCTAGGAGAACTTGAAAAAGTCAATATTATCAGTAAAGTACTTACGAAGAGAGTCATCACTGAAATAGTAAACGAATACTATACAAGACAATATAAATATGTTTTACGAAATGTTGTCATCTTAAATACAATGAAACATTTTAGACAATGAAAATGAATCATTGTATTGCACTGGCTTTTGCCGTGCTATAGTCACAAACTTGAACATCAAGAGCTGTGAATACCAAAGCAAAACATATCGGTTTATTAAAAGGAAATCATCAATCGACAAACAGTATATACTCATTACAAGTCATGGGTATTGTTACATGCCGACAAAGGTAAACGCACACTTGCCTGCCATAAAGCGCAGTTTATTACCTTCCCGCATTTATGAATTCTTTTGTTTACTTTGTGTTTTCAATTTGTAATTAAGAAAAACAGTATACTGTTTTACAGTACATACAGTTTACTGTTACTGACACTATAGTATCATTAGCGTCGACCTTTTTTATTTGTTACTTTTTAGTGTGGCCTATGGTGGCTATGAAAGGTACCGCGCGCCTTAAAAAATATAGCTCCCAAGAAACGGGAACGGAAAAAAATTCATAGAATGAAAACTACTGGGCCAAACTGTTAAATTTTTAGGGGACCAAATGGCAACTATTCCGCATCGGATTAAAAAAACACGTAAATCTGATCATAAATCTCGAGAGTAATCGGTGTACATGCATAAAAAATTACCGACCAAGTAGAGAAACTCCTTTTGAAAGTCTGTTAAAAACCGACTGGTGGAATGTATCAATTGACTTTTTAAAAAAAAATTAACTTACTCAATGTCTGAATAGGATAATTGATTTATAATCAATCTAATAATACCAGTTTTTCATAAAAATCGACCCCGTGATGATTTGGTAAGTATATTTGGATATTTGTTACAATTTAAGAGATTTCAGCATTTAGAAATACTAAAAAAAAAATCACATCACAATGTCTTCAAGTTCAAGATCTACCTTATATATTTGGTAATCAGGAAAATACGACACATGTCAATGATGAAGATACAAATATTTAATACAGTTTTCAATGGAGCAGAACTCTCATCAGAAACTAGTTACAAAGACTACTTGACTACCAAAATTTCAGAAAGCTAAATCTCCAAAACGCGGCTTAAGCATAAATATTTTATATAAATCAGAACTCCTATAAAATTTGAACCCCCCGTAAATTTACTTTCAATTCCATGCCGAATGTACAGAACTTAGCACACGACTGCTATTTAAACCCCATAATCGCAGCCTTACTACCCTCAAAACCTGTACTTGGTAAATTAACACCCATTTTAATATCCACAAAAATGTTTTACACAAATATCTCCCAAGAACCTTTTACATCATGAGAAATCAAAAACCCCTGATTTCCACATAGATATACATAGAATTTCTTATTTTATCGATGCTACGACAGAAAAAGTAGCAAATCCTGTTATTGAGTTGCATCATCTGTTCAACAATAGAACGAAGATTAATAATTTCTGAAACGCTACCGCCTTCTTTTCATTGCAAGAGTTTAGAAGACAGGCAGACGGCCCACCTGATGAAGTGGTTACCATCGCCTATGGACATTTGTAACACAAAAGATGCTTCTTAAGGGAACCGAACCTGGTCACTAATGCCGGAGCAAAACCCAAAGTTGTTATGTTCCTTATTGGAATATACAAACATGTTTGTCTGCAGATTATTTATTTGTAAACACGAAATGTCGACGAGAAACTGCTACCCTTGAGCTAATCTTTTTATTTTGTTACTGCAGGAGTTTAGCAGACAGGCAGAAGGCCAACTTGATGGAAAGCGGTTACCATCACGTATGGATATTTGCAACACCAAAGGTGCTACAAACAAGCAGCTGCTCTCTTAAGGGAGAGACCAATGCCAGAACAGAACTCAAGGTTGTTATAGCGGCGTGCTCTAGACCAAGGGTGGTAGCCATCCAGACGGGCAAATACCCTAACACCTGGCCCAAGTGTGTCGTAAGCAACGTTGGCAACACCAACGTTAAAATCAGAATATTGTTTCTTCTTTTCGTAGTTTCTGCAATATACTTCGCATTTCACGATTTGGCTGGATGTGATGTTCAAGTTATTCGTAGTAAAGAAGACGTGTTTTAACCGAAAAATAAGTCCAAATTTACATGAGTAATATCCTTAGTACGGAATCTAGGTTCCATACCTGATAATATTATTAAAAGGAAACAAAAATAAAATTAAACAAGATTCAGTTTTATTGCGAAGTAAAAAGGTACATGAGAATCACACTTTAAACTACTGGAATGACGGACATTTATTATTGAAATGACAAAATTTTTTGATAATAAAAAATATTATTTATAAAAAAATCATTTCAGTTGAATTCATCATTCTATTTCACAGGAAACGTAACCAGTGGCAAAATTCTGGATTTTACCATTGCCCAACAGTGGACACGCGACATGAAGGCAATTAAAACGTTCACGGAACACGACGGGCGTTTCGCCGACATTCCAAGTTTAACAAGTGCGCAAAACTGAAAAAATAACAAAGGCATTGCACCACAATTTGCACATATAATCACTACATAGTATAAAACAAAGTCGCCTTTTCTGTCCCTATATCCCTATGTGCGCTTAAATCTTTAAAACTACCCAACGAATTTTGATGTGGTTTTTTCCAATAGATAGAGTGATTCAAGAGGAAGGTTTATATGTATAATACATGCATCATATACCAAGGCAACATTGCTAATTTTAGAGGTTTCTATGTAGTGATGCCCGTGCAAGTCGGAGCGGGCCGCTATGTTTTTATATACAACGTTCATAGTTTTTCTGTAGTGTATTTAATTTTGTATCAGCATTGCACCCATGCAAAGCCGGGGCGGGTCGCTAGTTCAATAATACCATGCTAGCAACGCATTATTTTAACAAGCTTTCATTGTCACCATGCAATGTTTGTTAAGTTTGTTCAGATAATATTTTCTTAAGTTTTCGCGACTTGTATACATAATTAAACTACGTTTCAACGATTTAAAGCGCTATTATTTAAAATTTGAAAAGCGGCCGGAACGTCGGAACAACCGAACTCAAATACAATACCGCGCTTAAAACCGTTAAAACGTAGTTTCATTGAATTTGTTCAGGACAAATATTGCAAGCTGAATCAAAATAATTTTCTTTAGACAAATGACATTCCAATGTTGCGTGCTTGTCCAGTGTAATACACAAAATTAGAGGTGTGTAACTCCTGAGTGATTAACTCAAAAGATATATATCCGACGCGATGAGTGATTAGATCTGTATATCACTTTCGTTCAAAATGTGTCTTTATATCTTTAACTCTTTAGTTCATGCCTGTTCCACGCGATGAGGAAGAACGATTCGCCCGCGCACTGCGCATGCGTACTAAGTGAACGAGGAAACCGAATATAATAGCAAGCCAAAATAAATCATAACACTAGAGTTTTATGGTGTAATTTTGTTTTAATGTAATTAATTTAATTATATCTCTTCACTTTTTGTTTATATTGTTTTGCGTTGCCACAGGTACGCGTGTCGGCGCTGCTAGTATATTACTCACAGATAATAACTCATCTTGTATGCAATTGACACTGACACTGTTCACTGTAAAGATAAAGAGTTAAAGATATAAAAGAGTGATATATATCTTTGTATCAAAAAGATATATATCACTCTTTTCTTCTTGGTGAGTGATTTTTCCCATGACTACACAAATTGAAAATAAAATTAAAAAGGCAAAAATATATGATTTTTTTTACTTTTGCAGCAAAATACCATTGTCTAGCGAAAACTAAAAAAACATATTCATAAATAAAAATAAAAAAAAATTGCGAAATATTACAGCGTAAAATAACTCACAAAAGCTGTTACGTCAAATAAAATTTAAAGCGACTTGTTTCTAAACATATTCTTAATATTGATTTCTGAAGTAGCAAAAACAATTTTACATCAAGGATCCAGTAGAAAATTAAAGAAAACATGTCATCTTTAAAAAGTAACAACAAATAACTGGGCAAATTGAAATTGTAATACCCCAACTGAACGACTCGCGAAAATCTATAGTAGAATTATTTTCTCCGTGCAGTTTGGGTCATAAATCATAGCTCGGCCTAAGCCCGGCTAAGGCAGTGATCATGTTGCGCGGGCGCAACGCCATTATCGATAAAAACTCATTCTTATCAAAGAAAGATTATCATTCTTATAAAAATCATTATTATCTTTTTTGGTGATAATTTTAAACTTGAGATATAAGTATTTATATTTATTTTTAATTTAACCTGTTACATTCTAAACTTTTGCACATATAGTATTTTAATACATAGATACTTAATTAATAATTGATTTAAAATCATTATTAATCTTATTTTAATAAATACGTTGTTTTATCTATCTTTTTCTTTCATTTTTATCACTAACCCACAAAATAACAAAACTAAATACATTATCGATAAAGCTTATCGACAACAATAATGTGCATCACTATGCCCGCATAAGACCCGTGAGTGGTAGAGAGAGCGAAATTTTATGACCCAAACTGCACGGAGAAAATAATTCTACTATAGTACATTTAAAAACGTGTACACAGGTAACATTATTATAAAAATATGTCTTTGAGCGATTAGATCTGTATATCACTTGCGTTCAAAGTGTGTCTTTATATCTTTAACTCTTTAGTTCATTCCTATTCCACGCGATGAGGAAGAATGATTCGCCCGCGCACTGCGCATGCGTACTAAGTGAATGAGGAAACCGAATATAATAGCAAGCCAAAATAAATCGTAACACAATAGCCTTATGGTGTATTTTTGTAATAGTTACTAAAAGTCAAGGGCCATCTAAATGGCGTGTATGTTATTTAAATGTCAGATATTTTGTGTTGTTACAGGTACGCGTGCGCGTGTGGGCTCTGCTAGTATATCACTCACAGATAATAACTCATCTTGTCTGCAATTAACACTGACACTATTCACAGTAAGATAAAGAGTTAAAGATATAAAAGAGTGATATATATCTTTGTATCAAAAAGATATATATCACTCTTTTCTTCTTGGTGAGTGATTTTTCCCATGACTAATGGACACCGCTTCGCAACGTATTATTGCTGTTGAGAAGAACCGGCAAGAAACTCCCCAGCAACACGTCTAGCTAAAAATGGTTTTCTTTATATTTCTTATTATATTTATATCTCAAGTTCTTTCAAGTTTTATACAGAAGTATATTACAGAATTCATTTGAAGAATTGATGGAAATGTAACAAATTGCTAATATCGAGAACATACAACCAATGAATCATAATGAGCATTTGTAGCGAAAGCCTAAAATGTTACAGGCACTTATAGGCAACGATATCCACTGGACGTGGCGAGTCGCTCGTCAGCGCGTCTGCCCAACAATGTCAAGTAAAAATCTCATGAAAATTAATAATCCGTCAAAAATCGGAGTAAGTAAACTGATTCCTGCGTCCGGGCGGCCTGTTTTAAAGGGGCAAAATCAAAAACACATCGCACCTGAATGTGTTTTTCGCATCTGCTCGTCTCCCACTCCTGATCTAATGTTTCGCAATAACAAGAGCTCTGTTCCTACACTGGAGACCAGCAACACATACATCGGTAACATATTCGATGTAGCAAATGTATATTGCAGTGCAGCAATAAACACAAATATTATTGTAATTAGATACAGATCTTTTAAGACTGGTTTTGCAGACATTTAACCGTCTGTTACATCCAGCCTAAATCCCGTAAGCGATAAACTTTTATACATCTTATCGAATAATGATTAATTAATTATAAATTATTTATTATCAGTACTAATTGACCGAGAATGAAATTCCTCGTGTCAATTGTACCTCATTAAGTGGTTGAGCTCAGCTCACGCAAGTAGTGCCTTCCGCCCATGAAATGGGACAGCTAAAAAGGCGAAACCCCTAAAATGTTGACACAAACCCCTCGATTAAATATGATCTTGTTCAAGTAAGATCGACATTCGAATCCAACAGGATACCAAAATACATAAACACTTCACTAAGAATTCAATTTATTACAAAAATTTCTTTCGAAAAGGACGACGACGAGGAGGAAATATATAATAAAAGAGAACAATGTTTGCTTATAGACCTCAATAAGGTGCAAGTCCCACTTAACCACGCTCACTCCAAGGATGCATTTGATGTCACGACAATAAACAATCGAGTTACTAAACAAAAGGAGCATGATAATGTCAACCAAATACACCTTTAGGAGAAAAATAAACAAATCAGTTTCTTTTTAATTGTTACTTTGACGACGAGCCTTCCACCAGAAAACGCTTTAAAAACTTCATCTAATGGCTCCCGCTGCTAGCCTAATAGCAAAGTCAAGCTATCAATAATAAAACTACGTTTTAACGGTTTTAAGCGCGGTAATTTATTTTATTTAGGTTTATCCGACGTTTCGGCCGCTTTTCAGTTGCCGTGGTCACGGAAGACAAAGATGACATTTGTCAAACGTGTATTGTCAAAGTTTTTATTCAGCATACCGCCAACGTGTTCATTTTAATTATTTAGTTTTAATTTTGTTTATGGTTATTATTTACTCTATGGAAGCCTAATCTAATTTACCACCGCTTCACAACATGTTGTGGCTTGAAGAGAAGAAGCGGCGCAAGAAACTCTTCAGCAAACATGCCTAGTTCTAAAAATTTTATATAATATTAAAATGAGTGGAAGGAAAAAATAAAAGAAAATTATCAGTCAAGTTGGTTTGTTTCGTTATCAAGCTATCAAGCTTGACTTTTTACAATATTTAAAATCATTCTACTCCATAGCACAGAACTTCGATCGACAACTTACAAAGATCAGAACTTCCTCAGAATGGACTTAAAAGCAGCAACATTTTATATACAACTTGAAACTGGTTGAGCTTAGCTCACACAAGTAGTGCCTTTCGGCCATGAAATGGGACAGCTAAAAAGGCGAAACCCCAAAATGTTAACGCAAACCCCTCAATTAAATATGATCTTGTTCAAGTAAGATCGACATTCGAATCCAACAGGACACCAAAATACAATAAACACTTCACTAAGAATTCAATTTATTACAAAAAATTATTTCGAAAAGGACGACGACGAGGAGGAAATATATAATAAAAGAGAACAATGTTTGCTTATAGACCTCAATAAGGTGCAAGTCCCACTTAACCACGCTCACTCCAAGGATGCAGCATTTGATGTCACGACAATAATAAACAATCGACTTACTAAACAAAAGGAGCATGATAATGTCAACCAAATACACCTTTAGGAGAAAAAATAAACAAATTTGCAAGTTCAAAATTACAGTTTCTTCCTAAGTGTTACTTTGACGACGAGACTTCCACCAGAAAACATTTTAAAATCTGCAACTACTGCAATAGTCGAGCTTGACTTTTTACAATATTTGTAAACATTCCACTCCAAATCTCGGAATTTTGATCGAATACCTACTATCGCAGTGTCAAAGTTCCGAGTTTCCGCAAAATTGACTTAAAAGCAGCAAGACTTTACATACAACTTGAAATATTGGCAGACAAAAGCATTTACATTATTACTGGAGTAGAACTTTCATCAAAAAATAATAATTACAATTATTATTATTTGATAATATTGATAATAATTTATTTGTATATATATTATTAGAATAGGATGTATTATTATATTTGTTTATTTTAATTTTAAGTTTGTCTGTTTAAGTTAATTTTAATTGTAAATAACCAATAAAGAACCTTACATGTTAATAGTATTAAATAGTCATTACAATTATTAATTTAAATATGAAAACTTCTGCAGTTTTAACGAGCAGAAATTATTAAATATCACTCCACATCATAGCACATAACTAAGATGCGAAATTAACTATCGCAATGTCAACGTTAGAGCTTCCTCAAGATACAATTAATTATAGTAGAATTATTTTCTCCGTGCAGCTTGGGTCATAAATCAAAGCTCGGCCTCAGTCCGGCTAAGGCGGTGAGCATGTTGCGCGGGCGCAAACGCCATTATCAATAAAAACTCATTCTTATCAAAGAAAGATATAATCAGTCTTATAAAAATCATTATTATCTTTTTTGCTGTTAATTTTAAACTTAGATGAAGTATTTATATTTATTTTTAATATTACTTGTTACATTCCATACTTTTGTACTTATAGTTTTTTAATACATAGATATCTAATTAATAATTTATTTTGAATCATTATTATTCTTATTTTAATAAATACGTTGTTTTATTTTATTTTTTTCTATCATTTATATCACTAACCCACAAAATGACAAAACTAAATACAATATCGATAACGCTTATCGACAGCAACTATGCGCATCACTGCCCGCCCATAAGGCCCGTGAGTGGAAGAGAGAGCTAAATACTCGCTTCACCGCTCCGATTATTTATGATCCAAACTGCACGGAGGAAATAATTCTACTTTAGTCAAAAAATTTACAGAGTAGTTATGAGAGACCATATCTCTCATTCAAAAGCATTTCATACGATTGTCAATGAAGAGCTTTCATCAAAATTTAGTCATAACAGTGACTGTCCGAAAAACAAAATTCCACAAATGGTTAAAATCATTCCATGTGCACAGAAGGGTCTAAATGTTCATACGTAATCCGAATACATTTTGCGTGCAGCAAACTCGGACAATAAATTTGAAATATGTCATAAAGAGTAAGTAAAAAGAGAGAGAATTCCGCATGGCTTAATTCCATACCATAGCACGAAATTGAACTTAATGTCGCAGGGGCAAAGTTTGAGATTCCCCAAAATACAATTAATTAGTCAAAAACATTACAGACAGGTAAAGTTACGGAGACAAAAGTACTTCATACGAATGTTAATCTTAAATAATCTCGAATAGTAAAAATGCCAATGTCTTAAAGGAGCAAAAACTGTTTTGTATAAATCCATTCCAACTGCCATAGCACACAATAACCCTACAATCGTCTGAAACCCGTTCAAGACCCATCAAACCCCAAAGCTGTCGGTTGGCAGTATAGAGAAACAAGCGTCAACATGTCGGAATACCCCTAGCCACTAATTGGAACCGGCTAATTTGAATTCCCTAAAAGGGAAAAAAGCATCAAGTTCAAAGTAAATATTATCTTTCACATGATTTACTCTTTAATCAGCATCAAGTGTTTGACCAGTTTTAGAAAAACGAATAATCTGTTACATTGGCAGACAACAGTCAACAGATTCGACAAAAGATAAACTCTGGTTGAGACAATATAGATCTTGTCTATCCAAAGGTTTCCTGGTAGAGATTGTTCTACCTTTTAGTAATTAATGATGGTGTACAATTAATAGCATTGATTGTATTGAAATATCTAAAATCGTCAAACTGTTTAAACTTTTTATTGACATTATTACATCAAATGGATGTGATCCTTTCTCTGCGCTGAATAGAGCACTTCAGAAAGTAGATTTTTGAATTGACTAAACAAAAATCACTTCATGGGAATCCTATCAACAAAATTCTCTCCTTTTACATCGAGCGCTTCATCACACAATCTGCATAATTAACAGTTGTGGAAATAGAGAGCAAGTAGAGAAAATCGAGGCACGGCTGAAAGGAACAACAACTGTACTATGCGATCCAAATAAGAATAGGAATGTCAATGACCTCTATCTCTCAAATCTCACTTGAAAAGTATGCTTTGCAAAAACTTATTTGCATATCGAGAATAAATAATGTTACATCACATTTGAATAAAAAGGTTAAATTAGTAGTAAGTGTTTTAATATAATATTTGTTTAAAGTTATTTAAAGTAACAATATGGCGCCAAGTCGATCCTATTCTCGTTTGAATCGCATAGTAAGTCGTCGGAAGAACCAAAAACCGGGCGTCCAACATCTTCGATTACAGTCGAAAACGTAGACAGTGTCGCCCAGTCTATTCGGGACGATCCGAACCTTTCAATTCGGAAGTGTGTTTAAGGCCACAGCCTTAAACGCGCACAGATCGTCATTAGGCCGCATTTTGCATAAAGATTTGAAACTGCACCCGTACAAAATTCAGTTGGTGCAAGAATTTAAGCCTCCTCACTAGAGTTTATATTTTAATTTGTATATCGAAGGCTTCATAACAAATGGGTGTATATACAAAAAATGCCATTTTTTGTTTACTAAAATCTAGGCATGTTACAATTTAGAAAGTCTTACCGGTATGCAAGTGTACCTATATAGAAGGGTGTTCCAAATTTCATTTATACAATCAACTAACTAGTTTTGTTTTTTTCACAATTTTGTCCCTTGTGTAAAACTGCACTTTTGTCTGTACGCCCATTTGTTATGAAGCCCTCAATATATAATTTATTTTATTACAATAATACAGTCAAAGTTCTTTCAACGCAATATTATCCTTTTATGTCATCTAAAATAATAAAGTAGAAAAAAATTGTCAAACTATATAACCATAACCTAACTACTCTATATACTTAAAATATACTTATGTTACGTCACGTAATTGGAATCTATCAATACAGACAACAAAACACCTTTAATTCACTTCATGTTTTTTTTTTTAGCAAGAGGCTTCTTCTTGGTCGAACTACCATTACTGCCAACGTTAGGTGTGGAAAAGACATGGTTTATGGCGATGACCAGGGAGATAAGAAAACACAAAAAGAGGGGGGGGGGGGGGGCAAATAAAAACTTGTTCTAGAATTAGTTCACTGCTACCACCTGAAACAATGTCAGTATATACACATACAGGACAACACTTATTTTTAGATTTAGATATGTCACAGCTCAAAAAAAAGATTTGTTCACAGCTAATATTAGGTGTAGCCGAGTTCATTTGGTTAAAACTAGGTATAGCCCTCTTTAAGCTGGCTACAACTAGATGTAGCCAATCCTAAGTGGAGTCTGTTGCTCTGTAGTGACATGTTTTCATTTTTAATATAGGTTAGAATGGAATTAGAATATAATACTTATTTTTTTTATAACCAAAATAATTTTCCGAAAAATACACGATTAGTCCCTATGTGTACTGGCAGAATGGAAAGACGCCTCGGCTAAAGCATTATGATTTTATATTATTAACGGAACTGTACTAGCAGAAGGTGATGTCAGGAGCCTTAAGAACGGACGAGCGTGCATGACAAGAGCTATGAATGTCAAAGAAGCAAGTGAGGTTAGAAGAATAAGCCTGAATACCGCTGTTGTTCGTGCCTACCCCGCAAGGGACCTGGCGTGAAGTTATGTATGTATTATTAACGGAAATATATTTCGAGCCCTTACCGCCATTTTATAGTAAGCGACATTTGCACCCAAGTATATATTCTCTTGTACAGGTGTTTCAAACTATTATTAAACAAAATAATAGTTCGAAAAGGTTACATGTGTGGGAAAGGAGAGTTTTAATGTTAGTGGGTCCTGGAATTTAAGTTGGTATATCATGTAGGGATGTAGGGGACAGTTGAAAAATATACAGTTGATAGAGCCTTCCTCTGTATAAAAATCTTCAAAGACAAGGTTTTGACTGTTTCCTGTGTTGACAGATTCCATGTACGTTATGTAACAATACTTAACAGCAGAGCTTGAAAACCGGTAGTGAAAGTCGAACCGGTCACAACCAAATGGTCTTATTCATATTGCGTTACAGTAAGTTTGTAGGCTTCAACTTACTGTAATGCAATTATATATGGACCTACTTATGCAAAATGAAACCAACCCATATGCTGACAGTTTTGAGAAAAAGCTGTTTTTATTAAAATTTTGCATACAATTAATGTGTCTATATTTTGGAAAAAAATATTAAGGGTCGCTTGCATAAGGTTGCTTAAATTTATTTAAGAAACACAAAACGTATCTAGCACCCTTAAATACAATTAGCATCTTGCAGAACGCAAAATGTGCCGCTAAATATGTTTAAAGACCTGTCAATACGTTTTGTGTTAAGCGTATTGAGGCAGTTTAATATGATTAACTAATTTTATTTAAAGGCGATGGTTATGCAAGCGGCCTTTAGAATTTTATATATTCTAATGTACAATTACTACTAATTGTATGCAAAATTTTAATAAATACGACTTCTTCTCAAAACTGTCAGTATGTGGGTTGGTTCCATTTTGCATAAGTAGGTCCATATATATAAAAACAAATTGTGTGCGTGTGTACTGATGTACACGCGTTAGAAGTTATACTTCTTTGGCGTATCAAGATAAAAATCTTTTAAAAAAAAAATTATTTTGCCTTATTCTACGTTTGTAGAAAAAACGACACTAACAATAGAAAAACTATAATGTTGACTATAGCTGACTTCAAGGTGTCGGTTGACGATAGCCAACTTCACGGTGTAGCTTTTTCGTGTGACGGTGTGCGCGCGCATCGTACAAATTTACTCTCATAATTTTTCCCTAACGCGCCTAAAGAAGTATAACTTCAAAAGTAACAGCTGCTTATGATATATAATGCATCCTTATCTTGGGGGGGCTATTCTTTGTGTATCGCTTCGATCAATTCGGGCGCGTCGACCGCGTAGAGGCCCGACTCGCGCTTGGCGCAGTTGCGCACGCGCAGCTCCAGCCCCTTGTCGCGCCTCAGCGCCGCCAGCGCCCGCGACACCATCGCCGCAGTGGGCTCAGCGGGGAACCCTGCAATCGCGAAAACATCGACGTGAAATATGAATATAGTTCAACTTAAGTAAGTAACACCTAAGTAATTAAATGATGTTTTTGACTCATTCTCGTGATACATGTATGTAATTATTACACTGTTTTAAAATTATCTATGTTACATGAAAGTAAATAGTATAGTTTGTTTGTGTCGATTCTGGTTAGACGGAGGCTCCCGACCACTATTTTCCAAGTATAATAAGTATATTTCATAAAAATTCTATAAAATATTTTACGAAAAGTAATTTTTAAAAAAACTTATAAGAGTGCGTCCGAGCCGCTTAACAAAAGTGATAACTTATAACATACAGACTGGCGGACGTAACGCGTAAAGTAACGAAGTAGTTTACACTCCCACCCCATAAGAAGTGATCACTTGAAAAATATTGTCTCATAATCGTTTTTAAGCCGTCTAACATCCTTGGTATATAATTCCATCTGTGCACGAACGGGGAAAGAATACAATTTCCTGCGTTGGGGTGGCCCGTCGTAAGAGGCGACAAAACAACCCACAGCCAGGTGGTAGGGCATTCGCCCGACTGGATGGCGACCATCCCTGATCTATAGACTATGTCGCCATAACAACCTTGAGTTGTGTTCCGGCATTGGTGACCAGGTTCCAGTCCAGTTGCAAATGTCCGTAGGCAACCTGCAGCTCGCGAGCCACAGAGGGCCCTGCCCTTCAGGTGTAGAGCGGTAGCTGCGGCTCTCTAGTTATACATCGAGGGCTTCATAACAAATGGGCGTACAGACATAAGCGCAGTATTACACAATGCACAAGATTGTGAATAAAACAAAACTAGTTGATCGTATAAGGCTAAAATCCGGAAACTTCTTAGGTTCACATGCATATTGGTAAGACCTCCTAAATTGTAACATACGTATTTTTTGTAAACAACAAAAATTGTCATTTTTGCGTATGCCCTTATACTTGGCTTTCATTGAGTTTGTTTGCCCAATTGGTTCTGGCATAATATTCTAGTTATTAGAAGGCATAAATAATAGTATTAATATTAGCAGAACAGGCCACTTATACAGGTTACCATCGCTATGACATTTGCAACCAAGGTGCTACAATGCGCTGTCTTCTTTAAGCTGACTGTCATAATGCGAACACAACAAAGTTGTAATGGACATATCTAGAAGTGTAGCATCCAGTCCAATGCCTACACTGCTGATTGTTTTGTCTTACGACAGGCCGCCGCAGAAATTGTTCCTGCACGATAAAATAATTATCTAATAATGTCACATAAATGTTTCTTTTGTTGTTGTGAGAAACATATATGAATAAACATATTTATTTGTTATTATCAAATACCTAATTTATGCAAGTAATATATATTGTTGGCAAGAAAACCAATGTGTCAAAATAAATTTTTGACACTTCCCGACTCAAAAAGTTGCCGACCGCTGCCATAGGCGACGGTGAACGCTTTCCATCGAGTGGGCCGTTTGCCTTTCTGCTGAACTCGTGCAATAAAAAAGAAAATGAATGGATACCGGTGATTTCCATCTCGATCGCGACCGCGGGCAGCCCGTCGACGAACTCGGGCAGGATCTTCCGGAGGGAGGCGACCGGCAGCAGCTCGGTGTTGCCGCGGTCCACGTAGTAGACGCGCGCCGCGCCGCCGCCGGCGCCCGCCTCCTGCTCCATCAGCACGGCCCGGTGCCACGCGCCCGCTGCACGCGACAGTCGACACCCCATAATAAGTAATATCTCAACACACTTGCTCATAAAGTGGCTCTATGGTCACCGCAATGAATCCCCATTGCGGTTCACAAAAAATTACCCTCCGATGTTATATTTTTATTACATAAAATAGGGTATTTTAAGACACTAATTTGGATATTTTTGTATTTGAAGCGTTAGTTATTTCATAATTCGATTTTAAAATTATTTCTCCGATGACGTCATAAGGGACAAGTTTACATAGATCTCTTTGCCTAGAAAACAAAAATAATAAAAGTAATCTGTGCTACTATTTAAATGTCACTGTTATTACTCATTACATATCGTGATCATTTTAGTGTTTTTTGTCGCTAGGCTTATGATTTTTCGTGTTCAACCATTATTATATTCTATAGTCATCGTTAAATTTTTTAAAGTGATCTTTAGGGAAAAATCCATGTTACAGAACTTAAATCAAATAAAGTACAGCTAGAATTTTTTTACACCTGAAGCAGGCAAACAGGTAGACGGCCCACCTGATTGGATTTAGTAAGGTCAAACGCATTTCTTACAAAATACAAGATCGTACGTTTTTTCGAATTTTAACTAGACAGAAATGATTAGGAACACTATTCTTCGAAATGGTTTTTCAAATAGCTAGATTGAAAAAAAGTGGACAATCCCAATTAGGCACAGAATGACTGCCATAATCAAACTGTGAGTAAAAAAATTATAACTCACTAGTAAGTTATAGATTTTTTTAATTTTATTGTTTGAATTGTGAGGCGGGTTCGAAGCAAACAACAAGATATAACTCTTAATGATGTTTATTAGCAGAGGTATAGATAAGGCGCGGGTGTCACAGGCCTCGTGGATCCCGGTCGACTGACTAAGTGCCGATCGACTCGCGCGTCGTAACCTAGGCGTCTTGCCCCGCGTACCCCTTTGCCCCCCCCCCCCCCCCATTCCCAACAGTAGTCGCGGCTAGTGAAGGGCCTCACGCTACAGTTGTTTGTTCTTAAAAAAGTTTTAATTTAAAAAAAAGATCGTGTTCTATAGAACAAATAAATTGATGTTCCTATTGCTTGCTCATTTCATGCAACTTCTTATTTAAAATAGATAATTTTAACTCGTACGTGTTTAACAAATAAAACTTTCAGTCATATAACTTTTTTACTAACTGCACATTTACTAATTGTTTCTCTAAATAAACATTTTATCTACTAAATAAAATGAGTTTTTGTTGTTATTTTATTGACAAGTGTGTTGAAAAACGTCGTATGATACACGTGTGTATTGATGATTACCGTCCTCGGCTCTCTTAAGACCCTCGCCTACGGCTCGAGTCTCAATGGCGCCTCGGCGGTAATAGCCAATGTTACACACTGGTACCATAATGTACTATTTACTCTACTGTAGTCCCGTGGGGCGAGTTATAGTCCGGCCCACGCCTAGAGAGCTCGAAGATGCTGGGGGACGAAGCAGTCCCCCAGCAGTAGAAGTGGCCTCGCGACGCCCACGCCTGCCAGGGCTGCGGAGTGGCTAGGTCATACACCCGTAGCCCTGGCATAAGGCGAAGGACGGAACACCCAGGGGTTTTAGTGGGTATCCTTAACTGGGGAGTGGAAATAGCATGCCACCAGTTCTGACTGGGCATGCCAGTGCCACCCCCGATCTAACGAATCCCGCACACGGATCGCGAATTATCCCCCCCAGGTTCTGTCCTTGTCGCGGTTTAGTCCTCAAACGGATTTTCCCTGATAAAAACTAAAGTAATTTTCATAGTATGCAGTGACGTAAGCCAACTTGATATATGCGGTATTTATTATATTGTTACAACTCTGGTCTAGACAAAAACAAAATCCACCTGCATATCTAAAACAACACACATTTTATTACCCGTCGAGATTTGAAAAAAATAACTTTTTAATTCTTTTATGGTCTTTTATGGTGCCCTAGTCATTTGCTCTTTTTTTATTACTTTATTAACATTACAATTTATACTTATTTATTACTAAATACTTATTTAAGACAAATAATTTTACTCTGTTGGGATTTGTTGGTTAAAGTTGGATGGGGCTGAAAGTTTGGTAGGAACGTGATTGTAGGTAGATTTGGTTTGGAGATTGGGGGTAGGATGGGTGAGAGTTTGTTTTCGTTGTTTATTTTGTGTTTAAAAAACAGCCCATTATTGTATTGTAATCTTTTATGACAGTCATTAGCCAGGTGTGTCGGATTAAGTCGGCTTAGATACGGGGACATTGCAGTTGCGCAGTATAAAACAATGACATGATGGAGGGGGGGGGGCAGTCGAGCGATAAACACGAGCGAAGCAAGACGTGTGCACTACAATCGGGAATCTTTTAGTGAAGGACGTTGCGCGTTTTATTGAACTACGGACCTTCTGCATTACGTTTGGACTTCATCTCGCTGACACATAATCCGTCCCGTCCAAACATTGTGCTAGCTATATGACTTGTTAATATTTGTACTTAAGGTTACCATTTCCAAAATAAATCAGTTCACATCAGGACTCTACAGAGAATAGTACTGCCATCTGAAGTATCATTTAACTCAACCTGTTTGCCGCTTACAAAATGTTATAATAATATAATAATGTTTTATTGACACCACACGAAAATCTATATTTTTCATCTCAAAGAAAAAAATGATGAAATCCACAAAAAAGAACAAAAAAATATCCCTGACAAGCGTATGCATCAAGAGAAGGAGAATACAATTTTTTTATGTAATTACAGAAATACAAATATAGATCTTTCCTCAATAATAAGTTATGTCGTTATTTTAACGGCTGCCCGTTTATTTGTAAACCTTTTTACAGTTTATTTTAACATGCGTCCACGGCCCTATTTAATTTGGACGCGTGCGAGGTTCCTCTGGCAGAAATAGCAATCAAATAAACTCACACTTGGAGTCCTTCGCGATGCACAGCTCTTCAGCGCTGGGCAGATAAGGCTGCCGGCCGATCTCGCTGTTGCAATATTCCGTAATCTGCAATCAAGAGAGAGGTGTAGGATTAAGTGAAAAAGCACAGTGTACAGAAACATATACCTTTGTCAATAAAGGTGATAATCTAATTGGTAATTGGTCATTTAACTAAAGATTTAACGATATAAAGAATGTTGTATATATAGACATAACAATTTAATTTACTTGAAAACAATCAGGATGGCTCGCAAGTGTAAACTCTATGCTCATGAAAATAGAGTTAGAAATATTTTGAAATATTTTAGTTTCCGTTTTTTAAATTTTGTAGCCTAAATATTGTGGCGACCGAGGTTAGAGCTTTCTGACAGCGTAAGTCGGTCTCAAAACTTAGAAAATTCTGGAAGCAAAAGACAAGGACGGGTACATTTTAGGAAGGGATAGACGATGGACAAAAGTTCTAGAATAGAAAGTTCGGTAAGGAAAAGACAGAGACAGATAGACTTTAGCAAATTCTAATTACAAAATTTAAACACAAAGTAAACAAAGGTAATAAACTGCAGGCGTGCATTCACTTTTGTCGGCGTGTAACAATATATTAGATTTTCAAGCACCCGTTAGCGTGACGTGAATTACGGATGGCCCCATTGTCGCGATGTCAGGTGTTGGTAACGCTGCGCGTGGACTTATCGTGGGGGGGTTGGGGCGGGTGTACACTGAACTCACCCTCTGCCTCAGCGTGGAGTACACGTACTCCTTGTGCGGCAGCCCCTTCTGGCAGCCGGCCACCTCACCTACGCCGCCCATCAGCATGCTGCAGTCCAGCACCTCGACCACGCACCCGGCGCTCGGCAGCTCCAGGTGTTGCAGGTCGCTGAACATCAGCCTCTTCGTCTCTGTAATACCTATTCTCTATTAACAGTGTTACGAGTCGAACATCACTTACTCACTTTTTTCGATCTAGCAGTAACGATATTGTTATGAGTTAGCGGGACTCGAATTAAGGGAGTTAATTAGAACTATACGAACACGTATAATACAGGTACAAATAAAACCTAACACAACAAATCCAAACGTAATGCAATAAAATTATTACCGATTGTAGTACACAGATCTCGCTTCGATCGTGGTTGTTGCTTGACTGCATCATCTCTCCCAATCAGGCCATAGTTTTATAACTGCACAAATACAATGTGCCCGCTCGGCAAAGCGGACCGAAATTCCTAGAATCGGCTGGTTTATAGAATCCGTAACACCTGGCTAATGATTACAATACAACACTAGGCAGTATGCCAATAAGTAAAGAAAAGAAGACGACCATAAAAGAATCTCATTAGTTCAAATGACGACGGGTAATAAAATGTGTTTTGTTTCAAATATGCAGGTGGGTTTTGTTTTTGTTGGTACCTGAGTTTGTATTAATATGTTCATTTCTGTCAGTAACATAAAAAATTTAATATTCGATTCGAACGATATTCGCACCCGCTAGTAATTATCAATACACACTCATTGTTACAACTCCCACATTACAAATGTCTTTTCTTCTGTTTCGCATTTTTAGTATAAATATTCTATATATATTTAGATTATATATTACTTTCTCTCTTTCTATACGTCTTGCACACTCACCGACGACGTCGCCGCCCTTCTCCTCCATCTTCTTCCACTCCGGCTTGCACATCTCCTGCAGCTTCGCGTTCACGCACTCGTTGTTCTTCGCCAGGGTGAGCGTCGCCTCGCTCTCACTCGGCGCGGTGGCCGACGAGTTCGGCAGTGTCTGAGAAACGGCCTTAGATTAACAATGTGCACCTTTGGCCGGTTCCTATATCTTAATGTAATTTCCTGCGTTGGAGCGGCCTGTCGTAAGAGGCGACAAAACAACACATAGCCAAGTGGTTGGGGAGTATTTGCCCGTCTGGATGGCTACCACCCCTTGTCTAAAGTATGTCGCCATAGCAACCTTGAGTTATGTTTCGGCATTAGTGACCAGGTTCCAGTCTGCCTTAAGAGTGCAACAGTGCACTTGTACCACCTTTGGTGTTGCAAATGTTCATAGGCGATGGTAACCGCTTTCCATCAAGTGGGCCGTCTACCTGTCTGCTGAACTCCAGCAATAAAAAATATTGTTTGTTTGTTTATTTTTACGAATATATATGTAAAACTAGCGGTTGAGTTTAATTACCTTCTAAGTGAAAATTTCCCCTCCCGTACACCAGTGACGCCTACATCGCATAAGGTGCTGCCTAGCTAGCCGAGCAGAGTGAGCGGAGACCGCGCAAACTTTTCTAATACTTACATTTTTAAACTCGTGATAACTTTTGAATGGAATGTCCGAATTGAATAATACGAAAAGCTATATAATAATAATAAAAAATAATAAAGTAATTTATTTTGATAAGGATCACCGAGATACAAATAAAGAGCCTATTCTAGCGGCGGCATTTTAATTAATTTTTTAAAACAAAAGAACACTTATTGTAGCATAACTATAATAGTTAGACATATGTTGTCGCGATACTATTTGTCAATAATGATGTGTTCTGCAAAGTCGTAGTACATTATTTCATTCTATCATCAATAGTTTTCGCGATTGTAGGTATTTCTTTGCACCTTGCGTTACATTATTGGAGTTTTAGTAAGTATCCCTAATTTCATGAAAATATAATACAGCCTACTTCAACCGGGGGGTAGTGTATCATGCCAACAGTGAAAGAATTTTTCAAATCGGTTCTGTAGTTTCGGAACTTATTCAATGCAAACGAACAATCAAATCTTTCCTCTTTATAATATTAGTACAGAAAACTGAATTAAGCTTACATGCAAGTACAATAAAGCTACTGGCAAGGGTTTGTTTGACACGCGATAAAAGTAACACTCACCAATATGAGCTCCTGGTCCTTGAGCTCGTCCAAGTAGGCCTGCGCCTTCGCCGTGAGCGCGTGGCTCAGCGCTATCTTCACGACGCTCACTTCGGTCGGGACCGTTGTGATGGTCATCTCTTGCGGGCAAGGGTACAGATTCTCCAGCGGCACTATCTCAATGTTGCCTGAAAATATTCAAAGTGTACAGTTAGTTTTGATTTTTGCTTATGGTTATTTTGCGGGTTTTCGAAGTGATAACTTCTTATGGGAGGGTAAACCATTTCGTTACGTAATGCGTTACGGCACCAATCTGTCTGGCTACCCTTTCTCTCACGTATTTTTTTTTTGAGGCGAGGGAAATGCCTAACCGATTTACGCACTCTCTGGGCCGACACTAGGAAACGGCACGCATCCACAGGGGGCGGTAACGCTAGCAATTGTATGCTTTATTTGCGTTCCGTCCGCGATGGATTACACAGAGGAGTGTGGAGACTCCGAGTGATGCCGCACGGGCGAGCAACTTCAATACCCACTAAAAACCCCCCCCTCCCTGTCGACCCTGCGCTTTTGTGTGTTGGAAAGACTGAGATATAGAACATAGTTACGCAACAGTCGATCCAGCGCTAAAGTGCCTGAAGTGTGCCCTGGGAGAACACACTCCACTTCGAGACGGGGGTAGTTGTTAAATCCCTTACTTTACCTAGTAGCTAAGGGACCCCTCGCTCCGGAACCTAACTCAGGGAGGGAAGTAATGCGCCTACTTGCCTCTCCGGGTGCCAGCTGAAGGCCGGCGACCTCGAGAAGAGACCGTAGCACGCGCCGAAGGACTTCGCCCCCTTTCTCTCACGTATACGGCAACGGCAGGCAGGCTCCTCCTCTCTCATTCCAACACACACCGCTAGTCGTATTTCGGTAGTTAGATTAAATAATGATACAATAATATACATACACAAAATTTTAATGTGCACATTTAAGAATTGTAATTATTAATAAATAGCCTTTCCTTACATTATCATATTAATATACACATAATTGAAGTAATAACCTAAGCTTTTCTCAATTTTAACAATTTCAATATTGAATAGTTCAACTTAAGATTAGTTTAAGTTATCACTTCTGTCGGGCGTCCCGAGATGCACACGTTTCTTATGTGTGTGGTGCTTCGATCATGTTACCCTGTCGAGTGAGGGTAAGCCCATGGCTCCAGCGAAGCGGAAGCTGGGCTCCACTACTGGATGGGAGTGCAAAATAAGACGACGTGTGTTGTACTCTAGACATAATTATTGCTTAATTAATAAAAAAAGTACCCAGATCTATTAGCGATAATAACATAGATTTGTTTACAAAGAAGCTACAACACATATTATCCGAAAAGTGCTATTACGACGTTAAAAGATTCCTTGATGACCAATTTTAAATTAAATTTGACATAATATAATATATACCTAGAAAATTTTTATTACTCTGGTATTTTTACATTTTTGACATTGTATTCTATATGAAATAAGTCAGCACTTGATATATTATCTACAATTACTGTATAATTCTAGAAAAAAAATATCTGTGGATTGAGTGGGCTACAATCCTTTTTTAACTAACCATGTTTTTGAGTATATAAATCATTTCATTTCATTTAACTAAATCTAATTACAAAAGTGGCCGAATACCGAGATAAACCGAATATGGATGGATTGTATTGTTAAATATTAATCTGGCAACCATGTCATTAATTAAAAAGTAAAAGACAGTTGTCAATGGTCGGTCAATGTTTTATTTATGTTCATTTTGTGAAGTTACCACGATCTCACTGTGTATATTATATCAAATGTATAAAACCACCAATAATTTTCTGCACCATCTATTTCGCCTGATTTAAATTTTTCTCATTTAGATATCCTGTAAGAGATCGCTTTGAGCGATAAGGCCGCCTATTGTCTCGCCTAGAAAATATTGTAAATATGGTCCGTTTCTGTAATTCAATAGTTTGGTTTGCAATAAAGTGTTATCTATCAAATTAATACTCAATGTGCATTACAAATAAAATCTTGTATTAGAACAAATAGAGCACCGCACTCACCGTACTCGATGTACTCGAGGAGGTACTTGTTCTGCTTGACGTTGGTGCGCTTGACGAGCGCGCGGTAGTGCAGCCCGTCCGCGTACCTCGCCACCACCGTGCTGCCCTTCACCGGCGCCTCCCGCAGCGCGGTCGCTGGCGGACGGACATATTCTTATTACGACAATTAAATTATAAATTATAACAACACACAAAGTCACAAACGCACAATCAAAAACAACACAACTTATACACTTACTCACACTGTTGGCGCCATTAACACCGCGAAATTAAAAATAAATAAACAAAGTAAATATCCTCCCATTGTCCTCTCCCTCTCTTCCCTATCCGCAACACCACACGCGTGAACGAGACGTACAATGCGAGGAAACTATCTATGGCGCTGCACTTCCGCCTTGTGTCAAGATGTCAGTATTGCTGTGCAACCGCTAGTGTATACATTACCGTGACCGAAAGAATACAAGTTAAAAGAAGAGAATCAGCAACCCCAGCAAGTCAAGTGAGCGTTCCCTTTTTTCTCCTTCATCTCTCCTATAACGCATCACCACACACCAACGCGCAATACCAATGCATTGCATTACACGCACAATTCACAAACAAACCAAGACACAGAGAGCCTAAAAATTAGTAACCTAGGCACAGAAAGAAAAAACAGCATACATGGCACTAGTTAAGATAATATATAGGTGTAGACATAAGGCACACACTGCACATGCACTTTCTTACAACACCAGCACATAACAGATACACTCTACATTAGTATAAGTCAAGTATTAAAATTAGAAAAAAAAAATATATAAGTTATTCTTAAGGTACATACACAACACAACACAAAAATTATAAAATTAATGTCACACATAATAACACAAACAATAAGCGTGTATAAATTCAAAAAATAACAATAATTAAGTTGTAAAAAGGGTACGGAACTAGAGTCCGTAGACTAGTTAATTTAAAAAAAAATTTGAAGTGATACTTTTTCATCGGCGTGGGGAAAAAATTTAACGTCACATTTTTCGGTTACACGCCATCTTGTTTTCTTGCCTAATACTTCTATTAGTTCTAATACTTGGGTGTGATCGTGGTATTTATTTTTCTAAGTTATTTAGAGTTAATCTCAGTTTTTGATTGTATTTTTCAACACGGTCGGTTTAATAAATAAAACCTTTCGACCGTGGTAGGGGCTTTGTTTATTTAACCAATTTCTGTAAAGTTGCATATAGTAGATCATTTTTCGAAAAATAAGGTCAGTAAGAATTGAAGACGTGAGTGGATGAAGGTGATATGTCGCATATTCGGATTTTTGCGTAGATGAAAGTTATAAGTCGATACCAAATGACTACAGACCTTAGACCAGAGATATAAGGCATATTTTAAAAAAATAAACAGTTGAAAAAGGTGTAAGTTCAGTTTAAAACAAAAGTAGAACTTTTTTAGGGATGGAAGGTACACCGCTGATATAGAAAGAAGAGTGAATTTGGGGAATAGTGAGTGTGAATGGAGCGTTAGGTAAACTTCTAGGCGCTAAGAACCTCAGCCAGAAGGCCCAGCTTGCCATACACAACGCGGTGCTGGTACCTACGCTCACGTATGGAAGCGAGAGTTGGGTATGGAATAGAGAGCATGAAAGTAGAGTAAACGCGGTCGAGATGCGAGCACTGTAAAAAAGAGAGTTGGTCTGAAAGAGAGTGTCGGGGTGAAGGTAAGGAAAGGAATGCTCGGGTGGTTCGGGCATGTGGAAAGAATGTATGATGAAAGAATGACTAAACAGATATACAATGCAAAAGTGGATGGATGCAGAAGTCGCGGAAGGCCACGACACACCTTCCATGATCAAATTGATCGTGTACTAGCAGAAGGTGACGTCAGGAGCCTTAATAACAGACGAGCGTGCATGACAAGACCTATGAATGTCAAAGAAGCAAGTGAGTTGTGTAAGAATAAACCTGTATGGCACTCTGTTGTTCGTGCCTACCCCGCAAGGGACGTGGCGTGAAGTTATGTATGTATTAATTTTAGTTAAAAATGTATTAAAATGCTTTTTAAATTTCTCGCGCTACATATTATTGTGATTTTTTAAACGCGATTGTCATACAAAACAATTCCCGAGCAATTTAATAAATTGTTCATAATTATTTGTCCAGCTTCAGTACTATTTGAAAGTGTTACTTTGGTAAAATAAATATAATGTGAAAAAAATAGTTAGCGATTTTATTCTTTATAGGAACATAGGCTTCGGAAAGCCACGTTGCTCTATTAATGTGGCTATTTTATAACATTACTAGTTGCTTCTCAGAAGTTACACATCTCTGTGTATGACACAATTTAAACAAAAATAAATTATATAGTTTCAAATCGTTCTTAATTATATGACCACCACTAGTATACTCTGTCGCCTTCGTAAACACAACAGCGTATAAGTTAGAACACGCACGGCTTGCTAATACATATAATACATACAATACATACGCATTGATAACACCGCACGGCTTACAACTGTGGCAAAAAGTGTCGTTACAACTTTTGGTCTTAATTTTTTCCTTCTAGCCCCGTTTCGCAACGCGCGATAAGGTACTCCGTTCCAAAAATTGTCCATCATACCGCTGGTGCCGAAGACGGCGACGTCCTGCACGATGCCGTCGAAGCGCCGCTGCGAGTCGGCGTCGGCGGGCCGCACGAGCACGCGCTCCGCCGCCGCCGCCTCCACGAGCAGCACGCGCGCGCCCTGCCGCACGCCCGGCCGCGGCACCTCCGGGATCAAAGACGCCTGCGCTGCTGCGACGATTTCAAAAAAAAACAAGACATGTGACAAGTGGCAAAACGAATCGCAACGGACAAGTGGCAACAAACACAAAATCAAAATGTGTGCCGAGCGAGGCACATAGTGGAAGTGAAACCGCAACGGACATGTGGTAAAACGAATCACAACAAAATTTAAACTTCAAGATTTACGGGCAGATTGTTAATGTGCTTGTCCAATTTGAAAACCTGCCCAATTAAATTTCTTGCAACGCCCCCTAAAAAGCTTCCTTTTAATGAAAAAACACTGGGATATTTTTTATAATTTTTTCAAGTCAAGACATCAGGTGCCTCAAGACGATTCAAGTTAAAACTAAAAATATAAGAAAAATTGAAAGATAAGCTTGAATCACGAAGAATTTTAAACTTTTTCTGAAACTATAATTTGAAATTCATCAATGAGAATGATAATACGGAAGGTATTTCATTGTTAAAACTTTTCCAATCTTAAAATAATTATTACTTCTAAGTATGAAGAAGTTTCCTGAAAAAACATGATATTACCCAAAAATTAACTTGAATCGTTTTGAGGCACGTCTTGTCTTGACTTGAAAAAATTATTTAAAAAATCCCAGTGCTTTTTCATTAAAAGGAAAGCTTTTTAGGGGGCGTCGCAAGAAATTTAATTTTTAACAACCACCCTAATATATATATATATATATATATATATATATACAGAGAAGGAATACAATTTCCTGCGTTGGGGCGGGCTGTCGTTCATCTGCCCCCCGCAATACGAAGTGGGGTGTGTTCTCCGAGGGCACACTCCAGGCACTTTATTGCGCTGGATCGACTGTTGCGTAACTATGTTCTATATCTCAGTCCTTCCAACACAAACAAAAGCGCAGGGCCGACAGGGAGGAGGGGGTTTTTAGTGGGTATTGAGGTTGCTCGCCCGTGCGGCATCACTCGGAGTCTCCACACTATTCTGTGACGTCGATCGCGGACGGAGCACTGCCAAGAGCATACTATTGCTGCAGTGTTATCGCCCCCGACCGACGCGTGCCGTCCCCCTAGCATCGGCCCAGATTGTGCGTAAATCGGTAAAGCATATTCCCTAGCCTCAAAAAAAAAGAGGCGACAAAACAACCACCAGCCAGGTGGTAAGGCATATTCCAGACTGGACGGCTACCACCCCTGGTCTAAAGTATGTCGCCATAACAACCTTGAGTTGTGTTCCGGCATTAGTGACCAGGTTCCAGTCTCCCTCAAGAGAGCAGCAGCGCATTTCTAGTACCACTGGTGGTGCACGTGCGCGTTGTGAAAATTAAAACACTCCCAAGGATGGATCAATCATTCAGCTTATTCATCCTCGTAATATGAAACTCCTTGGAGGATTTCTCAAATATTTTTATTGAAAATTTAAAAAAAAACGTTAAGAATATGCACGGCCTATACAGTGGACTATACGGAAAACAGGCCCTTAGGTGAGGGTTACCTATTTTACCGCACATTCCGTTGAATGGTGAGTAATTTTTAACTTTAGGACAATATACGCAGGCTTCGTAAGCTGCATTTTTTGATCAAATGTGTGGAAAAGTAACATATAGCAGCAGCTAGTGCGATACATAACGGGACAGACAATACGAGAGCGAGATAGAACAACTATCAATATCGCGCTCCCGCGTAAGGGTGCCTTTCCACCAGAGATGTGCTATGCAGCTATGCTGCGAAGATGTGATATCTACGCTACGAAAATATGTGACCGTTTCTACCAGTACTAAGCTATGTGCACCAATGAATACGATTGGTGGATATCCATAGCATTCATCCATAGCAACGTAGCATAGCACATCTCTGGTGGTAAAGCACCCTTAACCTAGCCAGTTATTCATTGACCGCTGCAATTACTAAATGTATTCAACTCCAATATCAGTATTAACAAAAGTAAAGGTTATTATAACAAACTCACTGCCATTAGTTTTCGGTTGGGGATATTCGACTTCTGGCAGCCATCTTGCGACTTCGCCGGTTCCAACCGAGACGCCGCTCTCTACGTCCTCCATAGACAACGTATATCCATCATTGGTCTTCGACACTATGGTGCACTTCAGATTTTGGCCAACCTGAGAAACATTTTTATATTTATACACAATCCAACCTTGCATTTATTATTATAAATACTGTATAGTGAAACTGTTTTTAATATGAGTACTGTGTGAGACGTCATTAAAACACGGGCTTGCGGAACTGACTCGTTTAATGTAACCTAACGTTGGCAGCAAAAATGGCGGCGTTTTTAAAGTGTCGAGACACTACACTGTGAATATGCCAGCTTTAATATTTTCTTAAGTTTTCGCGACCTGTACACAGGCAACTGAAAAGCGGCCGAAACGTCGGATAAACCTAAATAAAATAAATTACCGCGCTTAAAACCGTTAAAACGTAGTTTTATTATGCCAGCTTTAATTAGCCGACCTGTAACGAGGATGTATAACTGATAAGCCAATACATTTTATTATAAACTAGGACAGGATTGAAATTCCCGCGGGATATCCGGAAAAAAAGTATTAATCAGAATTTAAAAACGTATGCGTCTCGGGACACCCGACAGAAGAGATAACTTCATATGCGTATGCGTGAGAGAAGGGGAAACCAGACTGATTGGCAACGTAACGCGTTATGTAACGAGGCGGTTTACCCTCCCATAAGAAGTTATCACTTCAAAAAATCACTTTTCACATGAAACATTGGCCAGTGGCAAAATTTGGAAAATCACCATTGCCCAGCAGTGGGCAAGCAACATAAGGGCATGGAAAAGTTCACGAGACAAACTGTTATATCACATTATAGGTCTTAAAATATAAATATATTTTTTTTACTAAAACGAGGGCTTCATAACAAATGGGCGTATACGCAAAAATGCATTTTTTTTTGCTGTTTACTCAAATCTATGCACGATACAATTTAGAAAGTCTTATCGGTATGCAAGTGTACCTAGATAGACGGGTATTCCGAATTTCAGCTTTATACAATCAACTATTATATGCGCGCGAGTTCATGTCCATCGGGGTCGAAGGCCTAAAAGAACAGAAGTCTAGAATTCAAACAGAAGCAAAAAAAGGATCTCTTAATAATCGGTAGTTATTATTAGGTCACAGCACTACTGCATTCCTCGGGATGTACTATTGTTTTATTCACAATTTTGTCTCTCGAGTAAAACTGCACTTCTGTCCGTACACCCATTTGCTACGAAGCCTTCGATATCTTAAAGCACTCACCGTAACGCCGTTGGCGTCCAGAACGCAGCAGAACTCGGGCGCCGCGCTGTACTGGTCGGCGAGCTTCCTGCACCTGTCGCTCGGCGTCAGCGCCACCACCTTGCTGCTGTCCAGCAGCGCGGCCAGCGCCGGTGTCAGACACCGCGCCCTGTACCAGCCGCTGTCCTCGGGGTTGAAGTACGAGAACGTCTCGCCCGGTGTCACGCTGCCAGAGCGACATATTCATTTACACACACATTGTATCAATGTAACAAAAATAATCGAGCATTAGCACCAACACCTAATACAGGTTATTACCTAGTGTAATAACTGTTCATCCCTATATCTGGACAATTGTCTCCAGAGATTAAGATTGATGGATGTTGGGGTGAGGATGGGTGATGCCGTGCTTTTACCCGTATCGTCATCAGAACTTCAAACACTAGTCACAATGATGAAAGATGACTGTCAGGCGAG
Source organism: Dendrolimus punctatus (assembly GCA_012273795.1). Taxonomy (NCBI): domain Eukaryota; kingdom Metazoa; phylum Arthropoda; class Insecta; order Lepidoptera; family Lasiocampidae; genus Dendrolimus; species Dendrolimus punctatus. The sequence continues at coordinate 4,781,650 of CM022556.1, forward strand.
AGGCTTACATTTAAATACGAAGAAAACAAAGGTTATGGTGTTTGAAAGAGAAGAAACCAGAATGAATGCAAGTATAATGGTCGATGATGTTATGCTGGAACAAGTGAATGAGTTTGTATATCTTGGATGTGCTTTTAGCAGGGATGGAGAAGGTACACCGCTGACATAGAAAGAAGAGTAAATTTGGGGAATAGTGTGAATGGAGCGTTAGGTAAACTTCTAGGCGCTAAGAACCTCAGCCAGAAGGCCCAGCTTACCATACACAACGCGGTTCTGGTACCCACGCTCACGTTTGGAAGCGAGAGTTGGGTATGGAATAGAGAGCATGAAAGTAGAGTAAACGCGGTCGAGATGCGAGCACTGCGCAAAATCTGCGGAGTGTTCGTAATACCGAAGTAAGAAAGAGAGTTGGTCTGAAAGAGAGTGTCGGGGTGAAGGTAAGGAAAGGAATGCTCCGGTAGTTCGGGCATGTGGAAGGAATGTATAATGGAAGAATCACTAAACAGATATACAATGCAAAAGCGGATGGATGCAGAAGTCGCGGAAGGCCACGACACACCTTCCATGATCAAATTGATCGTGTACTAGCAGAAGGTGATGTTAGGAGCCTTAATAACAGACGAGCGTGCATGACCAGACCTATGAATGTCAAAGAAGCAAGTGAGGTGTGTAAGAATAAGCCTGAATGGCGCTCTGTTGTTCGTGCCTACCCGCAAGGGACCTGGCGTGAAGTTACGTATGTATGTATGTGTAATAACTGTATTATTGAGTAGCATAGTTGTTCCTGTCGTGTTTCTTTTAAAGGTAATAATTAGCGTTGTTGTGTTAGCCTCTTATTTATGAAAAATACAATCGGCCACTTCCTTAATTGAATAGTATGTTATATTTATTATTTATTCTCTAGAGTTGTTGTCTGTAATTTACAATAATAATTGTTACAATATGTATCCTTTGTATAACGTGATAATTGAAGACATGAGTGGATGAAGGCGATAAGTCGCATAATTGCAATTCTGAGTAAATCAAGATAAAAGTTTTACTTTTATTTTAAACTGAACTGAACTTAACACCTTTTCAACTCTTTATTTTTTTTAAATATGCCTTATGTCTATGGTCTAAGGTCTGTAGTCATTTGGTATCGACTTATAACCTTCATCTATGCAAAAAAAGCAAAAAACCGATGCGACATATCACCTTCATCCACTTACGTCTTCAATTCAAAATGTCTCAAATGTATATAAACAGTAATATTTTCTGAAGTTTTCGCGACTTGTACACATAATAAAACTACGTTTTAACGGTTTTAAGCGCGGTAATTTATTTTATTTAGGTTTATCCGACGTTTCGGCCGCTTTTCAGTTGCCGTGGTCACGGAAGACAAAGATGACATTTGTCAAACGTGTATTGTCAAAGTTTTTATTCAGCCTACCGCCAACTTGTTCATTTTAATTATTTAGTTTTAATTTTGTTTATGGATATTATTTACTCTATGGGAGCCTAATCTAATTTACCACCGCTTCACAACATGTTGTGGCTTGAAGAGAAGAAGCGGCGCAAGAAACTCTTCAGCAAACATGCCTAGTTCTAAAAATTTTTTATATAATATTAAAATGAGTGGAAGGAAAAATAAATAAAATAAATTACCGCGCTTAAAACCGTTAAAACGTAGTTTTATTATGTATATAAACAGTATTCATGACATTTCATATTTATGTTGGCAGACGCGATAGATCTGTACTGTGTTATCTTTGTTTTATTACATGTAAAACTAAGTAAAATGTGTAATATAATATCTCGTATTGGAATTTCCAAATAGTAATGTATTCAATTCTTTTCATTCATAACACTTCATTTAAAATAGTTCATCAATGACTTCAATCCACCATAGGTTGTGCCAATTGCTAAGTTTTTTTTTTTTTTTATTGCAGGAGATCAGCAGACAGGCAGACGGCCCACTTGATGGACAGCGGTTACCATCGCCTATGGACATTTGCAACACCAAAGGTGCTACGAATGTGCTGCTGCTCTCTTTAGGGAGCCTGGAACCTGGTCACTAATGCCGGAACACAACACAAGGTTGTTATGGCGGCATACTCTAGACCAGGGGTGGTCGCCATCCAGTCGGGCAAATGCTCTACCACCTGGCTGTGGGTTGTTTTGTCGCCTCTTACGACAGGCCGCCGGGCCGCAAGAAATTGTATTATTTCTCCGTTCCTGCACGGATAAAAAGTATAAGTATCATAAACTGTTGAATTGTTGGAGGAATGGCGAGATGTTCTAAAAATGTTTGTCGAGCGAGAAGAATAGTACACAATGTGTCTTAAAACCGTAAGGTTCTCTGAATAAAAAGTATTGTAACCAGTTGTTGCTCTTTTACTACTATAAACCCTTCTGAGTTGTTGCAAGATTACACTAGTTTTAGGTATTGAAGCATACATTAGTTTTAGGGCAAACTTTAATGTCTTTTCTACTGTTACTTTTTACACGTTTTTTTTACTAAATAAATTCTTATTCTTTTCATCCGGATAATCGGATAGATTTATGCAAAAAACTTTAGGCGGTAGCTTTACTTGAACTAGTGGTCGTCCGTACTTTCAATTCGACGATAACAATTTGTTGTTAAAGACTATACTTCTATAATCACAGATTTCGCCAAGGCAACAATAAACAAAAGAGCATATATACGTGTGTGTATCAAATACAAGGTAATGTTTTTTTTATTCATTGATGTATTTTTATTTTTTTAAAGGGGCACAAAGTATTTCTTCATGTATTAATAATATTGTTACATACCGAGAAAGAACGCCCACGTGGCTGTCGTAAAATGCAGTTTATTGCCTTTCCTGCATTCGGAGTTCTTTTGTTTACTTCGTGTTTAAAATCTAAAAACATCCTATTGTTATCGTTCTTACTTTATGGCTATTAGTGTCGAATTGATCCTTTTTTTATTGCATTGCGTCGGTATAATACAATGCCCGAACGGAGGGGTGGGGCAGTCAAGCGACGACTGCAATACTAGCGAGACGTGTGCAGTACTTTCGATTAGCGATATACTATCGGACTTCGCGTGTTGAATTGCATCGAATTGTGCAGTGTGAACTGGTTGCAACCAGTTTTGTTTGTACCTGTTTTATACATGTATGTACAGTTCTAATAAACTATAGTAATTCCAACGGCATTTTTTTAAATTCTTGTCCTATAGCTCGTAACAATATATAGATGACATTAAAAAATACTTAGATATTATTATAGGTAAGTCGGGGTAGGGTAGACTGTCAGCCTGCCATAAGTGATATTTACAACGGGACGAGACTTACCTATATTCAGCATTGTCAGCTTCGCAATCCACGACGTAATCTTCGCACAGCTTCTGGTAGTCGGTTTCGTATTTGTCATGCATCGAGAGGCACACGTAACCGGACCTCGGGGTCCGGCATTGGGACGCCGGGGTGTCGACCGACAGCAGGACTACATCACCGATAGACAGGGTCTCAATTAGGTAGCTGAAACATAAACAAAACTTCTTTACCTTTCAAACCGATTGTTAAATCGTCATGTGATTTTTTTTATCCCGAGTTTAACGGACAGGGAGACGGTCCACCTGATGGAAAGCGGTTACCATCGCCAATGGACATTTGGGGCTCATTCATTAATTATGTAAGGCTCCCAAATTTTTATAATCTATATATATAAACGAAAGTCATGTTAGTTACACTATTTATAACTCAAGAAGGCTGTACCGATTTGGCTGAAAATTGGTGGGGAGGTAGTTCAGAACCAGGAGATGGACATAGCATACTTTTTATCCCGTTGGAACCAGAGGGCGAGATCGGGTTCAAGAATCCTCCTAATCACCTGGACCGATTTTGTTTTTGTGTTTGAGTGGGTTCCCGGATGGTTTAAATCCACAATTGGAACCGGTAGGTGGCGCTGGGATCGGGTTCTAGAACTTCTAGGTTTTTATTTTTCACAGCAGCACAAAGTCTGCCGGGGCCCACTAGTATTATATAAAAACTAGCTGATGCCCACGACTTCGTCCGCGTTGTGTTTATTATTCCTTCAATTCAAATTTCATAGAACGTAGAATACTAATGTTTCTTTGTAGACGACATTCAACGACATCGTAAATGTATTACGATACCGACAATACTTAATTAGGTGCATAAGTTGTATAATAAGCTGTTTAAGTAATTCATCTTTTTGTAATTATCCCACGGGAACTCTTGAATTTTTCGGGATCAAAACTATCCTATATGTTGCCCAGGGATATAAGCTACCACCATACAAAATTTCATTTAAATCGGTCTAGTCGTTTCGCAGATTAGCTGGCACAAACAGAGAAACAAAACAAAAATTTGAAAAAAAATCTAAATTAGTTCTATTTCACTTCTTACATCCCCCTGACTCGGTTCTTTATCATTTTTTTTTCATTGTACAAAAACTCGACCTCAATTCTATTATATGCATAGATAATCTATACGAAAAGAGATTAAATCTTACGCAAGAGGGCAGGGGGCTTAAGTTTTATGTATCCTTACATTAAGGGTTAAGAGGGAGTCAAAATCATCTTACGTAATTAACGAATGGCCCTTTGCAACACCAAAGGTAAGACAACTGCGATACTACTCTCCAAACGGACACTGAAGCCTAGCCACTAATGGCGGAATCATTGCATATTACCCACAACATGGGGATATGCAATGTATTGTTGTTGTGTGCTGCTTTTTGAAGTGATAACTTCTTATGGGAGGGAAAAACCGCTTCGTTACGTAACGCGTTACGGCGCCACTCTGTCTAGCTTCCCTTTCACTCACCTTAGATTAGTTTAAGTTATCAATTCTGTCCGGCGTCCGAGACGCACACCATCTTTTTTTTAATAAACGTGGCTTTGTATGGCTTGTTTGTGTTCAGTAACCACCAATCATTCGTGATATAGTAATTTTATATATTTTTTAATACATAAACAAACGACACAAGCTGTATACTCCCAAACTCAGCATATTACGCCTATTTATGAATAATATACAAGGGACAACTCTGGGCTAATTTCAGACACCCAGAGCAGATTAACATCATTGACTCTAATTATCTTATATTTTTGTTTTTTTACTTTCAACGTTGACCATTTTGATGAATTTTTTGCTTATCGTATCTATGAAATCGCCACATCTATTTTCATCTAATGTTAGTACCTAATTATTTAGACATTTTATTCTATTTTTATGATACAAATACAAAATACATACAAAAATTACGATCAAATTTAAACGATTGACCTATTTCGGAACCAAAAGATACTTGGCTGATGGAGATTTCTTTACAGGAGTAACATCAACAACGCTTAGTGCCTGTTGACTTCCTTCACCTCAACCTTCGGCTTGACTGGTTCCAAACTCTGCTTGGCTGATTCGAAACTCTGTTCGGCTGATTCAACACTCTTTTTGGCTGGTTCGAAACTCTGCTTGGCTGGTTCAACACTCTTCTTGGCTGGTTCATATTGCTGGGGTTTTACTGGTTCCTTAGGGGTATGGAGAGGTTTTTTCGCTTGGTGCGCTGGCGAAGACTGTTGGGCTTGCTGGGGTGCTTGTTTCTTTGAATCTGTAGTTATAAGTGTATCGTGAGAATTCTGTACAAATTTGGAAAAAATTCAAACGGCATCAAACTCATCATGTTTATTGATTTATTATTATTCTATGTGTTATATATATATTTAGTGATTCCACAATTACCAAGTTATTCTTTTCAAATGTATAAAACGTGAAGTTGTGAACTGCAGAGTATGGAACTGAATGAACAGAACCTGAATGTCATGAATTATTATGCTCTTACATACATACATACATAACTTCACGCCAGGTCCCTTGCGATGTAGACACAAACAACAGAGCGTCATTCAGTCTTATTCTTACACATATCACTTGCTTCTTTGACATTCATATGCCCTTGCTCAATTTTTACTTGGTAGAGCCAGGTAGAAATCATTGCCTTGTGTACGAGTATTACATATAATGGTCCAAGATCCCAGTCACCCCAGACTTGCGTGATTTTAGGAAAGATGAAAATTTTAGGATCGGTAGTTTAACATAAACTTAGAAAGGAATGGATAATCGCTAAGCTGAAAGCGGGGCCGTTTTTCGGGTAGCAGGTATCAAAGGTGGAAAAAGCCATGCTTACTTATGTCTAAGTAGCAAGGCTAGTTTTTACAAATGTCATAGATGATATTGTTTTACTTTGCGTTTGACCACTGTCTCACCTGATGTCGAGTGATGACGCAGTCTAGGATGGAGCACGCTCACCTAGGAGATACCTGTTCACTCGTCACTTGAAAACTTCAAAATTGTACTTGTCAGGAAAAAGAGACTCCGGAAAATGATTCCACTAAACCGCATCGCGCACCAGAAGAGTCGAAGCGAAACGCTTGGTTCTGGTGTTTCCACCATTTAACGGTGGCGCGAACCGGTGCGCCTGGTTGTCCGATGGTGAAAAGGAGATGGAGGAATTAGCTCGTGCAATGCTATGGAACACTCCCCGAAATGTATCCGATAGAAGACAGTCAGCCCCGCGACCTTTTGTCTGTGTTTTAGACGGCTGAAGTCGAGCATAAAAAAGACGATCACTGTTTTATAGACCCAACTGAATTATCCGTGCTCCTGCAGAAATAATACAATTTCCTGCGTTAGGGCGGCCTGTCGTAAGAGGCGACGAATCAACCCACAGCCAGTTGGTAGGGTATTTGCCCGACTGGATGGCTACCACCCCTGGTCTAGAGTATGTTGCCATAACAACCTTGAGTTGTGTTCCGGCATTAGTGGCCAGGTTCCAGTCTCCCTTAAGAGAGCAGCAGCGCAGCACCTTTGATGTTGCAAAAGCCTAAAGGCGAAGGTAGCCGCTTTCCTTCAAGTGGGCCGTCTGCATGTCTGCTGAACTCCTGCAATAAAAAAATAAAAAACTGACCTCCTTTCTTACTATCCCAATCCTCATCCTGATCCTGGGCATCGTTATCCTGCCTTCGGTTGCCTTCGCCTTGAGGACGCCTTTGGTTGGTGTTGAAGCCGCTCCTTGGCCTGAAGTTCTTCGGCTTCGCCTGGTTCGGGGGCTTGTGATCCGGCGGCATGAACCTCTAGAATACAAGATTTTTAGGGAACAATAGAAAAGATAGATAACACCATTTCTCATTAAACAAACAATTACAAAAATATTTTTTTAAAAGGTCTTTAAATACAGTGGGGGGATTGTTCACAAAAAAATACCCTATGATTTTATATTTTTATTACGTAAAATAGGGTATTTTAAGATACTAATTTGAATATTTTTGTATTTTAAGCGTTAGGTTTTTTATAATTTGATTTTAAAACGATTTCTCCGATGACGTCATAAGGGACAAGTTTACATTGATCTCTTTGCCTAGAAAACAAAATAATAAAAGTAAATTTTGTCTATATATAATCATAGTAATCTGTGCTACTTATTTAAATGTCACTGTCATTACTCATTACGTATCGTGATCATTTTAGTGTTTTTTGTCGCTAGGCTCATAATTTTTCGTGTTCAACCATTATTATTTTCTAAAGTTGTCGTTAATTTTTTTAAGTGGTCTTTAGGGAAAATGCATGTAATAGAACTTAAATCAAATAATGTACAGCTAGAATTTTTTTACACCTGAAGCAGGCAAACAGGCCCACCGGCCCACCTGATTGGATTTAGTAAGGTCAAATAAAGGTCAAACGCATTTCTTACAAAATACAAGAAGATCGTACGTTTTTTGAAATTTTAACTAGACAGAAATGATTAGGGACACTATTCCTCGAAATGGTTTTTCAAATAGCTAGATTGAAAAAAGTGCACAATCTCAATTGTCACGCGATATACACATACGTGCAAAATTTCAGCTCAATCGGAAACCGGGAAGTCTATCAAATTTAACTTGAAAGGTTCCGTTACATACTAACATACATACGTATGAAGCTAATAAAAGCGTATTAACAAGCTATTGTGTGGATCGTATTCGTTTATGACCGTTCGCAGGAATAATTAAGCAGTTACAGATTACGTTTTCTTGGAAAATGCAGTCCACGCGGTCGAGTGTTGTATTGTACAGCTTAGTATATGTAAGGGGTTGTCCTACATCGAATGCTAATGATAGAGGTTTTCTTGATGTAATTGTTTATTGATAAAATTATAATAATGGAATGATGGTGATTATGCTTAGATCAATGGCTGTTTTGCCGACTGACGGAGTACGGTGCTAAATGAGTACTGACTTAAATATATTAAGTTAAAATGCACGTGTCGGCGTAAACCGCTGACACGGTAATGTACGGCTGTTGCTAGCCCGTACAGTATAAAAACAATACTCGAACGGAGGGGTGAGTCAGTCAAGCGACGATTACGATGCGAGCAAGACGTGTGTACATTCGATAAACTATGACGGACTTTGCGCGTGTTATTGAATCGTGCAATTAGTATTGGTTATGTCCAGTTATATTTGTACCTGTGTAATACGTGTTTGTATAGTTCTAATAAATTCTATAGTAATTCCAACGGCGTTTTAATTCGAGTCCCGCAATCGTAACAGTAGTATAAGTAAGGTTAATTACTGTAGGCTATAGTGAAATACATTACATGATCAATCGAATGAGAGGAGGATTTATTAACAAAACTCTAGGAACCCGATGTGTATGTGTTGTATATGGTTGATATAAATTTCACTCACATGCCTAGCCTTGTCCAAGCCGGCGTCTTCGTCGCGCCTCGGATTATCCGCCCGAGAGACGTTGGCCAATGGCGAACGGGGACGACGCAGAGGCTGAACCACCGGAACCCTAGACAAAAATTAATAAAGTAATAAAAACACTGTGAAGAATGCGCGTAGCGGAATTTCTTCGCCGACAAAGAAAAATTCAATTAAAATAAAAACGATTTTCTGCCCTACGGTTTGGTTTTGTTGTATTCGGCTACACTTGTAAGAACTGTGAAGTACGTGTGTGTACTTCTAATAGTTTGTGATAATTCCAAAGGCATTTTCGAATTCATATCCCACAAATTCCTTACAAATTAGAAACAATAATATACTTACGTCGATTGAAACTCGCTATAATCATTAGTGTCTACTCCATGGGATAATCTGTAATAAAAAGAACATATATATTTAAAAACGGAGAGGGTATCCATTGATTACGTGAGGTGTTTTTGGCGATTCTCTGACTCTACCTCCCCCCCACGGTGAGATATCGTGAAATTCAGCCTCCGCCTTTTCCTTACCCCTCGGTCCCCCAACCTCACATGAGTTTCGCTCTCAAGAGTAACTTATTAGAACCACAATGACAAAGCGATGTTCAGTAAAATCATCTGCTCCGTCAACCTTGTGCTGATTTAGCCACTCTTAGCCGAATTAACTTATTCCGACAAAGTTTCTACTAAAGCCATAGCTTTCATTCTTATTTTAAGTGCTACTTTCAACGCGACAACCCAGTATTAGGCACTTAACGCCTATCCAAATGGCGGTGGTATAATTGCTGGATGGATACGAAGGGGGACTAACCTGGGTGCCTCTGAGCTGTACTAACTATGCGTGCTGATCTCCAAGTCTCACGCCTTGCAGCGAATCTTCTGGTTTGTCTCCTTGCGGCCTTCGATATCATATCGAGGGTTTCATAACATATAGGCATATTTGCAAAACAGCCTTATTTTTGTTGTTTACTAAAAACTATGCATGTAACAATTTAGAAAGTTTTAACAGTATGCAAGTGTACCTAAAAAGAAGGGTGTTCCAAATTTCAGTCTTATATAATAACGAGTTTTGTTTTATTCGCAATTTTTTCCCTTGGGTAAAATTGCACATATGTCTGTACGCCCATTTGTTATGAAGCCTCAGTATATATACACACGCGGCGCGGTATAACTGCACTTGTAGGCAAGTTGTGGCGGAAAATTACGAGGGTCGACAGCAGATTGACTCGTTAAGGCGAGTAGTATTACAACGGTTACTTCGACACGCAAAGGCGTGTGAAAAGAGGGTACTTGTGGCAATAATTTTACTGGACAGGATTTTAAATTAAGCGCCGCGAACAGCTGCGATACTTTGTGTACTGGGAATCCCGTGGGAATTTAAAGTCAAGTGAGGACGAAGCCGCGAGCATTTCCTATTTATGTTTGCAGAATAAAAAAAGAACTTGAGATATAAATAGAATAAGAAATATAAAGAAAACAATTTTTAGCTAGACGTGTTGCTGGCTTTCTTGCCGCTTCTCCTTAACAACAATAACACGTTGCGAAGCGGTGTACATAGACTAGGAAGTAAAATTAAACTTTAACTATATATACGACCTTCAAATAGTGTTCTCCGGTGAAACTTATTTTGAATAAAAACTTTTGAATTTGAATATAAAAGGACTCACCTGGCCAAATTGTGGCACACGTCCTTGTGCCGCTCGCGCCAGTCGCGCCTCTGGCAGTCGCTCGAGCAGTACGGCGTGACGCCGCACCCGGCGCAGTACGCGTCGGCGCTCCGGCCGCACTGCACGCACTGGCGGCTCACGCGCTGCTGCAGCCCCGGAATATTTAGCTGTTCGCGAGTTGCACGTTACCAAATTTTTAATTCGATCAGTCGTGTCATGATAAATTATTAAAAGGAAACATACATACATAACTTCACGCCAGGTCCCTTGAGGGGTAGGCACGAACAACAGAGCGCCATTCAGGCTTATTCTTACACACCTCACTTGCTTCTTTGACATTCATAGGTCTTGTCATGCACGCTCGTCTGTTATTAAGGCTCCTGACGTCACCTTCTGCTAGTACACGATCAATTTGATCATGGAAGGTGTGTCGTGGCCTTCCGCGACTTCTGCATCCATCCACTTTTGCATTGTATATCTGTTTAGTCATTCTTTCATCATACATTCTTTCCACATGCCCGAACCACCGGAGCATTCCTTTCCTTACCTTTACCCCGACACTCTCGTTCAGACTCTTTCTTACTTCGGTAAAAGGAAACAACTCAGATGAATAAACATTTTTCAACGTTCTGTGCCTTTCAACCAACTGATTCCACTTGTTAGATTCGCCTTATATCAGCTATATATAAAACAAAATTGTGGTAGTTGTACAACATTACAACTCAAGAACGGCTGGACCGCTTTTTATGGGTTTTCTGTTTTTGAAATTGTCTTCGGCCGGAATAGGAAAATAAGTATTAAAATATGATATTCATGAATAAAACTTCTAGATGTATACGTCGTGGTCTAAGTTCTTTTTACCAGGGGAATATGATTGAGGACTAAACCGCGACAAGGGCAGAACCTTGGGGAGATAATTGGCAACCTAGTGTGGGATTCACCAGTCTGTCTGTCTGTCACTGTCATGCCCAGTCAGAACTGGTGGCATGCCATTGCCACTCCCCGGTTAAGGATACTCATTAAAATCCCTGGGTATTCCGTCCTTCGCCTTATACCAGGGCTACGGGTATATGACCTAGCCGTAGGCCTCACGAGACCTCTTCCATTGCGAGGGGAACGTCGTGGACTAGCGGTACTAAATCTACCATTCACAGTGCTGTCATACACTTCTTTAGATATGATACACTTGGCAGGTCATAGCATAACGCTATATAATTATTGTATTGTAATCGCTTCTTAACACGTGTTCAAATTTTCAAGTCAATCGGACGTTTCGACACCGGTGAAAATCACGTTGTAAAAATCCATTACAGGTCAAGCTAATAAAAGCATGTTAATGAATGACAAGTCTAATGCCGATATTACACGGATCAATCAATTTGAATTAATTTCGTTGATGGCACGGAACTGAAAGAAGACGGTACCGAATGATTTCAAATTTATGTTTACAGACTTCATTCACATTGGTTGATTCATCTAAATTGAAAGATAAAAATGAACCGTCTAATATTGAATCAACAATACGTTCGCGTCATGATCGAAATTGTAGTATAGTAAAAGAATAAATCAAAATTAAACAAATGCATTTATTAATCAATCAAACTGTAAAAACTAACTCCAGTACAAAATCAATAATAAAAATAACATTAAAATGATGGAAGAAATATAATTAAGAATGACAATCTCCGCGTAAAAAAGAAAAGTTAATTTTGAAAATCTCCCCATATTTTATGTAACAGGATCTCTTGGTGTTGTTTTTCATCAGTTTTATGGCAACGAAAAAATCGTTAAAATTTTAAAGGCATACAAATTTATCGCCCTGATGTAACAAATCCAAGGATTGAAAATGTTATCAAATCACTTTAAATATATTTAATTACTGGTGTTTTAAAAAAAAATAAAAAAAGATTTTATACCGCTACTTAAGTAACATAACATTTTATCGTTAAAAATAACGTTAACAATCGTATGCTGAACGTCACCCTTAACGGTATTTTTTACGTTACCCAAACAATCAACAAACCAATCTAAATCAATTAATCGCGCAGATACGCATTTACGCTCTTAGCATCAGTGATGTTTGAAATCAACATTTGCGAGTAAATGAGAGTAATAAAACATAGTTATAACGGTAAAATTATCGATAAAATCAGTATTAACGTTATAACGGTAAAATGGTCTAGAGACAACGTTAAGTTTTACAACGATATTTATTTTTACCGATGTCTGCAATTAGCATATACCGGTATTTCAAGCCTGGGGGCCTTGGTTGTAAGTTAATTTATCGCCTCTTGCGAACCCCTGCCACAGAAATTGGTATCCTTTCCCTGATCCTATTCGGATTATACTTTTTACGGACCTGGACATTATCATTCCTAGTGTTGAAGTCTTCCACGTTTAAAAGTAACATTAAAACAATACAAGGAACAAATACTTTAAAATACTTAACCTAAAACGTATGTAAATTAATATAGTTGATTAAAAATAAATTCAAGTTCAATGATACGATCGCACAATGACAAACTATTGATTTTATGACTAATTGATACATAACCTAACCTACTTGCGGCACAGATTGATTTCGACTCGATAATATCATTGTCAAATTAGATAAACTGGGAAATAAGACATGCCTAATTATTGTATTTACGAATAAACGTATTATATTGCTAATTAAGACATTATGTTCGGTAGCTGCCATTGAATAGTATGTAATTTATGATGAATTATTGTATTAAGGAACTAATTTAGATATCAATTTGGTTTTCGTTACATAATATGTAAAACTAATCAACTAGAAAATAGGGAATGACTAATTATTGTATTATAATATAATTGCTCACGCGCTGTTTATCGGTTTAACGAACTTAGACTTGAATGAATATAAAATTGGTTTGTAAATTAGTCAAACAGTATCTAGTATAGTCATTTTCATGTTCCACTGCTAATCGAGACATCAATTATTATATCAGGCGACAATATCAATGTAAACCTAGATATAGTAAAAGATAAAATACACAAATTATTGTATTATACTGATAATTGAACAAACAAATTCATTATTATTCGATTATAATAAAATTAAAACACGATGAATTAACATTTTAAAACTAAGCCATTATAGGGAAAACAGTAAAAGCATTACAAATTATTTGTGGCACAAATTGTTTCTCAACCTAAGTTATTATGTAATTCTAGCGGTCTCAGCAGACATAGTAATAAACATCTAGAACCCGATTCCAGCGCCACCTACCAGGTCTAATTGTAAATGTAAACCCCCCCACTCAAACACATAAAATTTGATCAAAATCTTATAACCCGATTCTAGCGGCAAGTTTTTTGTTTAGATTTATATATGATATAGCCTATATTCATAGGGGATAATGTCACGTTAGAATGCTGAAAGAATTTTTGAAATCTGTGTAGTAGTTTTTGATTTTATTATTTACAAACATATAAAAATACTTATAACAGTAGTATAGACTAGATAAACTGTAAAAGGAGTTAATAATCATTGTCTTTTACGACTAATAATTCCGTTACTCAAGTTTAAATTTCAAAAATAGTATCATTTTGATTAATAATAATATATTATCCCCGCAAATTGCTAATGCGCTGAAACCTTGTCAAATTAACATTGACGTGACGTTATCCGCAACTGGATATGTACGCGTACTCGCCGGCCAGTGATGCCAACGGCACTGAGTGTTCGGCTACGGTTACGTCACCAAAGTGGCGGCCAGGCGCGATAGCAATTTGCGGGGATAATACAACATGTCTCTAGTATTATTTTTTACAAAACCTATTCAGATCTAAACATATTCAATGGGAAGAATGACTACTTGCCCTTTGGCCCAGTAATGGGTATTGATTGATGAAGGGCACAATTTTGATTTCAATTTCATTGAAAGTCAACACAATAAAATTAAATATCCTAAGTATTGCTAGTATTTGTAGAAAAACTATTGGCAATATTAAAAATTCTTATATAAAACGGAATGTCACAAGATTTTATCATACAATTTACAGAAAATAACAGAAAAATTCAACGCATATTTTTTTATAAATACGCAATAATTTTATTTATATTATTAAAAACTACCTCAACGCTAGCTAGTCTAGCTAGTCGTTAAGGTGGCGGTTTCATCTGCGTTAGTGCTGATACTAATTAGAGAAACTGACATTTGTTAATGACTGTATATATTGACTGATAACGAACTTGTAATGTACGACTATACGGTATTTTTAACACTAACGCAGATGAAGCCCAAGCATTACGACAATCAACATTACACGACATTATTCATAAACTTATGTTATTTTATATTTAATCGGTGGATATATATGTCAGTTGTATACTTCTAGCATTCCGAAAAAGGTGGGTACATGATTTTGGTTAAATATAATTATCTCAAATTATATCGAGTATAACCATAGAAAAAATATATCTAGCATACATTTCAATCGCCAAGTAAAACTAATTAAACGGCGCTCTAGATGATTCTTAAAATTTATTGATATTTTGTTATTTAAAACCTTTTTCAATCAAAAGTTGATAATAAAGAAAAGTGTTATTCAGTTTTGACGTAATAGAACCATGATGCAATCGTCATCCTACTTACAGCATTTAGGGCTGCTCGATCAGTGCGATACCTAACATGCTATCACAGATTACCGGCGTAAAACGACTAGCCTTGACCTATTCGTGTTTTGCACTATGAGTAGAGTTCCGATAGTCCACTTCTATTTTTTTACACGAGGGAAAAGCTTTGCCGCACCATCATCCGTGCGGGGAATTCTCGCAGTCAGCGTGTGGGGCTTCCCCGTCGTCGGGTATAACCACTAAAACCCCATTTTAGAGGCTGGCAACAAGTCGGCTTCTGTTACTGCAAATGTTTATAGGCGACGCTAACCAATTTCCATTACGTAAAACCCCTGTTTTGCGTTTTTAAAAAAACTTCAAAAACGAGAGAAGAATGACATGTACCGCCATCTAGTTTTTGAACATTTGAGCCGCACTTTACTTGGTGATTGTCATGGCATCTACATTTTACTTACTGGTATCTCTTTTCATGGTAAAGCCTATGTAGCTGTAACAACAAACCCAAGTCTTATGCTAGCGACACACCTGCCGAAAAAGGGAAGCCGAGAGTTCGGCTTCAGTGTTTTTTGAATAACCTATGACAAGAGCCGAAATTACGTGACGTTCGGCGTGATGATACCAAACCTTTCGGCTAGCGACTGTTACCGTGACAACGCATTTTACAATAGCAATCAACATACCACGCGATGCGTTACTCAACGGAAAGTTTGATTAACGTAATTGAACCATTTTGTGTATATGCTCCGAAACTTATAATTTCACCTCTTCATTTTGCTAACACTGATAAAATGAATACTTTAAAGGAATAGGTAGGATTATATAATACAGGTTACGTTCCATTAGCGATTCACAACGACCACGCTCACGACTGCGATTTATCCCGTTCCACTTTACAACCGTAAACCCAAGTGGAAAGGCTATTCGACCCACCTACTGTGACATGGGGCGTTGTGAGCGTTGTGTGATCGAAAATCGGAGACCGCGGTCGTCTTGTGAAACGACTAAAGGGTTTCACTTATATAATAATCTCATTGAGAAAGGACTAGCCATCACTTAAGTAAGTAATTTAATATTACCCTAGTGATTTTTTAAGACTTAGCATTTTTCTTTAAAACTAGCCCTTTAGCTACGGGAGCGCAACCAATTTAATGCATTTTTACTGATATTTTTTTATACACAGATTAGGTCTCCTTGTTCCCGTACTCGGTGACAATCAGCTATTTCAAATGTGAGGTGCTATCTTGCCTCTTTCGTAGCAGTCACTTAGGCTATCTCTCGATTTTGTTTATTTTTGACAGTTATTTATGAGTTACATTACCACCTCTTATCCTTAAAAGGAGTTTATGGGTGAGATTTTCACTAATCAGTTGCTAAGCAGTTTCTTAAAATCTAACAAACGATTATAAGTAAGGCCATAATTGAGCATTTTGGGCGTTGTGAGTTACTAATGGAACGCCCTGACAATAAGATGTTTGGGGAAGTTTCATAAAGAACTATTTTCCATTGAGAAACGCGCTAATGTACACGCCGCGTAATTCCGACTGTTCGGCGCGTTTGGTCATACCCACCGAACGAAATACTAAGACCGATAATTCAGTCGCCGAAGTGTCCGCACCGTTAATTCGATAGGTGTGTCGTTACACTTAAATGTAATTTACATAAAAAATTGTCTACAGCTATCAACATTGTAGTCAATTTAAAAGGGTCAATATTTAAAAGTAAAACCTCAATTTTTCACCTCCAATGGTGCCGTCAAAATTACCTCTTCTTATTACAGAAATAGATTCTTTATCTACATACAAGGTCACCTTCCCGTTCTTCGTATAATCTGAATCTGTGTACACCTCCCAAAGTTCTGTGTTCAAGCCCTTATTTTTGTTTTCTAACAACTCAAAAATGATACTCAAGTCATCTTCATTTTCAGGGAGTACTGCTTTAGGTATTTTAATAATAACTTTTACGTAGTTTACGTTAGTTTCTGGGACAGTTTTAACTGTATCACGTTTGGTGTCTGAAACTATTACAGAACCCTCATCTTTATTACAATTTAACTTTGGTGTTTTTTTAAGGTTACCTATAGTTAATTTAGCATCGTCATCCGTATTAAGTAAATGCATGTCTTGATTAGGAATAGAAGTGCTTGGTTCTAGATTGGTTTCATTTTTAAAAACCAGAGGTGCTTGCTGTTTTATATCATCAACTTTTGGATTAGATTCTTCTTTCAATGGCACCTTACTTCTAGCTAATTTCGCTTCAATCCTTTGATGATACTTCTTTGTTAACTCTTCCAGATTCAACTTCGGCTTGATCAAAGATTTTAAATGCCCCAAATTAAACTGAATGTCCTTCGTGTCAACGCGTTTATTAAATTTAGGCCCAATAATCACTTCTGCTGACAGCTTATCTATTTGCAACACCACATCTAGCTTGTTCTTAGATCTTACTGCACTAATTTTACGCCAATATTTTGTGCGTAACCTCGGATTTTTTTGCTGTAATATATCAATAACATCATCAATACTTCTAGAAGTTTGCACAACCATACTAATTATACCAACGGCCCCGCGAAATTCATTAGCTTTTAGTTGTGTATTGAGTCTTGCGTTCACTGTGGAAATAACATTTTCGAGCCACGTTCTCGATCCTATGTTTTGACAAATAACAAAGATTACGCCATCAAATAAATATATGTCATGAAATTTAGGTATTATCATATCATTTAGCTCGCCTTTTTGATAAGATTCAAAAACAACACTTTCTATGCCCATTTTAATCTGATGGAAAAACGCTTCATCTATTCTAGCTTCAGGATAACTAGACGGTCCAATGTATAATTTTAAATCATCAGCAATCAAATCTGAGTAATGATTAGTTCTGATGCGTGTTATAGAATTGCTTATTATATCTAGATTAATGGGAGCATACATATTCTTAATAAGATCTTCCTTTACTTTCAAATCTACTTCGACTTCTGTTTCGATTACTTCAAAACTGACATCACGTTTTTGCCTGTCAATGATTCTGAAGGTTATCTTTTCGCCGTCATACATAGGGTCAAAATGAGGACTTCTTATAACTTCGAGTGATTCAGGATCAACGCCAAACTGCCGCTTCTGCTTACCAGCAATATCTGAATAACACTTCCAGCACTCAGGGTTCAATTTTGGATACTTAGACTGTAAATGTAGTAATATGTCCTTTGATTCAAAATGTGCCTTTTCTTTTGGTAATCTCATAACAACTCTCGTATAGCGGACTAAGTCTTTCACATCTGTAATTATTAATTTCAAACCTGTGGTATGAATGAATTTTGGTACAACTTCTATTAAATAATCTTTAGTTTCCAAACTATCACATATGTAAATAATAGCACCGTTAGATAAATATACGTCTAGGAATGTCGGCATGATTAAATTCGAAAATCTTTGATTTTTCATATCCTTATGCATATATTCTTTGAATAAATGCTTAAGTCGTCTTATATGTGTACCTTCAAGTTTATTCTTCGGGTAACCCTCTAAAGTAATAACAACTTTTAGCTCATTCTCAACATCTAAATAGTTCGTGCGTCTATGGTAAGCTATACCCCGGTTACTATCAATGTTTAGATTGCTATTTCTAAAAAGTAAAGCATCTATGCTATCTGTAACCGAATCTGATCTTTCAGATTCAGTATTTATAGAATCAAAAGCCATGGTTGTATCTGCGTCACCTAATTCATCTTCTTCGTTCCTGATTTCCTCTCGCTGTCCTATGTCCCTTGCACCAGCGTTAGGCGATTCGTCCGACCATACTAAAATATCATCATTTGGAGCAATATATTCCACATCTTTGAGCTTAGATAGATTATCATTTTGACCATTTCGTGGTTCATTTTTTGTCTCAAGTTTTAATACTTCAACATTCTGTTTACATGCCATAGCCGCTTCTTTATTCTGAACTGATTCAATGTTTTCTTGACTGGTTTCCTCAGTAATCTCAGCTATACCTTCAAACTTTTCCTTTACTTTTTCTAGTTTACTTGAAATGCCATCTGCGGTTTTTATTCTATTTACGACCTGTTCTACTGTTTCAACCTTATTTACGGTAACTTCGGACAAAGTCCTTGGTGTTGGTTCTCCAGATTTTAATTCAGCCAACAATTTGACTCTTGAGCTTATACTGTGCAAATCTTCTTCCATACTAGACAACAAGCATTCATAATAAATTTCAGTGTAACCAGTTAATTCGAAATCAATCTGATCATAATCCACGACATTTTTGAAAGTGGGGCCTCTGATAGTTTCGCCGGAGACACGATCTACTAGAAACGACGTGATCTCTACATCGTCAACGACTTTTTGAGAATATATTTTCCATTGCTGAGTTTTTAAAGTTGGATTGAAATACTGCAAGAGTTTGAAAGCATCCTGAGCCGTTGTTGGCCATGACGAGCGCGGTATCTTCATGACCGCTAAGCATAATCTTTTCACCTTTGCTTTGAGCAACACCAAATTGGTAAACATTCGCTCTTGTAACCCAGGTGAAATCCTAACTATCCAGTCTCTAGTATCCATGTCTTTACAAATACAAACTAACGCACCTCTATGGAGATAGTAATCTATAAAACAAGGCACACGCTTGAGTAATCCAGCTTTCAATTGCATATCTATTATATCATTTAAACTTTTCTGAAATAAAGCCATTTGTTGTAAACGCATCTTAGACTTAGGATATCCTGCTAAAACTACGACAAGCTTAAAGTCATCTTCTACTATGTCCATGTAATCGGCATTTCTTAGTTGTATGAGTCTATTTGTTTCGTCTTCATCGTCACTATCGTCATACAAATCGCTGTATTTTAAATCGGTCACTTCGCTCTTACTAGCAATCACGTTGACATCAACTTTCTTGGATGTTACGTCGGATCTTTTGCTTACAGTATCAGTCAGTTTACTACAGTCAGATTGTTTCGTCAAGTCTGTTGTTCTGCTACGCAGTGCTTCGGACTTAACTGTCTTTCTAGTTTCAGTGTCTTCGGAGCACATTATGCATGTGGATGGAGTTGAGCTGCCCTCGTCTTCATATTGCCAGGAACTGTTCTTTGTCTTGCACGAGCATACAGTGGTCTCGTTCTGTTGAAAACATTTCAATGATTCGACTTCTGTTGTTGGGTCTAATCATGATGTGATTTCTTTCTTATATGTGGAAATAATGACATGAACAGAGAACACAAAAATTCATGCAATTTTAAAACTTAGAATTTCGCAAGGATATCAAATAAGCCCCATGCATTTCCTTATATATAATAATAATATAATGTACGTGATTGACAACAAATGGCCTTAGTCCAGATTTTCAAACATTATGCTCATTGTGTTATTTTTGAGTTTCACACTCTTTTTTACACCTATTATTATAACAGTATACAGATCTAAATAGGTCATAAACATAAATATATTACAACGGTGATTTATATAACAGCATAAATATACATACATACAATTTGTATAAGATTTATCAACAAATACTAACTGAGGTACTTGAAACACACTCTTATAACATGATAGGAATTATAACATAGGTATAAAACATCCTTATTCATCAAGGGTGCGAAAAGTTGAACCTATACTTCAGAAAACACGTTCAAGTCAGCCGAAAATAATAAAGTAATTGATCAAAACTTTTTTTAAACACTTTAGTAAGAAAGATTCTGTCTTTCATTTTATAATAAATAATTTAAAGAAGTGATAATAATTAGGGGTTTCCACACCAATTATTCCGAAACCAAGACCCACCTTTGTATTTTATATAATCTATGGTCCTTTTTTATTTGTCAATATGGATAAAATTACCGTAAAATATATCATATACTAGTGATTTATCTTTTCTCTTCGATAAAAACAATCTAACGAAAAAACACTCTCTTACAGAACATAATGCATAATAAAAACCTACAACGAACAAAAATAAGCAATATTGTTTCTTAGGGATTATAATAAATAAAACATTTGCTTCGTTGGTTTAGGTGATTTTTATCAGAGGCGGGTAATTCGCTGGTACAGGACATGACAATTCTATACACATATATTTTATAGACAAACAAAGACTAAAAAGGATTTTAATTTTTAAGAACACAGAGGTGGATCTTTGTCAAGGAATGACTGGTGGTTGGTTCATGTACATAGCCTGCGTACTCTATTTTAAAAACAGCACATAAATGACATAATCATACTTGCTCGGATAAACAAAATCTAGTATTGAGAAATGCTTCTAGGAACAACCATCGCAAAGTAATGTTAGATAGCATGCTTGCTGTCTCTGTAGAGTGTAACTCTTTCTCTGTAGAACTGCTGATCACATTTAAGCTTCGGCATGTAAAGTAAACTGTATCATTGCCGGCACAATTTTTTTTTTTGAGGCAAGGCATAGACCAAAGCGACGAGAGGTGACACCACGAATGGGCACCAGAGTCAAATCGCCGGCTTGTGTGGAGACTCAAAAACCCAATACTCCACTAAAACCACCCTCCTCGCATGTGCCCCGCGCTTAAGGCAAGAAGAGCGTGACACTTAGAACGTAGTTACGCCCACCCTGATCCTAGCGCATCAGTGCTTGAGAATGCCCCGCGAAAGGCAAACTCACTTTGTCAACAGGGTGAAGACTCCTCTGCTTCCTACAACATCAATATGAGGCCATCCTGTCAAGCTACTTAAAAAAAAATCATTCTTGTTTTGTAGCCATACAATAATAATACTATTGTAATTATAAGTCCGGCCGCACGTTGGCGGCACCTTTAGTGTTGCAAAAATTTAAACGACGATAACTATTTTCCATTACAGTTGGGCCCTCAGCCTGTCTGGTGTACTCAAGCATTAAAAAATTTAAGATTTCCATCATAGAAAAGTTTACCCTATCGGGAAATCACAGATAATTCAATGATATTAATAATTATCATTACACTTTAATTTATTTTGTTCCTATATCAACAATACAAAATCAGGTATTGCTCTTTTTGGGCATACACTATACCGATGAAAAAGAATTAAAGCTAAAAACACGAATGAAATTAAGACTCACCGAATCACCAGCGCCAGCGCCGAAGCTCAGATCGCCGTCGCGCGACTCCATGGACCTGCCAAAAGACATTTTTTTCTAAAGAACTTTATGGCTTGGTTGTATAGAACTTCACACCTTTTTTATAGTTCAACTCTAGATATTCGGTACTCGAAAAAGTAGTAGGGTGAGGGGGAGCGTGTGCAGGGGGGTGGGTATACTTGACGTCTACTGCTACCCCTATGTACAGGAGATGAGTTTTTGTAAACATAATGTCACTTACTTAATATTAATAATAATCGGCAGACGAACACACATTGTATATCCCCAAATTAAGCAAGTTACACTTGTGTTATGGGTAATATACAACGGGACCACTGGGGCCGATCCCAGACACCCAGACCATGGTACGTTTATATGTTTCCGAAATTTACTATACCAGGAATCGAACCCGAAGCCTCTGCATTGCTGTAAGGTAGGCCGGCAAAGGCTTAGCCCGCTCAACCAGAGGCCGTCGAACTTATAACCGTCATTTAAATAATTATCAATGAATAAATGGTGACCTATCAGTTTTGGCACTCGCCAGCCGCTGCCGAGGCATGCTTGAGGCTGCGAGGCTTGGCTTGGTTTTTGGACCCTTTTGAATATTTTTTTGTTGGTTGATTACAGACTTTTTTCTAGATTTTGATTGGAGTTCTAACTTTGGACCTATGTATGACATAAATGCAAGATTAATGAAAAAAATAAATGAGGTTATTTTTTCAAAAAATAATTTCCTGGATATAAGGTGGCAGGGGTACGTGTCCTTCCCCACTACTTAAAATTCAGGTACCAGATATCTAAAGCATTCCCCTTTTTTTTATTGCGAAACTGGCAAACAGGAAGACGACCCACCTGATGGAAAGTGGTTACCGTCGCCTATAGACGTAACATCAGGGACAAGGTCAATGCGTTGCCAGAATTTAGAATGAGGTTAAGAGGAATAGAATAAAAGGATCAGACAGGACGAGTTTGATTCCTGAGGAATACAAATTAACATTTAGATGCATTAAGAAGATGCAAAGCTATGTACAAAGTAAATATAAATTTTTATTTAGTATGATCTTCAGTGTTTTTAATTTGAAGTTTTTACGTTAATCCTTTCTGTGTCGATCGACGACCTGAATTTATTGTCTAAGAATAAATTAACATGAGTGAAGCTGTGGCCAAAAGCTAGTCATTAATAATCGTCAACGCAGTGCTACCGAGGATTCATGAACCACATACCATTTGACAAATTTCCTTTGAAGCATAAGAAAAGCAAAAATCACTATACAATAATGATAATAATCGGCAGATAAACACATACATTGTATATCCCCAAATTAAGCAAGTTACGCTTGTGTTATGGGTAATACACAACGGATCACTCTGGGGCCGATCCCAGACACCCAGACCATGGTAAATAATAAGGAGCCTCTGCGTTGCAATGAGGTAGGCCTGCAAAGGCTTAGCCCGCTCAACCACAGAGGCCGTCAAATTAACCGTTAACCGAAGCCATAGAGTAATTTGTGGTAATCATACTTATTGTGGTTGTTCTAACTATATTTGTAACACAGAGGTTTTACACCTTAGCAGCAACCTCCACCAAAGTGATATAAATGTCATGTCACGTAAGAGAGACTTCGCTTATGTCTGCGATATTATAAGACGTTTTCTAATTATCTAACAAATCCAAATTTATCTATATCATCATTAATAATTAATTGTGGTAGCCGAATACATTTAATCTAATATATAAAATTCTCGTGTCACAGTTTTCGTTGCCATACTCCTCCGAAACGGCTTGACCGATTTTGATGACATTTTTTGTGCTTATCCGGTATCTATGAGAATCGGCCAACATCTATTTTTCATCCCCCTAAATGTTAGGGGTAGTCCACCCCTAAATTTTATTTTTTATTTTTTAGACAAAATTTTTAATTTCTATTTTTTCATGATACAACATACAAAAATACATACAACCCTAGATTTTCAACCCTCTACGATCAACCCCTATTTTTTACCGGGCAGGACGACGTCTGCCGGGACAGCTAGTTTACTATTTATGTTTAATATTTATTCATTAATACACGTAATTCTGCTTCATAAATATATTATACACACAAACTAGTTTATCGGTTTTTTACAAGATTCATTTCGGAGAGTGCGGCTGAACTGTTCGACCTGATTCCCCCTACACCATCGTTTCACAGTGGAAACGCTGCCGGTGCGTACTAAACGTTTCGCCTCCACGTTCCTTATGCGTACCGCAGAATTGTGGAATGCACTACCAGAGTCCGTGTTTCCCGTAAAATACAATCCGGGTATCTTCAAGTCTCGTGTGAATAGGTACTATCTAAGTAAGCGTGCTCCATCTTCGACCGCATCATCGTCCGGCATCGGGCGTGATCGTGGTCAAAGGTGAAACTATTTAATATAAAAAAAAATACATCCAGTCTCTCTTAAGAGAGCAGCAGCGCATTTGTAGCACCTTTCGGTGTTGCAAATGTCCATAGGCGATGGTAACTACTTCTCCATCGAGTGGTCCCGTCTGCCTGTCCTCAGAACTCATGCAATAAAAATAAAAAAAGTCTGCAGCTAACACCTCTAGATTGTAATAGTATTGTTTTATTAGATTTGACGGTGTTTTTGTTCAGTTGCACAGGCTTATAGTAAGTTTCAAAGGATCCACCTAGTGACCCGCAGCTCTCAACTTTGACAGGTAAGGATGTGCTAGACAGCCAAAATACTAGTGTCTTCGATACTGTTAGAGCCACTACACTCAAACATACATTATTCCAATAATAGTAAACATACCTTAATATGCAAACGAAACAGCATTATTACCTGTCAAAATCACTTTCATGCTGTTCATTTACAATTACATATTCGTCTTTCCTAATGTTCAACATGCAAATAAACTTACCGGTCATTGATGTTGCGCACTTCTATCTTTCCGTCTGGCAGAATCCGTCTGCCACTTCCAGTGGCCCCGTAAGCCTTAAAACGGAAAATTAAGACATTTATGATGGTTCATTACCAATCATGAAATACATGGTTTATTACAAATCATAAAGAACATGAATGCCCGCAAATGAATACTGCAATATATCTTATGATGAATATTCACAGCTTTAGTCCGAGAGTGTGGTATTCGACCACAACACTGGTCATAGCATCTCTAGGTAGAACTGTGAAAATTTGCATATAACCCGCATGCAATTTTATCGCATCCGTATCATATTGTAAGTGAAGAAACTCCCACCAATCCCTAACCTCCCACTCATCCATCCACCCAAATCACTCAAACACCCATACACATATTCATCTACCCCTTTTAACTACCGCCCTGATTGTCCCACAGCGCTACGACATGGGGTTTTTTAAAAAGGGTGTCATAAAATTTCTTCGAGGTGGGCCGCACGTTGGTGACATTTCCGGTGTTGCAACTTGAGTAATCATAAGTACTAAACACTGGCTAGATATTGCAAATCATGCAGTAAATTTGAAAGAGAGACATGAAGATACAAGGCACATCATACCGGTTTCCTTTCAGCTTGTTTGAGCAGCAGCATACGGTGCTTGCAGGCCAGCTGTTGCTCCTGCAACTTAAGCTGCTGCAGCTTCAGGCACTCCAGCTCCAGATTCCAATTGGAGTCCAGGACTTCACCCAGGCCCTGGATTAAAAGTTTAGACAATCATTTAAGATGTAGAAAATATTCATTTTTCACTTTGTAGTTTGAAGTTTGTTTTGTTTTTATAAAAACAATATTTTTATGTTCTTGCATGTATTCATCAGGCAGGCAGACAGCCCATTATGAAAGTGGATACTATTACCTATGGATATTTACAACACAAAAGGTGCTACAAATGCACTGCCGCTCTGTTAAGGAGGACTGGAACCTGGCCACTTATGCCAGAAGAGTTATTTTGTCCCCTCTTATGACAAGCCACCCCAACACAGGAAATTGTATTTGTTAAACATTACATTTATGTTCATTTTCACCTCTCATACTAGAATAGAAATTCAAAAGAATAATGAATAACTTTCTTGAAAAACACAAGGGACCAATAGAATCTTCTTGCCACAAGTGATGTCCTCCAGATTTCCCTAAAGAAGCATCTATAAGGGAATAACCTGTCATGAATACTAATTTTACAATATTGATCTAAAAAACTAAACAGTGTTTTTCAATCTGTATGTTTTCGCTTTCTAAGCTGATCAGCTTTTTGCAGTCCTAATAATCCAAACTTAGTCTTTTAAATTACTCATTTTTTGTCTGACTATGAACCAAGGGGGTCGCAGATTGAAAACCACTGATCTAAAAGAACATAATTTGTACCCGATCGTCTTCAACATGTATATCGTCCATCATCTCGTTCTCACCGTTCACTGGATTGTCTGGTTTTCTGCAACAGTGTGATAAACACTATATTTAATATTATAAAACTCAGCATACTTGCTGAGTTTTATAGCGGGCAGTCAAAATAGGTAACTATGAAGATAGCCTACATCACCAGATTACCTTAGAATATCCTATAAGTTTCGGTAGACTGGAAGAGATAGCTCTAAGCTATAAAGACATCTATCTTTCTGCTTAAAAAAAGTGTAATTGGACATAGTTATGTAAAAAGTATCCAACCCACAAAATGCTACTTTTGAATTATTAAAGTTTTAGCTGTATTTCCGCAATGATGTATTTCTTTGTATCTATGGATTCTTAGGAAAATATAAGCATAAACATACCATTTTTTTATGTGAATAAGTTTAACTGCAACAATGCAGAAATACAGCTAAAAATCTTTAATAATTCAAAGGTACATTTTGTGAGTTGGATCCTTTTTGTGTAACTACTTCGATTTAATGTATTGTGTCTGTTATTTTGGTGAGTAATAAAGGTTAAATTTCTAACTGTTTTCCTCCAGGCCATGCAATTGTAGATGTATGTAACAATTTTGTTTTATTTCAAAAATTAACACTAATATTAAGCACTAAAACTGAAAGCGAAACCATGGGACTTTCTAGAATAGAAACTCTTGCAGGGGGTTTTATTAGTAGATCACAATGCCCACAACGCACCGTTAGCGGTTCTACAAGGCGAACGGTTGTGGTCGTGGAGAAAATGTCACTAATGACGTCATCATTTTCAATCACAATGCTCACAACGACCCATGTCAAGAGGTGGGTCGAATAACCATTCCATTTGGATTTACGATTGTAACGCCGGCATACAAATGGAAGCGGAAAAATCGCTAATATATTATAATTAAGCACAAATACATATTATTTTTAGAAAGTTATAACATATACATGAATTTAAATACTACACACTTCAAGTGTAAATACACAAATACAAAAGCCGCCTAAGTTTTACGAAAACAATTTGTCACTAAAAACACAAATACCGCCTGGTCAAAATTCGATAAAATCTCAAGTGGAATATAAATAAAGAAATTCATAATAAAAAAAACGAGACTTGAATAACAAAGAAAGCAATTATGATAAGCCATAACAAGAGTTGCTTGATAGACAATTTCTTATAAGGAATTCTATTTACGTTAGCTTATTCCCTTCTTGCTTCAAGGAGTTAAAGTATTTATTCAAAAGCATAATACTCGTAAGAGATATGCAATTTATATATTTGTATCACAACACAGTTGATGTATTATATTTACCAAACTGCAATTATAACGATATATTCACCTAAACTCAAAAAAATTCACGAAATAACAACTTGCTAGAAACTTTTCGAATCAAATACCGGCCATATTGAAAAAACTGTAACGAACCGACCTTTTTTTATTACACGGAAACAAGACCTTTGGCGGCAAATCAAAACAGCAAGTACCATAACTGTCAAAAAGTATACAAAATAGCGGGAAATTTAAAATACCTGAGATTTTTAAAATTCAAATACCTGAGATCTTAGAATAATAACACCTAGAAACCAAGTCCGCCTCCATAAAGTGAGGCAACTCCAACCTAGCGATTTTGGCAAGTTCATTACTCGGCCCGTCAGTGCTCAAGGTAGTGTCGTAGCGAAAACTACTCCCGAAATTTTGATTAAAAATGACGGTTTGTGCCGTGAACGGATGTCACAGTACATCGGAAAAACACAATAAAGATGTAACATTACATTTAATTTTAACAAGTAACGTTTAAACTTGTATTTTTACGTAAAACATTCATCAAAATGAAAAATAAATTTCAATAATTTGTCTTGTCACAGTTTATGAAAATGTTGCCAACACGGAGAAATAATTTTCCTACATTTTGTTTCTTAATTAAAAGTGTAACACCTCATTAGGCAATTAAAAGCGCATTTTTTTCTTTTTGATTAAATTAAATTGATTAATAAGGAAACTGAGACAAAAAAAACAACAAGTTCGCATACTTATAACAATAATATGTATTTTTATGTTTTGGTTTGGTTTTAGGTTTCCTTCTGATCCGATCATTGCGGCTCGTTGCACCGAAAAAATTAGACGTAATCAAAATGTAGACAGACAGTTGGGTGCCTACTAAAAATACAAAAAAATATTCCTTAGATTTCGAGGATAAAGAAAAGTTTAATACTAAAGGTGGTATTTGTAGATTACGCAGGGTTGCAGTTCCAACTAAGGTATAACAATTTTTGTCCAAACAAAACTAAAGTACCTTTTTCTTATAATACGTTATTATTATTGAAGAGAAGTTTAATAGCAGTAGCTTTCGAATTGAGCGAATTCGATTCTTCTATGAATCCAAAAAAGTAAATGTACAACGATTCGTGTCATCGAAGCGACAATTGTTCAGAAAACAGTTGCAGTTACAAGGCTACTGAAATAAATGATTATACATGTTGTTTGTTTTTTTTCTCATGAAGTGTTCCCATCTCGATCACTCTTAAGACCCGTATCTATCTATTGAAACATTACTTTCCTCTACAATTCTGGCTCTTAATTGTTTGAACATAAAATGTAAACAAAACGGGTTACTACCAAATAGTTTCGGTAGACGAATTTCACTTATATTTAGCTACTAATCGCTTAGGTGTAATCTAATAATCACATTTGTTCTGTGATCACCACTATAGGTGTGAAATAGTTTCCACTTCCCTATTTTTACGTACAATTTAATGTATTGGCAACATTATTTTTTTCACTGTGTGCGTTTCGTGGAGCGTAAATACAAGTACCTTACGCACACATAGATTATATTCTTGCCAAGCTTTTGACAGACCGCTTTGAAGGAAACTATCGTTCTATGTGTAATTATTCTAAGCCTGAGATTTACTTAGAGACTTCGTGAATCACGAATAAAAATGTTTATAGATACGCTCAAATATAAAACTGAAATGAAATAAAATGAAATCTAAATACTTTAAGTATTTAGATTTCATTTTTGTAAAATTTAAAATTTAATTATATTCTTTAAAGTATTTTATTATTTTCGATATTTAATTTATATGTATAATTCAGTGTTTTTTTCTATCTACTTTTATTTTTAATGATTTATTTGATATTACTTTCTCACAGTTGACGGACCAAAATTGATTTTTAACCGATTTCAAAAAGAAGGAGTTTCTTAATTCCTCTATATATTCTTTTTGAATGCTTGTTACTAGATTTCTCCGTCAATTGTGAACCGATTTTCAATTTTTTTCTTTTAATTGAAAGGGTATACTCCCGAATTGGTCCCATTGTCACCATGTCAGGTTCTGATGAGTGGATCCCAGGGAAATCCGAGAGAAACCCTCAGAAAGTGTTAACCAACTTCTTTGTTACACGATATCTTCGTCAATTGTGGAGCGATTTTCAAATATATTTATTTATGCATACGTCTATACACCCGAGGTGGTGCTATGGTCGCTAAATCATGATCTGGTGAGTGGATTTAGGGAAAACCTGAGTAACCCTTATCAAAGAATGTACGGGTACAATACATTTTCTAAAGGCGCTTAATTTTTTTGTATGCATGTTACGCGATTTCTCCAGCAATTGTGGACCGATTTTCAAGTCATTTTAATTCTTAAATTAATTTATTAATGTAATATAATTTTAATATTTTTTATTCATACTCCCGAGGTGGGCCCATGGTCAATAAGTCAGAAATCAGGAAGAAATCGAAGGCAACCTGTTGATGAGCGTCTACACCGAAGAGTGAGATAGCAACCTTGTATACGCGTGCCAGCGTTAAACTTCTACACGCGCTGAATATCTAATCTCTTAAGATATTCAAATATTTGCACAACTAAAAAGTACTTTTTGTTTTAAGAAAAACAAAGCCAATTTCAAACTAAAAAGCAAAAAATGAATATTTATCTCACTTAATTCTACAACATCTTGAAGTCGGTGGCAAGCAAAACAGAAAAATTACTACCTTCTGCAAAGTTGTTGTTTTGTTATGTTTTACTTCACCCCGCCTTCAAGATGTTTTATTTAATTGCAAGAGTTCAGCAGACAGTCAGATGGCCCACTTGATGGAAAGCGGTTACCATCGCCTAGGAACATTTGCAACACCAAAGGTGCTACAAATGCACTGCTGCACTCTTAAGGGAGACTAGAATCTAGTCACTAATGCCAAAACACAACTCGTGGTTGTTATGGCGACATACTTCAGACCAGGGGTGGTAGCCATCCAGTCGGGCAAACACCCTACCACCTGGCTGCGGGTTGCTTTGTCGCCTTTTACGACAGGACACCCCCAACTCAGGATATTGTATTCTTTCTCCGTTCCTTGTTGTAGAATGAATTCGGTTAAGTAGGGACATATAAACCCATACCATTATGTAAGTACAACACTTACATAACTTAATTGAGTGGTGTGCATCTTTCACGTTTCCCGTCCATTATAATGGGGATTGTTCACAAAAAATTACCCTCTGATTTTATATTTTTATTACGTAAAATGGGGTATTTTAAGATACTAATTTGAATATTTTTGTATTTTAAGCGTTAGTTTTTTTAAAATTCGATCTTAAAATTATTTCTCCGATGACATCATAAGGGACAAGTTTACATTGATTTCTTTGCCTAGAAAACAGATTATATATATATATATATATATATATATATATATATATATATAAAATCATAGTAATCTGTGCTACTATTTAAATGTCACTGTCACTACTTATTACGTATCGTGATCATTTTAGTTTTTTGTCGCTAGGCTTATAATTTTTCGTGTTCAACCATTATCATTTTCTATAGTTATCGTTAAGTTTTTTAAAGTGATCCTTAGGGAAAAATCCATTGTTACAGAACTTAAATCAAATAATGTACAATTAGATTTTTTTACACCTGAAACAGGCAAACAGGCAGACGGCCCACCTGATTGGATTTAGTAAGGTCAAATAAAGGTCAAACGCATTTCTTACAAAATACAAGAAGATCGTACGTTTTTTGGAATTTTAACTAGACAGAAATGATTAGGAACACTATTCCTCGAAATGGTTTTTCAAATAGCTAGATTGATTTGAAAAAAGTGAACAATCCCAATTGTATCGAGCTAATTGGAGTATGAAATGAGGAGTAAAGTATTACAAGAGTACACCTGTTTTTGCCTTATCTCCACCACGATTGGAAACCCACATTGCCGCACATATAACTGCCCCACACTTGAATACTTATTTTTGCTTTTTGCTGAACTCCTGTAATGAATAAAAATGTTTTTTCTGAACTTACCTGTCGTTTCTAGCTCTGCTGCCAACACTGGCGTTGTCATCTCTGTGCCTTTCTCGGGCTCCATTCATGTTCTGCTGGTACCAATTTGATCGGTCCCTGTTGTCATATCTGTCTGGTATAGAGGTCTTTGCCTTTGTCCGTTAAAAAAAGAAATCATTTAAATATATAAACAATGCATGCATATCTCAGAGGAAACACTGCATTGAGAGAACATATAAAGCTTATATAATGTGTCACCTGAAGATCGGTCGGAAGACAATATTAAGTTTTCAAGATTTGGTGTTTCTTTTCTATTAGTAAATAATATACATAACAAAATGTGTAAATACAGGACATGCTAAGACAAAGTAACAAGAACAACCTATATTTTTCTATCGCATGAAACCTTCGTAACAGTAAGGAGTTTATTTTGTGTATGAATTTCAATGTTGCATCTTTGATATTGTATTATGTTGCAAGATGTCCACCACAGTAGCCATGAAAACCATAGTGTACGTTAAAATCATATAGACTTGTCATAGATAATAATATTTTGAGTTGATTTTTTTATAAGCCCAATAAATTATCGTCTAGATAATCTAGTGCATCAGTAACTAATTGTTATAATTATTTTTGTGATCCTGACAACACTATGATGTCATTGCTATTTTTAGCAATGATGCGCAAACTAAATCACCAATGAGATCAGTGATTTATAAATCTTTTTCCTTAAAAGATATAAATCACTCTTTTAAATCGTTAACTCTTTTAAATCTTTGGTTTCGAATGATATAATTTATTCAGTTGACCGGTTTTAAGCTTTACAGTAACGCCAGAGAGTTTAATTTACTGTGTATCATCATTGTATTTCTTAGAGTGCGCATGTTATCTCTTTTCAATTCACAATATCCATCCAATATGTATCTAATGTCTCATACTACATCTAAGTATCTGATTTGTTAGTTTTCATCATCCCGTGTGACTAAAATCAATCTTAACATAGTGAGTTAAAGATGTATTTTCCAAACCAAAGATTTAAAGAGTGATTTCGAATTTTGAAAGATTATACATGTTTAAAATCAATCACTCCTGAGTTACACAGCTTTAGTAGTGGTAGCATTTTCGTATAAAAGGGTGTGGTGGCGTGTAGGCAGTGTAATCGTCACATCAAAGGCTAAACAATAAAAAAGGGAAGCCCGCTCAAATAGTTAATATTTCGTACTTTCTGACCCAAATCTCTCTATGCTGTTAAAATTAAATAGTCTGAGATGCATATTCAATATTAAGTTTTATTTATTAACTATGGAACTAATTGTCTCTGTCAAATATTTGAACAAACTGCTTTTAAATAATTTTTACTGACCTTATGTGCTATGGTTATCACTAATTTTAATGGTTCAGTCTTGTTCATTTTCATCATCGCCAGCTTGGCTTCACTGAAACAAAAGTTTTTTTTATTTTTCACACTGTTAATGTGCACTTGTCATTACCTGATCAATGGGATGAAAATATGTCGAAAAAATTTAAAACTATGCGAACCGTAGATAATACATGCAACAACTATGTGTCAGCTTTTTACAGCGACTGTTCAATCGCAATGTAAATTGTAATAAATAATAATCAACATTTTTGTAACATATAATTTACTTTTATTATTAATTTAAGTTACATATAATACATAAAATCACGCCTGTTTCCCATGGGGGTAGGCAGAGACTATGGATCTCCACTTGCGACGATCCTGACAAACAACTTTCGCTTCGTCTACTTTCATTTAAGTTAATTTACATAAAGAGCTAAATAATTACTATCCATCATAGAAGAGAGTTGGTCTGAAAGAGAGTGTCGGGGTGAAGGTAAGGAAAGGAATGCTCCGGTGGTCCGGGCATGTGGAAAGAATGTATGATGAAAGAATGACTAAACAGATATACAATGCAAAAGTGGATGGATGCAGAAGTCGCGGAAGGCCACGACACACCTTCCATGATCAAATTGATCATGTGTTAGCAGAAGGTGATGTTAGGAACCTTAAGAACAGACGATTGTGCATGACAAGAGCTATGAATGTCAAAGAAGCAAGTGAGGTGTGTAAGAATGGGCCTGTGTGGCGCTCTGTTGTTCGTGCCTACCCCGCAAGGGACCTGACGTGAAGTTATGAATGAATGAATCATTGGTGACAAAAAATACTGGCTGGTAGAATGGAACTGAAAAAAATTTACTTGACTTTGTAAAGAGCTCTGAATATGGATTTAGCACCTGAGGTCATAAGAAAAGCAGTTTTTGTTAAACTTATACCTTTTATTTACTTTCATCATATTCATAATGAAAAGCCGAGTTCTAACCTCAGGTGAAAGGCCTGTTTAGATATTCGAACTATAAGCCTAAATAGGTCACTTCAAGCTCTCATGTAACAATCTTCTACTTCCTATTATTGTCCATGGTTGCCGTGCGATCTTTGCAAATGCATCTATTGTTTAAGTGCTATAAGCTACCGGCAGTATGTGATAGATAATGCACTATGAAGTTACAAATGTTGATGGTAACCGCTTTCTATGAGCCATTCTTTTTTCTATGCCCAGCTATAGGAAATTGTATTTCTTCTCTGTAGATAGACAAAAGAACTCACCTGGCCGCTTCATATCTGACAAGCGCATATCGTTTAGTAGCATCCTTGCTTACAAAGGCGTCTTTGACTACACCAAACTTGGAGAAAACAGTACGCAGGCCATCATCGCTCAGACCCGGTGGGATATTTGTTATGTACAGACGCGAGTGGTCCAACTGAACACTAGAACTGTGACAAGAAGAAAAAAAATGTCTCTTAATCATTTATATTGATATTTTAATCATACTGCAAAGCAGGAAATTGTGTTCTTTCTCCGTTCCTGAATGGACAAGCTAGTGCTAAAGGAATTTAAAATGGATATTGACCTGATATCATCGTCGGGATACTGTGCATCATATGTTGAATTGTTGTAGTCATCTCTCATGGGATCCCAATCTTGGCCCTGGCTGTACCTGCCACGGGCTGTCATTGCGCTGCAACCAAAAAGATGTATGAAACAAGTTAATAGTTATTACTAGGAATACTACATACATATTATCACGCCTTTTTCCCATGGGGGTAGGCAGACACTATAGATCATCTACTTTCATTAGCGTCTTCATACATGCACGTTTATACCACACTATTCTACATATATTGTAACTCACTGTTCCTATATATATATATATATATATGTGCGATATATATATATATATGTCGCAGAACGGCCTCGTTCTCACGACATCTCCTTTAGTTATTGCAGGTTAAGTGGGCGTCATCAGGGTAAAATGAGAGCATAAAACACGATAGCCACAGTTTATACACTTTTAATTTAGATTTAAAAGACATTTTAACATAATTTAGACGGAGCAGTGGGTTCAGGGCACCGCTCATACTACAGACTTAACACTTTCTTTAAAATACTCCATGGTCCAACTCGACCTATTGCCATCAACCGAATCACGTGTCACAAAAACTCCTCAGTCTAAGATACTACTCAAGTATAGAGGGCGTCTGACCACGCTCCGAGCCATAAGCTCTGCTCTCATTGGTATATATATATATATATATATATATATATATATATATATATATATATATATATATATATATCCTATATATAGCTATAACTACCCATTCTTACTAAGAATAGTGATAATAAGTATACATATACCTTGTATTTTTAAATTAGTGTATTAAGATGATCTATATTGGGCGAGATTATGGTCAAATGCAAACTTATACTACTATAAAAAAAATTGACTATTTGAAACTTTTATAAAAACTAAAATAGAATTGTAGCACCTACTTTACATACAGTGTGTTACGAGTTACATTATTTACTAGCCAACTGTAACCAGCTGAAGCTTCAGGAAATTGCCATCTAGCCAGATGGATAGTGGTTGAATAGCTGGATAAAAACATAGTTGATGGCTAATGGGTGAATGACTCGCTAACCAGATACCAATAGTACTTCAGTTTTATTTGACAACTGTAAGTCACTTCACTTCACTTCACTTTTTGTTTTTTTGGCAAGAGGCTTGTTCTTGGTCGAACTACCATTACTGCCAACGTCAGGTGTGGAAAAGGCAAAGCTTATGGCGATGACCAGTTAGATAAGAAAACACAAAAAAGGGGGGAAAACAAATAAAAACTTGTTCCAGAATTAGTTCACCGCCACCATCTGACACAATGTCAGTATACATATAGGACATCACTTATTTTTAAATTTAGATACATACAAAAAATTTGATAAAGGATTATAGTTTTATATTATTCACAGAAATATATTTGGTTAGAGCATTAAATATAAGACGATTACATATACGGGATAGGAGAGTTTTAATATTAGTGGGTCTTGGGATTTTAGTTGGTAAAATATCATAGAGGGATGTGGAATAACTGTAAGTCTGCTGGCAAGTTGATTGTGACAGCTAGCTGTTAAGTCAAAAACTTGACAGTTTTCAGTTTGGTTGCGGTATATATATATACTGCACATTTATTTGTTATTTAAGATATGAAGTTAACTTTGGGTGGTTATAAAAAAATAACCATGAAGTCTAACCTTCTAACCTATATTGAAAAACTTCAGAATTGTTCAAAATATATAAATGTGCTGTATTAACTATACCCCACCCGTCAGTTTTATTTGACAACCATTAACCAACTGATGAGATGATGAACTGCCATTTAGCTGGTTTTTGCAGTAGTTAACCATGTTTAAGGACTGACATTCAGTAGTATTACTGTCATTCTTCTTCCATACCAGTATCAAGCATTTCAATACATAGAGCTACACTCACTTGGCTAATTTTATATAGACAGTCAATAACCTGTTAATGTTATCTAGCTCTATTTAGCTTATAAGAACCCTGACTATGTTAGGGGTGAAGCCTGGCCTGGAAGGCCTTAAAAAAGGACATTTAGCTATGCTAGATACAGGTAGGTCACAAAACTTAGAGTAGACTAGGTATACAATACAAAAGTAGGGTTATTTTATAATGCATAAAAAAAAACTTGAATTATAAGATAAAATATGATGAATTATATCTCTAACCTGGTGCCTTTTCTAAATATTTAGATATTGAGGTTGCCCAAGTGGGTAAATACAATATCCAAATATTTAAAATAATAGCTATGGGAAAATATGTAAATGATCTCGTCGGCATGTGTTTCTCAGTTACATTAAGTATAGTCACATTCATTAGTCGAACATTTAAATTAAATATTTTATTTATTTATTTATTTATTTATTTAAAGTATATGCAACTATTATTATATAACTGTAGCTTAAAAAAGTAATGTTATTGAAGAAAAGTCGCACCGGAAACAAAATGCTTTGTAAATAAACAAAAATTTGGTATTTTTGAGGCATTCATTTTTTGGACTAAAATACGCTGGATTTACAATTCGAGAATAAGTAACGTGAAATAAAACATGTAATGCAAGTTTTTAAGGGCAGGAAGTAATTAAAATTTATAATAAATTACAGTAAAATTAAAAAGCCTTACCACGCACGGTTTCAAAAAAGATCGTTAAATAGACATATTTGTTAAAAATGCACAGTGTAACAGAGGTAATTGATGAACGGATGATAATAAATACCAATTATAATAATTTTATAGATTTCAAAGACGCACTTACCGTTATTGCAAAAAAAAATTGAAAAGCGATCGTATTGATCGGCGCAAACGGAAAACAAAGAAGCGCAAAAAGCGATCAATCAGCGTCAATCGGCGTGCGCAGATTGTACAAAAAAAAGAAAAAAAAACAGAAATCGTTCAGAAATCGAGACTTCAGGGCTAAATACACGACTAATTTGTAATTTTGATTCTACGGATTCCGATCGCTGTATTTATTTTTATTCTTGCAATACCCTTTATGTAAAGCGACATCTAGTATCAAGTAGTGAGAGGTTATTGAAATTGAAATATTTCTTGTTTTTAGATATGATTTTGCATGATTTATATAACTAGCCAGTTTCAAGTAAGAACACATAATCAAGTTTTTATCTTCAACAAATTATAGACCTCTTACTACCGCCATACAGCCTATAAGTATCTCAAAAAGGCATTTTTCACGTTTAATTACAAGTAATTTTTTGCCATTTACCACCTAACTTTAGCTAAATCCACAAAATTTTAATATAAAGTGGATAAAGCATGATCATGATTATGTTAGAAATAGATATTTTTGACTGCTACCAAACAGAAATCTAGCCGTCAAATAAGTCAAGAGATTGTTAACCTACGTATTGTCAAATAATGTCAAAGTGTCAGTGTGTGTGAAATACTGTGGAATACGTAAGAGTAATATATTGTTTAAAACCAACAAAAACAAAATATAATAATGAAGAATGGAAGATAATGCGAAGAATTCGTCCTCATATCAGTTGGACCAGGAAGTGCTTGATGGTTGGTGTTAATTTTCATCGTTCCTAGGCATTTTGTAATCAAAGCTTAAGTTATGAAAAAGCAACAGGTAGTGTAGGTATTTATAAAGTAACTACGCAAATTATATATGTAGCCGTATGTATATGTGTTTATATACTCTATTATTACCTAAAAAAAGTGCTCAATTGCAATATTATGTGACTGATTTCATAGGAAATGTGATTAAATCTTATTGGAGATAATAGTTTTAGAGTTTTGCAACTAAGTTGACAAGTACACCGGACTAATCGTGTTCTGAGCCATTTCGGAATTGTACTTCGATAAATACGTACCCACGAACTAAACCATGCATTTCAACAACAGCAATAAATATATCTTCTAAAAATGATTTACACAATAACATACCCCATGATGCATGACAATTAAACATTGGTAATTATTGTTTACTTATCGTCTAGTACAATGGCTAATACATTAATGGGGTTGACTTTGAATTTCGTATCCTGGGTAAATCTATAGATGTTTGATACACGAATTTTATGTATGTGGTGG
The DNA here is from genome assembly GCA_012273795.1 of Dendrolimus punctatus. Lineage (NCBI taxonomy): Eukaryota > Metazoa > Arthropoda > Insecta > Lepidoptera > Lasiocampidae > Dendrolimus > Dendrolimus punctatus. The sequence continues at coordinate 4,820,344 of CM022556.1, forward strand.
AGTGGGGAGGGGGAGGCGTATTTACCTCTATGCAGGGTTGGATTTTGTACTATAATTATAGTATTTGTACTACAATTCCATGCTTCATACTATGTACTATCCATAGTTAGATATTATAGTATGAAAAAATACTATAATTTCAATACCTTGCCTATATGACTAATATAAGTAGTATTCAAATAGCATTTGGTGCTAACACAACATTTTAAAATATTCATTGAGATGTAATCATGTTGTCTAATCTGTAGTCGAAGAATACAGATTATAAATCATTATCCATGAACTATTTACTGGCAGTTCCCGTGAATAATACTTTTTCTTCTGACATTCTGATTTTTCCAACAGTAAGGTTCCATATTGCTCTCTAAGAAGTAGGTTATAGAGTTCATAGGCGTCTAATAGTATGTCTAATTATTTACTACTAGAGTTTACCCCGTGGCTGTGCCACGGGTTAACCTCTAGTGCATGTCTCTTGTTTATAGAGCAAGCGCTACAGGTTATATTATATTACATTTTCATGTATTTGCCCACGGAAGATTCACTTCATTTTATATCGCTAACTATACCATCCCCTGTCTATCTGTAAACAACATAAATTACAAAACTTGAGTAAAAAGGCCAAAATGGTCTAAATGGTCAAAATGACTAAAGAGGCCAAAATGACCAAAGAGGCCAAAATTACCAAAAAGGTCAAAATGAAAAAAAGGCCAAAATGACAAAAAAGGCCAAAATGACTGTAATGTATATAAATTGCGGGTAGTTGCATATTTTATACATACGCAATAAACAGTCTTAATACCGCTGCTATATTGTTTCATTTGAGTCATTCCAACTGGCGACGAGGATATTAATTTAAAATATATATTCAGTAAAAATGCCTTTCGGAAAGCTATACGAATTCGATATACACGGTCGCGCTAATTGGGACGCATATGTTAGAGTCGTTAAGCAATTCATATTGCTAAACGATATAAAAAATGAGCTGCACGTGGCGACGTTGATCACACACGTTGGAGCAGCGACGTACCAGGTTATGTGTGATTTGTGTTCGCCCCAGCACCCGGAGAGTCAGAATTTCGAGGAGTTGGTTATGTTAGTAGGCGATCATCTTGAACCAAAAAGATCTGAAATAGCAGAAAGGCATGTATTTCGGAAGCGGCGTCAGGCGGAGACGGAAAATGCAGGTACCTTCCTACAAAATCTAAAGCATCTTGCGACCCATTGTAATTTCGGCAACAATCTCGAAGAAAATCTCAGAGATCAGTTTGTGTCTGGGTTGCGAAGCGAAGAGATGCGATCCCGCCTATTCGCTGAACCTGCGCTAGACTACAAAAGGGCGGTGGAATTGGCGCTGGCGCTGGAGGCAGCCGGGCGGCACGCGGACACCGCGGGCAGCAGCGGCGGCGACGGCGGCGCGGCAGGCCTCGGGCCCGCGCTGCGCTGTGCGCCGGGCGACGGAGGACTCGGGCAGGACGGTGGCGGTCTCCACCGTGTGGCAGCTCCAAGTGACAGTGGGGCCCAGGCCACGGGCGGAGGCGGGCGATCCGCTTGCTGGCGATGTGGAAAGCAGAACCACACACCGAATAAGTGTCGTTTCAAATTATATGTGTGCAAAAAGTGCAGTGAAAAAGGGCATTTAGGCCAAAATGACCAAATAGGCCCAAATGACCAAAAAGGCCAACATTGCCAAATAGGCCCAAATGACCAAAAAGGCCAAAAGTACCAAAAAGACCAAAATTACCGACATGGCCAAAATTACCAAAAAGGCCTACAGTGACCAACATACAGAACATGACGACATACAAAACAGCCAAAATGACCAAATAGGCCAAAATTACCAAAAAGGCCAGAATGAAAAGTATCCCTTGTCCACCTTCAGTATGAAATTTACATACGTACCGAATTTCAGCCAAATCGGCCCATTAGTTCTTCCATAAAAGCATAACAAACAGAAAGACAAATATATTTTTATCCCGGAAACTATCCCATTTTTCGGGATAAAAAGTATCCTATGTTCATTCTCGGCATCGAAAACATATATGTACTGAGTTTCAGCCAATTCGGTCCAGTAGGTTTTATGTGAAAACGGAACAGACAGACAGACAGAGCTACTTTCGCATTTATAATATTAATAGGGATTATTTAATGTTTATATATTTTAAATTCAAAATAATAAGTGTACTATAATATTTTACAAATACCGTCTTTTCAAATTTTTCTTGCTATAATTTTCAGCTTACCTAACTCCAACCATACCCCTATGGTCCACTTTTTTTTTGCTAATATTGCACTTGAATGAAAACTGTTGCACTTATTGTCCAAAAAAAGCCAGTAATCAACAGAAAAAGAAGCAAAATAACCAAAACAGAGTAAGTCATCAGAAATGAAGTAAAAAAACAACAGAGCACATTCACATATATTACAAGAGTAACTATGAAAATATTCAAAATGGTGGCCAACAAAGACAAGATTATAATAATTTTTTTTGACATAATCACATTTATTTATTTTAACCTATATTTAAAAAATGAATTTATTCTGCAAAGTATTTATTTATAAATAAATAAAAATAAAAATAGCCTTTATTGCTGAAACAACAAGAAAACTTAATCCGCTAATTGGTATCTAGCTTTGTCTCCCTCTCAGCTTGTCCTTCGACAAAGGCCTCCCTCAAGCTGCTTGCTGCCCATTTATTCTTATCTTTGCAGGTTCTGGACCACACTGTTCCTGCTGTTTGTTTAAGATCGTCCTCCCACCTCTTGTATTGTCTTCCTCTTCGCCTTTTACCGTCCCTGGGGTACCACTCAGTTATTTTTCGTGTCCATTTGTTTTTATTATCTCTCATTACGTGTCCGGCCCAGTCCCATTTCAGTTGTTTTATTAATCTTGAAGCGTTTTTGAACTTGGTAAATTTATTGATTGTCGATAAGTTAATTTTGTCTTTCAACTTGACTCCTATAACACTTCTTTCGATGCTGTTCTGACAAACTTTAACTTTACCAAGTTCTTTTTCTGTGAGTGACCAAGTCTGACATCCATATGTTAAAATTGGAAGTAGACAGAGATTAAAAACTTTTCTTTTATGTGTCATATTTAGGTCTGAATTTTTCATAATTTCTCGCATAGCCCAGTATCTTTTCCAAGTATTAGCTACCCTTCGTTCTATCTCTTTAGTCATGCAGTCTTTAAATGACAACAACTGTCCCAAATACACATATTCCTTAACATATTCTATTTCCTCTCCATCTACTTCAATATGGTAATGTTCAGAATTGGTCATTATCTTTGTCTTTTTAGTGTTCATAGTAAGGCCTGCTTTTGCACTTTCTTTTGATAGTTCGTGGATCATTTTTCTTAATGATTTGGGGCATTCTGAAAATATCACTATGTCGTCTGCAAATCTCAGATGATTTAATCTTTCCCCATTTATGTATATTCCCATTTCATCCCATTCTAGATTTCTAAAAATTGACTCTAAGACCGCTGAAAATAATTTTGGTGAGATGGGATCGCCCTGTCTAACTCCCCTTTCTACTGGGAATTCCGGGCCGTTTTTCTCCAATCTAATTTCGGCTGTGCTATTTGCATATATTTTCCTCAGTATATTTATATATTTGCTGTGAATTCCTTGATCGTTTAATGCTTTCCAGATAGTGTCGTGTTCCAAAGAGTCGAAGGCTTTGTTGTAGTCGATGAATGATATATATATTTGTTTATTATATTCTCTGTATTTTTGTAGTATCTGTTTAAGTACATGAATGTGATCCAAAGTGGAAAAGTTACGCCTAAAACCTGCTTGTTCTAATGGCTGTTGTTCATCCAAATCTTTAGTCATTCTTAGTAGCAGTATTTTAGAAAATACCTTATATATATTTGACATTATACTTATTGGTCTATAATTTCCAATATCTCTGTTGTCTCCTTTTTTATGTATTAGAACAATGGTCGATTTAGTCCAATCTTTAGGTATCTCTTCGCTTATTAATATTTCATTAAAAATTTGGTTAAGTCTTGGGGATATTTCGTTCATTAATGTTTTTAATAATTCGTTCGTTATTAGGTCTGTCCCAGGTGCTTTCCCATGTTTTTGACTTTTTATTGCTCTTATTGTCTCTTCTAGTAAAATTTTTGGTACTTCGTCTTCTTCTCCTAAACTTTCACTCCAACCTTCCTCCATAGATTGGGATTTTTGATGGTTTCTGCAACTTGAGTATAGTTTTTTGTAATAATCAGTGGCAATCTGCAAAATTTCCATCCTTTTCCCTGTGATTTTTCCAGTTTTGTCCTTCAGACTTGTCATCCAGTCTTTTTTGTTAGTAAGTTCTTTTAGTGCCTTTTTTATTCCCCCTGTTTTTTCAATGTGTGTTTTAATAGTTTCTTTTCTTTTTAATTTTCTGTCTTTTCTAATTTTTACATTAATTTCTTTACTAATTTCAATTATTTCTTTGCGGTTTTTTGTTCTGTTATTCAACATTTCTTTCCTTCTGTTTATTAATTTTAATGTTTCTGGCGTAATTTCCTTCTTTATAGATGAATTAGATTTAATTGTTTCATTATTTATAGTTTTTATAAAATGGTCATATTTATGTGTTACACTTAAGTTACAAGGAAATGTTTCGTGTAATTTATCTTTAAGGTTTTTTGTCAACAATTCTTTGTTTTTTATAGTATTTTGTTGTAATTTTTTGACGTTGTATTTCCTGGGTCTTCCCTTCTTGCTAGTCTCTATAGACGTCCGTAACATCCTGTGATCTGTGTTAAAGTTAAAATTGTTTATAGTCTGAAAAGTCTTGAGTAATTTTCGTTTATTTGTCAAAATATAGTCTATTTCATTGGTGTGTTTACCATTAGGTGATACCCAAGTCCATCTTTTCGCTGGCTTTTTATTTGAAAAACTGTTTAGAATAGCTAGATTATTTTCTAGTGCGAAATTGATTAATCTTGAGCCATTTTTACTTCGAGCGCCATATCCATATCCATCTCTCCATATCTTTAATATATCAGTTCATTGACATATTAAAATGGCATCTTGCTACTCATCTAATTGATAAACAAATGTTTCATATAAGACATTAAGGCATTGTAACTGTTCATGTATATAAAATAAATAGTAAATGGTTACAAGTCTGCTTTGGTCTGAAGATAACCTGACCTAAATCACTGTTCTAGTCAGTGGTCGCCGCCTTCCACCACCCATCACAATAATATTAGTGAAGAAATAGGTGAGGTTATGTTTACCAAGTTTAATATTTCAAGAACTCAGGGTTACAGAAAGGGTACAAATACTTTACCCCCTACCCATTCACAACTTAAAATTTTAGTGCTAAATATCTGAGTAGCAGCCGCACCTTGAATCCGGGGGTGTGGGGTGTTAAGAAGGAAACGAGGGGTATATTGGAGTCACCCCCATCTTTTCCCGCTGCCTGAGACGCATAGTTTCTTTGTAATTTAAAAAAACCAAGAAGCCCTGATGCGATAGTTAGTCAAAGTAGAATTCCGAGTTGTCGGGGTCACCATTAAACATTGTTGGCTGCCAGAGGTATATGGATTTTTTAGTTTAAAAAATAGAGGGGTCTTGGTTTTTTATGGGGTAGACTTATGTGGGAGATCCAATTTCCAGATTTTGCCCTTATAGGATAGAAGGCTAAGCCTTCATGGTTACTTCTTTTTTATCTACCAGAAATCCATGCTCTTACCTACCATTTTTAAAATAAAATACTGATCTCTAAAAGCTAGAAATGGTAGCGGGTACTCCTCACTTCCTTATTTCGGCCCTATTAAGGAGAATTATGATAAGATTTGTTCCAAATACCCCAGGGCACCCCTGTTTTTAATAAGAGCAGGGCAGCCCAAAATTACAGCAGTTGACTCCGATACATCTCCCATCCTCCCTCAACGCCACCCTCCCCTGGTTTCAGGGTGGGAAATTCTACGTTTACCTCATCAGTGTCCTATCAAAATGACCCAGATTCAAGTCTTGGTTATTATTTCTGTCTATAAGTCTTGATAAAAAAGAGGCAGTATCCACTTTAACAGATAAATTTAAAATTGTTAGAAAAGGGTTTTACATGTTACTTTTCAACTGATATTTCTTATTTAATGGTGTTTTTTAGATTGTGTATTTTCCAGGATGAATTATTTATAGTATAAAATATGGTTGTGTATTGGAACTCAATAAAATTAAAATTGAATGAGCAGTTATAATTTTTAGTGTCCCTTATGAAACCATTGTTTTTTTAATGTTTATGACTCATTTCTATACAAATTGAAGGACAGAAATGCAGAAATGAACACATAAAATTTGGCTTCAGGAAGATTTTAACCGACTTCGAAAAAAGGAGGAGGTTCTCAATTCGTCGGGATCTTTTTTTAAATTTTATGTATGTTCACCAATTACTCCGTGATTTATGAGCCGATTTACGTGATCGTTTTTTTGTTCGACGCGGAATAGCTGCCATGTAGTCACCTAAAAATTTAACATAGTTTGGCCCAGTAGTTTTCATTTTACGATCATTTTTTTGTTCCCGTTTTTGGGACCTATATTTTTTAAGAAGCGCGGCACCATTCGTAGGTCCACCCATGCATAGCTAGACACTAAAAAGTTACAAATAAAAACTTCGTTTAAAAAAACCGACTTCAAAAACTAAAATGTATAAAATACTTATTTCTAAAGCTATTATTATTAATATATATTATCTAAAACATCTTGAAGTCGGTGCAAAGTAAAATATAAAAATTACTATATTTTGAAAATTACTAAGCACCAACTTTAAGATGTTTTAGATAATGTATATTAATAATAATAGCTTTAGAAATAAGTTATTTTATACACTTTAGCTTTTTAGTTTTTGAAGTCGGTTTTTTTAAACGAAGTTTTTATTTTTTATCTTGTAGAATGCTCCAGAAATAACAATGATAAACAGCGACTAAGGAGAGGCTTATGCTTAGACTTGCTGGACTTTGGAATTTTTCATTAGTTTATGGTACTGTTACAAGTTGCTGGACTTGAATTAAAATGCCGTTTGAATTATTATAAAATTTATTAGTACTATACAATCACATGTAACTCAGGTACAGATATAACTGAACGCATTAAGTTTAAATGCAATGCACGATTCATTAACACGTGCAAAGTCCGTCACTAAATAGATCACCGAACGTATCGTATCGTAACGTACAAGTCTTGCTTGGCGGCTGTTTATCGCTCGACTGCCGAACTCTGCATTGGGGCATTGCTTTATACTGCACAACTACAATATGTTTCTCGGCCTCATAGACTGATTTTCTTAGAATCACACCTGGCCAATGACTACCGTAAAGTATTACGATACACAATGGGCTGTTTTTTATTTATTACAAATTTTAAACAAAAGAGGTCTAAATGAAGAAAAGGTAGTAAAATGTCTACAAGTACGTGAATTTGTCTTTGTCGTCATTTCAGGTCATAACAGTATTTAAAAACTGCGATTTTGGAATATGATTATGACATTTTTTTTTATTTATTACATATTTGAATTTTGCATTCTCCTCAGCGCGAGGCATCAACATGACAGTGGAGGAGGTAGCGGGCCTGCCAACATGCAAGTATTCGGAGAGGGTGCAATCCCTGAAGCTCAAGGAGGAAGATCTTGCATTCCTCAAAGGACTTAGGAGAAGGATTAAGAACAGAGTGAGTATTTGGAATTTCATCTTGAAATATTTCATTGTAAAATGAAGACGCATGATTCTTATGCATAGGATCCTATCCTACATATATATTATATCCGTGCAGGAACGGAGGAAGAATATAATTTCCTGTGACCGGACTTTCGTAAGAGGCGACCAAACAACCCACAGCCAGGTGTAGGGTATTTGTTCGATTGGATGGCGACCACCCCTGGTCTAACAGTCATAACAACCCTGTGTTGTGTTTCGGAGTATTTAGAGAGCAGCAGCGCATTTGCAGCACCTTTGGTGTGGCAAATGTCCATAGGCGATGGTAAGCGCTTGCAATCAACTAGGCCGTCTGCTAAACTCCTGCCATAAAAAATATACCATATTTACAATATTTTCTGTGCAATACAATAGGTGGCTTTATCGCACAAAGCATTCTCTGCCAGGCAACTTAATACAAAAAAAATTGAATCATGTATGATGTAAGTAGGTTTAGATTTAAAAAGTCGTACTCTTGCTTTTGTTATACTTTTAAGTATGAATATAATAGGAGTTATATGGCCTATGTATACGCAACACAGTATTTTGCCAAAAAAATAATATAATAAAATAATATCACCCCATAAATGTCCCACTGCTGGGCTCGAGCCTGCCATTATAGGAGGGGGAGAGGGGGGGGATGGGACACCAAATTGATTAAAATTTATTGACGCAGAAACTAGTTTTTTTTTAATAAAATCGATTTGGTAATGGCTATGGGCATCACACATTGATCGATTAATTATCGACCTGTCAAACGTAAAATAAACCGTTGGACAGGATATAGATCATAAATTCAGGGTAAAAGGACTTCATCTGCGTTAGTGTTAAAGACTCACTGTATTATTCATATTGAGTTAGTGTAGGTGCGAAGGCTTCTTTACGGTTCTTAAAGAATACTTCAAGTTCACTCTATGAATGAACATGAATATATCGTTATGAATAAGACCGTTAGGCTATGGCCGAATGCGTCCTATTAAAAGCTTTAAAAAAATAACTGATAAAACACTGCCACATTTGTGTACATGTTATCTGTCATTATTTAGCCTCATTTAGAATGCCCCATGAGAAATAACGCATTAAACCCATCTTCGATCTGCTAGAAACGGTCTATCTTTTTATCCCAGATGAAGCCGTCTTATCCGTGCAGGAACGGAGAAAGAATACAAATTCTTGCGGCCGGGCGGCCTGTCGTAAGAGGCGACAAAACAACCCACAGCCAGGTGGTAGGGCGTTTGCCCGACTGGATGGCTACCACCCCTGTTCTAAAGTATGTCGCCATAACAACCCTTAGTTGTGTTCCGGCATTAGTGACCAGGTTCCAGTCTCCTTCAAGAGAGCAGCAGCGCATTAGTAGTACCTTTGGTGTTACAAATGTCCATAGGCGATGGTAACCGCTATCCATCAAGTGGGCCGTCTGCCTGTCTGCTGAACTCCTGCAATAAAAAAAAAAAAAAAAAAAAAAGAAGCCTCAGCTGAATATAATGAGCTCTTGAAATGAATACTACTATGTAAGTGTTAAACACTTCTTTAAATATTAATTCGTTGTCGACTGTAGATATTTTAATTATTAAAGAAAACTACGCCCGTGCGTAATATATGACGATTTTAATAGCAGTGGAGGGAAAAAAATATACAGATAAAAAACAAAAGAACATGTATGTTCTAAATTCAAACATTTAGTATATTTGATGGCCAGTACTATGCCACACCAAATAAATAAAAACTCTTTGTTGGAGATTCCAACAGTAAGTATTAATAATATCAACATTCCAAATCACAAAGTAACAGGAACCGTGTTTGTGGTTAACCTATAGTAAATGAATACTCTTATACAATAAGATATGTTCCCATGCTACTTGGACACGAGAAAGCATTTGTGCCTCATTTTTAGCCAGAGCTTACACACCCCAGCTGTAAGAAAGAATAATAATTTCATTATGGCTCGTTATTAAAAACAATACCAGTTAAGTTTTTTATAATTTTAGGTTGTATCAATATACATTTATACCAGGCCACTCAGAAAGTATTGCGAAACAGTTTTATGTATGAGATACTGGCCAGCTATAATCGATTTTGAAAATATGATTATTTATAACTAAGAGAAGTCGGTTAAATAGGTATGTTCCAATTTCAAAATTTCCCTGCACATTGTTTGCGAGCTAATTTAAATTATCTAATCCATTGAAATCTTACAATTGAAGGACCGAATAATGCATTTTTTAGAGAACGCAATTTTATTTTTGGGACATGTGTGGGGGGTCAATAGAAGCTTAACCTCGAGTTTGTGGGGTGGCCACCCTTGTCCCCCGGCCGCCATCTTGGAAAAAGTGCGTCTGCGTCTTACAAAAAAATTGTAGTCATTATTTTGTAGCAAATTGTTTTGCTTACAAATATGTTTATATAACTTTTTGCCCTAAACTAAAAATTAAAGAAGTTATAAGCAAAAAATTTAGAAATTTTTTATTCATACTTAACTCTTTTCTTTACCATAGTACTTACCAAATTTAACTTATCGAATGTTAAGCAGGTAGAAAAGGTCCCCCGTTTTCCCCGCCACCTATGAGGTAGAGTCCGTAGGCGCGTTTATAAAATTGCGTCCTCTAAGAAATGCAAAGCTCATGTAAAATTTCAATGGACTAATCGTGTCTCATTGAAAACTAGATTTGCACCGGGAACCTTGTGACTTCTTTTTATTCTCGAATATAAAAAATCAGGTCATAGGGATACAGTTTTCGTCGCCGGAAGTTGCGATGTCAGCGTTCGAGCAAGATGTGAACGAGGTGCCTGCGGTGGACTTGAAAAAGTGTTTCGAAAAGATATATTAAAAAGATAATTAATTACGAGCGTGCATGACAAGAGCTATGAATGTCAAAGAGGAAAGTGAGGTGTGTAAGAATAAGCCTGTGTGGCGCTCTGTTGTTCGTGCCTACCCCGCAAGGGAACTGGCGTGAAGTTATGTATGTATGTATAATTAATTACCTATAGAATAATTTTTATATTTTCGCAAAACTTTAAGTGTCCCATGTATATTTACTGGACTTTGCTGACTGACTGAATCACATCAATGCTTAGCCCAATGTACTGGGACTGGGGCAGAGAAAAATTTTATGCAGGTTATTTCTATACTTTACTTACGCTACCAAGAAAGAATTTTAGAAAATTCAACCCCTAGGAGGGTGAAAAGGGGGATGAAAGTTTCTATGAAAACACTAGTCGCAAACAACTATATAGTTTTTTTTGCATGAGTTCAGTAGATAGACGGCTCGCCTGATGGAAAGCGGTCACCATCGCCTATGGACATTTGTAACAACAAAGATGTGATCAAAGTGCTGCCGCTTTCTCAAGGGGCACTGGAACTTGTCCACTAAGGACGGAACACAGCTCAAGGCTCAAGGTCCTGCGAATTTGTGCTTGAGAATGGCCGGGTGAGGCAAACTCAATTCGTCAATAGGGGTTTGATCCTCCGCTCCCCAGATGCTGGATTGTTTTATCGCCTCTTACGCTAGACCGGCCCAACGCAGGAATCTATTCCATTTCCGTTCCTGCACTGATAAGTTGAGAATGTGCGTTAAATTGTCTGTCCATCAGTGAGGTCGAGTAAACTTTCGCGCGCCACCTACCGGTTCCAACTGTGGTTGTAAACCATCCCGGGACCCACTCAAACACACACAAAATTTCATCAAAATCGGATGTTTAGTTTACGATTCTCTAAAGGACCTACTGTTTAATTAAACACGTGGTCAGGAAAACTAATTAAATTTATTACATGAAATATTTTACATGAACAACAAACTTAACAGCAGAAGGATAATTTCAGAAGAGAATGTTGCCATAGTAGAAAAAACATACTACAACAAAAATTACCTGTATAAAAAAACATAAATTGTATGTTCGGAAATTAACTGAACACCTACGTTAGTTTATATATATATATATATTTGAAATGGCCACTTCCAGTTGGCATCTCAGAACAGCCGCAGGCGCAGCGTTGAGCACTTGCGTCGGCTGAGGCGCGAGCTGCGCGCGGTCCGCGCCTGCAGGGACGACGCGCTCTCCGACCGGCGCGCGTTGCTACTGCAGAGGGACACGGCGCGGCGCCACTGTGCCGAGTTGCATCGACACGTCACCAGGGTGAGTGGTGTCATTTGACAGACTCCATGGAGTTTTTGGCGGGAACTGAAAGGAGATGGTGTGCTAGGCACTTTTATTTTCTAAAAATGTGTAAAATTACTCTAAAATCAACAATAGTTGTAGGATATTGATAGGTTTTGAGTAGTAATTATGTGTTTTGTGAGAAATTTGAACTGTATAGTCAAATGTGGCCTTTTGAGTTGTCACAAGAACTCCGTTGACTGGCACTAGCTGATTACCTACAGTTCAGCTGCGCTACACATAGGCTTAAGAAAATGAAGAAAGTATAATGTAAACTAAGATCTGGCTTAAAGGCCTAGCTCCCAAGCCATAAACCTAAATAAAATAAATTACAGACTCCATATCTTTTTCTTTTATCTATATTTTTTACCAACTTCAAAGACGAGGAAGTTCTCATTTAATCGCGTCAATTGTGAACGGATTTTTTTTCTTTTAATCGAAGGGGTATACTCTCAATTGATCCCATCGTCACCATGTCAGGATCTGATGAGTGGATTCCAAGGAATTAGAGAATCTCACGCAAAATTGTTAGCCTACTTCTTTTTAACACGATATCTCCTTCAATCGTAAACCAATGCAGAATATTTAAAAATCGGGGTTTTTTTTTTACTTACTTTTTTTAAACTATTCCACGCGGATAAAGTCGCGGGCAGAAGCTAGTTTTTAATATATTTATTCATATTATTAGCTCGGAAATGCTAAAACACAATTACACCAAAATGACAATGTTTAAGTAAAATAATTTTAGTTGTTAGTGTCACAAATGTCAGTGTCATGGTGCTATGACAATGTCATTTTTATTTGTGACAGCATTGCCATGTAATAAGTTTATGGATATTTCAAGTGTCTACTTTCGATAGCCAAACTATAATAGAAAAATATTCAAAATTGTGAAGGATTAAAAGTGTAGTTTTGTTTTTCAGATACTAAAAGAACGCTCAGACCCTACACAAGTGCCGTCCATAGACATTAATATAAAAGAATCTCAACCCAAAGACCATCCAAAACCAGAGACAATCGAGAACAGGATCAAAGACAATATAAATCAGAATGGCGTCTTCGAATGTCGCATAGACAAACTCGTGCAGCAAAGCGTGAATCACATATTCAAAGAGAAAGACATAGACAAAAATCGTATTTTTGCGAAAACCGTCTTTTTAACCGACAAAGTTGATTCGGAAGTGAGCTCTATGGTTTTTGAAAATGATATATTTTTGCCAGAGAGCGTCAAGGAGGAGTGTGGAGTTTTAAATTTGTCCGTGAAAGAGGGTAGGCGAAAAAGTCATGGAAGGAAACAATCAGCGCCGAGGAGAATCAAAACTTACGTTTTTCATGAGAGTGATGGTAAGTTTTTTTTGTAAACGCTTTTATTAGTTTGACATGTATTTGTGTCGGAATGTGTTACATTTTTACAACACGATTTTCACCACTTACGAGTTTGAAAATTTGTTAGGCTACTCTAGAGACCGAAAAAATAGCCTTCTATGAGGATTTTTTTTTAGAAAATCGTGATTACAATCATTCTTATCATACATATCAGTGACAGTATACAATTGGTTTTTTTGAAGTGATTCATTTGAAAATGGCAGCTGGGCAGCGTTTTTGACGTCTCCGTTTATCTAGGGTCGACGACAGAATTGACGGCTCATGTAATTTTTAAATTCTAGTTAGCCAACGTTTTTTTTTATATATTATTAAGGTATAGAAGTATATGGGTTTCTTACGCTATATTGACTTTTGGCCAAATGGCGCAGTGTCTGACATTTTTTTACAATAATAATTAACAATTGTTAATAACAAATGAACTATCTGACATAAATAAATCCTACATACTTCTATAGACAATTTGTTTTTCAACATATTTCTTTTTTCGATCTTTATGTTTCCGGATAAATTTTTTTTCTTTAGTTTAGCAGACAGCTCACCTGATGGAAAGCGGTTACCATCGCCTATAGACCTGCTGCCCTAAGTGAGAATCCTAATTGCTTAAGTGAGACTGGAAACTGGCCATTGATGCCGCCGGAACACAACTCAAGGTTGTTATGACGGCATACTCTAGACCAGTGGTTCCCAAAGTGGGCGATAACGCCCCCTTGTGGGTGCTGCAGGCCTAAAAGGGGGCGGCAAGAGACCCAGAAAAAAATAGGCATTGGCAGATGTAGCCCGTAAGAGTTAACTTGAGACCTCAGCGCCGTTGTGTACTACCTACTGTGCTTAGGTCTCAAGGTAACTCTTGCGGGCTATAGTAAAAGTCTCGTTTAAAATGAATTTTTCTCCGCTAATGTAGCTCCCAATAATCAGTTAATTTAATTTGACGTTATAGTATTTTTTTATGTAGGTGAAGAAATGGGGGCGCTAAAAAATAATTTATTCTCAAAGTGGGCGGTATACAAAATAAGTTTGGGAACCACTGCTCTAGACCAGTGCTTTTAAATCTTTTTGAATACGCCACCCCTTTACAGGTTGAAAAATTTTGGCGACCTCTTGGGCCATAGACAGACAAAAAGTCAGTAATTTAAATGACTGCGTTTATGTTTTCCCCTATTTTGTTACCTATATTAATGAATACGTCCTATACTCTGAGCAAAGCTGCTAGCCTTAGAAAGTACCGAAGTACGAGGTAGAAATTCAAATTGCCTTTATCCTTTTGCCGGCGACCCCCCAAGCAAAGCTCAGGGCCCCCTAGGGGTCGCGACCTACAGATTGAAAAACACTGGTTTAGATTAATAATTGGTCTCGATTGATGGCGCTGCAATCGGTTCTTTGTTTTTTTTAAGGACAATGTCTCGGGTACGTAATATAATACAATAAAAATTATTTAAGGATTGTACCATTGAAGTAATGATTTTTCTTCACGTCCTCAGATGGCGTCGTTGAAATTTACAATGGGAACAAGTGACAAAAAGAACATACTACACAACAACACATTTTATATTAACATTTTTTTAAGAATTATTAAGTTTTAAGTACCTATAATAGAACCTTATACTCGACAAACATAACTTAATTGACATAATTTCCACTTTGGTCCATAGTCGAATTAAAATGCCGTTAGAATTGCAATAGAGTTTATTCGTACTATATACAAACACGTATAACACAGGTATAAATATAACCGAACACAAAAAATCCAAATGTAATGCAGAAGGTCGTAATTCAATAAAACGCGCAAAGTCCGTCCCTATTAGATTCTTGAATGTACACACGTCACGCCCGTATCGTAGTTGTAGCACAACTGGCCCCCTCTCACAATCAGGCCGTCGTTTTATACTTCACAAATGCAAATGTCCCCGCCAGGGAACGTCGACACAATTTTCTAAAATTAGCTTGTACTTGTAATCCGCAACACTTGGCTAATTATGCTCCTGAGCTATTACAATGGGCTGTTCACAAACAAATTTTACATTTATCTAATCTATTCCCACTTAGAGCATTGTAAGCATGTTGGAAAGGGATGCATATATAGTCGTACTGTCGTTATTTAAATAATCGACACAAGTGAAAGCAATCAGTGGTACATCACTTGTCTTGTTTTATACCCACCCAAAGTTATTAAGATATTTTTAATTATTATAAAAAAGATATGAAAACTTCTTAATGTTTTGAATAAAATACTTTTGCTCCACTTGGATTAATGGGTGACTGTGTCCAGATGCGTGTTATTTATAGTGTTAATATATAACGCATTAAAACTTAGCGCGTTAGTTAAAGCACTAGGACGCAGGTGTAGCACAGACATAAAAATTGTCACTGAAGTTAGGTTTGTCGAGACTTTATTATATTATATGGAGACCAAAAAATATATTATCATATTTTTAAATATGCCTTTTACAATGTTATTAAGTAATTATTAAATTAAAAACCAGACCAATTCATAAATGATCACGCGTTAACTTTATTATTGTATAGAATTATTACAAAATTTAAATAGCTATATTTATTCATATATTTATTATGTTAAAAAAATGATTTACTACAAAATTGATGCAATATTATACTCTGGATGTTAAAACAGGTATTCGAGTGAATACTTAAGTACGCAATAGGTGCGTTCCACCACACACTCTGAATCAATTAATCAATAATTTATTGGTTCAAAAATATCGTGTATGCACATAAGATGGCATGTTGTTTACAGTTTCACATGTTTTAAATATGTAAAACTGTTCCATAATTTTATTATACAAAATCGAAAAAATTTATACGCCATTCAAATATAAATACCTATTCAAAATTACTCAAATCCTATAAATATTATAAACGCCAAAGTTTGTAAGGTTGTATGTATTATTATAGTATTTAACAATTGTGAATGAAATTTTAAAAAAAGATATGACAACATTATATAGTCAAACATAATTCGTACTCATTTTTGCATATAAAATCTCGATTAAAACAATCATTTCAATAAAGGTAATAATAATTTATATATATTTTTTCAAATTGATCTTTTGTGGCTTTTATATATCCCTCCACTGTGTAGATTTGTTTTTTACGTTTTTTTCATTGCGATTTTCATTACAATCATAAACTCAGGAATGAATTATGGAATGCTGATGTGATCAATGAAAAAAATTAATGTCAATGGTCGATGCACGGTCGACTTGAAAATAGCGCCTATGTCAGTCTCGTTAGAGAGTAAAAGCCAAAGTCTATTTCGACCGACCTCTTCAAATGGGTTATTATTTGTAGTTATTCTGAGCGCTGCGAGTGAGCTGCGAGCGAAAAAGATAACGTCATTAGTGACGTTTTCGCCGCGAACATAACTACTGTGGTTCTGTGGAACGGCAGAAGGAGCATTTTGAGTGTCTTGAGCGTCGAGTGGAACGCGCCTTATGTACTGCGTTATTGACTTGTATAAACTTCAAGGGCACATTCAATGTTTGCTCGTAATTCTCTCTTTGTTATTAGAAGAGACTCCTTATTTTAATCGGATAATCACAAACATAAAGTACTATAGTGTTATACAGTGTAACCTTCATATAACAACTCTCAATGAGATTAGAAAATAGAGATTAGTTAGTCTAAGATTCATTTTAGCAAGGTAAGCAACTTAAAAAAAACACATTGTAATGAACGCATTTTAATATTTATTTACCTTACAACAGTAAATATTACTATTAGGAAAGTTCATATTCTTGGATTTTCTCACGATAAACGAATATGTTTGAACTTGTAGAGATAATAATTATTGTTAGATGGTTTAGTAGAATACTTCATGCACAGTTTAAGGTTGAAAACAATCGTTAAACAGAGGTAAATAAGAAATTCGTTATACAGAGGTTTTACCAAAGTTTATTCATAATGTAAAAGGTATGTATTTTGTATAAAATCTTACAGCTTTCTTAATTGGATTTCTTAGAATTTGTTAAATCGAGAAAATCGTTACATTGAGATTCGTTATAATAAGGTTTCGCTGTATGATAAAAGAAAATTATAATTAATCCGATCATGTTTGTATCGATGTATTTTTTAAATGAAAAACTTGATCTTTCATGTATATATGACACTGGCTAGATAGGTAACCGGTGTGAAGCCATATTTATAAAAAATACTGAACTGTTATAAATATTGATGATTTATTGAAAAATCTTTATTGCTGTAAGCAAAATGTTTCGAATGATGTATTTTTAATGATAAAATTAGGTTTTTATTGTTCTATTAGCTTCATTTATGTCAGACTCCTATATATTTAGTTTTTACTCTTTTACATTACTATTGGTAAAAAATTAATATTACTTATATTGGTTTTTTGTCAAATTTCAGCCAGAACAAGTTGTTTTATATTGGGACCGACTCTCTTAAACTCAATGGGCAATCTCCTTTATCAAGGAGATTGTATTCTAACAAACTACATAGACTATATTTTGTTATAAAAAACAATCTTGCAGAGGGTGAAATTTGGGATGAAAATTTGTATGGGTCACCCATAATTTCTCAAGTAAAGGAAATTTCATTATTGATAAATAAAGAAAGTCGACTTTCAGCGATACGTTGGCGGTTTTTCTTCATTCGGACTGTGAGCAAATGCAGACGAAGTCGCACGTAATAGCTAGTTAAATATAAAGACTAATTCATTATGTCCATGTTAAACACTATATACAAAATCTATGAAACACAATTTATGTATTCATGACAAATATCTACAATTTTTAATGTATTGATTTGTTAGGTTAAGAAAGTTGAATCGAGTTTGTACACGCAAGTTTTGCTATCTCCTTCCTTTCCCACTTTGTCGTGACGACAGATAATCGTGTAGTTTTAAGTGTCGTGAGGTGTTCACATATAGAACGACACGATTTACTGTCGTCTACGATATTTTTTGCAGAGACGACAGATTGTCATGACAGTGGGAACGGCTAGCACGACGGTCGTAAAACGATAAAAGATCGTTACGAGTAAATCGTGACGGCAAATCTATCGCAGCCACGATTGCTTGCTTCATCTTCCTTCTTTTCAAAAAGTAATACATTATTAAAATTTCGTTGTCGTCCATAGACTAAACATAAACGCACTACTAATTTCCAAGAGAACGTAAAAGCGACTGTAAATTTGTAGCTTGCTAACGATGTGTAAACGACAAGGCGACTTCTGTGAAACGATAAAATGTCGTCGCGATTCAATGTGAACAGCTGGATACGATAGTCGCTAAACGATAATTTTATTTGACGACAAACAATCGTTATAATGGGAACAGCTAGAGACTACAGTCGTCCAACGATAAATTGATCGTTATGACATAGTGGGAACACGCTTTCGCTATCTGGAATTAATTAATCATTGTGGTACGCGAATGACGATGTGAGACAAAACTTTCGCGCTCCATTTTTTTATTTTTTTGCAGGAGTTCAGCAAACAGACAGACCACAAGACAGACAAGGCCCACTTGATGGAAAGCGGTTACCATCGCCCATGAACATTTGCAACACCAAAGCAGCTACTAATGTGCTGCTGCTCTCTTAAGGGAGACTGGAACCTGGCCACTAAATACTCCATATCGAATTATTGCGGTATTTGTGTGACACAAAAAGTAAACAGCTTAAAATGAAAACTTGAGAGGTGTCAAGGGACACCCGGATGGAACAAAGTTCCTTTCGATTAATTAGTGAAGGAATTGTAATATTATTATTTTTTTAGTTATAATATTTATTTATTTTATTAACAAATATAATGTAATAAATAATCGTCGCTAGACCACACTGTACAATGCGAAATAGAAAGACGAAACTAAAATAACTGGTTTTCTTTCTATGAGAGAGAGAGAGAGAGAGACAGAAACACGCGCACGTCGCACGGCTTATAAAAAAGTGTTGTTACATCTTTTGGTCTTAATTTTTTCCGTCTAGCCCCCTTTCGCAATGCGCAATAAGGAACTTTGTTCCAAATCAAATAATCACAAAGTCGTATTATTTTTAATCGATTTCTCGTGATAATTGGTTAACTTCAGTAACGATTTGTAGGTGTCAATCCCTAAATATGTTGTCATGAGAACTGTCAAATCTGGCCTATCATTTTGTGATAATTATAGTATGCGCAAAGCTTGCCTAATTCTTACAATTCATTAATTTGCCTTTCCATCGGTTGAATTTTGAATTTTTTTGTATGGGTCATGTGTCAAATTTTAATCGATAGTAACGCAGATGAGTAAGTAAGATATAGGAAGTGGCCTCAAATTTACTCCGCCTAAAATTAGCTATGAGATTGTAGGTGAAGTGTGACAAGCTGTTTTCACTCTAGCTTATTGATTTGAGGGTATTACTAAGTACTCCCAATTTAATAGCTTTTGAGACTTGAAGATTTTTCTCCTTATTTCTACCCTCCATAAGTTTAAAATGAATATGTTTCTTTGGTTAATACGTAATTTTAGCAACTCTTGCGTGTATAGATGTTATTTTAGTTATAAGCGAATGAAGTGTGTGTATAGTAAGACTATAATGTGATGTTGATTTTAAATAAATAACTTTAGTTACCTATATTCGTTGTTTTCTTGTTAAAATGTTGTTACTATATCAGACTATGGGAGCTGCAGAGTCTAGTCATCGCAGCGGACAACGAACTACTGGCTAGCGCATTTTTTTTTTTTTTTTTTGGAGCTGATTCAGCTGAATAGCCGCAGATGGCTGTTTCAGCGATACCGGGCTTTGGGGGCTTCCCGACTCCGTGGGAGCGGAGGCGTTCAGCCCGGAAGCAGCACGCTCGAGGAGGCACCTCCTGTGAGGTTCGACCTCGGCTCGACCGCTGCGGGGGATTACTGGCTAGCGCAACGCGGGAGGCCACATATTAATAGTTGCTCTATCTCGCTCGCACATCATCCGTCCCGCTCACACACGGTGCTATATAATGTACTAGCAATACGACTTGTTGACATTTGTGCTTAAAGTTACTGTTGCGGCGGCGCTGGATTTAGCGTTAAGTGAACTATATCAACTTTGCGAGAAAAGAAGTGTGGACAATTTGGAATGGGAATCGGAACGAGCACGCACTTACCTGGTTAATGAGAATGAAACGCGACTCCTCTTCTCCACTTTCCACTATCACACACACTTTAAAGTACTTTTATATTTACAGTATTTTATATTATATATTCGTTTATTTTATTTTACTATTATAGAGCAGAGCGGGTTATTTATATAATATATATGTGGTGCGGGCGCGGTATATTTAAGTTATTTTATGATATTTTATTTATTTACAATGCGAAACGATATATCTATTTTAATGATATGACAATGAGTTATTGAAGTGACGTGCGAAAGGGAACGCGCCGTCACATTTCAAGGAACAATTTAAATATGTCGAAGAAAAGTATGAATAGGTCGAAAGGAGGTTTACATGGCGGTACCAGTTACCGCTTAAAATAAATTGGTTTACATCAGCACTCAACAGTGAATACTACTCTGCTATCTGAAGTGTCGTTTAACTTCTACATCTCGCTGCTACAAGTCTAAATGCGTTATTATTAATACGTTTTGCCTTATTAGGCATGCAATGTCCGAATAGAAGTCAAAATATAAAGAGTAAGTAATAAAAAAACGTGTACGTCTCGGGACGCCTGACAGAAGTGATAACTTAGCTTGCCTCCCGCTGCCGTATGCGTGAGAGAAAGGGAAGCCAGACAGACTGGCGCCGCAACGCGTTACGTAACGAAGCACTTTACCCTCCCACAAGAAATTCCTTATCACTTCAAAAACTATACAAGTGGAGATTCAAAAATACTGAAGGGAGTCTCGAGGTCATTTTTTAAGCAAAAGTATAGTATTATTAAATTTTTGAAAAGTCAGTCGAGGAGTGCTCGATGGAGTGTGAATCTTGAACTGCGGGCTGTCTATTTCGATATTGTCAGTCTTCAATCGATCTATTCTGATCGTTTCACACTCCTGGATTAAACAACATTAAGTATATTACATAAAAATGTTATGGAGTTTTTCAAAAAGTTGGTCATATTTTCTTTGAGGCCGGATGCAAGTTGGTAACATTTCTGGTGTTGCAAACGTCCATAGGCGACGGAAACCGCTTTCCATCAGGTTGGTCGACAGCCTGTCTGCTGTATTCTAGCTACAAAACAAACGTGATGTTTTATTATTTTAAAAATCAAAAGAGATAAAATTTTCTAACATTTCTCGAAATGTATTTATATAATAGGTAAGGGCTTAGATCATATAAACGTCTATAACACAATGAATAGTGGTTAGGTATAATATTTTAATATAGGTCTAATAGGTTTCAGAGTTATAGGTTATTAGTTATTAGTATATACCACAAAAAACTTCCATTGTTTTCTTTTATTCTTTACATTTTCCATATATAGGGCGTTCCACTAGCAACGCACAACGCCCAAAATGCTCAGCTTGCCGTTCCACAAGTCGACCGCGAGCGTTGCGGTCGTGGCGAAAACGTCACTAATGACGTCATCATTTTCGATCACACAACGCCCGCAACAACCCATATCAAAAGGTGGGTCGAAGTGGGCGTTGATCACAGAGCATTAATTCTCTCTTGTCAATACATTAAAAAAAGGCGCGAATTTTGAAACAAGATGGCGAATGAAAAATATCTTTCTTTATTAATTTTGTAAAATTAATTTTAATGTATTTTAAACAGCCATCTATCATTTTCCTTTATTTGTTATTAATATTTATTTACATGATTTATTTCTAATCAGTTTTCATTATCGTTGACTTGAATATAATTATATAATTAATGAGAAATTCATTGTTTGTAGACATAGCTTTTGCTGCAGAGTTATACGAAAGAGTTATAACTCAACATTCAGAATTATAGATAGATAGACAACAAATAATTCTATGTATTTCTTGAAAGTCTAAATCGCTTTTAAATTCTTCATCTGAATAACGATCGACTATATTTTTATATTGTGTAATACGTGGTCTGAGATCACGTTTTTTAGTATTACGTTTATAAACTTAACGTCCACTCTTCATCTGAGCTAGGCGAATTGCTTTCTTCGAAATTATTACCGCGATGAAGTAGCCGATACCAATGGGGTCACCCATTAAGGACATTTTGTATAAATAGCTATATTTCTTTTAACATAGTCATCCCTATTGAAAAAGGCGCGATTTTCATATCAACCAATGACATTTGCGTATGACATTAATGACATCAACGCCCCATAACCCGTTCCACCAGCTTTTAGGATTGTAACGTCCGCAAGCAAGTGGAACGGCAAAAATCGCGGTCGTGAACGTGGTCGTTGTGAGTCCCTAATGGAACGCCCTGATAGTGCCATCTAATATCGACTCCAAAAACTACATATTTGTATAATTTTTAGTAAACACAACGTATACCTCCATCTAGTGTTGAATAGAATTTTTATTTTTATTTTGTCGTCTTCCTTTAAAATATAGCTCGGCACGGTATATAGATTTAAACAGTCACAAATATCAAGTTAATCATAAAAGCTCACAGATTACATTGCATTAACTAAGTTTTGGACAGGTATATGAGTAAATGTGTTCTTTATAACCAAAATTATACGTTTATCAAAAATTAAATTCTACGTGAAAACATTTTTCCTTCAAATATCTTTGAAATTTTATTCCTAAATTCTTAAAATTACCCTAAACTTAGGATTTTACGCTGGTTTTTTTATTGAAATTTTTATATCTTCATAATTCAAAGGCCTTCTTCCTAGGTTTCATAATTCAGTACTCCTTCCAAAGTGTATTTTCCTGAATACTCAATATTGACCAAATCTATGAGTAGTGAGAAGTCATACTTAAATAAAAGAAAGCAAAACAATATTTGTAGGTTGTAACAAATATAAATTATATTTAACTACTATAATTTTGAAGGAAAGAAATTTCTTATTTTTACTTTTATTCGCTTTACATTTTTTCTTTTCTTAATATCGGCGAAAACTTTCAAATGATTATAAAAACTGCCACCTATGGTCAATAGATAAAAATAATCTTTTTGTCTCATTCAATTCAATATGGCGGCAAATGGTGTATGAAAGGTGCGGAATGTTTTGATTCGAAACGAACAATAAAAAAATTGCAAAAAATATTAACGAATGCACCATACGAAATTCGATAAAAAACGCAATGGCCGGTGTTAAAACGTGTTGATTAAATTTTATTGCGATCTCATTAGTGTTGAGTGATATAGTGTGACTGTCGTGGAGTAATTTCTGATTTTATAAATAATTGTGTTGATGGTTTATTTCGCTAATGTGGCCGTGTGTGATGATACGTGATCGTAGAATATCCTTTAGATATGTCTACCGTTCCTGATATTGAGCAGGGATGCCCGGGTACTAGCGAAACTCCGACCCAAACGGACCCAATTCGTGATGAACTTTGCGAACAGAATTGCGAGAAGAAAAGGAAGAAATTAAGGAACGTGTCGTTCCCTGACGATGGGGAGCTCGTCACGCAGTATTTTGAACCTGCAAACCCTTGGCACCATGGTGAGTTTCGTTGTTACCTTTGCTGGCCTGAAACCAAGAATTTTTAGTCAGTATTATATCTCTTCTTTATCTCAGCGTTATTTACCTGTGTACTTGATTCAAACTATTAAATTGGGGTTGTTTGTACATCAATGACTTGTCTTGGCCCTACTTTATATGATATTTAGTGTATATCTTAAAAGTGAAAAAACCTATGTATTTTTAAAAACACTCATTAGTTTTACAATGTTAAAATTAAAGAAATCAAAAACTGCTTTTGCTTACCTTCCTTCTATTTGCTCATATGCAATAGAAATCTCTATTATATTCTATTATTGGGATAAAAAGTATCCTAATATTAAACCTTATTACTATTCTAAAAGCATCCATTGGTATTCCATGTTTCATAATATTCTTCATTGTTTTAATTACTTGGTGTAAACTTGAATCTATATCAATTTCCTCATTAAAAAGTATTTTAATGATATAATATTAATAAATTCATTCAATTTATTAATATTATATTTATGCAAAATTTCATGTAAATTGATTCATTTCTAAGGTTGGAACCAAGGAATAAGTATACCTAGTTACTTTTAAATGCACACATTAATCTTATAGTAATATATAAAGCTGAAGAGTTTGTTTGATTGAATGCACTAATCTCAGAAACTACTGGTCTGATTTGAAAAATTCAGTGTTAGATAGCCCATAAATCTAGGAACGCTATGGTTTATATATCATCACTCTAAGACCAATAGGAGCAGTGCACAAATGAACAATATTTCATAATCAGGGTCTTTTTTCCATTCCACATAAACAGTCATGGGTAGAAGTTAGTATATAATAAGCCTTCTGGAGTAGTGACTAAAACACTAATTATGTAGGGGTCAAAATTCTGTTTGGAATCTTACATCTTTTGGGTAATTTTCCTCACTATTATTATTATTTATATATATATATTGGGTTGCACATATCAGTGCAGTACCTTGTATAACTACATTTGTTGTGATTTTTTTTTCTCAATCTATTAACAGTACTACTTATATGTGACAATTTTGATGAAAACAAAATTTAGTAACAGTCCTGTAATGATGCTGATAATGTGGACATTTGGATAGACATATATGCCAATTTTATAGGTGTTAGAATATAATAGAAAACAAGTGTTTTTTGACACAACAACAACACTTTTTTACAATGAAGTCATTGTTCACTGAAATAAATAATTACAATAATTTAAGGGCAAAACAAGAGGCAGACTTATTGCTTAAAGCGATCTGTTCCAGGCACACGACACACCTTCCATGATCAAATTGATCATGTACTAGCAGAAGGTGATGTCAGGAGCCTTAAGAACAGACGAGTGTGCATGACAAGAGCTATGAATGTCAAAGAAGCAAGTGAGGTGTGTAAGAATAAGCCTAAATGGCGCTCTGTTGTTCATGCCTACCCTGTAAGGGACCTGGCGTGAAGTTATGTATATATATATACTAAACTAAGGTAATGGTATTTGATAGATTTTTTAAATATGACAAGTGATTTAGCTTTTCTGACATCTATGGGTAAAGAGTTCCAAAGGCAGACAGCCTGCACAGCGAAAGATTTTGATTTTGCGGTTCAATGGCTATGGGACCCTAAAAAGAGAGATATCTTCTTTTCCCTTTATTAATCACAGCATTGCAGCATGAAATACACATAATAAACAAGTTGACTGCCAGTGGTTAATTGGTCTTTTGTCAAAGCTCCAGGTTTGATTCCTGGCATGATAACATTTATAAACAAATCTTCCGTTATTTACTATGGCCTGCTTGTCTGGGATTGGTACCAGAGTGCTCCTGTTAGCTCCTCAAACTCAATTTAGTGCAAGTTTGTATGTTGTGATGTCTCTTGCTGTTGTAACAACATATTGGCCACAAATTTGTGGTTGAACTAAAATTAAAACAAAATGTTTTTGTTGTTATCTCACTCTGTTTATATAGGATTTGTATGAAATGTGTATATACTCTTGGGTATGTATATGAATTATATATGATTTAGTCATTTGAAGTTTGCACCTGAAGCTGATACCAGGTCTTCATTATGAGACAGGGATATTCAGGGCACAAGTTTAAGTTTCACTCAATTTGGTTATAGAAATGTAAAAAACATTTATTTCTCCCATTAAGTACCTAGCTTAATGTACATGGGCTGAACTTTTAATTACCAGGGGCCCAATTCTATTCTGCTACAACTATCTCATCAAAATTTCCAGACACTATCCTCTCAATTGTGGGTTTGCCTAATTTCATAGCACACCACTTCATGCCCATAACAGACCACTCAATCTTTTTAAGTGAAAACTCACTAAATAAAAGTATAAAATTTGGTAGCTATTCAATCAATTCAATTCAATTACATATTTCTGATAATGGTAATACCCATTTTTTTCTACTATTCTTCCTCTGCAACAATATTGAGAAGATATTCCGCATTTAGTAGAATAAGAATTTTGGAGCCTATTATACTGGAAAGTAGTTCGAATATCTCTGCAACACCTAGATATTGTATAGCAGAATAGGCCTCTAATAAGAATAAAAATGAATTAATTAATCCTTGCAGGAACAGATAGACAGTGCAAAGTAAATAAAGTTATCTACAAAATGATGATTTTTAGTTTATTGTACAATCATTTTAATAAAACAATTCTTTACAATATGACATTATTTGTTTTGCATATATCACATTATTTCAATAAATTTTCATACATAAAAAAGCCAGCTATGTATGTTCTTTTAAATACTACGAAGTTAATAGATCATCTTTTCGCTCTCCTGTAAAGTAGCTATTTTGCAGATATCTCTTTTTACTTTGCACCCGTCGAGATAAAGAATACAATTTCCTGTGGTAGAGTGGCCTGTTATACAAGGCGACAAAACAATCCACAGCCAGGGTATTTGCCCGACTAGATAGCTACCATCCCTGGTCTAGAGTACGCCGCCATAACACCCCTGAGTCCCGGTATCAGTGGCCAGGTTCCAGTTAAGAGAGCAGCAGCGCCTTTGGTGTTGCAAAAGTCCACAGGCAATGGTAAATGCTTTACATCAAGTGGGCCGTCTGCCTGTCTGCTGAACTCCTGTAATATAAATAAATAAACTACTTGTGATGTAATAAGGCTGTGATCTTCTGTAATTTTATAAAAACGTACTATAGTTGCTTTAATAATCTATTGTCATATTTTCATTCATCAATACTTGTATCCCATGCTAGAATAGCCAAAAAAACACAATTTCAAGTGCTGGGGCGATCTGTTGTAAGAGGCAGCAAAACACCCACAACCAGGTAGTAGGTTATTTGCTCGTTTAAATGGCCACCACCCCTGGTCCGAGTATGTCACTATATCAACCTTTATTTGTGTTCTGGCATTATTAGCCAGGTTTGAGACTACTTCAGATAGCTGTAGCACATTATAAATAGATCGGCTGACACATACTTGTATGGATATACAACCAAATTAAGCAAGTCACACTTGTGTTATGGGTAATATACAACAGACTAGTCTGGGGCTGATCCCAGATAACCAGACCATAGTAAATAACGGAGAAAATTCGTTTTGGAAATCTACCATACCAGGAATCGAACCCGGGGCCTCTGCGGCTCAGTTAGGTAAGCCGTCAAAGGCTTAGCTCGCTCAACCATAGAGGCCGTCACATTGATAGCACTTTTGGTGTTCCAAATATCCATATGCATGGTAACTACTTTCCATCACGTGGGCAGGCACCCTTAATCAATTTTTGGCTAGACGTGTTGCTGGGGAGTTTCTTGCCGTTTCTTCTCCTTAACATCTAACACATTGCGAAGTGGCTTAGCTTACTTGGAATAGCAAGTAAAATTATTTTTTCATCAATCCGTAACCATTCTTCGCCTTTTGGTACCATGATGCTGGTATTGTTTGTATTTACTATCCTGCAAGAACGGAGAAAGAATACAATTTCCTGCGACCGGGCAGCCTGTCGTAAGGGGCCACAAAACAACCCACAGCCAGGTGGTAGGGCATTTGCCCGACTGGATGGCAACTATCCCTGGTCTAAAGTATGTTGCCATAACAACCTCAAGTTGTGCTCCGGCATTAGTGGCCAGGTTCCTGTTTCCCTGAAGAGAGCAGTGGCGTATTTGTAGCACCTTTGGTGTTGCAAATGTCCATAGGCGACGGTCACCGCTTTCCATCAAGTGGTTTAGTATCAAGGTCACCTTTACGCTGAACCTCGAACTCGCGTACTTGGCTGCTCTCCATCCTGCGCTATTCAGGCCGCTGTGCTGCCAAACTCTCCCATCGAGAGGGCTCTATATTGCATCTTTTCAAGTCTCGCTTTTGGATATCCTTGTGCCAGAGGAGGGGACCGCCATGATTCCGCTTTCCTTCCTCCACCTCCTCTATCGTCCCTCCTCATATACATTAGAAATACATTTTCGTACATCCTAATGTACAGCACACTACGTGTAGGTGGACGGATTGAACTGTCGGATACTCTGGACACTATGATCCGGTTGCCAATTGGGATTATCGCGAATCTGTTATATTGACTTCCGGATAATCGAGTCCTACTGTGTTATAGTTATTTTCATGAAAATATACATGATAATAACCACATAAATGAAACAAACAACAGCTGTTAAAGGTTAAGGTCAGAGGAAAATATTGTATCATCATAATACATTGGCTTCACAATGTATGGCTTCTGCGCGTAGGTCACATCTTACTAAGTAAATAAACAATTATTTTTTTATTGCAGGAGTTCAGCAAACAGGCAGACGGCCCACTTGATGGAAAGCGGTTACCGTCGCCTATGGACATTTGCAACACCAAAGGTGCTACAAATGCGCTGCTGCTCTCTTAAGTGGGACTGGAAACTGGTCACTAATGCCGGAACACAAATCAAGGCTGTTATGGCGACATACTTTACACCAGGGGTGGTAGCCATCAAGTAAGGCAAATAGGCTGCATAAAATAGGATTTTGATGAAATTTTATGTGCTTTCAGTCTTGAGATTGATTTAAACCACCCTGAGAACTCCAGGGTGGTTTAGACACTTTTTACTCGGTTGCTTTGTTTATGCCGCCATTGTTATTTTCTTACAAACGTGATTTAGTTACGCGAACAAAGTTGCCGATGCAGATAGTATTTGTGTAAGGTAAAACAACATTGTTAATCATAATTTTCCTCATAATATTTAATTAATAGTTTTTGTACAATTTAATTAATATAGCTTAATTAATTTACACAATATACTATTTATTGGTGGCAGTTGTTTTTTGTGAATTGAAACTCAATATTTTCTTTCGGACTGTATTTTAAATTAACTATATTATTTATAAACGCGAGAGAGAGAGAGAGAGCAATCGTGTGAGAGTAGAGTAGAATCTATGTTTTCCACCTCCAGGGCCGCCCTTAATGTTCTATCAATCGTCCGACGCTTATCTGCTAATCTTGGTACGTTTGGGCGTCGATGGTATGCGGGGCGCGGGGAGCTACGCTCCGGCAGGGCGGTCAGGAGGTTGCTCTCCGTCCGCAACACTATTGTTACCATGTTTCAAGTAGTATCATTTGTGACCCCAAAATACCGGCTAGGCTGAAAAGACAGGTTTAAAAGACTATCATTAGGCCTGTCCTTTTGTATGTCAGTGAAGCGTGGCCTGTACTTGAGCGACACAAGGAAGAACTGCGTCTTAGGATTTTTGAAGCTATAACTTCTTATGGGAGGACAGCTTCATTACGTAACGCGTTACGGCATCAGTGTCTGGCTTCCCTTGCTCTCACTCATACGGCAGCGGTACGCAGGCTCCTCTCTCACTCTAGCCCACAGCGCTAGCCATATTTCGGTAATTAGATTAAATAATACATACATACATAACTTCACGCCAGGTCCCTTGCGGGGTAGGCACGAACAACAGAGCGCCACACAGCTTCATAGCTCTTGTCATGCACGCTCGTCTGTTCTTAAGGCTCCTAAACATCACCTGCTAATACATGATCAATTTGATCATGGAAAGTGTGTCGTGGCCTTCCACGACTTCTGCATCCGTCCACTTTTGCATTGTATATCTGTTTAGTCATTCTTTCATCATACATTCTTTCCACATGCCCGAACCACCGGAGCATTCCTTTCCTTACCTTCACCCCGACACTCTCTTACAGACCAACTCTCTTTCTTACTTCGGTATTACGAACGCGGTCCGCGAGCGTCACTCCGCAGATTTTGCGCAGTGCTCGCATCTCGACCGCGTTTACTCTACTTTCATGCTCACTATTCCATACCCAAGATCGTAGATTAAATAATTATACTAATAATGTACATACATATACAAAATTGTAATGTACGTATTCAAACTGTATCTAAGAATAAAATATATTTATAAACAATCGAAGATTTTATTAATAAATAACTTTTCCTTTCATTATCATATTAATATACAGCTAATTTAAGTTATAACGTAAGCTTTTCTCAAGTAATGCAATTTTAATATTAAATAGTTCAACTTAGATCAGTTTAATTTATCACTTCTGCCTGTAATTTATCACTTTATTTGTTTTTTAAATTGCAAATCGGACACACAGGCAGACGGCCCATTTAGTGGAAAGCTGTTACCGTCGCACGTAGACGTTTGCAACACCAGAGGCGAAGCCAACGCGTTGCCAACCTTCAGAATAGGATAGGAGGACAGGTTACACGATTAACTCAAAGGTAACCGTTTCATGCAAATATTATGTGAGAGCGTGGTATCACACAGATCGAGCCGGTCCGTACGTTTACACGTTTCCGTATGTTATACGTGTTACACTGGGCGATTATCAGACTTCTACTTCCGTGCTATAAAGGCATTTTCCAAACACTCATAACACCTCATCATTTAAGTAAATATAGACCGGTGTATAGGGCTGCTTACTATAATGTTGTGAAGAATTTGTAATACTTCTTCTTTTGAGGGTAGCAGTTTTAGTACAAACGACAGCCGAGGGCGTCCTCGCACTAGTCGACACGGATTCGGCAAATACGTCAAAGTCAAAAAGAGGTTCCGTCTCGATGCAAACAAATATCTATCTATATATTAATACGTGAAGCAAAAACTTTGTGTCTCTTTTTACAAAAATTGCGCGGACGCAAGAATTTGAAATTTCGCATACATACATACTCACTTCACGCCAGGTCCCTTGCGGGGTAGGCACGAACAACAGAGCGCCATTTAGGATTATTCTTACACACTACACTTGTTTCTTTGTCATTCATAGCTCTTGTCATGCACGCTCGTCTGTTCTTAAGGCTCCTGACATCACCTTCTGCTAGTACACGATCAATTTGATCATGGAAGGTGTGTCGTGGCGTACCGCGACTTCTGCATCCATCCACTTTTACATGTATATCTGTTTAGTCATTCTTTCATCATACATTCTTTCCACATGCCCGAACCACCGGAGCATTCCTTTCCTTACCTTCACCCCGATACTCTTTCAGACCAACTCTCTTTCTTACTTCGGTATTACGAACTCGGTCCGCGAGCGTCACTCCGCACATTTTGCGCAGTGCTCGCATCTCGACCGCGTTTACTCTACTTTCATGTTACTTATATCTTATACATATATAGACAAGAAGCAACGAATGCTAATATTTTTTTAGAATTATGCATAAAAATACATTAAATCAATAAAAAAAATATTACACACACTACCATGTATTTGACACACACGCATATATATACTCTTTTGTTTTTTGATCTAACAAAAGTTTTTTTGGTAAATGTCAGTTTTTTATGTGTGTGTGTGTGTATGTCATGTTAAAGAAATCAAATGTAAGGCTGTTGCCGAGTAGTACCGTGATTTTTTTGTCAAAAACACAACAAAATGCGTTCGTCCGCGCGTGTTTGTGTGTGTGTAGGAATTTATACATTGTGATGAAACCTTTACATTGGCATAACCGATATAATGTCAAAATCGTTAATAATCTTTTTCCGTGCAGGAACGGAGAAATAATACATTTTCCTGCGGCCGGGCGGCCTTTCGTTGTCGACAAAATAACCCACAGTCAGGTGGTAGGGTTGCTCGATCGGATGGCGACCACCCCTGGTCTAGAGTATGCCGCCATGTTCCGGCATTAGTAACCAGGTTCCATTCTCCCTCAAGAGAGCAGCAGCGCATTTGTAGCACCTTTGGGGTTGCAAATGTCCATAGGCGATGGTAACCGCTTTCTATCAAGTCTGCCTGTAACCTGAACTCCTGCAATTAACTCAACTTCTATTTATTAAAATAACAATATTGTGTACACGACTCCCTGCGGCACGAATAAACCCATGAGGTTTCTGTGCCACAGTTCAATTGATTTGTAATGTATATGAATGTAAGCATATTGGATAATAAAAAAGATGATCAAGGCGGGTGTACTACCCGTTCCGCCATTTCCGTTAGTCAATAAAGACAAAGACAGAGGACACCTGCTTCTAGGTGGCTGTTCACTTTCACTCCACTGAAGTTGACAGCCCTATCGCCTCGGTTAAACGTTGCCAAAACTCTGTCCAGTTTGTTCGCTCGTCTCGTTCGAAAACATAGGAAAATACCGCTAGTTTACAAAATAATCTAAAAATATTAACGATCGGGCGGTGTGGTCGATTCGCTATGGTTCATTGGATGAATGGACGTGGTAGGTAAGTAT
Source organism: Dendrolimus punctatus (assembly GCA_012273795.1). Taxonomy (NCBI): domain Eukaryota; kingdom Metazoa; phylum Arthropoda; class Insecta; order Lepidoptera; family Lasiocampidae; genus Dendrolimus; species Dendrolimus punctatus. The sequence goes on from CM022556.1 coordinate 4,852,783, forward strand.
GACAGGTGGCCGTGTGCGAGTCGGGGTTACGTATGTCGAGTACTGATTAGCACATAGATGAAATCCGTTTTGAATGTTTTGAGCGCTCCGTTCACATTAGGCTCCCATAGAGTAAAAATCGAAATGTCTACTAGGACAGAGTAGACGTGAAATTTCAACGGACAAGTGGCAAAACGAATCGCAACAAAACTTTAACTTGATCTTTTACGGGTAGATTGTTAATGTACTTGTCCAATTTTAAAACATATGTGTGAGTGTGTGTGTAAATAAATATTTTCTACAACAACTTGAAGTCGGTGTGAAGTAAAACATAACATAAAAAAATATCAACAAATTGTAAATTTTATATTATAAAACTATCTGTCCCGGCAGTCGGCGCCCTGCCTTGAAAAAGAAGAGTAGAGTTTATTCGAACTATACAAACACGTATAACACAGGGACAAATATAACTGAACACAACAAATCCAAACGTAATGCAGAAGGTCGTAGTTCAATAAAACGCGCAAAGTCCGTCACTGTTAGTTTCCCGGTTATACACACGCCTTGATCGTAGTTGTCTCTGAACTGCCATCTGTCTCCATCAGACCGTCGTTTTATACCTCACAGATACAAATGTGCCCGTATCGTAGTCAACTTATCCGCAACACCTGGCTAATGATTCGGCCATAAACGAATACAATAAAAAAACAATGGGCTGTTCTGTAGAAACGTATGCCAGTCAATAAGTAAACAAAAGAAGACGATCATAAAAGAATTACATTTAGTTCAAATGCCGACGGGTAATAAATGTGCTTCTACAAATCTACATGTGGAATTTGTCTTTGTCGGCGCCTAAGTTGTAACAATATAAATTAACTACCACACCTGGTACAACGTATGTCACCACAACAACCTTGAATTGTATTCCGGCATCAGAGGCCAGGTTCCGGTTCCCCGCCTCCAAGCCGGCAGCACATTGGTGCCGCTGTTGACATTGCAAATATCCATAGGCGACGGGTATTACTTGTCATCAGGTGGCCGTCAGCTTATCTGCTATGTGTACTGTAACAATAAAAAATCGCTTTGCACAACAATGGCCTTACTTATAATCGTATCTTAAATTTTAAAAAACTGCTCAGCGACTGATTAACGAAAATCTTACCCATTAACTCCTCTTAAGGATAAGAGGTGGTGGTAAAGTAACTCATAAATACCTGTCAAAAATAACCTACATCGAGAGGTAGTTTAAGTGACTGCTAACAGGCAAGATGGCAAGATTGATTTGAAACAGCCATTGATTAGGGACTTAGAGTCTCTTATTGAAGAGATGGCTAATCCTTTCTTAACGAGATTATCATAAGTAAGGCCCCATATGTTTATCTTGTGCGGTGAGTACTTGAGTACATTTCATATTCCGCACTAATTAAAAATGGAGGAAAACAAAAAACTATTCATGTCTTCATACAATTCATTTATGGTTTTCTTAGAAATACACGTGACGTCGCGTCTGTTCTTGTTGGCTGCGGACACAGAATGAGCAGAAGGTTCAATCGCGACCTTTTCGGTTGTATTCGTTTATTACTTGGGAATAGTACATTGTTCTGGATAATAGTTACACTGTCCTTTACTATACCTTGACAATGTGTATGTAAAATTTTTGTGACGGTCTGTCTGTTGAGTACTAATGGCGTGAAAGCGTCGCAAAGATTTTTTTAATTTATTCATTCTCGGTATCCTCTGTCTCTGTGGGCAGGCCTCTTATATGCTAACTTTTTACATAATTTTATTAACTACTTATACGCTTCTCCTATCTGATACTGTTTCTTGTTTATTTTATTTATATACTAATTAATATATTATCACATATAGCCTTATATCTATATTATTTCTACTTAATGTTGTACCTACATTTTCAACCCTAATGTTGAACTGGTCTTTATTTTTACTGCAATTTAAAACCATACTAACTTTATATATAACTATATATGTACAAGTAACATATATACTTTTGTTTCTGATGAATAAAAATAGAAGATCTTGTGCATATTGTTCTGGACTGTGGCTAAACCCAACCGATTAGAAGGAAATTCTTGCCAGACTTATCATTGTATAGTGGAGGAATAAATATTTTTCTAAGCAATCTGATAGGCAAGGAGGCTGGGTTATTATTTAAATTTATTGCTAAAATATTTAAACATAGATGTAGTGGTAGATATGCAAGCACAACATTATATTACTTATGAATAATATATATAAAAAGATGTATATTAGAGGTCAGCCCCCTAGGAGGCTGATATCGTCACTAGTGACGAAGTCTCAATGAAATATAAATTTTAAAAAATATATATAATTATAAATGTATAATAAAGTATAATGTATTATGTTTATAATATGGCGCTCTGTTGTTCGTGCCTACCCCGCAAGGGACCTGGCGTGAAGTTATGTATGTATGTATGTTTATAATAAGGTCTACAAAGGACAATATTTATATGGATTAACAATCATTGAAAAACATACTGTGTTCAGAAGGAATTCGGAGACTTATTTTGATTAATTGTTTAAAGTTATTATTATTAAATAATAAAAAAGATATATTAGAAAAAAATCAATAATTTGTACCAAGCGTACCTTCTGTAATGTTTTGGCCTGCCGCCGCCTGCCTGTCTGCGCCCGCGCACATCGCGTGACAATGACGGCCTGTCATTTAATACGTACTTCCATTATATATCATGTATTACTTTTAATTTCATGACTTATCTTACTATCAAACGTACCGCTTGGTAAGTACTAGTAGGTACAATTTCTCGACGATGGAAATTTCACATGTATGAGGCAAACCCATAAAAACTTTATCACTTTTTAGTTTTTAGCTCTGATAATAGTTAAGAATGATATACTGTTTTCATAGTAATTTATCTACAACAAGTCGTTGATTAAACCGTCAAACAGTATTGTTTAGATTTTGGAAGGCACGGCCTGTTGCGAGGAGTAATTTTGGAAAAAAATGGTTTTATTATTTAATTAGGGTGTGAGTTGGACCTGAACGGTTCAACGTCGAGGTGTTCGCATTGTGGACGATCCCATACCCACAGATGGTTTAGATGCGCTTGGCCAGTGGAGATACTTCGCGTCTCTCTGCGTATTCTACCGACTGTACAATGGGGAGTGTTCCGAGGAACTGTTCAGAATTGTGTCTTCGTTTTCCTTTTACCACCGCACCGCATGCCATCGGCTGGGTGTTCATCCCCACTTCCTTGAGCCGCTTCGCTCTTGTACGCAACGGTTTTCTAGAACGTTTTTCCTGCGCCCCGTGGGGATTTGGAATGAGCTCCCAACCGTGGTTTTTCCCACAGCCCAACAATAATGGGTTTTTTTAAAAGGGTGTCATTAAATTTCTTCGAGGCTGGCATCGCGTTAGTGACATCTCTGGTGTTGCAAACGTCCATAAGTGACGCTACCCGCCTTCCATCAGCTGGGTCGTCTGCCTGTCTGCTGTACTTCAGCTATAAAATTAAGAGTCAGGATGGAGGGGAAGATAATGTAGGCCACTCGAACTCTCATTTACAATACGAAGCACGATTAGCTCAAGACTATCTTCGTCACGCCTGTGTTCTCTTAGGATGTGCTGTCGCACCACTTAGACTACCTTAAAAGATAATTATTCCAGCATAGATCTACCATCTCCCAAACGTTAATACGTTAGCCTGGCCTTACACCTGTAAGTTTTGCTCGCGTAAGGGGGTCTCCACATTAATCGGCACGGATTTGACAAAACAAGCCATAGAAGAGTTTTATGCCTACAACATAAGGGCTTCATTGTTACACACTCACGTCGTAGTTGTTAAGTCGCTAGAAGGGACTAACACCTAAGAGACAAGCTTGGCCTAGTTTAGGTGTTAGTTAGTACTCAAACAGTCTTAATTTTAAGACATCATGTATAAGTTTACACACAGTTTACATTACACATATTGGTCTCAAAAAAATTAAAGTGTTCATTCAGTACGCAACGGTATTCTTGCCTTCTCTTGCTAATTTGAGGCAAGTTGGAGTTTCGAGCGAAAGCTGTTTTTTCCTGCATCCACTCATCGGGCTACGACCCGGCAGTAACGGATGTGTGAAGCCACAGGACCTACATCGATGTGTTTAGTGTTACAGCGGCTCTCTTTGGCCTATCTGCAGCTCTCGTAGGCCTATCTGCGGCAGTCGTAGGCCTATCTGCGGCAGTCGTTGGCCTATCTGTGGCTGTCAATGGCCTATCTACCACTTTCGGTGACCCTTGCGGGCTTTGCATTGGCACCTTCTGTGGCTTGGCAAGCATAAGAGCGTCAATGATATCGTTTTTATTTGTTGGACGCACCGCATTAAGTCTTCGAAGTCTCTGGCATTGCAGATGTCCGTACGATGGCGACGGTAATCACTTTACAGATGAACCGGTAGCCTATCCGCTGTAGATGAGCATAAAGCATAAATAAGTACAATGCCAGCCTATAGTGTATACAGGACATTCGTCATGGGACATAAATAAATTTCAACCGCGTTTCATTAAACACGACGTTAATTTAGAATAATTGCTGTCGATGATTGTTTTATGGCCGCAATGGTGTGTATAATTTGTATTTAGACATAGATATAATTGGATACGCAATGGCATATCTGCGCAGTTCTTTAAACGTATTGCAACTCTGTGGGAAGTGTGAGTTTTGACTTCGTTAAAGTTTATATTATACGCAGGTGAAGTGCACGAATGTTTTGGTCACTTTTCAATAGCTGCAATCACTGAAAACAAGGATGTCATTATCCGTACAGGAATGCAGAAAGAATACAATTTCCTGCGGCTGGGCGGCCTGTCGTAAGAAGTGACAAAACAACCCACAGCCAGGTGGTATGGCATTTGCCCGACTGGATGGCTACCGCATTTTTGGCAGCTTCGGTGTTGCAAATGCCCATAGGCGATGGTAACCACTTTCCGTCAAGTGGGCCGTCTGCCTGTTTGCTGATGTTCTGCAATAAAAAAAAATGTCAAGTGTTCAATTGATAAAGCTGTTGCTGCCTTCGAATCGCAGCATATAGATCACTTAAGATGAACAACGCCTTATCAAAAAGAATAGGTTCTCGTATAGCTACACTTATGACAACAGGACGGCGGTATTGCTCTCCTTCCAAGAGAACTTTTAAAACCAAATTTGGTTACACTAGCCAGCTGCGCTCGCACAGCCGGACTTGGCAAGGTTTGCTGTTGACGGATAAGTCATGTAGGCAGTAGGACTAAATTTGAAGAAAATAGCTATGATAGAAAACTTTTTTAATTTTCCATTTTAGTCAAAGGCCTTTGATAACAAAATCCAACAAAAATCCACTGTCCCAAAAGTCCGTAGATCAGAAAAGAAAACAAAACAATATTGGTTGATTATAGATAGATAGATAGATAACTCTTTATTGCACACCAAAACATACAATTACAAAACAGACAATATTTACAATATTTTCTAGGCGATACAATAGGCGGCCTTATCGCTCAAAGCGATCTCTTCCAGGCAACCTAAATGAAAAACAAATTTGAATCAGGCGATGTAGGTGGTGCAGGAAAAAGGCAATGGACACATAAATACTCAAACTAATTTAACAAATAAATATACAAATACATACATATATACATAGTTATAAATATAATATACAATGATATATTACAAAACACATATGTTATTATAATAAATGTATTAGCATGATTATATTGTGTTAATCAGACATAGCTATTTATGGATAAATAGTGTTTTCTGAGTAAATTTCTAAATGTTGGTAAGGATTTGGCCTCTCTGACAGTAAGAGGCAGCATATTCCAAAGTTGGACAGCCTGCACTGTAAAAGAATTATCATATTAGGATGAAGTGTGTGCAGGTGTCATAAGTTTTCGATACGTATCAGAGCGCAAATTGTGAGCAGTGGATAGGCGAAGGAATTTAAAACGTTCCTTAAGGTACTGGGGACTATTAGGAGTAAATAATATATTATACAGGAGAGTGAGAATGTGAGTATTCCGGCGAAAATGAATAGGAAGCCACTTGAGTCTTTCGGAAACATGGTCATATTTTCACAAGCCAAATATGAACCTGATACAAAAGTTCTGAAGCCGCTCAAGCTTATTCAGCTGTTCCTGGGTTAAATCCAGATAGCAGGCGTCAGCGTAATCAAGTATGGGAAGTAAGAGAGACTCAGCAAGCGTAATCTTGGTAGCAGTAGGCAAGAAGTTTCTTAATCTTCTGAGGGATCTAGAAGATAAGAAGACTCTGCGACTTAAATCAGTGATTGAATATTGTATTTTTATCTTCACGATATTCTGTAGGATTGCATGATACTCGCTGCATATAAATTTATCGCAAGATCTTGAAACTAGAAATTTCAAGCTTGCTTTGATCATTTGAAAAATCACAAAAAGTTTGAGGGAAAATATTGATCCTTAATTTTTTTCCACTAGTGTGTACAAAGTCATCGATGATATCGAATATAGTACCAAGAGATATTCAATAATCTTAGATCATTGATGGCTGCGTCTTCCCGTCTTGACCTGCAGGACCGAGACATGGTCACTGACGATGGCACGATTGGTCCACAAGCTCCAAGTCGTTGAAAGGACTATGGAGCGAGCTATTTTGGGTGTTTCTCTTATAGATAAAATTAGAAATGAAGATATTCGTAAGGGAATCAAGGTAACCGATATAGCTCGCAAAATTAGCAAGTTGAAGTGGCCGGTCACGTCTGGCGTAAGACCGATGGCCGATGGAGAAACGTTTCGGTAAACGTAGTGGCGGACGCCCTCCAGCCCGATTTATCGACGACCTGTGCAAGGTCACCGGTAGGCGCTGGATGAGGAAATCAGGGGATAGCAGGATATGATAATTCATATGCAATATTGTGACGAATTTCTTAGAATTAAAAGAGTCACCATCAGTCTGGTCATCACCAGACGGATGTACGCGAATTCTCGATGACACACTCTCATCGTTATGAAAGTGTTTAATGATGAAATCAGGTGACACACAATGCTAGCGCGAAGTGCAAATTACACGACATTGACTTTGGTCGCTTCGGGAGCCACGTGCGTTGGGTCGTGAGTAATTTTGGTTATTTTTGGAGATTAATAAAGGGCGGTACATATTTAGCCGAAGTGCAGTATGCGATCTATTTTAACAGTGGTGTGGCTAGCTCCTCAGAACTACACGAGAGACAAGGGATCATCATGTACTAAAAAATAATTTTAACCGGTTGTCTGTAATGGTTTTTTGCCACCTCTCTGTAAAGGTGGGTCATTCGTATTTTCGTCAAAATTGCTTTATTGGCAGCCCAGGCACAGAGGGTCTGGGACTTTAGACGTCAGGCGTAGGGTTCTTGTCTTACATAAGGCGGGCTATCGGAACCCACTCATGGTACGATTAGCGGTTAGCTCAAAGCTTAACCGTTTCAATATCGTCGAGGTTCTATGTGGTCGTGGTATCACACTCTGGGGCTGGCTCTAAGATACGTTATGTCTATTGGATAATCAAGAACATGATTCCAGCATGGCACAATCACGTCATTACGTGATTACATTGCATACATCATTGGTTATTAATATTTATCCGTAAAGGGACGAAGGAGAATACAATTTCCTGCGTTGACAGGACATGTTTTTGTCGTCTCTTACAACAGGCCACCGCCTGTTGTAAGAGACGACAAAAACATCCTACAGCCAGGGGGTAGGGTAATTGCCCGTCTGGATGGCTACCACCCTTGGTCTACAGTATGCCGCCACAACAGTCTTAACTTGTGTTCCGGCGGTCAAGTCCGTATTTAGAGAGCGCCAGTATATTGGACAAGGTCCATAGGCGATGATAACAATAAGTAATTAAATAAAATAAATAAATAACCGCTTTCCAACAGGTGGGCCGTCTGGATGTCTGCTGAACTCATGCAATTAGAATTAGTGTGACGTCTCCTTAATAACTCGTAGGTGCGTTAACGAGCAACTATAATAGGCGGACAATTCCCAGGTGATCGGCGAAGTTTGGCACCGATTCAACAATATTGCTTGCTGATTTAAGGCCGCAGCGTGACTGGACCCGTTGTAGTTCTTTCGTTCCCTTGTTATACAGAATCCAAATAATCTCTATGGTCTAGAGATCTCCATTCCCCAGAGTCAAGAGACTGAGGGTATTGGTGAAATCTTAACTAAAAGATCCTAAGTCTGTTGCGAAACTGGCAATCGGTTCAGCTCGTAGAAAATGATTAAGAGGTTATGAAAAAAAATGATAAAAATTAATTTAATACAAAATTGCCATGAACAGTCTTCGATTGGCAAGCCACCATAGGCCTGTTTACAAATCAATATAATTTGATAAAAGATATATATCTCATCTAGTTGTCAGATGGGTGAAGGTCGATCTTCAGCGTCTCTTAGTCTATCATATATCATTATACTAAGTATTATGTCATTCCCATACATTTTGTATTCTATTCGTTCAGCGCAAATACCACATGTCTAATGGGGACTGAACGGATATTACGACAGGGCCGCCCATGTTTCGTAAAAGATAAACCACGGCTATAAATAATTTTTTGAGAGAAAATTCATTTCATACACGGCTGCCACGTGTTCTTATTCAGATTGTTTGCGTAGATAAATAAATTTTGAGATATACAAAGTGCCGAATGGCGGTTCGGTTTGTCTTATTAATGCGTTCAAAACTTGGCAACACTCCAGGTTGCGAGGAGAATGCGCGGTAGTGTTGTCCTGTGTCTTTAAATGAAATATCGATAGGTCATCCCGTATTTTTTAGTTTGCTTGTAGCAAAACTGACAAACGGAATCACTTGATGGTAAGTGATTCTCGTCGCCCATGAACATTAGTTGCAACACTTAAGTAAGCCGGTGCGTTGCCTACCTCGTTCAGATTAAATATTTGTTCAAGACCCTTTTGATGAGCTCCATATTGTGGCGCTTTTGAAAAACCGCGGAAGGGAGTTCGTTCCATAGCTTGCTCGCATGTGACATAAAGGAGAATCCGCCATATACAGTGGATGACTTTCAATTGTCGAGGAAGTGTGGAAGAACTCCCATCGAGCAAGTAATCCAGTCGTTGATAATCTACTTATACAAATAAACATTTTTTCTTTTTTTTTTCTTAATTACTTTTAGCTCGCTTTACCTTGTATTTCCCACGCGCAGGTCAGATTCACGTATAAATCTAGTACCAATCGCTGTTAGGACTTCTTGGCAATTCGTTGACCACGCGAAGTGGCTGACTGGTTGATAGTGCGGCGTCCACACGTGAACCACTTGTCAACAATGAGTGATCCCCGGATGTCGAGGCGCGTAGCGTGCCAGCTGGGCCCTATTGAGCTATACCCTACTCTAAGCCCTCTTATGGTGGTGCACCAGGCCCCCATTTAATCAGGATCATATCAATATCATATAATTCTCCAAGGTCCTGTGAAACGATGACTCACCTGCACGGGTCACCTGCGTCGTCAATAACAAGCTAAGCAATATACAAGGGCACCCGCGGCAGCCAGGAATAGACGCAGCAAGATCACCATCGAGCCCACACGCTACTCAGTATTCGCGAAATCCAACGGCAGCGCTCTACCCGTTGAGCTCTCAAAATTAAAGCCATTCTTTATTTTAAAGTGAACCCTTGGGTAACGTTAGAATAAGTGAATATCAAAACATTGTAAACATCATCAATAAATACTGTATTAATTAATCTACGTATATGATTGAACCTGTTGAATAAGAAGACGCTTGTTACAACCGTGCTAAAGCTCAGTATATCGTCACGCTAACAGACATACGAGTATATACATGTGGGTATGAACAGAGGTTCCATACTTACATGATTACTCTGGTCACCCCTACACCCTGTTCGAGTATTGGCAGGCATTTCGCATTTTTTTATAGTCGATGTTTTATCACGCACATCCCTAATCAGCGTTCACGAATGAACAAAACAGAAGTGTGTTATACCGAGAACCAATGTGTTTGTTGTGCCAATTTTTCGGTCAGAATTTGTGAATGGGGGCTCTTTGCCCGTTATGTTGCAACTTTCCAAACACAAAGAGAGAGAGATTTTGAGAATTCCCAAAATTACCAAGATGGACGATCTTATTCTATACTAGAGATTTTGGTGTGAAATGATTAGTTTCAAGGCCAATCTTGTCTTTTTTTGCAGAAGTTCAGCAGACAGGCGGACGGTCCACTCGATGGAAAGCGGTTACCATCGCCTATGGACATTTGCAACACCAAAGCTGCTACAAATGCGCTGCTGCTTTCTTTAGGGAGACTGGAACCTGGTCACTGATACCGGACCACAATTCAAGGTTGTTACGGCGGCACACTCTAGACCGGGGGTGGTAGCCATTCAGACGCGCAAATGGCAAACCTCCCGTTATCCCATCCTGCTTTATACTGTCACATACAATATGTCTCGACACAATACTCGACCGCTTGGAGAATTTCTTAGAACCAGCTTGTATTTTAAATACGAGACACCTGGCAGTGATCACAATACATCAAATTTTAAACACGAAGTAAACAAAAGAAGTCCAAATGCGGAAAGGTAATAAAGTGTGTTTTATGGTAGACAGGTGTGCATTCACTTTTGTCGGCGTGTAACAGTAGTATAGGTTCGCGTTTGACCACGATTTCGCTCTATGTGGGGCGAAAATATGATCTAGGATGGAGCACGCTTACGCAAAAGGTACCTATTCACACGCGACTTGAAGACACCCATGTAATAAGCTCAGGAAACAGACTCCGGCAATGAGTTTCACTCCTTTGCGGTGCATATAATGAAGTTGGACTCAAAGCGCTTCGTTCTTATAGGCGGAATATCCATCATATATCGGTGCGTCTGGTTGTCCGATGATGTAAGGGAGATGGCGGTATCAGATGGAAGCCAGCCAGCCAGCTTCGTATTAAAAAATACCCAAAAATAGACCATAACAAAATAACGAAAATATTGGGCTCTTGTCATCCCTACGAAACCCTTAATATATAGGTAGTTGGATAGATAACACTTTATCATACACCAATAGAAAAATAAACTTAGACTAAAATGATATCTACTTGTGTACAAAGATTAGACGTCTAATCGCTAAAAAGCGATGTTTTTCAGACAACCCCAGGAAGGAATTGAGATCATAATGTCGGTGGTGGTATACGTAACATATTGTTACGAGTGCGGGACTCGAATTATATTGCCGTTGGAATTACTATAGAATTTATTAGAACTGTACAAACACGTATAACACAGGTACAAATATAACTGGATACAACCAATATTAACTGCACGATTCAATAACACGCGCAAAGTTCGTCACTATAATATAGTGAGTATAATAAGCTATATTATAGCTTATCGAATGTACACGTCTTGCTCGTATTGAAATCGTCGCTTGACTGCCTCATCTCCCTGTTCGGGCATTGTTTTATAGTAAACTGTACAATACAACAATCGACAGCGTGGACTGAATTTTTCCAATAAAACGTAATTTGCACACCTGCGGCCATAATCGAGTACAATAACAACAGGCTTCGTTTCTTAATTGCAAATTTTAAACACAAAGTAAACAAAAGAAGTCCACATGCGGGAAAGGTAATAAAGCACAGGTGTGCATTCACTTTGTCGGCGTGTAACAATATAGTACGAACTACCTACATTTTAATAGTAAATACATAATAACTTTATTTAATTTTTTAGATGCTCCGGTGGTTCGGGCATGTGGAAAGAATGAATGATGGAAGAATGACTAAACAGATATACAATGCAAAAGTGGATGGATGCAGAAGTCGCGGAAGGCCAGGACACACCTTCCATGATCAAATTGATCATGTGCTAGCAGAAGGTGATGTCAGGAGCCTTAAGAACAGACGAGCGTGCATGACAAGAGCTATGAGTGTCAAAGAAGCAAGTGAGGTGTGTAAGAATAATCCTAAATGGCGCTCTGTTGTTCGTGCCTACACTGCAAGGGACCTCGCGTGAAGTTATGTATGTATGTATTTTTTTAGATTTTAGATTATTCATAGAAAAGAATAGAAAATACTTTATTGCGTAACATTAAGATACAATTCAAGAAGTTTAAATACAGAAGACAATAGGCGGTCTTATGACTAAAAGCAATTTCTTCCAGACAACCTTAGGACACACTAGAGAACATTGTGTAACATGTGGGTTTTGCAATATAAATAGAATGAAAAAGTATATATATGTATAAGATTTTAGGATAGAAATAGACATGAAATAAGATAAAAATATACATAAATAAATAGCAATCATAGTAATAATGTATAGAATTACGCAAGTAAATATGGGGAAGGTGAAGATGTTGTTATAGACTTTAGAGCCCGAGGTAATGATCTTTCACGAGTCCGTTGAACGCCTGAAGAGACTGGGCACGCCTGATTTTCATATTGATAATGAATATATTAATAAAACTATATAGAAGATAACAAAGTAGCGAGTGGGATTACGTTATCAAAGCTATAAAGTTGTTCTATGTAAACACTGTAAGGCCGGTCGCATATGTATATACACAGTATTAATTCATTTATGATACCGTTAATTAATATCATTTAAAACGTTAAATAATCGATCAAAAATCGTACGACTAAATCGTGACGGTAAATCTATCATAGCCACGATAAAAATATGATCTCGTCGTTTACACGTATTTTTCCTTCCCTTTCGCGACTTTAGTAGCTTGCTAATGATATGTAAACGATAGAGCGACTGCCGTGAAACGATAAAATGTCGTTGCGATCCAATGGGAACACCTAGATGCGATCGTCGCTAAACGATAAAAAAATTTGACAACAAACAATCGTTATAATGGAAATAACTAGAGATGACAGTGGTCCAACGATAAATTAATCGTTAGGACATAGTTGGAACGCGCTCTTAGAAGACACAAGTAAGTGGTTACACATTATCTACTAATGTAATGTCTGAAAAGTTTGCTTTAAAATTATAATAATATGTTTTAATTTTGATTAAAACGTAACTTATAATACTTTCAATACGTTAAAATAACATTAATAATCAAAATCTTTACTTAGCCTGCAAACATCTGTCTATGATCACCCTTATTTATAACAAGTTATACGAGGTTTATATTCAAAGAAAGCTCCAGAATATCTAATATTAACTTATTATTAAAGATTAAGGATCAAATTAGTTTATTAGTAAAACAAAATTATAAATCAAACTATATTATAAATAAAATTATATTTGCTGTTAATAACATTTGAGTGCCACCTATTAATGTAATATAGTATTATACTTCAAGAAGTATATGTGAGGTAAGCATGAATGATATGATACGGAGTAGTCTAGTCGACAAGTTGAAAATGGTACAAAATAGAGATACTGCTCTTAAAATTTTGTGCGATAGCTCATTGGATCCGGAATGACGTCTAGAAAAATGTGCCAAAAGCGTGTATTAGCACATAAAAAATTGCAAAAGTTATAAACAATTAAAGATGAAAAAGGCATTTCGTTTTTTGCCAATATTTAATAAACTATTAATATTTAAGAAATTTCAAAAAAAGATTCTGAAAGAGGAGGAAATTTCCAATAAAAAACTTCTAACTCTTGGAACTCTATCTAAAAAAATATATTTTTAATATTTTTTTAACTTTTATGGCACAATCTTGTTAAGTATGTATGTAAGAAAGGCTCTACGAAGCGAAAAATTTTTACGACCATTATTTAAACATTTTTTTTCACTTACAATTAAGACAGTAGTTCGAGAAAATTTCGTCAGTTAACAATTGTTTAACTTGTTGAAAAATTAACTTTAAGTAAAATTTTCAACGGGAATAAATTAATTATAGTGTTCAGAACACACCATAATTTTTTCAAATTTAAAAAGAAATATTCAATACCTTAAATAAATTAATTAATGTGCCGTACTCGCTTTTGACGCCACGCGCGCATCCTAAAAATGTCACGCGCAGACCTATTTTCAGCGTTAAATTAAAATTATAAATAATGGAGATAGAGTTCCAAGAGTTAGAAGTTTTTTATTGGAAATTTCCTCCTCTTTCAGAATCTTTTTTTGAAATTTCTTAAATATTAATAGTTTATTAAATATTGGCAAAAAACGAAATGCCTTTTTCATCTTTAATTGTTTATAACTTTTGCAATTTTTTATGTGCTAATACACGCTTTTGGCACATTTTTCTAGACGTCATTCCGGATCCAATGAGCTATCGCACAAAATTTTAAGAGCAGTATCTCTATTTTGTACCATTTTCAACTTGTCGACTAGACTAGAGTAATGTAATAAGGGAACGTTGTGGAGTGAAAGAAGATGTAATAACAAGAGTTGAAAAATCAATGTTATGGTGGTTTGAGCATCTAGAGGGATGAAAATAGAATCACAAAACAAGTGTATGACAGTATTGTGAATGTCACGGTTGGTACCGGCAGACCACGACGTACACACCATGATCACATAACAGAAGTGTTAAACAGAGGTCATGTAAAAAGCATACCTATCAAACAAACGTGCATGTATGAAGAGGTTAATGAAAGTAGATGAAGCGAAAGTTGTTCGTCAGGATCACCGCAAGTGGAGATCTATAGTCTCTGCCTGCCCCCATGGAAAAAAGGCGTGATAATAGGTATGAATGTAGTAATAGGGTAGTTGTTTTTATTAATCGGATATAAAAGCGAGCGAGCGTATTGACGAAGTCATTCTCGCTTTGACTTCGGTGCCTATCTCATAGTAGCTCTATAGGGTGGTTAATTATTGTGCGTGAATGATAATTTATAATTAAACTAGCTGTCCCGGCAGACGTCGTCCTGCCCGGTAAAAAATAGGGGTTGATCGTAGCGGGTTGAAAATTTAGGGTTGTATGTATCTTTTAATGCTGTATCATAAAAAAATAGAAATTAAAAATTTTGTCTAAAAAATAAATAAAAAAATTTAGGGGTGGACTACCCCTAACATTTAGGGGGATGAAAAATAGATGTTGGCCGATTCTTATAGATACCGGATAAGCACAAAAAATTTCATCAAAATCGGTCAAGCCGTTTCGGAGGAGTATGGCAACGAAAACTGTGACACGAGAATTTTATATATTAGATGTACTTCATTTCAGCATTCTTTGGAAGTCAAATAAAGCAGTTATCAAAGTAAAAGAATTTCGCATTCACACGACAAGGTAAAGAAAATCTATAAAAAAAAGTTGACCCCAAATCTCTGTCGGCGGGGAGGAGGTATTTAGACTCATTCAAAAGAACAAAAGAAATATTATTAATTCAGTTCAAAAACTTGATTTGCAACAATGAAGAAGTTGTATATAGATGTTTATACAATTGTAATGGTAATATTCTTATTCAAGAACAATGTCAATTAAACTTTAGTAAAATATTATTATTTATATCAAAACAGTAAATTAAAATTCTTTTGGAAATTAATATTAATTCCTGTCCTGCGACACGCAACGCTATAATTATTGAATAAAATCGTAGGTATGTGCTCAGCCATTTTAGTTTATCAGCGGAAAGTAGAATGCTTGCATGACCTTGCAGAGGTTGACCTTCATCCTGTTAGGTCTTAAAATGGATGATCTAACATTAGACCAATAATCATCCATCAGGACTAATCATGGCAATTAGCCGGTCAGGTCTTTCGCATGACCGATGCAGTAGATGAGTCTTGGAGTGGAGACTGCATGTCTGTAAACGTAGTGTAAGATGCTCTCCAGCTTGGTGCACCGACGTCCTGCGTCAGATTGCCAATGGGTGTCCTTGATGCAGCAGTGGACTTCGTTTGGCTGACAACGATGAAGACTAAGGGAGAACCCATACTGCCAGTCGCTACGGATTCGGCAAATACAAGCCGAAAAGATCTTTTAAGTCATTAGAGCCACCCGGTACCAGAGCAGTACCGGATTGCCTCGTTCTCAAGCAAACAACAACAGCTAAATCAGAGCGAGGTTGAAGGAGCGTATGATTTTCTTGAAAATCCCATGGACATGTTTGATCCAATACTCACTCCTGAGATATTGCACGAGTATTATTGTATGAATATTGGCAGTTATCACTTAAGTATATAACACAACAATAATATGAAATAAACTATGATTTTTGACCGGTACACTAGAAACATATCCGTGCAGGGACGGAGGAAAAGACAATTTCCTGTGTTGGAAAGGCCTGTCGTAAGAGGCGACAAAACAACCTACAGCCAGGTCGTAGGGAATTTACTCGTCTGGGTGACTACCACCCCTAGTCTAGATTATGCCGCCATAACAACCTTAAATTTTGTTCCGGCCAGGCTCCAGTATCCCTTAAGAGAGCAGCAGCGCATTTGTAGCACTTTTGGTGATGCAAATGTCCATAGGTGATAGTAACCGCTTTTCCGCGTCAGGCAGGGCGTCCGCCTGTTTGCTAAACTCATACAACATCAAAAAAGAAACACTCACATGAGATTGGAGGATTGGGGACGGTTTTGACCTGATTTTCGCGATATCTCACCAGGGGGGGTCGGACAAGAGACAAAAACGCCTGACGCAACTAATGAATGTAAGCTATGACCAATGACATTTTAATAACATATTAAAGCTTGCATTGAAATATTGACATTTGCTCTACTTACTTTCTTTAATGGTGGAGATTATAAGCACTTTTTTATTGGTAGTATAGTAGTATACATTTCATTGCTATCGCAACTGAATACTAAAGCAGATGATGTCATTGAAGCTTACCGGGCAGGCTTTTACAAACAATGGGTGTATTTTTTTCATGTCATGTTTTGTTTTGATGTACTCTATTTAAGCGACCGAGTGCGAAGGTTCCTCTCATACAATTCAATCTTAAAAACGAGTAGGATGTCATACTAGATACGCTCCCATAAATCTATGAGGCTGCAACGTTAGTAAGATTTTAAAAAGTAACTCAAGAAGCCTATTCACTATCCTGCATTGGTGCTTGAAGTAGGTGGTGCATGCAGGACTAAAGAGGCATTTTGCTCTGTGTTGCCGGGCTTAAAGCAGGCTGCAACAGCATTCACAATCCTACATTATGCGACGGAGGATACTGAATGGGACCCTGCAGTTGTTTTGACTGTCCGCTTCTCTGTTGCATGAGCTAGAATGAAAAAATCTTCACACAAAACAATAAAACTATTCTATAATTATGCAGTTTACGTTAATAAAATGCAGTTAAAAATAACCAATACCCTTGACATTTACTACATTATCCTTCAAAGAATTAATTGCAGCTTTTCACCCTATAGTGCAATAGTATAGCGATAATGCCATTATATCCATCCTTGTACCCCACATGTAAATACGAGGCGCCGTGGTGATGTCATACAATCGTGATGACCTACTTCGGTGACGTAAGCACATCAGTACTAGTGCAAGCCTCCTGGTTCGCTCGAAGATATCGTCTTGGATTTTGTTAGGGATCCTTAGCCTGAAACTTGCAAATAGTCTTCTATATCTTACCCTGTGAATAAGGATCCGTCACTGATGTAGTCATTATTTGATAGTTCTAGTGGCGCCCCGTTAAACCGTGGAAGAGGGACGCTTGTTAGGTTTAGTCAGCAACCTGACTGGGATCCTCATTGGCCTCCGGTCGGAGATCGTCTAGGGATTCAGCCGTTCAGTACTTCGGGATAGTGTCGAAAAGCATTCCCCCAGCATTATAAAATAAAAAGACGAATAACGATCAGCAGTGGTTTGTTTTGAGTACTTATATAGTAATTTGGGGTGCATCGGCAAAGGATTTCTTCACAGAAAGCAAGAAGACCAGAAGGTTGATTCATATTACGGCCAGGAAATCAATATTGCCACAACGTGGCTATGCTATCGGTCTTCTGAGCACGCTTCGCTCTGATATCGATTTGTTACATAGTCTATAACCATGAAAGTTGTTGTACGTGGAAGGGCCAATGATGGTTTTGATTGCAGTTCTTAGGGCCGGCTTGATCTGTATGATACCACGCTCTATTATATTGTGACATCGGTGTGAAATGGATAGCTTTGTGCTAGTATTCTTTCGAATAAGATAAGAATTCTGAGGGTCCACTACACCCTCTCCCTACTCCAATTCCATATTGCATCCACTGTATCCTATTTTTCCTGTCTGATCTCTCTAGCTCATCTATTTATCTCGTTCTCATTATCCCATCTTATAGACTGCCAACGCATTGGCTAAACCGGTATCAGAGTATCAGTACTTTTCTTTTCGGTTTTGTTGAAGCTCAATTAAACGGTTTTAGGGAATAACATTTCGTTAAATAATTGTTGAATAAACCGGTTTCGAACAATTTCGGATGGTTCTTATCTTACTCCGCCAAAGCGCAGCCATGTGCTACAGCAAGTTTTCAGACGCGCACAAACACATGTTGAGAGAGATAGAATACTTCCTGTTCTCACACACACGCTCAAGAGTTTACACTCGTTGCCTAAAATCGGTTAATTCCAAACCGGTTCCAAGCCTTAATCTTAGAAGCGTTATTACATTGGAAGGGTAGGATGCTGCATGTCCACTGGATACAACTAACTCACAGGCTAATTATCCGTGCAGGAACGGAGAGAGAATACAATTGTCAGCGGCCGGCGACCTGTCACAACAAGTGACATAACAACCCACAGCCAGGTGATAAGGTATTCGTTCGTCTGGATAGCTACCATGATCTAGGGCAGTGTTCCGCAATTTTTTGTGTTCAAGGTACATCTAGGGAAACGAAATTTTTTGAAGGTACACTGCAAATAAAATTAATTTTCCAAGTGATATTAATCATCGAAACAATATTTATTATTAATCAACAAACCTAAAGTTTAAATTGCTGTTCTAATTGGTGTTCAATGCGAAACATAAGTATTTTTTTACCCTTACATTATTCACTAAAAATAAATTTATAACAATACCTTATTTTTCGAGGCACACCAATTAATGACCACAGTACACCAGTGTGCCGCGGCATATACTTTGCGGAACACTGGTCTAGAGTATGTCGCCATAACAACTTTGAATTGTGTCCCGCGCATTAGTATGCAGGTCCCAGTGTCCCGTTTAGAGAGACGCAGCACACCTCTAATGTTACCAATGTCCATAGGCGATGGTAGCCGCTTTTCATCAGGTGTGCCGTCTGTCTGTCTGCTGAACTCATACAATAAAAAAAAGCTACAGGTGTACGTTGTTTTGATTAATTTTGTACACCTTGCAAACCTGCGTCTTACTTAGCATTAGTTAATATCGACACGCACTTGGCCGATTTTTTACCGATACGCTTAGTAACCGTAATAAATAAAGACTATGACGTAAACGGGTATTCGACATAAAGCTGTTTTGACCAAGACGAGGTTTAAAATGTTTAGGTATTTTATATATATGTCGGAAAGTGAGCTCACCACAGATTAGCGACTGACGGTTGAGGTCAGGAGTGAGGAAGGGTTCGCTGTATTATAATTACGTATAATTTTTATAATCTATAAATACTACATACAACTACAATTGGTCTGAAAAAGAGGGTGAAGGTAAGGAAAGGAATGCTCCGGTGGTTCGGTCATGGGAAAGAATGTATGATGAAAGAATGACTAAACAGATATACAATGCAAAAGTGGATGGATGCAGAAGTCGCGGAAGGCCACGACACACCTTCCATGATCAAATTGATCATGTATTAGCAGAAGGTGATGTTAGGAGCCTTAAGAACGACGAGCGTGCATGACAAGAGCTATGAATGTCAAAGAAGCAAGTGAGGTGTGTAAGAATGGGCCTGTGTAGCGCTCTGTTGTTCGTGCCTACCCCGCAAGTGACCTGGCGTGAAGTTATGTACGTATGTAACTACATACATCAAAATATGACAAAATAACAGCTTTTTACTAAATGCATGTATATACAGTACTTACTGGTATATCAAACAATCAATTTTTGTCTGTCTGTCTGTCTGCTTGATCTGGAGAATGTAGTTAAACTCTAGTAATTTCATATTTTGGAGGAACCCGACGTTGGAGCGTTTGTGGAGGAACTTACCGAAATGCTGGGCAGTTTAAAAGAATCTTCCCGACGAGTCGGTCTCGGCATGAATTTGGACAAGATTAAAGTCATGTTCAATGAACACGTCATGCCGAAGCCGGTAAACGTCCATGGCGCTCGTCTGAAAGTTGTGCAGGAACATGTCTACCTTGGACAGAAAATACAGGCATAACTTCGAGAGGGAATCCAATAGGAGGATTCAGTTAGGCTGGGCAGCATTCGGTAAGCTTCGTCAAGTCTTCTCGTCGACCATTCCGCAATGCTTGAAGACAAAAGTCTAGGCCGAGATATGGACACTGATGGCAGTATTGGTCCACAAGCTCCAAGTCGCTCAACGGGCTATAGAGCGCGCTATGTAAGGTGTTTCTCTTGTGAATTAATTTAGAAAATCCGTAAGAGAACCAAGGTAACCGACATAGCTCGCAAAGTTAGCAAGTTGAAGTGGCAATGCGCCGGTCACGTCTGCCGCAGGACCGATGGCCGATGGAACAGACGAGTCCTGGACTGGAGACCGCGTCTCGGTGAACGTAGTTTCGGACGCCCTCCAGCCCGGTGGACAGACGACCTGCCCAAGGTTCGCCGGCAGGGGCTGGATGAGCAAGACCAGAGAACGGGATATGTGACGCGTACTTAGGGCGGCCTACGTCTATCAATGGACTAGTAATTTTATATACATTAGATGTTGTCGTGGTAGAACCAGCTGGAGTCGTTATCATCAGCTCGGTCGGTGTGATACCACGCTTTCACAGAATATCGATGTGAAACAATTAGCTTTGAACTAATCGTAATTCGTACGATGAGTAAGAGTTCCGTTTGTCAATTTGTTCCTCTCCCTATTTAATTTCTCCAGTCTGATACCTCTGTCACACATCCTCTTTATCCCACATTCTCTATTTGATCTAAAAGCTGACACCGCGTCGGCTCCAGCTGATGTTGCAAACTTCTACTGGCGACGGCAACCACTTTACATTACGTGAGCCGTGTAAGCCTGTCTGCCAGCTTCGCGATGTACAAAGATATGTGTCTTTAATGGGCTTGTACGTATTTTCCTTTCAGTGCCGTCAACGACGCGCGCGCAGCTCGCGGCGGACTACCTCGAATCCTGCAGACGGCATAACACGCCGCCGATCGACACTGTACTACAACAAATACGGGTAAAGTAATCATAATTAATTTACCTTAATATACATCTATAATATTATAAAATTCTAAACATGCCGTGTCTGTACATTGAGGGCCTTACTTATAATAATCTCGTTAAGCAATGTTTAGCCATCTCTTAAATAAGAGGCTCTTAAGCCCCTAATCAATGGCTGTTTCAAATAAAACTTGCCATCTTGCCTCTTAGCAGTCACTTAAATTACCTCTCGATATTGGTTATTTTTTACAGTTATTTATGAGTTACTTTGTCACCACATCTTATCCTTAAGAGGACTTTATGGGTAAGATTTTCGTTAATCAGTTGCTGAGCAGTTTTTTAAAATTTAAGATACGATTATAAGTAAGACCCTGAGGTGTTAAAAAGTTGAACTATTTAATATTGAAATTGTTTAACTTGAGAAAAGCTTAGGTTATTGCTTTAATTTTATATATATTAATATGATAATGTAAGGGTAAAGGTTATTTAATAATCAAATCTTTTATTGATTATAAAATATATTTTATTCTTATATCATTATATAATCTAATAACCGAAATACGGCTAGCGCTGTGAAATACGGTTAGAGTGAGAGAGGAGGAGCCTGCCTATCGCTGCCGTATGCGTGAGAGAAAGGGAAGCCAGACAGACTGGCGCCGTAACACGTTACGTAACGAAGCGGTTTACCCTCCCATAAGTAATTATCACTTTAAAAAAAACCATCTGGAATAGACTATATAAACGATGGAGAACACGGTGCAATTATTTTTTTAGACTTCTTGTCTGTTTGTTCGGGAATAAAATAAAAAATACTGGGCCGATTTCGATGTGGTATTCGCTGATCGACAGCCAAGTCTTAGACTTAAAATCTTTGGTTCTTTTTATTCTGGGAATCCCGCGGGCATTTCAAGTCAAGCATGGACGAAGTTGCGGGTATGACCTAGTTGATACAGTAGAACCTCGATAACTAAAACCTCGGTAACTTAAAAACCTCTATAACTTAAAAAAATAATATGTTCCCTTCCCATCAGAGCCCAAAACCTCTATAACTTAAATAAGTAATCTCTGTATTGGCCCTCAGTGACTTAAAGAAATGTTTCCACAACCTCTATAGCATAAAATTGTTTGTCATGAGTTATTTTGAAAGAGTGTGCAAAACAAAAGTGTAAGTACGATCATTTATAGAGCAATGTAGCAACATAAAATGTATTCTCCTCTCTATTTGTCATTGAAAATCAAATCGATTTAGAAACTGTGAATTGTTTAAAACAAAACAAAATCACAGACTTTTTTTGAGTAGACACACATGGCACACGTTCCATAAAAATAAAACAACAATTAATGTTTTATTTTTACGTAACGTGTGCAATGTGAATAAATAAATATTTAAATTTCTGTATTTTATTGAACCAATCCTTCTGACGCATTCGAGTAAAAATAGGAACAAGGGTACATACTTATATATTATGTACATACCTACCTCTATATTGACCTATCCCTAACATAGACCCTCTATAACTTAAAATATTTTGTGTTTCTCTTGGACTTTAACTTATCGAAGTTCTACTGTATATAGTTATATATGTATATGTGTGTAAGTGCGTGCGCGTGTGTGTGTGTTCAAGTGGATTCGAGAATCGTGTAGATTCCCTATTGGACCCGGTAGGTGGCAGTGGAATGGGGTTCGACAATTTTGACGAAACCTTTGTGTTGATTTGAATGGGCGGGTCGTTCGCTGGTTATGCCTAGTAGATGGCGCTGCAATCGGGACCTAGATTTTTTAATGTTTGGAGCAAGAGAACGTCTGCCGGGCCCGCTAGTAATATTGTAAATGCGAACGCATGTCTGTTTGTGACGCTTGCACGTCTTGACTACGCCACAGATCATCATGAAATTTTGCGTATACGTTGTCTGGGATGTATAAAAGGACATAGGATACCATTCATCCAGAAATAATGCACTGTTCCCGAGGGATATACGAATTTAAACGAAAAGATGGCGCTCCGATTGCGTGTTTTTGATGCCACCATTGCAATTCACTAACAAATACATCGCCATGGCAACGACAGTGACAAAGTTATTTTAATTTCGTTCCTCTTACGGTTAGTTCCATCTTCGCTAGATGGCGTTACGTGTATATTGAATTAAAAATTAAGTTTTACATTTCTATCTTTAAAAAAAGTCGTAGTAGCCATTAGGCTAGCGCACCCGTCCTAAACTCAAAGGTCGCGGGTTCGATCCTGGCCGGAACGCATGCACCACTTAGGCTGTTTGCTGACCTAATATGCATATTGCTACAGTTACCACATGCTAACAACGGTGAAGGAAAACATCGTGATGCAATCTGCACATCGAGATAACCGATGTGTCAAACCTGCCAAGCCGCCTTGGACAAGCGTGGCGTAGGTATACCGTCTATTCCCATACAGTGGGAGGCCCGAGCTCAGCAGTGGGATAGTTATGGGCTGTTGTTATATATGTTATATATTTCTGTCTTAGAAATGTCAACAAATTTGAGAATCGCTCATATCTTTATGTTACAGCGAAACAAATAAAAAAAATGTAAGACGTCTTTATTATAAAGTAATTTTTTATTTTTATTGTGTCTGTCTTATTGAATATGCATTGTTTGCTACAACTCCATTAATTCTTCAAAAGTCATTCTGTATCATACTTCTGTATAAAACTTATAATAAAAAAATAACTTTAGATATAAATAGAATAACAGAAATATAAAGAAAAACATTTTTTGGCTAGACGTGTTGTTGGGGAGTTTCTTGCCTCTTCTTCTCCATAACAGCAATAACACGTTGCGAACGTCGGCGTTACATAGACTAGGAAGTAAAATTAAATTTTAACCTATATGTATGACCGTCATAAAGTGTTCTCCAGTGGAACTTATTTATAACCGAATTCGAAAAAAGGAGGAGGTTCTCAATTCGTCGGAATCTTTTTTTTTGTTTTGTTTATGTATGTTCACCGATTACTCCGAGATTTATGTTCCGATTTACGTGATTCTTTTTCGTTCGACGCGGAATAACTGCCATGTAGTCCCCTAAAAATTTGACATAATTTGGCCGAGTAGTTTTCATTTTATGAACATTTTTTATGAAAAAATTTCCATTCCGTTTCATATGTACACCGATTACGCTGAGATTTATGATGCGATTTACGTGATTCTTGTTTAGTTTGATGCGGAATAGTTGCCATTTGGTCCCCTAAAAAATTAACATACTATGGCCCAGTAGTTTTCATTTTATGATCATTCTTTAAGAAAAAAATTCATTCCGTTCCATATGTACACCAATTAGTGACTCAAAGCCGATTTACGTGTTTTTTTTTAGTTCAATGCGGAATTGTTGCCATTTGGTCCGCTAAAAATTTAACATAGTTAGGCCCAGTAGTTTTCATTTTACGAACATTTTCTTGGTCCCGTTTCTTGAGACCTATATTTTTTTAATAAAACTTTAGAATTTGAATTTAATAATTTTCCCAGTGCAGTCTACACGTTCTCATAAAATATCTGATTGTTTCTATTTTGATTTTTTAAAAAAAGGTCACACCTTCCACAATTTGCAGGAGCTACCAGAGAACTCGATCGGCGGTGGCAACAGGGCGCCCAGACTGTCGCTCGCGGAGTGCACCCTCTCCGGGTCGGCGGCGGTGGACGCGCTCGAGGCGCTGCTGCGGCGGGTGCAGTTCAGGCGGGTCGAGGTGGACCACGCGTCGATCGACGACGAGGGAGCGGTCGGTACAATCCATCAACGTAGAGTTAAAGCTTATGATAATAACCGCCATCTGGTGTCTGGAGTCAACGAACAGTCGTCACAATACTGTCCCTTCTGTATAATACATTATTTAAGCCTCAGACTTCTGCATACTTCAAGGAACGATTTCATTGCCTTTATTCCGCTAAGTTGATCTCAGATCCTCGTAAAACTTGTTACTATAAATTTATCTGTATACAATTAGTCTTTCGAATTTATATATATATATATTTGAAATTCATGTATATAGTATATCATGATATCTCAAGAGCTATAATACCTATAGACTTGAAATTTGGCATAGACCTTCCCTTCGCCAAGTAGAGGTCAGCTAAGAACGGTTTTTAAGGCACGACGTGAAGCGGGCGGGCGTCAGCTAGTAAATGGTAAGTGCTAGACTTATGAAGACTAATGATCAAAAATTGGAAACCGGTTACAGCCTAAGTACATAGAAAAAAATTGCCTTGTTAATGATAATGATTGATAATAGTTACATATAACCTGAAATATATTATCTTTTTACAGGAGGCCCTGTTCGACATGATAGAGTACTACGAGAGCGCTATGGTGTTGTGCCTCAGCGGTCCGAGGCAGTTCGGCGTTCGGGGCTGGCAGGCCGTTTCGAGAATGATCAAGAAGGTGCGTACTGTTTTCTTGTATATTTTATACTGGATTAGGGCCTACTGTTTTTGTATCTATACTAGGTTAGGGCGTACTGTTCTTACATTTATACTAGGTTAGGGCGGCTGTTCTTATAACTGTACTAGGTAAGGGCGCACTGTTATTATGTCTGTACTAGGTTAGGGCGCACTGTTCTTATATCTATACTAGTTTAGGGCGTACTAATCTTATAACTATACTAGGTTAAGGCGCACTGTTCTTATATCTATACTAGATTAGGGCGGATTGTTCTTATATTTATAGTAGGTTAGTTCCGAAGCCTTTATTTCCCTATAATCTCTAGATTGTATATTTTCATCTTCCTGATTTAAAGGGTCCATCCATTGTTCGATGAAGGCCTCCTCCATGCAGACAGACACCCAGACCATAGCTAATTATGGTCCGGGTCCGTTGTATACATAACACAAGCGTAACTTGTCTGATTCGGGGACATGTAGTATGTGTGTTTGTTTGCCGATGATTACAGAGCGCGGAGCTATCGGAGCTGGAGATAAGCGAGAGCGGCGTGGAGGCGTCGCACGCGCCGGTGCTGGCGCGCTCGCTGCGGCAGCTCACCTGCCGGCTGAGGTCGCTCTGCCTGCAGAGGGCGGCGCTGTGCGGGGAGCCGCTCCTCTGTCTCGGTGGGTATACCGATACCTCTAACAACGAAAACTGACGCTGTTAGAAGACATTTGAACACATATATAATCTACATACATACATACATAACTTCACGCCAGGTCCCTTGCGGGGTCACGAACAACAGAGCGCCATTCAGGCTTATTCTTATACGCCTCACTTACTTCTCTGACATTCATGGCTCTTGTCGTGCATGCTCGTCTGTTCTTGAATCTAAGGCTATATATAATCTATCTTACATATTAGGATTTTATTATATACCTCTACCAGCTCCTTTCTGCTTGTATACTTTTATGTAACTTCGAGCGTTTTTTTCCATGTCAATAAAAGAACTGTTTGTGCCTCGCACACTTTATTGACTTGACAGATCACATCTAATTATCTAAAAGTTATTTTTAATAAAACCAAAATAAAAATGGTACTTGTTTCGCTTTAGTTTTCAGATGAAGGAGTCTCCCCCCTCGTTTCGCCTTTATCCCTCAAAATCAAATGACATTTAATATGTTAAGTGAAATGATATTCTAGGCGTGATAACTAACAGGATAGATAAACCCATATCAGACGTTATATATGTATAGTATATATATGTAATGAAAATTATACCAAAGGAACGCATGTATAAATGTTAAATACTCAGTATATTACAATGTAAGTGGAACGCGACCTAAGTCGCACACTTAAAAATTACGAATGACGGTGGAAACAAATATAGGTTTTAACAAGTGTTCAGTTTTTAATAACAGTTTTAAATAATATTTCAACAAGAATTTAAGTGAATGGACTTTGAATGTCGTTTCTTTGTCCTTTCAGAGAAACACATCGTTTTCATTCTTTAAATTGATTAATTTAAATAATAAAGAGTTTTATTAAAAAACAATATTATATCTTAATATAATATATAAATCTCGTGTCACGATGTTTGTCCGCGATGGACTCCTAAACTACTCAACCGATTTTAATCAAATTTGCACTCTTAGTGCAGTTTGATCCAACTTGAAAGATAGGATAGTTTTTATACCGTTGTAACCGGTAGGTGGCGCTGAGATCGGGTTCTAGAATCCTCTTAACAACGGGGAGCGATTTTGTTTTTGTGTGTTTGAGTGGGTCCCCGGATGGTTTAAATCCACAATTGGAACCGGTAGCTGGCGCTGGGATCGGGTCATAGATTTTTAGTTTTTTAGAGCAGGACAACGTCTGCCGGGGCCGCTAGTATATATATATATATATATATATATATATATATAACGTGTAAATATAATATCGGTTGCAGTGATAGCGCTGAAGTCGAATAGCTCAATCCGGGAGCTGCGCTTGGGCGACAATAGGCTGACGGCGGCGGACGCGGCGCAACTGGGCTCTCTGCTGCGGCTCAACACCACCATACACCTCTTGGATCTTTCTAATAATCAAATACAGGTATGTTTTATGTAATCTTTTATTCAAACACAACAGGTAACAATCATTCATATATTTATGTAATATTGTTACAACTCAGGTTCCAATAAAAACAAAATCCACCTGCATATCTGAAAAAAAAAACACATTTTACTACCCGTCGGCATTTGAACTAATTATTATTCTTTTATGATCGTCTTAGTTTTTGGCATACGTTTAACATAACGGCATTTTAATTCGAGTCCCGAATAAACTCGTAACAGTATGATAAATTTCGGAAACGAATATTCCGCTTATTTACTATGGTCTGGGAGTCTGGGACCGCCCCCGGAGTGGTCTGTTGTATATTACTCGTAAGGTTAGGGCGGACTGTTCTCATATCTTTACTAGGTTTGGGCGGATTTTTCTTATATGTATACTAGGTTAGGACGGACTGTTCTTATATCTTTACTAGGTTTGGGTGGATTCTTCTTATAAGAAGAAGTACTGTTGACGGGCTAACCCTTTGACAGCTTACCTCACTGCAACACAGGCTCCGGGTTCGATTCCTGGTATAGTAGTTTCGAAAACGATTTTTCTCCTTAATTAACTATGTGGTCTGGGATCGACCCCAGAGTGGTCCATAGTGTCCATAACACAAGCGTAACTTGCCTAATTTGAGAATATACAAAATGTGTGTGTTGTCTGTTGATTATTTATTTATTAATAAGGAGGATATGTCCGCGACTTTGTCCACGCCATATTTGAAATATCCCCGAGATATCCCGGGATGCGATGTACCGCATATTAAAATAGAATATAAACTTTTAGTGAAAACAGTTGTGGAATGAACTAATTTTGTATGCACCCGAATAACTACAAACCGCTCTTGGGAATACTCCCGCGGGAAATGAAATGAAATATTTATTCTTGCATAAATGTAGTTGTATACAGATGTCATTCTTAGAAATACATGGTTCAGTACATTGTACCAGTTTCACTGGTGTGCAAGTAGGCAGTATCTTAATCGTCATTATTTAATTGGTTTGTTATTTATTTTATTAAATACCTTTTATCCAATTGAGTGGTATTTATTACATTTTTTTATTAATTAATAATATTTATTACCTGTATTAATTACATAGACGTCTGTTTTTTAAAAATTTATTCTTCCTATCTCTTTGTCAATTATTTAATGTCATTAATTAAAATATTATTATTAATTGAAGACATGAGTGGATGAAGGTGATAAGTCGCATAATTCCAATTCTGAGTAAATCGAGATAAAAGTTTTACTTTTATTTGAAACTGAACTGAACTTAACACCTTTTTCAACTTTTTATTTTTTATATATGCCTTATATCTATGGTCTAAGGTCTGTAGTCATTTGGTATCGACTTACAACATTCATGTACACAAAAAAAAGGATATGCGACATATCACCTTCATCCACTCACGTCTTCAATTATGTATAGATATTTGTTTCAAATTTGTCGTTAAGGAATTCATTTGTGGAATAACATGATTTGTCTATTAATAATTTCTTCAGTCTTGTTTTAAAAATATTAATTGGTATTGTTTTTGGATTCCGGGGATAAAAAATATCACACATTTTATAATAAAAGATTTTTTTTCATATCAACAAAACCTACTTCGTACAAAAGATCGAAAAATAAATATTTAAAGATATTTTGTGTAAAGTAATACATATAAATTACTATCTTTATATATAAAAATGATTGTTTGTCTGTATGTCCTTTATAGAATCGCAAACTATACATTTGATCGTGTGATGATGTTTAGCAAAGTTGTTGTGCATGAGCCAGAGAAGGTTTCTGAGTTGGTTCACAATTGGACCCGGTAGGTGGCGCTGCTGTCGGCATATCGATGGAAGCTTTTCCGGGCAGGACGACGTTTGCCGGGACAGCTATTTGCTTTATAAAATGGAGGTAAATTATGGAGAAGCACTCTATACAAAACAGGCGCTAATCACAGAATAAATTGAAAATATAACATCATTATTCAACTAGCTGTCCCGGCAGACGTCGTCCTGCTCCGAAAAGCTTCAATCGATATGCCGACAGCAGCGCCACCTACCGGGTCCAACCCGTGAACAAAACTACATCGTAACATAATCATATTTTAATACTACCGCGTCTTCGTCCGCGCTGTGCGGTATTTTAACGATCCCACGGGAACTTTTAATTTTTCGGGATCAAAAGTATCCTATATGTTGACCAGGAGTATAAGCTATCACCATACAAAATTTCATGTAAATCCGTCCAATTTTTTCGGAGATTAGCCGGTACAAACAGACAGACAAACAGAGAAATAAAAAAAATCTAAAAAAAAATTTAAATTAGTTCTATTTCATTTTTTACATCCCCCTGACCCGGTTTTTAGCATTTTTTTCATTGTACAGAAATTCGACCTCTACAATTTTATTATATGTATAGATTAAGGAAATGGCCGATAGTTTAGAAATAAGAGGGTATAAAAATAATTATTAACTTTAAAAAGAAACACGACAAGAACAACTATGCTACTTAATAACTGTAACAATTGTTTCAGGACGCAGGCGCCGGTCACATAGCGGACGCGCTGGTGGAACAGGCGGCGCAAACACCGCCATCAGTCGCGACCTCGCCCATCTCGCCGCACCACTGCCCATGTTCGTATAAAAATACACTTTTATATCTAGTGTTCATATACTAACCACAAATTTTTTTGAAGTGAAACTTCTATTTAGACGGGTTCTTACGATTTTTCGCTCACGAAAAAGCCTCACGGTCGCATGGTCTAATATTTACATTTTTAAACTCGTGATATCTTTCGAATGGAATGTCCGAATTGAATAATTCAGAAAATTATATAAAGGTATTGAAGCAGTTTTGAATATGAAGCAATTTGTTTTGATAAGAATGAATACCAAGATACAAATAAAGAGCGTTTTCTAGCGGCGGCATTCTAATTGAAATTTTAAAATAAAACAAGATTTATTGTGGCATAACTATAAAGACATCTGCTGCCGCGACACTTTTTGTAATTAACGATGTGTTCTACAACGTCATAGTACATTTTTTTATTCTATCATCTATAAATAGTTATTGCAGCGCACGCGATATTAGGTAATTCTTTTACACCTTGGGTTACAATATTGGAGTTTTAGTAAGGATCCCTATTTTTTTTGACAATATAATATAGCCTATGTTAACCGGCGATAGCGTAGCTCACGAACAGTGAAAGAATTTTTTAAATCGTTTCAGTAGTTTCGGAGATTATCTCCTACGTTACAAACTCACAAACTTTACCTCTATAAAATATTAGTACAGATGCAGAAATTATTTAATAGTTCTATCTCGCTCGCACATCGTACGTCTCGCTCACACATTGTGCTATATATTGCACTCGCTGTACGACTTGTCAATATTAGTACTTAAGGTTACCGTTTCCAAACGAAATCAGTTCACATCAGCACTTGACAGTGAATATCTATATATAAATAATCTTGTGTCACGATGATGTTGCCAATAAACTTCAAAACTACTGAACCGATTTCAATCAAATTTGCACACCGTGTGCAGTTTGATCCAACTTAAAAGATACTTTTATCCCGTTGGAACCAGTAGGTGGCGCTGAGATCGGGTTCTACAATCCTCCTAATCACCGGGAGCGATTTTGTTTTTGTGTGTTTGAGTGGGTTCCCGAATGGTTTCGATTCGCAATTAGAACCGGCAGGTGGCGCTGAGATCGGCTTCTAGAATCCTCCTGATCACCTGGAGCGATTTTGGTGATTTTGTTTTTGTGTCATGGAATAAAGTCTTTTGGGAATTTAGAAAATAGGCGGTACGAAGTTCTCCGGGTCGGCCAATGACATTGTATAAAAAGAAGTAGACAAGGGACACGGCCCCGCGAGTGGCACATTAAATCTGAGCTAATTGGCAAACTCGGAACTCAGTCTCGCGTCGGCGTCAACGGAGCGTGTTGTGTCGAGTGCAAAGATAAAAAGTCCTTAAAACGAATTAAAATGCCATCGTGTGTTATGAGATATTGCACAAACTATACGAATAAAGTTACGAAAAGTAAAGGAATCACTTATCATACGTAATTATTGTGATTTTCATAATTTTTTTGATATTTTTTACAAATCAAACATTAAAATCGGTAAAATATTGCGTTAAAAAAACAAAAAAAAACACGCTTTCTTAAAAAATCCAACTAAAAAACAGAAAATAAAATTTTATACATTTGATTTCTCATGAATGGGATCTTAAAAAAAGCGTGGGGTGTATTCAAAGCGTTTTTTAAGATATTAAAGAAGAAAAAGCGCTTTGAATACACCCCACGCTTTTTTTAAGACCCCATTCATCAGAAATCAAATGTATATAATTTTATTTTCTGTTTTTTAGTTGGATTTTTTATGAAAGCGTGTTTTTTTTAGTTTGTTTTTAAACTATTATTTATTTTTCATTTTTTAGTTGAATTTTTTTAAATGTTTTTAAATACAAGCTTTTGAGATCCTGCATATCATGTAGCAGCAGGGTGCTAGCCAAGACAAGTAAAACGAATTTAGTACAGGAGTTCCTATGGCCACCTTCCGACTCCATCATCAGATCAGCTCCATGGTACCATATTATTGCATTGTCATCGACCTTTGACAGGTGTGCAAAGTTTGAATTAAATCTGATCGTCCAAAGTAGGACAAAATCGAGCTCAAAGGGGTCGGTTACAAACATACATACATACAGGTGAAGCTAATAAAAGCGTGTTAAAAACGCGCACGCTGCCCTACCGGCCAAGGTGAACCTTACCAACAGGAGGACCGTACGACGCCCACAAAATATACTTGTCTCTTTTTCGCTTGCGCTAAACAGGGAACGCTGTCTTACTTATACACGTGTTGTAATGTAGTATGACTGTACAATGTTACATTGTCTATGTGTGCGTCAATGTGCCATTTCTAAAGCTTGAATCCTATAGAGGTACCATGTCTACTTCTTTTTATATAATGTCATTGGGGTCAGCTAGTTACTCTCTGTTATCTGAAGTATCATTAACAAATCTGAAGTTCGCTTCTACAACTGTACTAGTGTTGTTAATTATTTTCCAGTGATGGGCGGCCACGAGACCAGGGGACTGGCTTTTCTAGTACTCTGGAACAATCAGCTGACAAGGAACTGTGCCCAGCATCTCAGCAGAGCGTTGGTGAGAACATTTTTTTATAATGATTAACAGAATTTTAAATTTCCTAAATTAATGTCCCCTTATTTCTTAGTCTGGCATCTCGTAGATCTCATGTCATACGTTTTATGTTCTCTATAACTTGTTTAGCTTGCAATTAGGCAAAGCAATCACTATAATGTACATTTCGCACAAATTTCAAATGATATTGTTACGACCTAGACGCCTACAAAGACAAATTCACACCTGCATACCTCTAGAAACACACTTTATTACCATTCGGCGTTTGGACTTCTTTTGTTTACTTTGTGTTAGAAACTTGTGATTAGAAAAACAGCCATAATATTTTACGGCTGTTCAGTAGCCAGGTGTCTCGGATTTAGAAGTACAAACTGATTCCTGGAAATTCGGTCCACGCGGCCGGGCAGACATATGGCATCTGTGCAGTATAAAGCAATGCTCCAATGGAGAGATGAGGCAGTCGAGCGATAACCACTAGTGAACACATGTGTACATTCGGTAATCTATTTAAGCTCCTCGCCCACGGCGACTTTTTGTCAGCCACGGTACAAAAAATTCGCTGTGGGCGAGGGGCCTTAGTGACGGACTTTGCGCGTGTTATTGAATCGCGCATTACGTTTGGACTGGTTGTGTCCAGTTATATTTGTACCTGTGTTATACGTGTTTGACAGTTCTAGTAACCTCTATAATAATTGGAACGGCATTTGAATTCGAAATACCATTAATAATGAGTGATTATTATTGGTATTATAAAGTCCATTTTAATATTCCTTCGAAATCTATACGATTCAGTCAACTTATAAATGTACCTTTAAGTTTTACTAATTATAGATAAAATTGATTTTTAGTGCGAGCAAGTAATTATTTAAATAATGTAACTAAATACGAGAACATCGACCCATTTGTAATCAGTATTTCTGGAGCCAAGCGGTGTCTAAGCCTTACATTTTTCAACAGTGATTAGACATCTTGGTGCCTTTTCTACGTCTGCATGTTACTTTTAAACAATAGCTTACCCGTGAAAACCTGTCATTGGCTTTCTTGTATTAGTTTTAGATATCTAACCAAATGTATTTAGCTGTAGGTTTTCCATAAAAAAAATATCAAAATCGGTGTGAGCCGTCACGGGACGCCTGGCAGATGTGAAACATCGAAATTGTTTTGTATAATATAACTTATACATACATACATGCATAAAAAAATAGTGTGAGAAAAAATGATTTTATTATAAAAAAAAACTTACTTATTTTTCAAGCAAGCTTTTGAGATCCTAGATATTATGTACCAGCAGAGTGCTAGCCAAGACAAGTGAAACGACCCCAAACACGGCGGATCTATCTTGTTTAGTAGAGGAGTTCCTATGGCCACCTTCCGACTCCATCATCAGATCAGCTCCATGGTACCGTATTATTGCATTGTCACGCGATACACACATACGTGCAAAACCCAGTCACTTGCGCATCGCATTGCGGTAGCCATGCCTAACACTCTATTACCTATGGACTACGTATATGGTACATAACATCGACGGGTGCAAAGTAAATAAAGTTATCTACAAAATGATGATTTTTAGTTTATTGTACAATCGTTTTAATAAAACAATTCTTTACAATATGACATTATTTGTTTTGCATATATCACATTATTCCAATAAATTTTCGTACATAAAAAAGCCAGCTACGTATGTTCTTTCAAATACTACGAAGTTAATACGACGATATTTTCGCTCTCTTGTAACGTAGCTATTTTGCAGATATCTCTTTTTACTTTGCGCCCGTCGATGTATTCCATCATATAGCGTGGCCTGTATCGCCACGCCAACAGTCAGCTTTACCGTCCGCCTATAGACGTTCGCATAAATAAATAAATAAATGAGGAGTGTTGCGCGCGCGGCAGCGCTCGTCGCAGTCGCTGTGCGTGCTGAACGTGGGCCGCAACGCGCTGGGCGGCGAGGCGGTGCGCGCGCTCGCGGCCGGCGGCGGCGCGCTGCTCTCGCTCGGGCTGCAGGCGGCGCGGCTCGGCCCCGACGCCGCGCGCGCCCTCGCCGACCTCGTGCGCCACCAACGCACGCTGCAGGTCTATGCACATTTCATATATAACATTCACCGTTATTTATAGCCATTTTACCGAAAAATAATAATGTAACGTTAAAACTATTTTTAACGCTAACTTTACCGTTTTTGAAGTGAAACTTCTTTATTGGCGTTGGAAAAAAATTTCCGTCACAGGAGTTTTTGGCGGGAAGTTTTATTTTTTAAAAATGTGTAAAATTACTCTAAAATGAACAATAGTTGTAGGATATTGATAGTTTTTGAGTAGTGGTTATGTGTTTTGTGAGAAACGTGAACTGTATAGTCAAATGTGGCCTTTTGAGTTGTCACAAGATCTCCGTTGAATGGCATTAGCAGATTACCTACAGTTCAGCTGTGCTACACATAACCATAAGAAAATGATGAAACTATATCGTAAACTAAGATCTGGCTTAGAGGCCTAACTGCCAAGCCATAAACCTAAATAAATAATAATAATTACCTTGAAAGTTTTCGGTTACGCGTCACATTATTTTGCAGGATGACCGAGTGTAGGATGATGGTTGAACTCGTTGCGTAGCAAAAAGCTTTACCGTTTTTTTAATTTGTATCGCCAGTCTACCCCCGGTGATGAAGTGGATACCGTCGCCCATGGACTGATGTTGTCTATTTTATTGACACTTAAAATATGTGTTTACGCCCATTTTGAACCACTGAAGCGACTTTGAAAATTCTTCCACCAGTAGAAAGCTACATTCTTTCTGAGTGACATAGGCTATATTTAATTTCGAGTAGGTCCCGTGATGGTTGAGATCCAAAATTAGACCCGGTAAATGGTGTTGGAATCGGGTTTTAAATTTTTATGTTTTCAAGGCAGGATAACATCTGCTAGTGTGATAAGCTAGGGTAGCAGAGTAAAAACAATATTAGGCACAGTGAAGATATTTAATTATTACTAAATACAAACGGAACAAACAAGCGGCAACACTCGCTCTTTCTGTCTAATATAATAGAGAGAGAGAGAGTTGCCACACACATAATATTGTTGTCAATTAAATATATTGCTCTCCAACAGCTAGCAATCAATAAATCTAGTCTTTGCAAACTTCCTTCCCTAGTCCCCAATTTCGACAAAACAACCCACATCCAGGTAGGGTAGGGTATTTATTTTCTCGACTGGATGGCTACCACCCCTGGTCCAAAGTATGTCGCCATAACAACCTTCTGTTGTGTTCCGGTATTGGTGACCAGGTGCCAGTCTCCTTTAAGAGAGTAGCAGTGTATTCGTAGCACCTTTGGTGTTGCAAATGTCCATAGGCGATGCTAACCGCTTTCCATCAAGTGGGCCGTCTGCCTGTCTGCTGAACTCCTGCAATAAAAAAAAACAAAAAAGTGTGTGTGTACTTATGTACACGCGTTAGAAGTTATACTTCTTTAAGACCTTAATTTTCGAAAAATGACCATGCATGTATACTATATGCAACTTTACAGAAATTGATTAAATAAATAAAGCCCCTACCACCACAACCGTGGTACACGGTCGAATCGACCGTGGTAGGGGCAACATAAAGATGGCGCGTAACGGAAAAAATGTGACGGGAATTTTTTTTCCAACGTCGATAAAGAAGTTTCACTTCAAAAATAAAATAAGTTTTATTGTAATTTTTTTGGTGTAATAATTTCAGAGGTTGGACCTCCGCGACAACAGATTGGGCAGCTCCGGCCTTCAGGCGATATTGAACGCGATGAAGGAGAACACGACTCTGACACAGATCGACTTGGACGACGTCACGGTAAGACATTCTTCTTTTCGATTTTAATCGTCGTCTTCTTCTTCTTCTTTCTTCTTCTCTTATTTATAAAAATGAATATTTGTCTGTATGTCCTTTATAGAATCGCAAACTATACATTTGATCATGTAATGATCTTTAACGAAGTTGGACCCGGTAGGTGGCGCTAGGGAGCGTGAGCGTAATTCCCTGCTCCGCTCCCGACAAAGGAGGACGCGCCGACGCCGTAGGTCGGATAGTGACCTTCGGCCGCCGTAAGCGGGCGGCGCGGGTGGGGACCCTAGGGGTATAGGGGTTCTCACTCACCCGCACATGCCGTCAAGATGAGATGATCTCTCTTCCTGTGGGGCGAGTAACAGACCGCCCCACGCCGGAAAAGACCCAGTAGTGGCCAGGGACCTAGTTCCCTGGCATTGAAAGAGGCCCACGCCTGCCAGGGCACGCGGAGTTGGGAAAACCGCATACACGTAGCCCTGGTATAAGGCGCAGGACGGAACACCCAGGGGTTTTAGTGGGTATCCCTAACTGGGGAGTGGCAATAGCGTAGCACCGGTTCTGACCGGGCACGCTAGTGCCACCCCCGATCTGGCGAATCCCACACTCTCACCGGGTCGCGAACATCCTCCAGGCTTCTGTGCCTGTCGCGGCTTAGTCCTCAAACGGATTTCCCCTGGCCAAAAAAAAAACGGTAGGTGGCGCTGCTGTCGGAATCTCGATTGAAGCTTTTCCGGGCAGGACGACGCCTGCTGGGACAGCTAGTATACCAAAATATAAAGCTGAAAAGTTTGTTTGTTTATTTGTTTGCTTGAACACACTTATCTCAGGAACTACTGGTCTGATTTGAAAAATTCTTTTCAGTGTTAGATAGCCCATTTGTCGAGGAAGGCTATTGTAGGCTATATGTGATTATGTCAAGACCAAACTTTTTTAACCACGTGGACGATGTCGCGGGAAGAAGCTATTAGTGTTATATACACGGCATAGATGGTCTTTGAAGTTGAGCGGGCTAGGCCTTTGACAGCTTACCTCCCTGCAAAGCAGGGGCTTCGGGTCTGATTCCTGGTACGGTATATTCGGAAACGATATTTCCCCGTTATTTACTATAGTCTGGGTGTCTGGAATCGGCCCCAGAGTGGTCCATTGTATATCACCCATAACACAACCGTAACTTGCTTAAATTAGGAATGTACGATATGTGTATGATGTCTGCCGATTACATAACTTTGTTGTAAACCCAAGCATAGTCTCAATAGAAAAAAAGCAATGCATTTTTTATAATGACAACATTGATGGCATTGAGCGAAAATTCATTAAAAATATTATTATATGACAGTAGTTATTATGATCTGGCAGTTGTTCTTTGAGACCTAGCAGTTGTGTTTTATCATTTAACAGTTGATATTACAGACCTTACACTTTTGTGATCTGACAGTTGTTATTTAAGACCTGACAGATCTGTGACTTGGCAATTGATACAATTAGCTCTGGCTTGTTGTGGTGGATGCTGGCATTAGTTTGTCGTTTGAGTTTGCTGGTGCTGAGTGAACAAAAATATCTCGTAGTTGCAGGAATTGTATTCTCCCAGTATAGTCCCCTGCACGTAACTTGGCAAGAGTCGTTAGATGCGCACAAGTCGTTTATTTGTCTCTTTGTTTGTCAATCGGGACGCGGGGAATGAGTCTACTCAACTGTCTCCTTCATTCTCATAAGCTCGACCGCGCGCGAGAGAGACGGACAGACTTTTCATGTTGCGAATGCAGTGTCACGCCAAACCACGCGGTTATTCACAGACACTACATAAGCACAATGTGTATATATGTGTTGAACGTGCCATGTGCAAACTTACCCCCACTACTATGAAACGTTGCCAAGTTGCGTGCCGCGTACTGTACTAGAATGCTGATCCCTGAGTTGCCGGTAATGTATATAATAGTAACTACACGATTGAAATTGGGACATTGTCGAAATAAATTCAAATATAACATGACTTTTGACGTGCCAGTGCCAAGTTTAACAGATGTATGTCTCATCGAATTTGAAATCGTATCGATTGTAATGAAGTCTTGTATTGCAGGAGTCGCCGACCGTTGAGGAGGGCGAGGCGGCGGCGGTGGCGCGGCTGACGCGCGACATCCGCGCGCTCTGCCGCCGCAACGAGCCCGATGCGACGTCGCCCGAGAGGCGGGTGCACCGGAAGATCAGCCTCACCTGCAACACCACCTGCCTGGTTAGGGTGAGGGCGTCGTCTCGCGTATTCAGTTATTTATTTGCAGGATACATACAGGACGGCCTACGTGTCGTGACTCTTCTGAAGTTAGCATCAAGTGCGCAATCGCAGAACACATTTTTCCTCTTTAATTGTTTGGGACTTTTGCCACATAGGCAGGTCAGCCCGTGACCCTTCTGAAGTTAGCGCCAAGTGCGCATTCAAAAAACATACTTTTTTTTTCTTTAATTATTTGGGACTCTTGCCACCTAGGAATGTCAGCCCCTGACCCTTCTGAAGTTAGCGCCAAGTGCGTAATCGCAGAACGTACTTTTCCACTTTAACTGTTTGGGACTTTTGCTACATAGACAGGTCAGCCCGTGACCCTTCTGAAGTTAGCGCCAAGCGCGCATTAAATAAAATTTTTATTTTCTTTAATTATGTGGGACTCTTACCACGTAGGCATGTCAGTCCGTGACCCTACTGAAGTTAGCGCCAAGTGCGCATTCAAAAACATACGTTTTTTTCTTTAATTATTTGGGACTCTTGCCACCTAGGCATGTCAGCCCCTGACCCTTCTGAAGTTAGCGTCAAGTGCGCAATCGCAGAGCATTTTTTCATTTTTTCTTTAATTATTTGAGTTTTCACGTGACGCGTTAACAGACAGATGACAGCCAAAAATTAATAATTTTAAAAACTGTGTCTGAACTCTTGCAATAAATAAAAATTTAAAAAACTCAATTAAGTTTTTGTGTAAGTTATTGGACTTAAATAGTATTATGGGAAGGCACAAGTAAAACCATAAGAATTCTATTAATACTTTATTTCGTACTAGAGTTTAAAACTTAAACTCTAGTACGTGTCTCTTGTTTATAGAGCAAGTGCTAAAGGTTATATTAATTATATTACATTTTTAATGTATTTGCCCACGGAAGATTCACTTCATTTTATATCACTAATTATACCATCCCCCGTCTATCTGTCAACAAAATAAATTACAAAACTTGACCAAAAAGGCCAAAATGGTCTAAATGACCAAAAGACCACAGTGACCGACATGGCCAAAATGACGGAGTAGGCAAAAACGACCAAAATGGCCAAAATATTCAAAATGACCAATGAGGTCAAACTGACCGACATTGCCAAAATGACCAAAAAGTCCAAAATGACCAAAAAGGCCAAAATGACCGAATAGGCCAAAATGACAATATGCAAAATGATCAATTAGGCCAAAATGACCAAAATGACCAAATAGGCCAAAATGACCAAAAAGGTCAAAATGATCAAAAAGGCCAAAATGATCAAATAGGCCAAAATGACCAAAAAGGCCAAAATGACCAAATAGGCCAAAATGATCAAAAAGGAAAAAATACCAAATAGGCAAAATGACCAAAAAGGCTAAAATGACCAAATAGGCCAAAATTACCAAATAATCCAAAATGAAAATTATCCCTTGTCCATCCTCAGTATTTAATTTACATACGCACCGAATTTCAGCCAAATCGGTCCAGTAGTTTTTCCGTAAAAACATAACAAACAAACAGACAAATATCATTTTATCCCGGAAACTACCCATTTTTCGGGATAAAAAGTATCTTATATTCATCCTCGGTATCGAAAATATATATATACTGAGTTTCAGCCAAATCGGTCCAGTAGTTTTTACGTGAAAACGGAACAGACAGACAGACCAGAGTTACTTTCGCATTTATAATATTAATAGGGATCATAAAGAGATCGTCCATAGCACAACGACACAGCGGAGAAGAGAGAAAGGGATGAACGCAGCGCCACGGGCAAAATGTGTAACATAGCGGCTAGGGTGTGAAATTCAATACCAATAATACCAATATAAGTGGGCGACACCCGGGTTACTTTCAGGGTATGGGTGGTGGTTAAAAAAAAATAGTAAGTTAGTATAATACATAAAATAATACAATTGAAAGATTACCACGTCTCATTATACGAGAGCGACATCTAGTGAGCGATTGAGATGAATGTATAACGAGTGTCGGTGTGCGCGTGCGCAGACGCCGCTGTGCGCGGAGGAGGAGCGGCGCTCGTCGCGGCTGCGCTCGCCGCTGCCGTCGCCGGCGCCCTCGCCCGCCGGCAGCCCCGTGCCCCAGCAGCACCCGCACTCCCACTCCAGGTTCTCGGTGAGTCAATAAGAATATTCTTCAATAATGTTTACCAGTGTTAATAATACAATACCAGGTGATGTCAGGAGCCTTAAGAACAGACGAGCGTGCATCACAATAGCTATGAATGTCAAAGAAGCAAGTGAGGTGTGTAATAATAAGCCGGAATGGCGCTCAGTTGTTCGTGCCTACCCCGCAAGGGACCTGGCGTGAAGTTAGTTATGTATGTAATAATACAATAGATGTACGATGTAAAAGTGGATGGATGCCGAAGTCGCGGAAGGCCACGACACACCTGTTAGCGACGCATTATAATAATTATTTAATATTTGTAGCACGGAGGTTTCTTTCTTCAGCGCTAACCTCTACCAACGCTAATGAATATAAAGGGAATGTCATGTCAAGTAAGGGCGACTTGACTCATGTCTACGATATTATAAGACGTTTTCTAGCTATCTAACAAATCCAAATTTATCCATACCATCATTGATTATTAATTTTAGTAGTCTATACATTTCAACTACTATATATTTTAAGTTATGTTTAAAATAAATGGCGAAGACGGCCGGCACAGGGCGTGCGTAGGACACCAGAGGGGGTTGAGCAGGATGCGGGGGTGGGTGGCGTCGATTGTCGCCCGCGCAACCCAGAGTAGTCTTCGTTCCGCGTCTCGCTGTGATATATGTGTTTCTTTTTTTTATTCATGGCTTGGCAACTAGGCCTTTAAGCCAGATATGTGTTCCTTTAGTTGC
Organism: Dendrolimus punctatus; assembly: GCA_012273795.1. Taxonomy (NCBI): domain Eukaryota; kingdom Metazoa; phylum Arthropoda; class Insecta; order Lepidoptera; family Lasiocampidae; genus Dendrolimus; species Dendrolimus punctatus. The sequence continues at coordinate 4,894,487 of CM022556.1, forward strand.
CTACGTTCGTACGTCCGCGTGTCGCTTCTTTTCGGTTAAAAATATTCTCCTTTTTTATTTGTTCGAGCTACACCTTCCATGATCAAATTGATCGTGTATTAGCAGAAGGTGATGTCAGGAGCCTTAAGAACAGACGAGAGTGCTTGACAAGAGCTATGAAAGTCTAAGAAGCAAGTGAGGTGTGTGAGAAGAAGCCTGAATGGCGCTCTGTTGTTCGTGCCTACCCCGCAAGGGACCTGGTGTGAAGTTATGTATGTATGTATGTATCTATTTAGATTTAATTACATATTAGCGTGCGTGTTTTTTACAAGCTTTTATTTAACTTGCAATGGATGTACGTAAGTTGGGGTGGAATTTTGCAAGTTAAATTTGAACAACTTCCCGGTTTCCGCTTGAGCTGAAATTTTGCACGCATATGTATATCGCGCGTCAATGCAATAGTATGGTATCATGGAGCTGATCTGATCATGGAGTCGGAAGGTGGCCACAGGAACTCTTGTACTAAACAGGATAGACCCGTCGTGTTTGGACTCGTTTTACTTGTCTTGGCTAGCACTCTGCTGCTACAGGATATTCAGGATCTCAAAAGCTTATAATTAAAAACGTTTTTTTTATTTTATTGTTATTTTTTTTTATTGCATCAGTTCACCAAACAGATAGACGGCCCACTTGAGGAAAGCGGTTACCATCGCCCATGGACATTTGCAACACCGAAGGTGCTACAAATGCACCGCTGCTCTCTTAAGGGAGACTGGAACGTGGTCACTATTGCTGGAACACGACTCAAGGTTGTTATGGCGACATGCTTTAGACCAGGAGTGGTAGCCATGCAGTCGGGCAAATGCCGTACCACCTGGCAAATGCTGCAATGCAAAATCAAGACTGTTTTCGTTTATTATTGACTAGGTGACGAGGGTGACGCCCGACAGGGAGTCGTCGACGGACAGCTCCGGCCCGTCGACCCCCACCCGGCCGCCCTACTGCGCCGCGCCGTCGCGGTTCAAAGTGGTGCAGGTACGTACGTGCCTCCTCTCTTTTTTTTTTCTTGCAGGAGGTCAGCAGACAGGCAGACGGCCCTCTCTTTCTGAGAATAAATTTATCCTCAGAAATAGACAAAAGGTTACCTGTCAACTCCGATGCACTATACCAGTGGTTCCTAAACTTATTTTGTGTACCGCCCACTTTGAGAATAAATTATTTTTTAGCGCCCCCATTTTTTCACCTACTTAAAAAACACTATAATATCAAATTAAATTAACTGATTATTGGGAGCTACATTAGCGGAGAAACATTCATTCTAAACGAGACTTACTATAGCCCGTAAGAGTTAACTTGAAACCTAAGCGCAGTAGGTAGTACACAACGGCGCTGAGGTCTCAAGTTAACTCTTTATGGGCTACACCTGCCAATGCCTATTTTTTTTTCTGGGACTCTTACCGCCCCCTTTAACGCCTGCAGGCCCACAAGGGGGCGTTATCGCCCACTTTGGGAACCACTGCACTATACTGTCTCTGAGCGTTTGTATGCTATTGGCATTTGCACGTCTTTTCTTCTACGAGCGGGCGGTTTCCGTAAAGTCAGACTCTATTCCTACAGTCTTAACAGTCAAGCCCGCATGAGACATATGACATTATTCGGTAGTTGACAATTTTTGAGAAACAGGTTTGTTTTGAGCCTTATGGTCTATTTTAGCCAAAATATTAATATTTCAGCAATAAAAAACAACATTAACATATTTAATTTTGCAATTTTATAAATATTTCGATATTTCGTCACAAAAACGCGTCAAGCTGTCATGGCGTCTCGCATGACGTCACAGTGTGCAAAACAAACATCTGTTTCGTGAAAGTGTTATCTGAGAAGTCATTGATAGCTTGTTGTGTTTTGCACACTATGACATCACGCGCTCTGATCGGCGTTCATTGTCACATAGCTAATGGCTGCAATATAACAATTATATTTCTCAAAAATATCAATTAATATTGAATATTTTAGTTAAAACAATTTATTTTTTGAATTGTCGTACTTTATCGTTGTGGGGGACGCGATAGTGATGTCATAAAATGTTCTACTTAAAAAAAAATACTGGAATTATTATAAGCAAGCTGTCAAAAGTAAATAAATGCTTGGAAAGGGTATACAAGGGTATAACACAAGCAAGTGCCTGGCAATGGTGGCCGAATTAGCGCTGTTGCTAAATTTTACTTATGGTTATTATTTACTATATGGAAGCCTAATCTAATTTACCACCCCTCTCAACATCTTATAGCTTAAAGAGAAGTAGCGGCGCTAGAAACTCTTCAGCAAACATGCCAAGCTCTAACAATTTTATATAATATTAAAAATTATTAGTCAAGTTGGTTTGCATTCCATTGCACGCAGAAAGAGCTCACAGTGTCTTGAGGTCTGGCAGTTGGTTTTTGCTGGGTTTGAGTCTTAATAGTTTTAATGATCGGATCCCAAACAGGTGGTACTTGCCAACCATGTTCTCTACTGAAATTTGGGTGTTTTTTATTTTTTGATTTTTGTAGTTTTATTATGCATACAAGTCGCGAAAACTTAAGAAAATATATATTGTGTTACAAATTTGTGGGATGAGAAATTTAAAATGCTGTTGGAATTATTAAAGTTTACTAGAAATACACATGATTCACAGTTCTTACAACTGAATGAAACAAGTCCAAACTGTAAGGCAGACAATCGTAATGATATACATCGCGCAAAATCCGTCGTTAATTGCAGCTGAAACTTACCTGAGTCCACTGACTGACTGACCTCATGTATTTGTAAAAATAGCCATAGCTTCCTAGCAACATGCACACAAGTTGTTGGAATTCTCTACTTAAAACTTTGTAGCTTCTGAGAATGTGCATAAAATGCAAACAATAGGCAAAGGGATTTATGATGTCTTACTGGGAGGCACACAAAGAGATTAGCGCGAACAATAGATCGTTCAAATTCGAAGGAATAATAAAACACCTGTAAAGGATTAGTATGAGTTCACAACAACTGCTATGGACCCTTTTTGAGTTGATATATAAGTTTTTAATTTTTATATGATATCTCATTATTTCAGGTTGCAGAACCTCCCCAAATACAAGTGCACCCAGCCTCCAATGAACCCAGGAAATCATTATCGAGGTTTTCGGTGACTAGAAACTATGACAAGATGTATAATCCATCACCATCACCAAGCCCAGTGCCCAGTAGTGGGTCTGATACCCCAGCGGATGATACAGGAGACGAAGATAGTGTTAAAGATGTAAAAAGTGATGAAAATTTATGTCAAAGTTTTGAAAAAGGTGAAGTGAAAACTGTTAAAAAAGTTGATAGAGGAAATTCTCCTAATAGTGACTCACAGTGTGATGAAAATATTCGAAATAATTCTGAGACTGTTAGTAAAATTTTGAAAATAAATTCTCAAAGTGTAATTGAAAAGGTACAAAGTGATAAACGGACTGCTAGTAATAAGTTCTCTGTTAGTCCAGTTACTGAAAAGGTTCAGCAAGATTCTAGAAATGCAAATAATAATAAGCACCTTAGTACTAGTATTGCTGAAGATTTAGAACATAGTACTAAAACGACTAGAAGGTTGAAAAGTGAAAGTAATAAGAGATTCTCAGTAAGTAATGTTATGGAGAGTAGCAGTCCAGAAGCGACGCAAAACAGATTCACCATACATAGTGTTGCTACTGAGGGAAACCCAACAGTACCATCTACATCACATAGTGAATCAGAAACTTTAAGTAATAATGAAAGAACAAAATTAGATGTAATTTCTCAAGTGACAACTGTAAATATAACACCAATAGGTAGTGAAATTATTAAAAGATTCTCAATAACTGATGTTCCTGAAAATGTCAGACAAGAATCTTCTCAGATTAGTGATGATATGGACATTTCCAGTATTAAAAGGATCTCAAGACCAGAAAATGTTCTTACAATGACACAGTTCAGTGATAGTGTTACAACACCTTTGAATTCAAAGAGTCGATTAAAATCATGTATGAGAAATTCTGAAAGTAATGGGCAAGGAACATTGGACAGGAACAAGGAAAACAGTGATGATGTCAGAATTTTGAGAAGAGAAAACAGTGAGACTAGTGAAGTTCTATCTTCACATCCTAATTTGAAAACTATATCAGATCTATTCAAGTCTTTAGAAGTATATGGAAATACTGCTGATAATACTGTATCATTAACATCTTTAACTGAGAGCAAAAGACCATCAGTTCGTGACTTATTTATTAATCAAACTGATGTTAGCACAAATCTGAATTCAATGTCAGTCGGTAAAATTGAGACTAATTCAAACATTGAAGATAATAAGAATGAGATTGCTCCAAAATCAGAAATTGATAATATAACTGAATTGACAGGTAATATAAGAGAAGATCAGGCAAGGGAATTAGGTGAAATCTCCTTTTTACAAAATAATAGTGAGTTAACTAGCTTGGATGATAAAAATTATCATGAAGTAGAAAATATTGCTGCATCTAAAGATGATAGTAATGCTCATTATAAAGTTGGTGTATCTATAGATAAAGAATCTCATCCTAACATAAGTATCGGTGTATCAACTGATTCTGCAACTACAACACAAACTTTACAATGTAAACAACCATGTAGGACAATTGGTGACAATTTATCTCATCAAATTGATATAGCGATGGATGTTTTACAATCTGATGAATTTGACAAACATAAAGCAATTAGTGAAATTGATAGAGATAACAATTTGAGAGAATATAAAATGTTACCTGTGGTAGTTTCTGAAGATTATCCAAACACAGATACAGTAACCATTGTGCATGATCAATCAAAAAGATCCGACGGTGATGATATACTTGAGATTATTTATGAGAGAAACAAACTGCATAGTGCAGAGGAAGATTTTACGAAAATAGCTAAATCTGAAAATATTGTAGCTAAAAATGTACCTGTATGTGCAAAGGCACATGCAGATTTAACATTATATGAACTTAGCCCAGGCAGTACACCACATCCTTCTCAAGGTGTGAAAACATTTGTCATGCCAGAATTTTATATTGATGATGATATACATGCAGGAAAAAGTGATACTGACTACAGCAGACATTGTAAATTGACACAGCCATTAGTTAAAACTGATACAGGACTTACAGAGAATGTAAAACAAATAAATAAGGATGATATTGTTGAATCAATACTTGTTCAAACACAGGGTGAAGGAGATTTATCTGAAATTGATACAATAATAAATAAAAATGATCTCAAAAATAATATGCATATGAATGAAAAACTAATGAACATTACAATAGAGGATGAATTTCCCGTGTTTGATGCTAAACCTTTTCAAGAATTGTGTACAAAAAATAATAAAGACATTACTATTAGGACTAAAGTACCTGGTGATTATGCACTAATAGAAAAAGGTTTTATAGAACGGTACAAAGATAAAGTACGTGATTTAACATGTAATGATAGTATACAAGTATTACACACAGGCATATTTCCACTAGAATATTGTTCCAATGCAAGTAAAAAAACACAAGATTTAAAAGAGAAACATAGAGATTTCATGAATATGTTGCACATTCTTGAAAAAAAATACATGCCTACATTCTTGCCTGCAACAAAAGTATTTTCAACTGAGACTGATTTAGGTGAATTTGAATCTCCTCTTTTACAGAGTGAATACGAAACATTAAAAGAAATTTCTCAATCCAATAAATTTATGGATTTATTAGTAGATGACAAAGTAACGTTATCAAAAGTACTAGAGGTTCAAGAAGGAAATGACAATTTACCTGGGGCTATAAAACCAACTTTAATTGATGAAATACCTATTTATTCAATTTCACATTTAGCAAATATTCCAGGTACATCAAGAACAACATTTCAAGCTAAAGATGTAACAACCCAGACTTATTTACCTGAAATTGATATAGATTTATCTAGTCAAGGATTAATACAGAAAGATGGCGTGGCTTTATTTAATTTACCTGGAACTGTGCCTGATACATGTAGGCAACTAACAAGACTGACTCAGACAGAAACAGATTTAAATAATTTACCTGGAATATCTAAGCAAATTGAAATTACACCTAGGCAAACAGAATTGTCTATAAAAGAGTCTAGATACAGGTCTGTAAATTTACCTGGAGCTATTTCTGTTGTACATGGCAACAAGACCGCAAGTGATTTTACATCTGAAATCAATTCAAATACAAACTTTGGTTTAGAAATCAAAGATTTATTAGAAGAATTTATTGATGGACGTACAATGAGAAGTCTGACCATAGCAAAAGCAACTAAAAATGTTCAAGATACTAAAAATATTGAACAAATCACAAGCAGTGAATTCAAACATCAAACTAAAAACTCTATTTCTAAAGAAAGTATTATTGGGTCTGAATTAAATTTACTTGATGTTAAAAATAATAGTGAAAAAGAGGCCCGTAAACATATTGTAGATGCCAGTGACAGTAGTGTCATAAAAAACACAAATAGTGAAGAATTTAAAAAAGAAGTGGCAAGTGGTGACCAAATTATTAATCAAACCTTTGTAGGTAATCAAGATATTAGTGATAAATCAAACTTAATTTATTCAAGTGTTGGTACTGACAGTGAAGTTAATATAAGCGCTAGTGTGTTACATAAAGACAGTAAAAACGTAGGGTCAAGTACTGTAGATAGTAAACGTACTAAAATGGACTCAATTTGTGAGCAAAAGAAAACTGTAGGTGATGATAGTGATAACAATGTAGTTGATAGTAATAAACATGATCAATACAAAGACATTAGTGAAGTTTTAACACACAATGAAACTATAAATGCAGGTTTGATTAAAAGTGAAACGCAATTAGTAAAAAATACAATAGAAATAACAGATGAACAAAAAATTGACATAGAATTAAAAATGACGGTTAAAAAAGAAAACTTGGACACCAATATATCTACATTTCAAACAGTTGTCAAGAAAGAAGATCCACTGAAACAAATTGAATTGATAACTAAGGACTTAAGTGACTTAATTGATGAAATGAGAGTTGTGAAAGGAGACAGAGATAGGAAAGAAGGTGCAAGAGCTAAAAAAGTAATTAAAGTCGACAAGAAAATAAATTCTAACAATGAACCAGAGAAGCATCCAGAAGATTTGCAATTGCACGAGAGAGGATTAGAAAAAGTTGAGAAAACGCTGATAAGTGGGTGTGAAGTTGGAACAGATGAAAGAGAAGAAGAACGACTTAAAAGTAACTTAGAAATGAGTGATTTGGAAATAATAAGAGACATTAAAGAGACTGAACAATACGTTAAATATTTAAGAGACAACAAAACGATTTTGTTAAGAGACAGAGAATTAGAGAATGATGGGAAAAGTTCAGTTACACATAAAACAATGGAAAGTCATACAGGGACTCAAACACACGTTTTAGAAAATGAAAGGCATAGAAAAGAATCTGTAATTGAAAGAAGATGTATGGATGATCATAAAAAAGAATTAGATCCAGAGAGAGGTAAAAAGGAAGTAAAAAATAAACCTGCAAGAGTAAAAGAGAGTGTACTGAAGAAAAATAAAAGTGAATCTAGTCTAGATAGTTCAGATATGGAAGTGTCTAGACTTATGAATAAGCACATTAATCCTTTTTGTGACAGCAGTTCTTCTTTGGAGATATCAGGAAGTTCTATAGAGAGTCTTACGGAGCCGAAATTAATTATAACTAAAGATGGTATTGATTCTGATTTAGAATTGGATAGAAGGCAAAAACATACTCTTTCTACAGGCAGTAGTGTAGAAAGTACTGATGTAACACCAATGAATACAAATTTATTGAACATGTCTATGAGCTCTAATGAGAGTGTTTCACCCATATTTGGTAAAACCAAAAACATAAGAGATTCCCTTTCAAGTTTAGAAGCCAGTGTCAGTTCTTTAGAATCAAATAGACAGGATCGAGTTATGGTAACATCTGCAGACTCTGGTATAGAACATTCTCTGCCCAAAGACATTCATGAGAGTTCATCGAACGAAGGGACTTTAACGAATCCATTGAATATTAAACATGATACTTTGACAGCATCGCCAAAGCGGGCGTCAAGTCTTTTAGACGTGCCAGCATTGAAATCAAAAGGTTTAGATAGGATGAGAAAGATTTCATGGGTAGCACCATCATCGAGTTTTATTGTTGCTAAACAAGATGACAAGGATGTGAAACCGTCACATTTGGAGAAACTGCTTAGTTTATTCCAGCATCCAAGTAGTATATTTTCAAGAAGTACAGAAGAAGAAAAGAAAAGTTGCACCCCGCCTAAAAAAGACTCATTGTTAACTAGTTCATTCTGGTCTTGGGGGAGTGGTGAAAGAGATAAAGATGATAGTAGTGAAGCAACTGACAGTACACTCTCTGAAAGAGTGCAGGTATCTTTCATTGACGAGTCATTTTCAAAGAAACTAGACAGCAAAACTCCATCAACAGACACAGAAAACACATTAAGCGAATTCCAAACCTTCATACATTCAGAGAGAGATTGTGAGAATGTAGATACGTGTAAAGTTACCCTTAATACCACCGATAAAAGTGTAGTACAAATAGATTTAAGTTTAAAATGTACAGAAGCAAATAATGGTAATAGAAAAGTTAGTGATAGTTTAGATGTTGTAAGCCCGAACGATTTAAATAAAAACTTCGATAACAGTGACAGCAATAAAAATCCGGAAAATTCTCCCGAAATAACGGAGCACGATTTAAAAAAAGACGAGAAACCAGAAATGGTTAGACCTCGATCCTTCGCGGCAGTACTTAAAGCTTCTGGCTCCGAAAATTCCTTAGAGAAACAAAACAGTCCTGAAGGGCAGCCAGTTGATAAACTACCAAGCAAAGTTATAAGAGGAATTAAAGAGAATATAAGCCCTGAAAATACGCTTACATCGAGTATGAGTAACACGAAAGCTTTAGCTTTAGAATTAAGTGAAAGACAACTTAAGAACCAACCTGTTGTTAATACGGTTTGGGAATCAACAAATCCTTTACTAGATAAAGGTGAAGAGAAATCTGACTTAGCTCCGATAGCGACAATCGAAGAAACTGGTGATGAATCAGCAGATTTATTACAATTAGATTATATAGATGATGATAAAGCAGGTCAAAAAGAAGTGGATGTAGCGAAAGACGCGCTATCTTACTTAATGTATGAGAATCAGAATTTCGATCCTGCAGATAAGACGGGTATAGAAACACCAGGACAAAGTTCTTTAGCAGATGAATTGAAAGAAGCAGAGATTAAAGAAATGTTTGATCTTTCACCAGAATTGATAATAGACGAAGCGATAGAAGTACCTGAAGTTTTTACAGCGAAAGACGTGAAAGGGATACGAACATCGCCTATAATACCGGAACGCGCGAAATTGAAGAAATCAAATTCACTAGAGGATCTAAAAACTAAGATGGAAACAAATTCTAAAGCTAGAACTATAGTTTTTAAAGTACCTGAAAGCAAACCGAGGGATATTCCTGAAAGATCTAAATTACGATCAAGAAGTGGCTCTAGCCCAAAATCTTTGCCTGAGAGTTTGAACAAGCCTTGTCCTTTGACAAAGATAGATTCAAAGAAGAAGAAGAAAGTGTCCTCTCTGGGAAAAATGGCAAAAGATTCTTTACTCGCGTTAAATATGAGTGAAGAGGAGATAGCAGAATTTAGGAGATCGTACAAATTGACATCAGTAGAGAGTTTGAGGTCTTTAGAATCGGTGTCCGAAGACGCAAACTCGCAAAGTGGCAATTCTTTGGATTCCCGATGCAGGGCTTGCCTTAGGACTTCTCAAGAGAGCCTTATGTCGTTAGATTCCATAACGGAAGATGTTTGTAGATGTCATGATGGTGAAAAACCTGGCAAGTCGCACAGGTAGGACTGTTTTAAAGTATATAGGTTTTTGCCTATATAGGTCGATTGGGAGTGTTCTACTTAGTCATAGGTTCTCAAACTTTTTCGAGAAATTAACCCCCCCTTTTATATAAAATTTACATCGCGAATTTGTATTTAATTTTCACAACTACTAATGTTGAGGAATTCTAGTGATTATGATTAGATATTTATTTATATCCCCATAACATAGCTCCGCTTTGAGAACTTATGTACTAAAGAATATAGCGTCTTAGACATCTTTGAGATATTAATATGGGATTTAAAACGACGCTACGCTGCTGATTGAAGAGTACTTTGCGAATATTTTCAATTGCTCCATACTCAGTGTATTGTAAATGTGTCAGACGAAAATAGACTTAAAGCCAGTATAAGTTTAAAACGGCAATAAGTCAAAAATATCCAAACTTGTTACGCTTAGTAAAATAAAAACGGTTTTGCAACTTAATGTTAGTAGGGAAAGAAGTATTTAGGCGTTATTAAATTAATGTTCTTGAAAAAATGTATAAGGCTTTGTACACACGCGCGCGACTTGATCGCTGCGACTTTTTATGCGAGAATTTGTTGTATTGAAAACAAGACTAATCGAGATTTTGTGATTTCGGTACATTAAAATATCTGCTCATTGCTTTGGCTTAGTGCCTAAAGTAATCGGGCATTATTCCGATGACTTCCAATTCTAAGGCTGGTGTGCATAGACATTTGACCGACTGTTAAAATAAATAACCACTGTTTAGGCAACTTTAAGGTTGGTGTACACCGATATTAACCGACGGTTAACCAAAAATAATCACGTGTTTTTCCATAAATTTTTGGCGATTATCTTATTTTAACCAACGGTTAAAAGTCGGTGCCTTAGTATTACCCTTAGTGTGCCACAAAAAAATCCATGGTTATTGACGGCAATGAGATGGTTAACTTAAACGAACAAATCTGAACAAACACCGGTAAACTTTAATCGGACTTTTGAAGGAACTTTTTTATGCAGTTTGCGTAATAGTCTTGCTACTGGTGTCAGTGTTTACCTATGTTCCACTGTTATTTTAAACAAAGAGTTACTTATTTAATAATTCTAGCATTGAGTAAAATGCTGCCTGCCTTAAATTTCATAACCCTGACCTTCAACACCTGTTTAGTTAATCTAACGTTTTTCTCCAGTCTATAAATTTCACTCTAAGGTATCATTTAACGTTGAAGCTGCTTTCGGAGGTAATTTGTGAATTGTTGCGATTAAAATCTGGACTGTCGGCGACACAAACATTTGTGAAGTGAACTTTTTAGCTACCCTTATTTGGCGTGACCACTCTTGCCAATGGTCCAATCCCGATTTTTTACCACTGGTTACGTTTCCTGTGAAATATCACGAAGAATTTCACTGAAAAGAGTTTTTTATTTTATTTTTGTATATAAATATTTTTTACTACTAATCTCATTTTATGAAAAAAGTCCGACATTTCTGGAGGAAAATACCGCAACAAAAACCATACATCGAGTTTGAACAAGCCTTATATTGATTCTTTTCATGCAATTGACTGCATTTTAATAGATGTGCTCACAGAATATAAGCTCCCATTAGAAGCGGTTAAATATAATAGAATTTCTTTTTGGTGCCGAAATCACATGATTTAGACTTAAAATTTAGTCTTAATAATTTTGTTAATATTAAAAATCGTAATAAAATTGTCGTTGCGATTATTAGTCGCGGCAAAAATCGCAAGTTTGTCGTATACTTTAAATCGTGTATTTACTTAATAATAGATTTTGAATGCAGTTTTGTAAATTATTATACTTACATGTGAGAAGTTATTAAAATTCTTAATATTGTTGTATTATAATAAAAAAATAATATTAATAATAAATATGTCACGGGTATATCAAATTGATATATTTAATTTTATTTTAATGTTAAGGTAAAGACCTTAGTAATGGATGTTTCGTTGGTTATGCGCAAAACGAAATGAAGCATACGATTATTACAAATATCATAATGTAGATGTCTATGTGTTTTTTTTTAATTTTATGGACTTCCCGTTTAACGACATAATAGGTGTAGAGCTTTGAAATTTCGAGTAAAATTTTTGGTATAGTAAAATGACGTAAAGACTTTGTTACTCACTCTTTGTTCTGAGTGTTACTGATTGGCTTCAGAATTGCCCCAAACCTAGCATATGATGCGTGTGTGTGTTTGTCTTTTAAATTTATTTATTTCATTGGTCATATAAGACATTGATTTGATAATAATTTTATGACCTGCATGTAACGTATTTTCAGTTTGGTTGGACTATATATACTATGTGATAGGGGTTATATCGGCGAATTGTGTACAAGCATATTTATAAAAGAAGAAATGTCTCTTTTCTTCAAAATTATAGGGATTTTCCTTGAAGAGATAACTGTAAACGATAAGTCCACCGGTGAACCTAACTTCTGCTGTTATTTAATTTATAATTAACTATTAAATTTTCATTTATTTATATATTCCCATGATTCCCTCGTTGGCACAATGTTGCTTTGTTATAAAGAAATCAATTAATGGTATTGTTTATTTCCGAGTATGTTTTCGTAAATATTCATTACTGGTGTCATTACCTTGCATAGATGTATTTGTAATGAATGTTAATACTTGAAAATGTGGAAAATTTAAGTGAATGGAGGTTTATATATTTGACCACTAGCTTAGTGGGTTATTGGTCGGCTGTTCGGTTCAGTAGCTCTTGGGTTTGATTATGCATTAGGTAAGTATCGAGAACAGACCATGGTCGTGGAACTATGCAGATTTGTTTTAAGATTACTTTGGATTTTGTTATAATAAATTAAATGAAACAACTTGGTACAAGGTTCAACGCAGTACATAAATTGATTTTTCTTTTTGAATCGTATCACGTTTCCACTAAACAATTGACAGCTACACTGACAGTGACAGTAATAACATGGATTTACTTTTTTTTTAATTTGAGACGACTTATTTTACAAAATGCGATATGAGATATGTCGCCGTATAAACATGGTTTTGGAGACATTTTCCCTAGGTTCACAGAAGTTACGATTGGAAAGAAAACCGACCAATTATTTTTTTTTTGAGCTGCAATTGCTAATAACCCACACCTGACATTCTCTGTTACTGTGACATGGCGGAATCAGCGCCAGTAGCGTTGAAGCCAAATCGCCAAAACTAGAATAGAATAGAAGACATTTTATTACGTTTTATCTCGTATACTACCTGTCATGTTTTTCGATTTAGGATAGATCTAATATAGAATTACTGTAATTTCTTCAACTTCAATTGCGTCTGATAGTTTTCATAGCGCTACTAACTTTGGAAGGTGTAAATGTTAACTGGTTATATAGTTGACCCCTGGGGGTCGAATTAGACCATTTTGGGTATCATAGCTGTACAATATATAATATGCAAGGTCTTGTTCACTTTAAATATAAAATTAGTTTTTTTAAATAAAATTTATGAATGAAACAATTACGAGTCGATTTTGATATAACTCCATGCTGTAGGCATTGGCATATATTTGGGACCAATGGTAATTGGATGACTTTAGATTTTTATGTAAATATATTTGCAATGTGTCAATTTTGCTTTTGCATTTGATACATCAGTATGAATTAATTATATAGCAACATTGGTCTTCTTTTAAATTCTAACTCGCTCTTTTAGCGCTTTTTTAAAAGCTTAAAAAAATCAGCTGTCAAACACTGACCTACCGAAACCGGTCTTAATATATCATGTTTTTCTATTATCTAAATGTAACGGAACCGTAAGCATTTTTAATTTTTTTTTTAATAAGGCCTCAGGTTTTATTTACAACTATCAATTACAAAAAGTAAAACTAAATTTTACCTATACTAAAAATATATACAGCGTAATTTACATGTAGTAAATGGGTCCCAAATCACCGTCCGTTGGGAACGTTCTTAAAACGCTGGCCGCCTTACCACGTTGTATGGCAACACTTATGCGTTACCCAAAACACTAGGCAGTTATTTTTTTTATTTTGTGTTGGAACAGGAAACCGTAATTTTTAGTAACACTTGGTCTTTAGATACAATGTCTTGTTACATTGTTGCTTGGTGCAAATATTAAACGAGTGAGTGTTTGGGTGTGATTCGCGCATACACAGTTTATCTAGAAATTACCGCAACGAGACAGTGTAAGTAATGTTTGGTCTAAGTTATATAGGAATTGAGATTTACCATTTTTGGTTTTCCCACCGTTTTACGACCGTGTTGTCTGGTCTGGGTATCGCTGAGATTGGGTTTCATATTGCCCGTTCTGATAGTATGATTATAAGTACGAAATATATAACAAATAAATTGTAAACTCGAAAATATATAACAAATAATTGACTCGAAAGTACCTTCATTTACCTTAATTTTCAATTTTTTATTGAGAAACAATTTTGTCACTTAAAATTATGATATATATTATACTGTAAATTTACATTGTAAGATTTTCATCATTCGACGCTTAAAGTTCTATAAATTATATAAATATATATAAAAGAAATATAATTATAATAAAGGATTGTCTGTACGTATCATATAAAACGACTCTTTAAAGAAATTAGACATAGGCTGGGAATAAGAATATTAAGAATGGCAATTCCAGTACTTAAGTGTTGCCTTGATGGTAAGTTCTATTGTTTCCGCTAGATACCACTACTATCAAATCATCATAATTTTACCTCTGTGGAAACTGAATTCGATTTAAAGGTGAAATCAAAAACAAACTATTTTGCCAGACCTCTTCTTAAATAGTGATTGGTTGTGGTTATGTTTTTCTTATTAGCAAAAGCAGCATAGAAAATAAGCAAAATATTAATTATTTTTCGCGTAAATTCGAATGTTCCACTGGAGAACACTTTTTGAAGATCATACACAAGTTAAATTTTACTTCCTAGTTTGTGTACACCGCTTCGCAACGTGTTATTGCTGTTGAGAAGAAGCGGCAAGAAACTCTCCAGCAACACATCTAGCTAAAAATTGATTAATTGAAACTTTTTTTTAACCATAGGTTTTATATAGAAAAATATGTTACACAATTACTTACGAAGAATAAAAGAAAAATATTTTATAATAATGCCATAAAGCACTAAAATTTTATACTGCAACATTCTGCTGCAACTGCAACGTATTATGGTGAACAGTAGATATATGGAATCTGGAAATTTTCAGAGTGAGGCTTTTTACTGGGCCATTGTCTCTATCATAATAAACATCTAACATTACATTGTGCACCGTTTTTCTACTATTCTGCAACCGGTGACTCGACTGCGTCATTAAAGGGCTTCCTAAATAATGTCAGCCATTTCGCTCGCGCATATTTGTGAAGTTATAAATTGACAGTGTTTTGTATTGCATGAGTACAGCGGATAGGCAGACCGCCCACCTGATGGAAAGCGGTTACCATCGCCTATGAACATTTGCAACACCAAAGGTGCTACAAATGCGCCGTTGCTCTCTTAAGGGAGACTGGAATCTGGCCACTAATGCGAGAACACAACTCAAGGTCGTTGTCAAGGTAGCCATCCAAACGGGCAAATAACCTACCACCTGGCTGTAGGTTGATTTGTCGCCTCTTACGACGATCAAGGTAATGATCCCAGCATGTTTATATCACTTTTGACTGGGTTCCTTTTTAATGCCGCCATTGTAATTTGGTACGTTGTGATGGTAACGCGAACAAAGTTTTGCCGACACGGATAGTATTTGTGTAAGGTAAAATAACATTGTTTATCATAATAAAACTCTAAGCTATCTACGGCTATCGTTTTTAACACAAGTTGCAAGTTACCTACTAGGGTCAAATGATGATGTGCTTATGGCGTGCAGCTTACGTGGCTAGCAAGCCTTACTGTTAATGCCTAGTTCGTATATTCCACTCTTCATTTACTTCCTTTATCATTAATAAAAAAATATATTACTTAAATAGAAACTTAGTAAAATTTTAACCATCCTTTCTGTTGCTGGAGGAACGCTTTGACGCATGCTTTCCAACTTCGGAAGTGGTCAACAAGGTATGTGGCACTCCTGTTGGACGGCTCCGCACACGCCTCTGCGGAAGGAGTTGTGAGATGACGGCGGCCCACCCACTAAAACTACCAGTGTCACTATATCTGGTGAGGCTCTCTTTGTAGCCGCGGAGCCTTAATGCATGTCTTCAATAGGGGTGCTTGCGATATACGATATGCCCTCGTCATAAAACTAGGTCCCACTACGTCATTGTTGGGAGAAGATGAGCGTAGTGACGCGTTGGATCATCATTTAACAAGGAGTGAGGCTAATGAACGGAAAATATTTTATAGGAACTGGCCATAAGACTTTTCTAAACCAAACCAATGTATATTTTCCAGTTTTGATTGATTTTGTATGAGAAAAATGGAGCTATTACGTCAAAAATCCTGAGAAATTCGGTAGCACAATCTAGTTTTGGAGGATGTGGTTGTTTTTCCGAGTTAAGTTTCTTTAATGAATGATTGTGATTCCTAGTTTTCTTCTTCCTTGTGTTTCAAAGTGAATTTGTTAAGTCTAACAATTACAACACGAGCTTTTGAAACTCCTTGTTTATTATGGCTAAAAGTGACATTCATTTTTCTTAGTAAATAGCTTTAACTTAATATACAAACTAATAAATGTTATTTGAACGACTTTATATAGTTTTTATTGGGGGCCAACTACTTCAACGTGTCTCCTACATTTTTATTATTTATTACTATTTTAATTAATTTTGACTAATTTATTTGACATATTACAAACTATGTTAAAGTAAACCAAAGGTTCTCAAAGGCGTGTTATAGCCCCCCAAATGAAATGATATTCAATACATCATTGCATTACGTTGTGTACATATTGAAATCTAGTGTACGTTGGAGCAAAATTGTTCTAAAAACAAGGTGCACTCAGTCGTGGTAATTAGTAAAGTACAAGTTGTCCATCTTAATTTCCTCAGTGGACTTCACTAATTAATCATTGTCCACGAAGATCCAAAACATCGACTTTTGCTAATGCATGTCACATACCATAAAATTATTGTTCGAAAGCTAAATTTAGGGACTCGGTACAAGGTGTGGGCGTAGCCTAGCTAAAGCTTTGTTATTACACTACTCTGATTTTTAAAGAGTTAGAAAATCATGTAGTGTAACTGCTTAACCCCGAACCCCATAAAAGTTAAACATATATTTATTGAATAAACACAATCTATATTAAGCTTAAAATCAGATATTTATTTTAGTCTGGTGTCTGGGATCGGCTTAAGATTGGTCTGTTGTATATTATCCAGAAAACAAGCGTTATTTGCTTAGCTTGGAGATGCAATGAGTATGTTTCTCTGCCGATTTAAAAAATATCTTATTAAATTATATAGTAGGTAGTACATTATTTATTACTTTTTTTATTCATAAATCACTGGGGGATAAAGGATCTTTGAGAACGTAGATTCCAATGTTTGCCAAATGTTTAGTTGTAAATATTTGTCCCGATTAGGACACATTCTAGAAGTGAAACTTCAACGGACAAGTGGAAAAAGAATCGCAACGTACAAGTGGAAAAATTTCAACTGACAGGTGATAAAATGAATTGCAACAAAATTTTAACTTCAAGTTTTACGGGCAGATTGTTAATGCACATATACTTGTCCAATTTGAAAACCTGTCGGACTCGTACGCTCCATCTTCCGTACTCTATCCTAGCTCTACATAGCTTTGTCATTTAGTTACTGAATTATGACGAGGAATATATTAATTATTACGGGGAATATACGTTTTTTTTAAGGTATTTTATATATTATATCATTTTAGTAAAAAATAGAAATACTTCAATTTTCATTTTAATATTTCAATTTTCGAATAAATAGTTTTTTGTGAGTGTGTTAGTTAAATAGTTCATTCTCGATGTACTTTTAAATTTAAATGCTCATCTTTCTTAGTGTTTTCAATTTTAAACTAGGTTTAATAGATACATACCATGGAACAAGCTAAAAAAGTCATATTATGCCAAACTGAAAACAGCATTTACACACGATAAAAATATCTGTTCCAAAATCCGCGAATGTACGACGAAAATAGTGTAAGGCTATATGAAAATATATATATATATGAAAAGAGATAAAATATCTTTAACAATATTTCTAGCAAGTACATTACTAAATTACGATAAACACAACCGCAAGCGCATTTTTAGCGTCTTTGGTGTTGGAAATGTCCATAGGCGATGGTAACCGCTTACCATCAAGTCGGCCGTCTACCTGTCTGCTGAACTCCTGCAATAAAAAAAAGCACTACGCAGTAAGTTCCCCTTTGTTGACAATCCAAAAATGTCTAAATGGAAAATGACGTCACTTCCATTTGATCAATAGCGTTGCCTTTTGCGATTTAAAATATTCCGCGCATTTTAGACACATTATAGACTAAAATCTGTAAAAGAATTAAATTAAAAAATAACCTTGGACCTGTAATTCTACAGCAATCAAGACATGAAAAAATGGATTCGAATTTGAATTACATACATATTCCCCATTATGTAATCGAAAATACCCTATAACTAATTTATCTATCTGAAAACGGAGAAACAATACAAATTCCTGCAGCTGCCACCACTCGTGGGCTCGTATTCTTCTATTACAGTATCATCAGAATGGTCAACCACTGGCGTCATAATGGCTGTTTTTTCATCTCAATCCTACTATTACAATATCGTGAGAACATAGGTGACCATTTTCACCACATGGATCATCAGCTTGTCTGCTGTGCTCCAGCAACAAAAAACCTGCTGAACAATTTTTTTAAATCCATTTTTCATTGGAAAGTATTTTTAAAATCAACCCCATTCCGGAATTTGAATGATTTTAGAATTTTTCGCTTCATAATTCAAAAATTAGAGGGAAATCAAACATTTATTTATTAATACGTGAAGCAAAAACTTCGTACCCCTTTTTACGAAAATTGCGCGGACGGTGGAGTATGAAATTTCACACACTATAGTTTAAATAGAGAAGAAACGAGGAATGCTAATATTTTTTAAATTATGCATAAAAAATACATTTAAGTCAATAAAAAAAATTAAACACTATCATCTATTTGACACATACACGCATATATACTCCTTTGTTTATTATTCCAGTCAAATTGGGTATCAGTGTAGCCTTGGCGAAATCTGTGATTATAGACGTATGGACTTTGACAGTAGTTATTATGGTTGAATTTCGATCACAGGCGACCACTAGTTTGTTTGTTACGGATTATAATATTTATATATATATATATATATTATATAAATCTCCTGTCACGATGTTTGTCCGCGATGGACTCCTAAACTACTCAACCGATTTTAATCAAATTTGCACACTTAGTGCAGTTTGATCCAACTTGAAAGATAGGATAGTTTTTATACCGTTGGAACCGGTAGGTGGCGCTGAGATCGGGTTCTAAATTTTATTTCTTCAGGGCAGGACAACGTCTGCCAGGACAGCTAGTAATATTATATACAGCGAAATCTAAACTATAAATAAAATAATTCGCTTCGATATATATTATATTGACTTGCCTTTACAAATTTTCTCTTGCAAGTGACAACCAAAAAACAAAGAAATAATCTTAATTTAAATTATGAAAAATAAAACATTCTAAAAAGTTCGAACATTGTTTATAAAATTATAGATCAACAGGCGTTAAAATAACATCATTTTTCTTTTAAAATATAATAGAAATAATTTAAACTGCTGTTTAAACGACAATTAATCCGGTATTTGACACCTTTTACTTCTACAAAGTTATGATGTCATAACTAGTCTTAATTTTATACGCTCGTACAAAATCTGATGCTGCGACATTTTACAAGGTTATAAAAAGTATGTTGTTATTATGGAGAGTAGAAGTAAGAAGATTCATCCCAGATAGGAAAATAGTTGAAGAAGTGTTCAGTTTTAAATAACGGTTCAAAAATCGTCCACAATAGCGCTGGTGTAGACAAAGGGTATGCTATGAATGTAGCTGTTGTAGACGAATCGAAGTATGCCGAGTTAAAAAAAATCATCTTTGGCGACTGCGACTAGAGTAGTTGTTGACAGCACACTTATAAAACGTACATACATACATAACTTCACGCCAGGTCCCTTACGGGGTAGGCACGAACAACAGAGCGCCACACAGGCCCATTCTTACACACCTCACTTGCTTCTTTGACATTCATAGCTCTTGTCATGCACGCTCGTCTGTTCTTAAGGCTCCTAACATCACCTTCTGCTAACACATGATCAATTTGATCATGGAAGGTGTGTCGTGGCCTTCCGCGACTTCTGCATCCATCCACTTTTGCATTGTATATCTGTTTAGTCATTCTTTCATCATACATTCTTTCCACATGCCCGAACCACCGGAGCATTCCTTTCCTTACCTTCACCCCGACACTCTCGTTATAAAACGTCTACTATTTATATAGTACAAAGTAATTTATTAAATATAACCTCAAAGAATTGTTATGTGAATACGTGAATAGTGATTTTATTTCGTGAATTTTGAATTTGTAATATCTAATTTTATAAAACTAAAATACTACTCTAATAACTTTTGGCGCTTTCTTTAAAATTCACCCTGATGCCAAGGTGGCGCCACCCTAATTTAATGCATTTCGACACTTCTTCATATACAGAAATGGTGCTCCTTACCTCTACCCTCCATATATGGTTATGACTTTAGCGCTTGTAGATACGCAATTTATAAAGTGATTTTGGCATTCTTTAATTCATTTTCCCTGCTGAAATATGATGTCTTTAATGTCCTTGCTTCATCTGGTATAATGTGTTAGCGGGTCTTGACAAATGAGTCTTGTTATCTATCAATGTTTAACGGCATTAAAAAATAATAACCATATCGCATCACAAATAACGCATTAAACTTACCGCTATATCTGCATGACATGGTCAGTACCACTATTATCTGTGACTAACGCTATACCAGATGGAGCAGTAACATAATTTTTTAAATGTATCCAGTTTATGAAGTATCTACGCGTTCAATGTACCTATATTCTCTATACTATTCTAATATTCGATGTGCGAGCAAAGCGAAAGATATGTTTTTCCACAGGTTGTCAAAGAATACGAGGGCTTTATCATGTAGCGTGATAATTATGAAAAAAAAAGATATTGAAATTTCGAATAAATGTACATTATCAATAACTATTTTCGTCGTTTTATTTCGTTCTTTGTATGTTTCGAGAAACGTTTGTGACATTAATTATTGCACAATCTATCGGTTTGTAAGTGTCGTTTTATTTTTGCCAAAATGGCTACGGGGTCCTGAGAAACGGTTTCAAATGAAACACCATCCATGGAATAAGATACATTTTATTAATAGTATCTACAATAATGTATTTTATAAAATTTACTATACTATATTAATTACTTTCAATTCTCTGTGAGAATTAGTTGTATGTGCTGTTTGTTTTTAAGGCTCTCTGGACTTTGGTTCCTGAGACCACGAGTCCTCTGCAAGGAGCTAGACAAGACATGGTTGGGAGCCATATTGAGAAACGGCGGCGCCGCGCCGCCGGCTTCGTGACAATTTTAGGCATTTTTAATTTAGTGTTTTTAAATCTACTCCATATAGTTTGCTTCGAAAGTCATCAAATAGGCGGGCACGGTAAATGTGTGAGCTGCAAACCGAGAATAAATAAGCAGAATTCAAAGACGTGAACACTGCATGGTTTTTTCAGACTAACCTGAAAACACAGAGGTGCAGATGATAGCTATCATCCACCTCTTCTACATCATGCTAAGGCTGCAAATTCGGAACGGCGGCGCGTTGTTTTGAGCGTGCACGCTCGACTACTGGACGTATGGATTTCTCTCTTGGTATATTCGTAGCAGCGTTTTTAGCGTGTAGTTAAGCGGCGTGATCAGTGTTTTGGCGTTTTAACGAGCGTTGTTTACAAGTGATATTTTGACAAGATTTTCCAGTAAAAGAAGTGATGTGTTCTTAGCTATTTGATTCCATTTCTTCTTTGACACAATCCTTTTTTGAACAATGGATAACTTCGACCTATAACTCGGGCCGTGATTGCACTTCGCTAATTATCATTTCGAATAATATTATGTTCATATTAATACTATCCCGGAAGGATCGCATTCGTAGATTAAACGAAATAAACAACAACAACTATACACGAATGTCTCGTTATATCGTTCCTTTGACGTGATGACACTTGCCCTTGAATGGCGGCCTCCGATTGGTCAACGTACTTGGACGTCCCGCTCGCAGGCACGCTCTAGCGAAAACTAGTTGCGTGCACGCTGCACGCGACAATACACGCTGGAGCGCTCTGATGCACGCCCCGCCGTTCCAAATTTGCGGCCTAACAATTTAACAAACGACTCTGGAGTGCTTAATCATTTTTAATTATTTAAGACAGATGATGACACTTTATTGTAATTTGTACACCAATACAAAAATGAACTTACAGACTAAAACTATACCTAGTTGCACAAAGAGCGGTCTTATAGCTAAAAAGCGATCTCTTCCAAACAACCCCACAAATGAATTGAGATGATAATGTGGCATAGGCAAAGTATAGTATGACTACACACTTACATTTAGTAAAAAATACATAAATATTATATATATGTGTATGTGTATGTATGTATATATATATATTTTTAATGTCTGTATACATACATATACATGTGGGCAGATCGATTAATTCCCAACGAGTGTCAAACTAGGGTCGGCGATATTGATGCTGATTTGTTCCAAAAAGGAAATGATCCTGAAAATTTGAGCCTTACATGTGCAAATCTGGCCGCTGGAGAATTGTTTGAATTTTCAATATTTGTATCTCAGCTTCTATATAACTTAAAGACTCCTGCCCAGTGGCATTGTTCTCAGTAAGACTTCTACTTTTATTTTAAAAAAATGATATTATGTCTAAACTTATACCGGACTTAGCTAATAGCTTCCAACTGAAACTGAATTTTATTTATTATTTTTAACTAAACAACTGTTTTGGTTAAATTTTACCTATTTTTAAAACTCTATTTTATTTACTGTATTTGAAGTTCAGTCAACTAGCAGGTAATATCTTTTGTTGAGGTTTATTTTAATGGAATCTACCCAACTTTTGCTTCAATTGCTCCGATTTTGTAAAGTTACAGCTATTTAAATCCAATAAAATTTTAAATAATAACTGTTTTTAAATAGCTAGAACTTTTTTTCTCTGAAGTTTGATTCATTTCAAACTGTCAGGAAAGTTGCTTTACTCTGTCCGCAATAAACCATGAAAATTTGAGCTAGGGAATCGAGCTTGTATTTGAGGTATACATTTTTTAATAATGTCAAAATTGCATAAACTTTTACACACATAACTTCACGCCAGGTCCCTTGCGGGGTAGGCACAAACAACAGAGCGCCATTCAGGCTTATTCTTATACACCTCACTTGCTTCTTTGACATTCATAGCTCTTGTTATGCACGCTCGTCTGTTCTTAAGGCTCCTGACATCACCTTCTGCTTATATACAATCAATTTAATCATGGAAGGTGTGTCGAGCCCTTCCGTGTCTTCTGCATCCATCCACTTTTGCATTGTATATCTGTTTAGTCATTCTTCCATCATTCATTCTTTCCACATCAATAAATGTTTCTTCATTAAAATTTATGAAAAATCAAAATTTTGTTACAAATGCTTTGCTTACCTGCACAGGTACTCTATCACAAGATATTTCCACTGTCAGACCTGTTATAAACTATTTTGTAGTCAATTCGAATCTCAATCTATATTTTCAGTCTTTTATGTGCATTATATGGCAACACAGCCACCGATGTTGTCACTTCAAAATTATGCATAAATTTTATGATGGCAATCTTTTTCGGCATACCAACTAGGACTATATGACCGTGTTGCATTTCCGAAATTTCAATTTGTAGTATACAACTGTTTGAAAGAACTGGGCATAAAGGCTTTGAAAAATTAAACTCTTTAACAGGCTTACTATTGTATATATCAAGTTTTTTATTTATGTATGGAGCGTAATAGATTCTCAACAAACCCCATTCAGTGCCAACGAAAATAGTGTCACTATATGATTTCACTGTAGATATAAAACGCAAAGGATCATCAGGCATTTTAAGATTTAACAAGAATAACCAATGATAATATTGTCTCCATTCCATTTGCTCAAGGAAGTTATATTTGTTTATTAAATTAAGTATGTTCGTTGTCGCATTTAGTGAGCAATAAAATATAAAGCTGGTACTATCAACTGCATAAATACTTCTCGTACATGTCATTACGAAGACCTGCTCGTGGATATGACCTAAACATAGTATATTATCACCTGACCAGTGTATACTTGTTAAATCTAAATTCTTGCTCTCCAAATCACATTCAAAAATTTCATCCTTTAAGTTCACAAAATAGACCTTGTTGTTTAATAACATAAATATCTTTATATTGTCAATACATAGTTGTGCTTTATATCTTGGATAGTGTGTTACTTTTCTGATGATAAATAAATGTAGTAAAGTGTTTAATAGGATCACTGCTTCATCATTTTCTGCATATTTCAGATATTGACCATTGATAGGGTCGCGGTTTGCTAGCTGTTGAGTTTGGATATCATGGTAAATAATCCCACTTTTTGTTCTTACGCCTACAATGCCATCGCGCAGTATTTCAAAGCTAAGAATCTCCTCTTGAACTGTAGAAGCTGATGCGAACTCGTCAATCGACTCTTGGGTTGATTCTAACTGACGCCACAGAGTTAAAGATTTGTAAACATCGAAGCACGAAGTACCCGGGTGTGCTTTTCTTCTAGCGTCACGATATACAGATTTGAAGTCTTCTTCACAGCGTTTCCACCACACAACTTCATTTTTTAATATATCGTCGATGATCTGTTTCCATTTAACACATACTTCTCGGAATTTTACTAGTTTTTTTGCTGGTAAAAACGCAAATATATAGTAAATTAATTCAGTAGGTAAATCAACCAGAGGAAACGGACATTGGGTGTCGTCAGTCATTGTATTAGTTGTTAAATGATTTATTTTAGTTTTTAAGTATAAACAAATAGTAATTATTATAACCCATATTGTTTAGTTAAAATGAAATGTAAATATTTTTTATATATTATAAAACATTACAATATTTTTCTAAATTAAAGAGGTTTTTTAAATTTTTAATAGAATAAAGGTATTTTTCACAATATTTTTTATTTCAAAAATGTTAGTGTCAATATTATTTTTCTTAGTTTATGGCTTGGTTTCTAGACTTTTAAGCCAAGTCTGTTTTGGACATTCGGAACTTCACTTCACAGTGAGTGTAGTGTAGTGTGTAGTGTCAATCTGCCAGGCAAAATTAAGGATTCCAATAAGTTGTAATATGATCCGAAATATCAAATTTACTCACTATATCGATATTACATACGTTCGGACAGAGAAAGAATACTATAAATATATTTTATAATTCCTGAAGCCGGAGGACTGTTTTATAAGCAATCCACGGCCAGGTTAAAGGTATTTGCCCATCTGGATGGCTGCAACCTCCAATCTAGCTATAAAATCAAAATCCTATTTTCTCCCCGATATTTTTGAAATAGCTCATATTACACATAGCTAATAACATCTTCTCTCGTTTTAAACTATCTCTGGAGTAAATATCTTGAAACGGAAACTTTTTTGAAGTACGGGAAGAAATTGATAAGAATACAGACAATATCTTACGGATTAAGAAGCAAGAAGAAATATATGACAAGTATATTTAAGTTTATATTGTTATTTTGAGTTCAATGTTCCGATATATTACTTGATAAAAAATCGCTATTTACGATCGCTCGTTTATGATAACTGTGAAAATTTTGTACAAAATCATATGATTGACCAGATAGTTTATGTTTATGCTTGTTTTTTAGTACTTATCTGTACCAAAACCACACCCGTACATTAACACAATATGGGATCGATTGACTTAAATGTACACTAAATGTTGAATTAATTGACGAAGTAATTTTTTGTACTTTTAACTTTTGTCGACACTTCGAGATATCACTAAAAATTTCACTTTATTAGTATTAGTAACTCCGTATGAACTAAGATCCTTTGCCTGCCTTTATGGTGATGAATATACTATAGCCATAGACATACTACTGATGACAGTTCATTTAAATTTTTGAATATTTTCAATTTTCTAAAAATAAGTAAACATTTTGATTAAATTTTTCCTTTTCTACCACTTTTCGGTAGGTTTGTTTTAGATATGTCGGCTACAGATAAATTGATTGAAACTTGCAAGTTGTTTGAGAGAGGAATAAGAGAAGCTACTTCAGAATTAATATCTGCTAAATTAAAAGTAGATGGTTCATCAGAAGAAGTTGTTGCCAAGAGATTGGAAGAATTAGCTTTGTTCTCAGCTAAAAGAACTATTTTACGAGCCGGTGCTTTGTCATGTGAGTTTATAAAAGAATATTTACCAATTGAATAAATATTTATAATTTCCTGCGGCCGGGCGGTCTGTCGTAAGAAACAACTGTACAAAACAACCCACAGCCAGGTGCTAGGGCACTTGCCCGACTGGATGGCTACCACCCCTGGTCTAAAGTATGTCGCCATAAAAACATTGTGTTTCGGCATTGGTGACCAGGTTCCAGTCTCCCTTAAGAGAGCAGCAGCGCCTTTGTAGGACCTTTGGTTTTCAAATGTCTATAGGCGATGGTAACCGCTTTCCATCAAGTGGGCCGTCGCAGCAATTCTGAATCCAGTTCCAGTAGCAGTTCCGACGATGATTGGAAGAAGAATTGGCATTTGGATTAGCTTTTAATTAAGGAATTAAAAGGAGTAAAAAGTATTTTTACTACATTCCTAGTTTCACCAAACGGCGTAGAGACTGTATTCCTGCAATAAAAAATAAAAAAGAACAGAAAATAAAATCTAAATTTATTTTCCAGTGACACCAGAAATAACTGAACAACCGAAAAGTCCTGATTTGATTAAGGAATATGGAGATGTGGCTTCTGAAAAGGTGTTAGAACAATGCATATTGAAATCTATAATGCAAGCTGATGCTGTGAAGAAGATTATTCAGACACCAAACAGTTTGCTTAATAAGGAGACCATTGCCAAGAAAGAGTATGTGTATTTGATTATTAATTTCATGGGAAATTTAAAGTAGTATACTCTATTGAAATTTTGATGTTTTTTGAAATCAAAAAGATGGTTGGCAAGTACCAGCTGTTTGGGAACCGATCATCAAAACTATTAAGACCCAAACCGAGCAAAAGCAACTGCCAGACCTCAAGACACTGAGCTCTTTCTGAGTGCACCGGAACACAAACCAACTTGACTGATAATTTCTTTAATTTTCCTTCCACCCATTTTAATATAATATATTTTAATATAATATATATTCAAGCCATAAAATGTTGAGAAGCAGTGGTAAATTAGATTAGGCTCCTATAGAGTAAATAAAAACCATAAACTAAATTAAATAATTAAAATGAACAAGTTGGTGGTATGCTAAATAAAACTAACAATTATCATTGACAATCAATGACAGTTGTCTTCTGTGATCATGGCAACTGAAGAGCGGCCGAAACGTCGGAATAACCAAAATCAAATATATTACTGCACTTAAAACCGTTAAAATGTAGTTTTATTATGTATATAAGTAGCAAAAACTTAAGAAAATATTATTGTAAATAAGGTCTGTTTTTGCAATTGTATACTTTGGTGTGCATTAACGTCCCTCTGTCTCTCTCTCACATAATCCTCCTATCTGAACCCTCTTCCCATCCTAATGGTGGGCAACTCCTTGGCTTCACCCGTGGTGTTGGAAATGTCTATAGGCAACAGTAACTACTTTCCATTATACTACTTGGCAGCTTGCAATGAAGAAATAAGACATTGAACAAACAAAAAAAGTACATTTCACTCAACAGTTGAGATTTTGAAAGTAAACATTTAATACTTTGCTAAAAACAGTCAATATCCTTGAATTAACACTCGATTCTCTCGATTTCACTGGGATCCATTCATCAAACCCTGACTTGGTTGCAGTGGGACCAACTCAGGAATGCGCCACAATGTTTTTTTCTGTATTCGAAAGAGTAGAACACTCTTGAGAATAATTTTTAAAAAAAGAGGTAAAAAAATATTGAAAATCGGTCCACAATTGAGAGAGAAATTGCGTAACAACATTTAGAAAAAAACAGAGTTGTAAACCTCGTCCTTTATAAGTCAGTCACAATATACTCTTGTTAACTTTAAATTATACAGAAAAATCATCAAAGCGATCACAGATCATACAGAGAAGGAGAATCTCTTAATTACCATAGACAAGGGTCTGAAGGAGAAAGAGGCAGAACTCGTAGCGGTGCAGAGCGAGTGGTATGAGAGGATGAGGGAGATGAGGGCATTAAGAGACAGCTCCATGGATGAGGATATGGAAGATGATCAAATTGATGATGAGCTGGTTAACACGTGAGTTGACATATATTTGTTTATTGTGAATCTGCCAAACAGTAAGTGGTAGGATATTCGCATGGCTGGAAGGCGTTGTGTAGATGCTTGGGGGGCGATTTGTAATTTTATCTAAGTAGGAGGACTTAGACACCGACTGAACTCTCGACTCTCGACTACAACTTGTGTACATCAACTAATATTGATTATGAGATGGCTCAAACTTTATATATATATATTATGTATATTTCTCGCAGCATAGTTCATACATCTGTCCTGTATTATTGAATAAATGAAATAAAAATGATGTCAATCGGTCGCTCCATTTCCAAATGAAGGTAGACACAAACAAACAAATAAAAAAGTAACATACACCTTCGCATTTTAATAGTTATTAATATTCCTAGATAGGAAATTTTAGTAAATAATAGACCGCGGGCAATCATGTTTTAACAATTGTTTGTTAAATAACCTGATTTGTGCATTACTGTATCAATCGGCTGGTTAATGGAATACTTGTTCTTACTTGGTGAGTACGATTGAGCGTCTAATGTAGCTCTCAATAATCAATTTATTTAATTTGACGTTATAGTGGTTTTTAAGTAGGTTTAAAAAAATGGGGGCACTAAAAAATAATTTATTCTCAAACCACTTTGACAGGTATACAAAATAAGTTTGGGAACCACTGGTCTAGGGCATGCCACCATAACAATCTTGAGTTCGTTTCGGCATTAATGGCCAGATTCCAGTCCCATCTTAGGTAGCATCTTAGTGTTACAAATGTCTAGACAATGATAACTGCTTTCCATCAGCTTGTCTGCTGCTGTTTAGCCTTGGACCATTACTGTCAATGTCAAGTGTGAAAATGCAGTGTACCTACATGTCAATTTTTTGTTACTTTTTTTGTAATAGAATAAAATGGAATGACTTAAAATCTTTTTTGTTTTTTTATAAACAGTTACGCAGTTTTAGTTTGACCTCCTTAACGTCTTGGTCTTCTGTGATCACAGGTACTGAAAAGTGGCCGAAACATCGGAAAAAAAATCGAAAAAAATTTGGTTGCTGACCACTGTAAACCTTTAGATTTCTTAGTATATGTTTTCTTCTGTTTTTGTTTACAGGAAAGCGAAGTATTTGAGCAAGATACGAGTTCTATGCTCTGTGGTACAGAGGGTTGCAACTGGTCAGTCTAATGATTACGACTGGCTGTCAGACCCTCACGGCAGGTTGGCCATTATAAAAGAATGCAGGAAATGTTCCTACGATTTGTAAGAATAGTAACAGCCTAAAAACATCTCACTGCCAGTCTTAGGCCTCTCTTTGATAAAGAAAAGGAAAATATCGACAGGTGAAAAGTAAAAAGAGATATCTGCAAAATAGCTACTTTACAGGAGAGCGAAAAGATGGTCGTATTAACTTCGTAGTATTTGAAAGAACATACATAGCTGGCTTTTTTATATGCGAAAACTTATTGAAATAATGTGATATATGCAAAACAAATAATGTCATATTGTAAAGAATTGTTTTATTAAAACGATTGTAGAATAAACTTAAAATCATCATTTTGTAGATAACTTTATTTACTTTGCACCCGTCGATATATCCACCAATCTTGACGCTTGACCAAGAAATGGCGGATTTGACACATTGGTTGTATCGATGTGCAGGTTTCATCGCTATGTTTTCCTTCACCGTTGTTAAATAAATAAAAACGTCCATATCTCGGGATGCCAGACATAAGTGATAACTTAACTAAGCTAAGTTGAACTATTTAATATTGAAATTGTTTAACTTGAGAAAAGCTTAGGTTATTACTTAAATTCTATGTATATTAATATGATAATGTAAGGAAAGGTTATTTATTAATAAAATCTTTTATTGATTATAAAATATATTTCATTCTTAGTTACAATTCTTGAATATATTCATTTTGTGTTTGCACATTATTAGTATAGTTATTTAATCTAATTACCGAAATACGGGTGGCGCTGTGGATGAGTGATGCGTGCGAGAAAGGAAAGCCAGATAGACTGGCGCCGTAACGCGTTACGTAACGAAGCGGTTTACACTCCCATAAGAATTTATCACTTCAATAGCCTTTATTGCTGAAAGAACCGTTACATATAAATTAGTTTTATTAATCCGCTAATTGGTATCTAAT
Organism: Dendrolimus punctatus; assembly: GCA_012273795.1. Classification (NCBI taxonomy): domain Eukaryota; kingdom Metazoa; phylum Arthropoda; class Insecta; order Lepidoptera; family Lasiocampidae; genus Dendrolimus; species Dendrolimus punctatus. The sequence goes on from CM022556.1 coordinate 4,925,002, forward strand.
TTTGCCTTTTGTTCAGCCTCTTCGACAAAGGCCTCCCTCAAGCTATTTATGCCCATTTTTCTGTCTTCGCAGCTTATCGCTGTTAGTACGTGTTGTTTATTCTCTTTTTTTATTCATTTTAAGTAAGTATATGTATTGTGTGATATTTATATATCCTTTTATATGTGTATTTAATTAGCACAGCATACACTTGCGAATTTCCTGTTCATAAAATCCACAGCCCGGGTTGTTTGGAAGAGATCGCTCTAAAGCGATAAGGCCGCCCATTGCTCCTACTTTTTAACAGACTTCAAAAAAAGGAGGAGGTTCGCAATTCGTCGGGATCTTTTTTTTTATGTATGTTCACCGATTACTCCGATATTTATGTTCCGATTTACGGGATTCTTGTTTAGTTTGATACGAAATAGTTGCCGTTTGGTCCCCTAAAAATTTAACACAGTTTGGCCCAGTAGTTTACATTTTACGATCATTTTTATGTTCCCGTTTCATGGGACCTGTATATTTTAAGAAGCGCGGCACCTTCGTAGGTCTACCCATACATAGCTAGACACTAAAAAGTAACAAATAAAATAAAAAAACTTCGTTTAAAAAAACCGACTTCAAAAACTAAAAAGTATAAAATAACTTATTTCTAAATATATTATTATTAATATAAATTATCTAAAACATCTCGAAGTCGGTGCAAAGTAAAACATAACAATGACTATATTTTGAACATTACTAAGCAACGACTTTAAGATGTTTTAGATAATAATACATAGCTTTAGAAATAAGTTATTTTATACTTTTTAGTTTTTGAAGTCGGTTTTTAATTTTATACTGTTTAGTGTTACTTATGTAAATTGTTTATACTATGTGTATGCAGTGGACGATGAAGTGTTTTCTATTCTATTCTACGTGGTAATTATAACAAGTGCACATCAGGTCGGAAAAACTGCCTAAGTGATACTGTTGATTCTCCACATAAAATCTTTAGAAATTTATAGACTTTTAAAGAATCCTGTCCTCTGTAGCGAATAGAAAATGGTTAAGTTTGTAGCCTATCTATTAATTATGTGTACAGCAAATTATTTAATTACATTTTATTTAGTACTGGTCGTGCTTTGGAAACGCACAGCTCGTTCGTTGCAATAACCAGTTTTGGTGACTACTCGTATCGGGCGTCGATCACACAGCGCGCGGCTAGCACCGGCAGTCGGTATTCATACGACACGCGCAAAACCCGCATCGCTTGCCGTCCGTTCATCTGCATACATTCGTTCATCTGTCATTCATACATTTAAGATATAGTGTACAACATTTATTGTTTCTTATCAGAAATAAAATACTATAAAAACCTAAAGTTCTTTTTTATATTATTAATATATATGTTCTTTTAATCTTAAACTAAAATAAATACAAATAAGAAAATTTACCCTAAACTCCTAATTAAAAATAAACTAAACTATAAATAATTTAAACTAAAAACAAACTATATGTACAAACTAAAATTAAACCATAAAATCTAGTTCTAGACCGCTGTCAGTCGGAAACGTGCCCAAAAAACTGGCCACATTGCTTCGCTGAATGGTAATGCTGACGCGTTGCCCGAGGTATAAACCAGTCTTGGTCACGTGAGACATCCACCAGACGTTTGGCTATGTCTCGATAAAGCTTGTGCGCCTCAGGCCCCCATGGTCCCAGGGTCTCGATCCCAAAAGCCGCAAATATGTATCCATTCCCGATGGCTGAGTATTTGCGGCGTTTTAGGGCCTCCTGTTGTGCAGCAGCTGTACCGGCAGATATGCTAATAGCTGGAAGATGGGACGCTGCCAAAGTATCAACGCAAGACGCGTCCCATACTAAAGGGCAACCCATCCTCCAGAGCACCAATGACATACCATCGGGTCTCTGGCCATCGTCGCGGCACAGGCCGTTCGGTTGTTATGTTCTTTTATATTATAATTAAATTGATATCCATTGAATTTAATTTTTAAAAATAATATTTTTATACGATTTGATTGACCAATAAATCATACTCTTTTGTGTTTGTTTGGACTTGTTGCGTTCTGTTATATCTATACCTGTGTTATATACGTGTGTGCATAATTCTAATAAACTCATTTTAATTCGAGTCCGGCAACTCGTAACAATATTTTATGGCTCGTTAATTGCTTTTTTGTGAACTACTATAATTACACCGATCACATTACGGTTTCTCCCTGCTGTGTTTACGAAGGTGTGCCTTTCGTAACAGTTTGATACTGACATAGGTGATATGTGAAGTTCTTTTCCTTTGTGTGTTTATACTTTATATGGTTTGTTAAAGTGCTTTTCAGTGAACTTCTATAATCACACAAATGGCAATGGTAAGGCTTTTCCGCAGTGTGTTTACGTAGGTGTATATTTAAGTTACTTTTTGTAACACATTTGTACTGACATATATGACACCTAAAGTTCTTTTCCTTTGTGTGTTTATGCTTAATATGGATTTTTAAACTATATTTGACTGCACATCTATAATCACACAAATCACATGTGTACGATTTTTCGCCAGTGTGTTTCCGAATGTCTCTATTTAAGGCGGCTTTTGTGACAAATGTGTTCCGACTTATATGACACGACAAGTTCTTTTCGTGTGTGTTTATATTTTATATGTGTTATTAAGTTGCCTTTTTTTAAACTTTTATAATCACACAAATCACATATGTACGATTTTTCTTTGTCGTGTTTACTAAGGTGTATATTTAAGTTGTATTTTGTAAGAAATTTGGTCTGACATATGTCACATATGAAATTCTTTTCTTTTATGTGTTTAAACTTTATGTGGCGTTCTAAGCTGCATTTTTGTGAACTTGTATAATCACACAAATCACATTGGTATAGTTTTCCCGCGCTGTCTTTACGAAGGTGTCTATTTAAGACGGTTTTTGAGGCGTATTGGTAATATGTAGGACACAATAAGTCATTTTCAGATGCTTTCGTACCACAGTTATTTATATTACTTGTCAAACATTTAGAATCTACATTAGATGAAAGTTTCTGTCCTTAGTTGTTCCGTCGAGCTTAATTTGCTTCGATTTTTTCCGGTACTTCGTTTAATTTGCGTTTTTTTGGTGTAGGGTCTGGAAGCAAGAACAAATTCGCTGAATATATTTCGAATCGGATGTATTTTATAAGTTAAAAACATGTTACTCAATTTCATTGGCGTCTCTTTCTTCTCAATGGTATTGGTAGTTAGTTAATCAATTGTCATTAACTCTGATATATTGATTTTCAAAAACTTGTTTTTTTTATACAAAAATATCATGAGGTGCATTTATGATATATAAAATTATATAAGATCATTTAAACAGTAAATATAATAAAACACCTGCTTGCTTAAGGATTATAAGGTCTTTCGTCTTCTTGGGACTTCAGTTGCAGCAATATTATCCTAATTTAAGCAAAAACGGTCTAATAGGTTTTCCGTAAAAGCGTAACAAAGAGATGGTTATAATACGGCCGGCGTATCTTGGCAAATGTGAACATAGGCTCTGCGAACTTTAGTGCATGTACACTCGTGAGATGAGTGGGCATACGACTCGTCAGTGAATACAATTGGTCGACCTTCAACCCTGTATTTTTTCATTGCTTTGTACTAATTGGTCACTGTATTTTCATCACGAGTTTACATGCGCTAAAGTTCGCATATCCTATGTTCACATTCGCTAAGATACGCCGGCCGTATTATACCTTCGCGTTTTACTAATACATAATAATATTTTATGGAAATGAAGCTTCGACTAAACGAATTTTTAGCGATAGGTAGCTGAATAACATATACAGTTAGTGTGCGTCACATCTACGCAAGCCGTTCACTGTGCTGTGCTTTGACTGGTACTGGTGTACACAACTAAATTATCCCTCCTCCTCAGGCCGATGCGCGCCGCCGACATACCTCTTATGTCTGTCGGTTCCCGTACCATGTCGCCTGTGGGTAGTTGCCCCCTGCGAATTGGACCGGGGCAAAGAGCAATCGCTTGAGGCCCCATACCGGCTCTGCCATCTTCAGGCAGACCCGATCGAGTAGACCACTTTTAACAGACAACTAAATTGTAGGAATCGTGTAAGCGGGACAGAGCTAAGAATGCTTAGCGAGCAAACAATCTGCCGATCGGAGTTATAATTTGTGTAGTTCTATACGCTACTTAGCCAATTGACCAGATATTCCATGTAAGGTCCTTGTAGCGTAAATTGCATTGGTTGTTATGGGTTTAGGTCGAGCATTTATGTATTGGCTTTATAATAAAAATTATAATAGCTCGTAAAGCTGCTGAGCTCGGGCCTCCCATTATAGTAGAACGACAGCATATCCGCTACGCTTGTCCAAGGCGATTTGGCAGGTTTCAAACATCGGTTATCTCGACATACAGGTTTTATGACGATGTTTTTCTTTGCCGTTAGTAATTATAACAATATGCTCATTAGTTCAGAAAAGTACCAAACTGGTGCATGCTTTCTGTCCAGAATTCGGACCCACGCCCTTGGAATTTGGGACACGCACGCGTTAACTACTAAACTACCAATTTTTTGCTTTAATTACTTTAAAATAAAAGGATATTTTATGTACGACATGTTTATTTGATTTCCAAGCAACAATACAGAATACAATAAATATGTTGGAGGCATCAGTTTGTAACAATGACTTTAAAATTGAGAAAAAGTACAAGGCGGATAATTTAGCAAATATCTAAAATACATATTTTTGAATTTTTGTGTCTGTCATTCAGAATACAACATGAAAATTATTGAACAGAATACACGCTGCTCCATACAGAGAAGCGATGAGCACTACATTTGTCCCGTACAAAATACATTTGCAATGTACCACTTCAACATTTTTGACGCGCTGCTACTCCAAAGTCAAAGGAAGAACGAAACGACGCTTATGCTACGACAGTACAATAACGCCTCTACGGATATTGGCATGACAAAGCCCATTAGTCCACTACATGACAATATGGTAGTACGACTGTTAGGAAAATGGTGACCAAGGCCGAGCACATCCACGAACGTTTAACGAACGTTTCCGAACTAGTGTTGAACGGGACGAATGAGGGAATGACTCTGACCGCCTCACCGGCCTCATTGCTTCAAATGTACTGCCACGGTACAACCCGTACAAATGGCCTCGCCTCATTTGAAGTGGTACATTGTACTGGTTCAGTACAAAATGTCATGTTACTCTTATCAACTCTTTTTAAAATTATGTCTTGCCTAAAACTAATACATAGCTAATATTTTCTTAAGTTTTCGCGACTTGTATACATAATAAAACTACGTTTTAACAGTTTTAAGCGTGGTAATTTATGTGATTTTGGTTTATCCGACGTTTCGGTCGCTATTCAGTGGCCGTGGTCACGGAACAAATATGCCATTTGTCTAACGTATATTGTTAAAGTTTTATTTAGCCTACCGCCAACTTAACTATTTACTTTTAATTTTGTTAATGGATATTTACTCTATGGGAGTTTAATCTAATTTACCACCGCGTCACAACACGTAGTGGCTTGAAGAGAAGAAGCGGCGCAAGAAACTCTTCAGCAAACATGCTTAGTTCTAAACATTTTATGATTTATTTTTCTGACGGCCTCTGTGGTTGAGCGGGCTAAGCCTTTGCCGGCCTACCTCACTGCAACCCAAAGGCTCCGGGTTCGATTCCCGGTATAGTAAATTTCGGAAACGTATTTTCTCCGTTATTTACCATGGTCTGGGTGTCTGGGATCGGCCCCAGAGTGGTCCGTTGTATATTACCCATAACACAAGCGTAACTTGCTTAATTTGGGGATACATAATGTGTGTGTTTGTCTGCCGATTATGATTATTATTATTATTATTATATAATATTAAAATGGGTGGAAGGACAAATGACGACGGCCACTGAAAAGCGGCCGAAACGTCGGATAAACCAAAATCAAATAAATTACCGCGCTTAAAACCGTTAAAACGTAGTTTTATTATGTAATATATAGCTAGTTTATATCTCGGTTACATACACTTACACCTGGGCTACTTTTCATCTCGATAAATGACAACGTTTCAGTTCAAAAAACTGTAACGCGACCGAAGTTTCGCTGGCACTACTAGTGCCAAATACTTTTTCTTAACAGTGTTGAAACACCTTCGCATTGCAAGATATGAACATTGTATTATTCACTTTACGTGGCTTGATATTATATGGGAATTTAAACTAGAATTGTCTGTACATTTATAATTGCAAATTCCGCATATATACGGGTCCTCTTCAGTGTTTTTACAAAGGTGTATATTTAATTCGTGTTTTGTAACACTTTGGTACTGACATACGTGACATGTGAAATTATTCGTATTTGTATGTTTATACTTCATATGACTTATTAAACTGCTCTTTTCTGAACTTCTATAACCACAAAAATCACATTCAAACGGTTTTTCCCCAGTGTGTTTACGAAGGTGTTTATTTAAGTTGCCTCTAGTAACAGTTCGGTACTGACATAGGTGGCATAAGAAGTTCTTTTCCTTTGTGTGTTTATATTTTATATGGCACGTTAGAGTGCCTTTGTCTGAACTTCTATAATCACACCAATGACATTGGTATGGTTTTTCCCCAGTGTGTTTACGAAGGTGTTTATTCAAGTTGCCTTTTGTGAAACTTTTGTATTGACATACATGACAAGAAAAGTTCTTTTCCTTAGTGTGTTCATACGCTCTATGTTTTCTTAAATTATATTTTTCTGAACATCTATAGTCACAAAAATTACAAATGTACGGTTTATCCCCAGTGTGTAAACGGAGGTGTACTTTTAGTTCCACCTTTGTAACACTTTGGTACTGACATATATGACACAAGAAGTTCTTTTCCTTTGTGTGTTTATACTTTATATGCCTTTTTACGTCGTATTTCCGTGAACTTGTATAATCACACAAATCACATTGGTAAGGTTTCACACCGCTGTGTTTACAAAGGTGTATAGTTAATTCCTTCCTTGTAACACTTTTGTACTGACATATGTGACATGAGAAGTCCTGTACGTTTGTGTGTTTATACTTTATGTGCGTTGTTAAAATCCCTTTTTCTGAACATCTATAGTCACAAAAATTACATATGTACGGTTTTTCCCCAGTGTGTATACGGAGGTGTACTTTTAGATCGATTTTTGTTACACTTTGGTACTGACATATATGACACGAGAAGTTCTTTTCCTTTGTGTGTTTATACTTTATATGCCTTGTTACGTCGTATTTTCGTGAACTTGTATAATCACACAAATCACATTTGTAAGGTTTCACCCCGCTGTGTCTACAACAAATGTGTAAATTTAATTCCTTCCTTGTAACACTTTTGTACTGACATATGTGACATGAGAATTCCTTTTTGTTTGTGTGTTGATACTTTATGTGTGTTGTTAAAATCCGTTTTTGCGTACATTTATAATCACACAAATCACATATATACAGTTTTTCCGTAGTGTGTTTATGCAGGTGCAAATTTAAATCGGCTTTTGTAACACTTTTGTGTTGACATGTATGACACACAAAGTTCTTTTCCTTTGTGTGTTTGTATTTTATATGCCTCATCATGTTATTTTTTCGTGAACTTGTATAATCACACAAATCACATTCGTACCGTTTTTCCCCGCTCCGTTTACGAAGGTGTCCATTTGAGGCGGTTTTCGCGACGCATTGGTATTCATATATAGGACGCAATAAGTCATTTTCTGATCCTTTGTTATCATAAATATTTATGCTTTTTGGGAAACTTTTTAAAAGGTCATCAGTTGCAGGTTTTCCCTCTATAGTCGTTTCGTCGATTTTATTTCTTTTTAATTTAGGTATTTTTATTGGTGAGCCTGAAAGCAAGAAGAACGTCACTACAATTTGAATAAAATTTATTTTATAGTAGAGTTGTCTACTGTCTACAGTCGAACCTAGGGTTGCCAATAATTTTTGAGAAAAATAACGCATTACATTTTTTAAGTAGGGAAAAAATAAAGTATTTGGAAGAAAAAAAGTATTTTTCAAAATTTTATTTATATCGTCTCTTGGAGACACTATTTTTGTGTGCTTTTAACACACACTAACAACTTTTCATTATTCTTCAATTTTTGGAAGCTATCTTTACATTCCCAGTCTAAATTTAAATAAATAAACAATTATTTTTTTATTAAATTTATAGATGCTTTGTTCCTTTCGTCTCGCCATTTTAGATTCATTACTGAATAAACTCTTTCAGTGAAAGCTGGATCGATAATAGTTTACTAATTATCCATATAAGTATTTCATTTTACGCATCAAAGTAAATATTAGAAACATAGTATTTTCACTTTATTTTTATGCTAAAGTATATTTACCAAAAAAAAAGTAGGATACGTTATTATAAAGTATGGAGGGCAACCCTAGTGCAGTGGTTCCCAAACTTATTTTGTATACCGCCCACTTTGAGAATAAATTATTTTTTAGCGCCCCCATTGTTTCACCTACTTAAAAAAACTTCAAATTAAATTAATTGATTATTGAGAGCTACATTAGCGGAGATTAAAAATTCATTCTATTCAAGACTTTTAAGTGCAGTAGGTAGTAGGTAGTACACAACGGCGCTGAGGTCTCAAGTTGCCTCTTATGGACTACACCTGCCATGCCCATTTTTTCTGGGTCTCTTACCGCCCCCTTTTAGGGCTGCAGCGCCCACAAGGGGGCGTTATCGCCCACTTTGGGAATCACTGCACTAGTGTGTACCAGGTTAAGTTGTATAAAATTTTTACGTTAATTGATATTTGCCCCCGGAAGATTCATTTCGGTTTTATATCCCATCTCCTGGCAAAAAATATATGTCCATTTTCGTTAGTAAAACCAAATTTTAGCAAAACTGATTGAGTACTCGTAGTAGTTTTTCAGTGAAAGCCAAGCGTAGATTGCTGGCAAATGTCCGCCCGCTTCGCGTGTCGTAGTTGAGCTCTACTTGGCGATAGGGAGGTCCATGCCAATTCAATTCTATGGGTATTATAGTTCCTGACATATCGTGATGAGTCACACTATATACATATATATTGATTGCAGATCAGGGAAAGGACTGGACCCTGGTCACTAATGCCGGAACACAACATAAGGTTATGGCGGCATACTCTAGACCAGGGGTGGTAGCCATCCAGTCGGGCAAATGCCCTACCTGACTGTGGGTTGTTTTGTCGCCTTTTACTACAGGCCGCCCGGCCGGAAATTGTATTATTTCTGCGTTCCTGCACGGATATATAAATATATATATATATATATACCTAGACCTTAAACCGGCAACTGTTAGCAAAAAATCATAAGAGACCTTTTTTTAGAGCGTTTCTTTCTACAAGATTATTATTATATAACAGATTTTTTCCCCTGTTATTTCCATTTAAAACTTTGGTTATCGGGGGGAGGGGGAGGGGGGGTTAAAATTAAAAGCTATAACTTGTCATTTATTTTCTTATAAATTTAGAACCGATTTAGGACTATCGTGAAAAAAATTCGGACAAACCCTTCATAAGGGCTACCCTAATATATATATAAATATATATAAACTTGACAAAATATTATTAATATTTCCCATATAAACGTTCATCGCCTATTTTTAACCCGTTTAAGTTTTATTTTTTCGATAAAAGTAGTATTCCCTGTCAAGTCTATCATCTGTAAACTACAAGAATGACCAAAACGACGAAAATTACCAAAATGATAAAAAAATCTTTATTCATAAGTATGTATAGAGTGTACTCCCGAGCCAATTCCATTTTTTTCACAAAAACGGACTATGAAGTCGATTAATTAATTTTTTTGTAGAAAAATTAACTAAAAATCAAAAAAATAATATTTATCTAACTTCTTTCTACAATATCTAGAAGTAAAACGTAAAAAATACTATATTTTGTAAATTAGTTGCAGTTCTTCTGTTTGACTTGGCAACGACTCCAAGATTTTCGGATTTTAGGGTGAAGTCCGTTTTGTTCTTGTTCAAAAAACTTTGTTCACATTATATCGACTTCGGGCTCTTATTTATAAATACAAAAGTATAATTCACGATGCTTTTCGAAGAATCAATGTAATTGTAGCAAACATTACTTACTCAATAAATAAACACGTAAGAGGTGGGAAAACGTGCGCGTTTCGGGACGCCTGACAGAAGTGATAACTTAAAGTGACTTAAACTAATCTAAGTTGAACTATTTAATATTGAAATTATTTAACTTGAGAAAAGCTTAGGTTATTTCTTGCATTTTATGTATATTAATATGATAATGTAAGGAAAGGTTATTTATTAATAAAATCTTTTATCGATTATAAAATATATTTTATTCTTAGTTACAATTCTTAAAAATGTCCAATAGATGTATGCACATTATTAGTATAGTTATTTAATGTAATTACCGAAATACTGGTAGCGCTATGGGTGATGCGTGAGAGAAAGACAAGCTAGATAGACTGGCGCCGTAACGCGTTATGTAACGAAGCTATTTACCCTGCCATAAGAAGTTATCACTTCAAAAAATTTTGTTTCACGTAAATTATTGTTTATATTTTTCACATATATATTTCATTTCTAGTTTTTTACACTTTTCTTATAAATATCTTATAAAATAATATGTACATTATTTATTTATATTTTTTTTTAATATTATTATTATAATTACAAAATAAACCTTTCTGCCTGCGCTTGATGCGAAGATTCAAATCTTTGCCTCGCTCTAAACCTGCTCTGTCGTAGTTTGTTTAAATGCCGTTTTCGTGCTAGTTCAGCTGGGTCGACACTAAAATAATTAAACAACATACATAAACAGCTCGGTTAAAAATGCATTTAATTGGGATTGTTCACTTTTTACAATCTAACTATTTGAAAACCCATTTCGAGGAATAGTCTCTAATCATTTCTGTCTAGTTAAAATTCCAAAAAACGTACGATCTTCTTGTATTTTGTAAGAAATGCGTTTGACCTTTATTTGACCTTACTAAATCCAATCCGGTGGGCCGGTGGGCCTGTTTGCCTGCTTCAGGTGTAAAAAAATTCTAGCTGTACATTATTTGATTTAAGTTCTATAACATGGATTTGCCTTAAAGACTACTTTAATAAATTTAACGATAACTATAGAAAATAATAATGGTTGAACACGAAAAATTATAACCCTAGCGACAAAAAACACTAAAATGATCACGATACGTAATGAGTAATGACAGTAACATTTAAATAGTAGGACAGATTACTATGATTCTATATAGATAAAACTTACTTTTATTATTTTTGTTTTCTAGGCAAAGAGATCAATGTAAACTTGTCCCTTATGACGTCATCGGAGAAATAATTTTAAAATCGAATTATAAAAAACTAACGCTTAAAATACAAAAATATTCAAATCAGTATATTAAAATACCCTATTTTACGTAATAAAAATATATAACAGAGGGTAATTTTTTGTGAACAATCCCCATTATGTTGATATTAAAAAAATATTACTTCCGCGCTTGATGGGTTGACATTGAATTAATATCTTCCATTTGTTGTTGTTTTTGTCGTTCGCGCAATAACTTCCTATATTTCCTTTGACGTTCAGCATTAGATAGTGGTTGTCGTTTATTCGTTACATCTTGTTGTGCTTGTTCTTGCTTTGGTTGAACGTCTCTAGATTCACTGAATGCATGTTTCATTTTATCGGCTTTTCTCCTCTCTCTATATCTCCTTTGACGTTCAGCATTTGAATATGGTCGTGTTTCTGTCGATTGCATATTTCGTTGCCACTGTTGCGTATGTTGCTGCTGCTGATAAACGTCTGCAACGACTTCATTGACGATTTTAAAAAAATTACAGCAAAACCGATGCATTAATCCTGGTAGTTTGAAGTGATAATTTCTTATGGGTAAACCGCTTCGTTACGTAACGCGTTACGGCGCCAGTCTGTCTGGCTTCCTTTTCTCTCGCGCATACGGCAGCGGTAAGCAGGCTCCTCCTCTCTCGCTCTAACCCACAGCGGTAGCCGTATTTCGGTAATTAGATTAAATATTGATACTCTACTAAATATTGATACAAAATCAAGTACATATTCAAGAATTGAAACTAAGAATAAAATATATATTATAATCAATAAAAGATTTTATTAATAAATAACCTTTCCTTACATTATCATATTAATATACATAAAATTTAAGTAATAACCTAAGCTCTTCTCAAGTTAAAACAATTCAATATTAAATAGTTTAACTTAGATCAGTTTATCACTTCTGTCGGGAGTCCCAAGACGCACACGTTTATCAAATCAAAATGACCAATATCACCAAAATGACTGAAAGAACCAAAATCACCGAAATCTCCAAAATAGCCAAAATGGCAAAATTGATAAAGATGACCAAATTGACCAAAATGGAAAATCACAAAAAAATCTATCCTACTTTCTGGGATAACCTTTACATATATATCCCACTATCCGGGATAAAAAGTATCCCTTGACCACCTTCGATATTAAAATTACATATATACCGAATTTCAGCTATATCGGTCCAATAGTCTTTTCGTAAACCCATAACAAACAGAAAGACAAATATATTTTTATCCCGGAAACTATCCCATTTTTCGGGATCAAAAGTATACTATGTTCATCCTCGGCATCGAAAAATGTATATATACTGAGTTTCAGCCAAATCGGTCCAGTAGTTTTGCCGTAAAAACGGAACAGACGGTCGGACTTGGGCCGTAACGCGTTACGTAACGAAGCGATTTACCCTGCCATAAGAAGTTATCACTTCAAAAATATAATTCCCATCTAAATAATGACAAGACATACATCTCCATAAATTCCCTACATGTGTGGCAAAATAAAAACGTCATACAGAAGACAGTATGGAAGGCTGGAGTTAGCTGCTATGTAAATAAAGTTTTGTCATTTGGATATTGTTTAATAGTGTAGTAACCCTTTTTAAGCAAAGTATTTCCACATTTAGGCTGGTGTGCATAGACATTTAACCGACCGTTAAAATAAAATAATCACTGTTTAGCCATATATTTTTAGCGATTACTTTATTTTAACCATCGGTTAAATGTCTATGCACACCAGCCTTAGTGGGTGAAGAATACACTGGAACCTAGTAGTCGCTGGCACAGATAATCTTAATATATATATTTCTTCTGTGCGTGTGTATGTCACTGAATTTCTCCTAGACGGCTGGACCGATTTTGATGAAATTTTTTGTGTGAGTTCAAGGGGATTCGAGGATGATTTAGATTCACAATTGGACCCGGTAGATGGCGCTGCAATCGGGTTCTAAAGTTTATTTCTTCAGGGCAGGACAACGTCTACCGGGACAGCTAGTTATATATAAAACTAGCTGTGCCATCGACTTGGTCCGCATGGATTTCTTTTTGCAGAACCCTAAAAAAAGTAGCCTAAGTTACTCCTTATTACATCAGCTGTCTGCTAGAGAAAGTCTCATCCGAACGTCCACATAGACACATAGACAAAATTTCTAAAATTTGCATTTTCCGAACCTCTTGCTTCGAATTATCCCCCCTGATTTTTTTTATATCTTTTATTTGGCTTTACAAACGGACACTTGATTTTATTCATCTGTATAGACTGTACAATGTAACTATGGGTAGAGGTAAGGAGGATCAGTTGTAAAAGTGTCCACCTGTAAACTGCAAATTATGGTTCGAAAACTCGACAAAATAGCGCTCGTGTAGGAAAAGGAAATGATATGAAATTTGCAGTTATGAACGAAGTGAAGTGTGCTGGGTTGGAAAATTTAAAAATTATAATTTGGAAAAGTATTGAGACTTTCTCGTATTGAGATGTATGTACAATTGTATATAATTGACCAATTGAATTTTTGCAACCTATTTCACTAATTAAGATGACTAACTAAATTATCTGAAAATTCCACCACGAGGAGACATGCAATAGTTACATTTTCGTAAAATGCGCGGTGACAAAGAGGAAGTCTTTCTTTCCTTCTTTAATCTTGTATCCTACTCTAATTATTTGTGGCGCAATTTGTAAATACTTTCCACTTGCTATCATGACGCCGTCTTAATTTGCTGCCCTTCAGTGGACTCTTTAATACACTGAGATGGTTCTCCTTACCTCTAACCTTCATAAATATAACTATATGAAGGGTTCGACGTACATCACGTCTATAGGCAACGGTAACCACTTTCCATCACATTTGGGCCGTCAGCCTGTCTGCTTCAGCAACAAAAAAAAACTCCTTTTTTTATGTTTCAATGAAAATGAAGACTTACCTAAAGTAATATTATCCCAAATAGTTTGAAACTCTACTTGTTTCTTCTTCTGAGTCATATAATTGCCCGATGGGCCTGACTCATCATCAGGGAAGTCAAGATCCTCCTGCTGACTTGAATCGGAGTAATCTGAGAAAACATATTCTATTTCAACGGCAGCTTCATTAGCATGCATCATTTCCTTATTCTAGTAGAAATATTACATATCCTGAAATCACGGCCCAGGTGATGGGAAGTGATTACCATCGCCTATGAACATTTGTAACACCAAAGGCGCTACCAACCGGCTACTCGTCTCTAAACGAAGAGTGGTGATTGGCTACTGATGCTACAACACAACTCAAGGTTATTATAGCGGCATACTCTAGACCAGGAGTGGTAGCTATCCAGACGGACAAATAGCCTACCACCAGGCTGTGCGTTGTTTTCTCACCTCTTACGACAAGCCCCACCGCAATTGTATTCCTTTCTGTTCCTGCACGGATTTGACTGATTGGTGTAAAATAATGGTACATTTTGAAAATTAATAATAGATGCCTAATAAAAATAAAGCAATTTTCATCATTTTTATATCGAACTTGAACTCGCCCATGAATTCATGGAATTCAAGTCATGGAAGTCATGTGATGGTATAAGCAGATTTATGTCCTATAACAACTTGGAATCACTCCCAGGTAAATTCACACTGGATTCCCGGGATATAAACTATCACAGATTTTATGACAGAGAGTTTACTATAAATCAATGAAAATATTACATTGGAATTCGATTTTTTTTTCAACTTCAAACCACCAAGAATATTCCCGTTGTGTTTCCAGTATAAAAAGTACTGCAGGTTTTAAGTGCGTTACTATCAATCACTGAAAACCACATTGAAATTCGTCCAGTCGTTTTTACGTGAATCCTGAACAAACAGACAAACACAAAAAATCTAAAAAACAAGACTACACACAATTTTATAAAGTTAAAGATAAATAGAAGTAAGGATATATGATGATAGATGCCAGTTTGGTATACAAGTTCTTTACGACCCCAGAACAAATATGATATACACCCACAATTGGACGGACTATCAACGTACTTGGCTGCCGACCCCCCGAGATCTCATACGCTCGCTTGATCAGGATGGGGCTACTAGGTCGCGAAGATCATAAAGCCGCTGACAGGCCACCAGAAGCCACAGATGGCCACCCAAAGCCCGAGATGACCACCGAACGTCAACGAATGGCCAACTAAGCCGCAGACGAAGCCAACGCAAAGCCCGCGAAGGCCATCGGATGCCGCAGACTGGCCAATGAGAGCCGTTGAGTGACCGCCGTCAGGAAGGCTCCAATGGCTCCAAGCCCCGCCACCGACGGATAGTTGTCCGTCGAGTAGAAGCCGGGGTAAAGAGGTTTTCCTCGAGGCCCCAACCTCCTCGCCGCCTCAAAAGGCTAAGAGGCAGAAGACCACCACCCACAATTGGAATTTTAAATTAACTATAAATCGTATTTGGTAAATCCCAAAATATGTATGTACAGTGACTAAGGGATTATAGATCCAAGAGTAAAAATATAAGTATAAAAGCATATAGACTATACTGACAACTTGCCTTTTTCCTCTTCCCACACATTGATGCCATTCTCTTCTTTGATGTTAATGGCATTTTCTTCTTTGATGTTACTATCATTCTCTTCTCTGATGTTAGTGTGATTCTCATCCCAAATGTCAATGTCAATTTCTTGTTTGATCTTAATGTGATTCTCTTGTATGATGTTAGTGTCATTCTCTTCCTTGATGCTAATATTATTCTCTTCTTTGATGTTAAAGTAATTTTTTTCTAACATGTTAATGCCATTCTCTTCATTGACATCAAAGTCTTTTTCTTCTTTGATATTAACATCATACTCTTTCTTAATGTTAATATAATTCTCTTCTCTGATGTTAATGTCATTTTCTACTTTAACAATAATGTTATTATCTCTATTCATATTAATATCATTCTCTTCTTCATCATCATCTTCAATTTCTCTTCCTTTTTCCTTTTTAATTGTTTCCATTTTACTTCTTTCAGATTGTTTACATTCCATTTGTTAGACCTCTTTAACAGCAAACTTGTAAACAAAATCGGTAGTTATACTGGCTATCACTTATATTGTTTTCTGTGATTGCTGAAATTTATATGTATATTTGAAAATGTATGAATGATATATGTAAGAAATAATAATGTGCTGTGGCGAATAATGGTGGAACCATCTAGTTAGTTTTAGAACTTTTGGAAAAATCTAGAACAAAAAGACAAGGACGGATATATTTAGAAAAGGATAGACGATAAACGAAAGAAAGAGATAGATGTTAGAAAGAGATAGGCGACGAAAGAAAGAAAGACATAGATAGATGTTAGAAAGGGATATATGTATAAACGAAAGTCCCCGAACAGAAGGTTCGGGAAAGAAAAGCCAGAGGTAGATAAATGGGTTCTAGAAAATTCTTTCAGGTATATAAACAGCGTAAGGCGCGCCTATCGGGCAGTTTAAAGTTGAGTTCAGTACAAGACAGTGAAGCAACAAGTGCGATACTAAAGAGTTGGAAGAGAAGGTTAATAGAAGACAGAGATGAATTAAGTGGTGAATTTAGTGACCAGCTTGGTGGACAGATATGTGAAGGAGGTGTGTAGCGTAGTTCGAAAGAGGAGCCAGAAGCGAGCTACCCGCGATAATATCGGAGGTGGTCCACGCAATATCGGCAACGGTATTGAGGGTGTGACAACTAATCATTGGGACTGTGCATCGTTGGTCGTGCGTATAGGGGCAACCCTGCAAAGAGGCACTACATGCGGCTGAGTAAGTCAATAAAAGCTTTTAAATTAGAAAACTGGTGTTTTCTTCCAATCCATAAGTGCGTACCCCCGCTCGCACATAACAGTACTATATATATAGGTAGTTCAGTAATAAAATCAGTCTGATCACAGAAAGTACTTGTGTGTGATTTAGTACCAATTAATCCTAATAAGAAGCTTAAAATACTATAGAAAGAATTCAGACACAGTCTTAGTATGTTAAAGCCAAGGGTGATGATGTAGATTCAGATGCTGGTTAGAAATTCAATTTTTATAGTGTCCATTGTTACAAGCATCTTGTGTTATGTTAAAGGAAAACATAATAACAAAATTTGTCCGCTCATCACATTTTAATGAGCCACCTTAAGATAGAATGGTTAGATCATTTCCCGACAAGAAGTTTTAGCTACATCATGGGCAAAGTTGATCCTCCGAACTGCCTACTGTGTGGAACTTGTGAGAATGTCCAACATCTTTAAATAAAGTGCAGCAAAAATAAAGATGGCAAAAAACAACTGATGAGAGAATCGGGACTGAATTGTTTTGATGTTACCTACATCAATTTTTATAGAATTTCTGGCAGAACCAGCTCATTATTTAATATTTAATATGTGTTATAGTATGTATAGGAGATGATGGGGCTGAATAGCAAAAGTCCCAAATAAATAAAGATGAAGAAAAATAAAGATAGGACAGTACTTTTAGCTTGGCTTTTTGCATTAATATAAAAAATAAAAACTTCTTTAAAAAAACCGACTTCAAAAACTAAAATGTATAAAATAACTTATTTCTAAAGCTATTATTATTAATATTATATATTATTAGTAATCTTCAAAATAAGGTATTTTATACATATTAGTTTTTGAAGTTGATTTTTTTAAAAAAAGTTTTAATTTTTTATTTGTTACTTTTTAGTGTCTAGCTATGTATGGGAGGACCAACGAATGGTGCCGCGCTTCTTAAAAAATATAGGTCCCGAGAACCGGGAACAAAAAAATGTTCATAAAATGAATACTACTGGGCCAAACTATGTAAAATTTTTAGGGGACCACATGGCAGCTATTCCGCGTCGAACAAAAAAAGAACCACATAAATCGGATCATAAATCACAGAGTAATCGGCAAACATACATAAAAAAAAGGAACAAAAAAAAAAGATCCCGATGAATTGAGAACCTCCTCCTTTTTTCTAAGTTGGTTAACAATAATGCAATTGGTTGTTGTATGCAATTCACATACATCTCAATTACTTATTATTTATTTATGGGCTGCTACTGAGATATCCAGTGCAAGATTTTTAAGTAGTTTAAGGGGGAAGGTACCCTTTCTACAATTCCTATGTCGTGCAGTTCTTGACATATTTATTTTTGCAAAACATATTGTGGGCTTCATAACAAATGGGTGTACAGAAAAATGGACAATTTTACACAAGGGACAAAATTATGACAAAAACAAAACTAGTTGATTGTATGAGGCTGAAATTTGGAATACCCTTCTATTTAGGTACACTTGCATACCAGTAAGACTTTCTAAATTGTAAATTGCATAGATTTTAGTAAGCAACAAAAAAAATACATTTGTGAAGATACACCCATTTGTTATGAAGCCCTCGATATATTCACCAATATTATTGTGATGGGTGGTGAAAGGTCATGATTATTGAGTACAAGTGGTTTAGGTTGAGTTATCTTCAGACTGTTTTAAATGTCTTTTACATTGACCACTTGCTTTTTTCTGCATTTCTCATCTTTGGACATAAGCAATAAGTTCACTATTAGTAAAAACAAAAGGAAAGTTGTTTACAAAAATCATATTTCTAAAACTACATGTCTCCTAGACAAGGGGGTTGCAGAAGGGAGAGTACTGCTCCACGCATCCCCCATCCGTCCCAAATTCAGTGACCACTAATCTAAAGTTTAACCGCCCAAGGGCCTGTTCTACTTGTTACATCATTATGTGCTGGCCCCCTTGACGAAGTTTGAATTAGGAAAACAAGTAATTAACGAAACTTACCTTAGAATCCTTCAGCTTTTTCCATATCTCTTGAAACAAAGTGTTGCTAGTAGCGTACATACATCTATCATTGCATAAACACACATTGCAGTTGTCTAATGTATCATGAACGTGATCATTATTTTAAATTCCTTAAAAATAAATCGATTTCTCATATTAACAAATATTTTATACATATAAATTTATAAAATAATACACATTATATATACATGACAGTCCGACATCCGGAAAGCAGTGTCCTAACAGTCAGTACAATTATTTTTTCTTAGAGATTTTTTTGCGTTCTATTAGTGGGTAGGTATTGCAGTAGATGTCACTGTTCTCAAATTAATCACCAATTGAATGAATATAATATGTTTCTTTATACGCAGTTGTTTTAATACTTGTTTAAGAAATATTTGATATGTTTTTGCAAGCCATATCAGCTAATAAATATATTTTAAAGTGTGTAAATTCTAGTCCTCACCTTTTTCAAATTATAAAGCTCTTTTTAACTTTAATTAATAGATTTTTGATGAATTGTCGATTTACCAAAAACTTATTTCAAAGATGTCAATTATGTGAAAACCAAAATGACATTCCGACTGATACAAGTTACATTCGTGAACGTATGTACTTTGTTTGTGTTTTGATTATTTTTCGATAACTTTGTTTGATTCCTGGACTCCAAAGACTTCGCTTATCACGTTTACTTGTGTTCTGTGATCACGTCGGACTTAATCATGTACCCTGAACACCAATTTGCCTAACGATTTGTTTTCTGATGACTTGGATTAAGGCTTCTTCTGAAAGAGGTTGTTGTGTGCCCAGATATGGTAAAACTTGTAAGTACAATCATCTTAACGGCACCAGATTAGATGTGGATACAAATAATGTTATGAAAATGTATGCCTTTGAATATTTTAATAAAAGGAAACATAATAAATCACGCTACCGCTAAATTGTTGTTTTATTTACTAACAAATAAACATTTTTTGGAAAGGCTTTTGGGAATTGCAGGAGTTAAATTATAACTCTCGCAATTTCCAAAAGTCTAATATAAAAATCAAAATAACACTAGACCCCCTGTATGGTTTTTGCCGTTGAATAATGCCGTATACCGATAGAGTGCGTTAGTATATATATTATGACTGTTGACTCTATACCAGTATATATAAAGTACTCTGTGCCGGAAAGTCAGTCAGTATTAGGGATATTCACTTAACATCGATGTATGAATTTATTCGATTTTTTCCATACGACATATCGAACTGATTCGATATTTCGACAAATATTTACTGTATTTGATATATTTATTTATAGAAATATCGAATATTTCCTTTTTTTGTAAATTTTTAAATATTAATATTTTCTTAAGTTTTCGCGACTTGTACACGTAATAAAACTACGTTTTAACGGTTTTAAGCGCGGTAATTTATTTAATTTAAGTTTATCCGACGTTTCGGCCGCTTTTCAGTTGCCGTGGTCACGAATTTTATAAATTCCTTCCACTCATTTTAATATTATATAAAATTTTTTAGAACTAGGCATGTTTGCTGAAGAGTTTCTTGCGCCGCTTCTTCTCTTCAAGCCACAACATGTTTGTTAAGCGGTGGTAAATTAGATTAGGCTCCCATAGAGTAAATAATATCCATAAACAAAATTAAAACCAAATAATTAAAATGAACAAGTTGGCGGTAGGCTGAATAAAAACTTTGACAATACACGTTCGACAAATGTCATCTTTGTCTTCCATGACCACGCAACTGAAAAGCGGCCGAAACGTCGGATAAACCTAAATAAAATAAATTACCGCGCTTAAAACCGTTAAAACGTAGTTTTATTTTTAAATATTTCTATTAACTTGTCCTTTTTATGTCACTTACAAATATAGCTATAAAATTTCAGTCATCGCCACTATCTTAGTAGTACAATTCTATTCAAGTAACACTTATAAAAAATCACTATTAGTTTAGCCATGTTACTCTGGTCTTTGATTTTACATTTACACATAAAATGTCAAGGACCATTTATATTATATTTATATTTATAGAAAGTATTCAATGGTGACAAATGTCGATGGTTTCTAGCGAAATATGCATAAAAATCGATCCTGGGATCGGATTTTTTATATCGAATACTAATATCGACATGTTTTTTAAGTGGACACCCCTAGTCAGCGTTTTATGGACCATAAACTATCGATTATAATATATTTAAATGTCAATGACGTTTACTAATCAGTGTTGCCAGATGACCATGTCAATTAGCCCAGAACATCTCTTATTACGAAAACCCAAAAAAAAGCTTTATGAAAAAAAATCTCCAAAACAGTTTTTACTTATTGAAGTGATACTCTTTATCGGCGTTGGAAAAAATTTACCGTAACATTTTTCGGTTACGGTTCGGTTTATTTTGTAGGTAGGCCGAGTGTAGGATGGTGGTTGCGTAGCAACGAGTTGTTGTTGCTCCTATCACGGTCGATTCGAACGAAGAGTAATATGCTAAAATGAAATAATTTCGTGAATGAAGTTTCACTTCTTACCACAGAGTACTTTATATATACTGGTATAGAGTCAACAGTCATAATATATATACTAACGCACTCTATCGGTATACGGCATTATTCAACGGCAAAAACCATCCAGGGGGTCTAGTGTTATTTTGATTTTTATATTAGACTTTTGGAAATTGCGGGAGTTATAATTTAACTCCTGCAATTCCCAAAAGTCTTTCCAAAAAATGTTTATTTGTTAGTAAATAAAACAACTATTTAGCGGTAGCGTGATTTATTATGTTTCCTTTTATTAAAATATTCAAAGGCATACATTTTCATAACATTATTTGTATCCACATCTAATCTGGTGCCGTTAAGATGATGTACTTACAAGTTTTACCATATCTGGGCACACAACAACCTCTTTCAGAAGAAGCCATAATCCAAGTCATCAGAAAACAAATCGTTAGGCAAATTGGTGTTCAGGGTACATGATTAAGTCCGATGTGATCACAGAACACTAGTAAACGTGATAAGCGAAGTCTTTGGAGTCCAGGAATCAAACAAAGTTATCGAAAAATAATCAAAACACAAACAAAGTACATACGTTCACGAATGTAACTTGTATCAGTCGGAATGTCATTTTGGTTTTGACATAATTGACATCTTTGAAATAAGTTTTTGGTAAATCGACAATTCATCAAAAATCTATTAATTAAAGTTAAAAAGAGCTTTATAATTTGAAAAAGGTGAGGACTAGAATTTACACACTTTAAAATATATTTATTAGCTGATATGGCTTGCAAAATCATAAAAACATATCAAATATTTCTTAAACAAGTATTAAAACAACTGCGTATAAAGAAACATATTATGTCCATTCAATTGGTGATTAATTTGAGAACAGTGACATCTACTGCAATACCTACCCACTAATAGAACGCAAAAAAATCTGTAAGAAAAAATAATTGTACTGACTGTTAGGACACTGCTTCTTACGTGTGTACACTGGTACAGGCACACATTTTTGAAGTAATACTTTTTTAGGCGCCTTAGGGAAAATGATGAGAGTAAATTTTTACGATGCGCGCGCACACCGTCACACGAAACAGCTACACCATGAAGTTAACTATAGTCAACCGACACCCTGAAATTAGCAATAGTCAACATTTTAGTTTTATTCAAAGGAGAATAATGTGAAGACATACAACCTCGATATAAGTTTTGTCTAAATGTCTCCGACAGATTATCGTTGCTGAGCAACTTTCCTGTTTGGAAAACTCTGTCAATCTACAATCTACTGTCTTGATATACAATTAATATTTTCTCTGTAAATAATTTTATCCACAATAAAACAACTGTACAATAAAAGATTCGTTTATTGTATTAATTTCACAGTTATTATATGTAAAAAATGTACATCAATGGTTAATAATTAATAATTATGACATTTAGCGTAAACTTAGGGAGGTCCAACCCGTAGAGGACAACGGTCTATTGACGACTAAATAATTTAAATACAAAGTCCTATCACATATAGGTATGTTTGTGTCACTAATTCATGCCTGGTACCTGTGTATAATATTGGTTAAAATTTGACATAAGCTCATTACATCATGTAAGAGCCCATCTAGACTAGTAAACAAGTGCCTTTTGGACCAACTTTTTTCAGAAGTCTCCGAAAATTATAAATGAGGTGTCATTCGATTCGGAATGGCATCTATATGATTTTTGAAAAAAATGAAGTTCCGCTTGCAGAAAATGTAAAAGTTATTAACAATTAACTAAAAGAAAGAGGGGTTTAGGTAGTAGTTAGTTTAGTATGCAAATATCACAAAAAGTAATAAAGATTTTTCAAATTTGAAAAAAGATTCGAAAAGAGGAGGAAATTTCCTAAACAAGGTCTCAATTCCTGAAACTTTAAGATCGATATTTATAATTTTTCCAGAGGGATTAAAATACGGTCGAAAACGGGTACTTCTACGGGTACTCTGGCTTACGCAAGCCACACCCACAACGGCCCTTTAATGAATAAATATTATTTAAACATGCTAAATATGAAAATAAAAAATTGAAAAAAATCAGGCACTAACTGAATAGATGAATGAACAATAATCTGTTGGAAAATTTTATTATAACAATTTTTCATTTAGTTATTCAATAGTTAATTGATATATTTTTTTGCTTGAACATGAACATTGCAAGTGTGATAATTGTTAAACTATAAATTTAACGTTTTCCTTTCTTGGAGCATGAAAGGCTTTAGAATAGAACCCCGTTGGAAAAATTAGAAAATGTTTATTTTTCATTTTTTTATTGATAATTTACGTTGTTACAAAATTAAAAACTTAATTAATCATGGAGATTTTTCAATATTATTAACAATCCGTTTTTATGCTTATAAGAAACTCCATAGAAATATTTTTTTTATTTTTTTTTATCTCTAATTGTTTAAAAAATTGTTATAAACAAATGCGTTGTTTATAAGATAATTAATTTTTTTATGGGATCTCAATCTTTGATACAAATAATGATTTTTAAAAGAAAAATTGATCCTTAAAAAAATTTTATTACTTAAAAACGCATTTGTTAATTAACAATTATTTTCTCCCACTTCTAATAAATATTAAGGAACCATTAAAAAACAAATCATTTATTATCTTTCTTTTCGAATGCGGGAGAGCGCGATCCTTTCGCGTGACTCCACACATCCACCGAAGCACATCGGCCATCTTGAAAACCTAAAATGTTGACTATAGCTAACTTCATAGTGTAGCTTTTTCGTATGACGGCGCGCATTGTAAAAAATTACTCTCATCGCGCCTTATGAAGTATAACTTCAAAAAGAATTTCACTTTCACACAGCCAAATTTCTCATTATTGACTTCATGTGTTTTGATATAATATGAGATTTTAAACTGGAATTATATATACACTTAAAATCACAAATTTCGCACACATATGGTTTCTCCCCAGTGTGTTTACGGAGGTGTATGTTCAAGTTGCTTTTTGTAAAAGACTTGTACTGGCACATATGACACGAGAATTTCTTTTCTTCTGTGTGTTTACGCATTATATGCTTTATTAAGGAATCTTTACGTAAACTTCTATGATCACACAAATCGCATTCGTACGGTTTCTCCCCACTGTGCGTACTAAGGTGTCTATTTAAGGCGGTTTTATTAACCAGTTTGATCTCGCACATATTACACGAGAAGTTCCTTTCCTTTGTGTGTTTATGCTTAATATGGCTTGTTAAACTGCCTTTTTCCGAACATCTGTAATCACAAAATTCACATTCGTAGGGTTTTTCCCCGGTGTGTTTAGAAAGGTGTCTTTTTAAACTGCCTCTGGCAACACATTTGTACTGACATAAATGACATGTATACTTCTTTTGCTTTGTGTGTTTATGGTTTGTAAAACTGCCTTTTGCTAAATATCTAACATCACACAACTCACATTCAGACGGTTTTTCCCCAGTATGTTGAGAAAGGTGTCTGTTTAAATTGTCTTTTGTAACAAATTTCTTCGGACACACATGGCATGTGAATTTCTTTTCCTTTGTGTGTCTATACCTAATATGCCTTACTAAGGCGTCTTTTCGTGAACTTCCGTAATCACAGATATCACATTTGTATCGTTTCTCCCCACTGTGTTTACTGAATCTATTTAAGGTGGTTTTTGTGATGCATTGGTACTGACATGTATGACAGGAAGAGTCATTTTCTGATCCTCCTTTATCATAAACATTTATATTATTTGGAAAACTTTGCACAATGGTATTAGTTAATGGTTTTCTATCTTTAGTTGTTTCGTGAAGCTTAATTTGCTTCGATGATTCTAGTAATTCTTTTGATTTACGGTTCTTTGCTGGTGCGCCTGAAAAGAAGAATAATGACACTAAATAAATTTTATATCAAACTAGCTGTACCCGGCAGACGTTGTCCTGACTTTAAAAAATAAAAATCTAGAACCCGATTCCAGCGTCATTTACCAGGAACAAATGTTAAGCTAAACTATTCTCAAATCCACTGGAATAAATAAAAAATTCATCAAAATTAGGCCCAGCGTTTAGGAGTATCGCGGCGCCACCTACTGGGTCCAATAGTTTATTTACATCATTCCAGGACAAACTTCAACACATACAACAAAAATAACACCTAAATTCTGATAACCGATTGCAGCGCCATCTACCTGGTTCAAATTAAAACCTAAATCATCCCAGTAGAAAATTATAAAAATACTAATATCGCTATTAAAAAATAGGGGTTGATCGTAGAGGGTTGAAAATTTAGGGAGGGTTGTATGAATTTTTTATAGCTGTATCATAAAAAGCTATCTAAAAATTAAATAAAATATTTAGGGATGGACTACCCTTAACATTTAGGGGGATGAAAAATAGATGTTGTCCGATTCTCAGACCTACCCAATATGCACACAAAATTTCAAGAGAATCGGTCAAACCGTTTCGGAGGAGTATGGGAACGAACGTTATAACACGAGAATTTTATATATAAGATTTATTTTGTGTATAATGCTGTTATAACCTACACGCCGACAAAACAAATGCACACCTGCATACCTCTAAAAACATATTACCTTTCGGCGTTTGGACTTGTTTTGTTTATTTATTTATTGGCATGCGTTTACTAATTAAAAAGAAAACAGTCCATTGTTTTATTGTAATCCTTAATGGCAGTCATTAATTAGCCAGGTGCGTCGGATTAAGTCGACTTTGATGCGGGAGATTGCAGTTGCGCAGTGTAAAACGATGACCTGATGGAGCGGGGAGCCAGTTAAGCGATAACCACGAGCGAAGCGAGACGTGTGTATACTCGGGAATCTAATAAGTGACGGATTTTGCGCATTTTATTTAATCAGGATTACGCTTGGATTTGTTGTGTTCGGTTATATTTGTACCTGTGTTATACGTGTTTGCATAGTTAGAATAATTTCTATAATAATTATTCTAACAGCATTTTAATTCGACTATCGCGATTTGTAACAATTTTTCATTGTGTAGTTTCTGTTTCTTTATTAATTTAGGTTTATGGCTTGGCAGCTAGGCCTTTAAGCCAGATCTTAGTTTACAATATAGTATCTTAATTTTCTTAAGCCTATGTGCAGCACAGCTGAACTGTAGGTAATCAGCTAGTGCCATTCAACGGAGTTCTTGTGACAACTCAAAAGACCATATTTGACTATACAGTTCACATTTCTCACAAAAGACATAATTACTACTCAAAAACTATCAATATCCTACAACTATTGTTCATTTTAGAGTAATTTTACACATTTCTAGAAAATAAAACTGCACAGCACAACATCTCCTTTCAGCCAAAAACTCCGTTTCTGTGACTATGACTATGGCCAACTAGCCAATTAGTCGATTATAAAGAAGACAACTACTCAGCCAAGCCGATTATGGATTCAGGCATTTCCGTGATGCTTCGTTTATAGGTAGTTATAGTTTGACGACCTCTGTGGTTGACCGGGCTAAGCCTTAACGCAGGTAAACTTCTTACTTCACGGCAACGTAGAGGCAGAGGCTCCGGGTTCGATTTCTGGTATGGTAAATTTCGGAAACAATTTTGCTCCATTATTTACTATGGTCTGGGTGTCTGGGATTGGCCCCAGAGTGGTCCGTTGTATATTACCCACAGCACAAGAGTAACTTGCTTAATTTGGGGATATACAGTGTGTGCCTTTGTCTGCCGATTAATTATTAGCAAATGTTACTTAGTACTTTATCTGATTCCCGCGCACACATCACATTCAGTAGAACTGTTCTTGATTATTAATTTTTGGCTACAATATCCCAGATTATTACTTGTGGTATTTACGTGCAACGAAACACAAACCAACCCGACTGATTATTTCTTTTATTTTTCCTTCCACCCATTTTGATATTATATAAAATCTTTAGAACTAGGCATGTTTGCTGAAGAGTTTCTTGCGCCACTTCTTCTCTTCAGCCACAACATGTCGTGAAGCGGTGGTAAAATTAGATTAGGCTCCCATAGAGTAAATAATATCCATAAACAAATAGTTTTAAATAATTAAAATGAACAATTTGGCGGTAGGCTGAATAAAAACTGACAATACACGTTAGACAAATGTCATCTTAGTCTTCCGTGACCACGGCCACTGAAAAGCGGCCGAAACGTCAGATAAACCAAAATAAAATAAATTACCATGCTTAAAACCGTTAAAACGTAGTTTTATTATATATAACACTTTAATTAAACTATGTGATTATGTGCTCTGGAGCTTTATCTTATTGTATAAGCTTTCTTATTTGAACCTACAACCAATTAATGAGCTATCACTGCAACCAATCAAACTATAGAACCAAAGACTAGAGTAAAAAATCAAGAATAAACCAAGTAGTAAAATGTTTACTATACTGGCAACTTACCTCTTTCCTCTTCTCTGATGTTAGTTGAATTCCCTTTTACGATTCTAATGTCAGTCTCTTCTTTGATGCTAATATCATTCTCTTCCATAATGTTAATTTCATTATTTTCTTTGATGTTAATATCATTCTCTTCCATAATGTTAATTTCATTCTCTTCTTTGACAATAAAGTTATTTTCTTCTATGATGTTTATGCCATTGTTTTCTATGGTATTAATGTCATACTCTTCTTTCATGATAAAGTCGTTCTCTTCTTGGATGTTTATACCATTCTGTATTACGATTTTAATGTCTTTCTCTTCTATCATATTAATGCCATTCTCTTCTTTGATGGTAAAGTCATTCTCTTCTTTGATGTTAATGTCATCTTCTATTATGTCAATATCATTCTCTTTTACAATGTTAATATCACTCGCCTCTTTAATGTTAATGTCATTTTCTTCACTGATAATAATGCCATTCTCTTCTTTGATGTTAATGTCATTCTCAACTCTCATTTTAATGTAGTACTTTTCTTCAATATCCTCTTCAATTCCTCCTTCACTTTCTTCTTTAATTTCTTCCATGGTACTTCTTTCAGATTGTTTACATACCATTTGGTTTTCTTTAACAGAAACCTTGTGAACAAAATTATTTGTCACATTGGCTATCAGTAACATTGTTTCCTGTGATTTCTGAAATTTATATTAAGTATATTTTAAATAGGTTAATAAACAGTTTTGGTATCTTAAAGTCTAAGGTCGGGTACCTTGGGTGGGTTGTGTGTGATGTGCGTTCAAATGCTGGTTAGGAATTCTTTAAAGAGAAACATTATAACAAAAACTTACACTCATCATCTTTATGAGAAAAAACCATAGTAAGATAAACTTTGCCTCTAGCCTACCACCTTCATAGAATATAATTTTAGATCCTACATAATTACCGAGTAAAACAATACTTATTAAAAAAGATAAAAATATCTCAAATCTGTGCTTATGTTGAGATATTATGACAAATGTGATGAAACGAATATATCATTATATTTTAAAAAATGGGTGGTACTCAGATATTGTGGACATAAATTTTACAAAGTGAGTAAGAACAGTGGGTAAATGGGAAGATATACTTACGCTTTCAGCAATCAGTATGGTCTGGAGTTCTTAAAATACAAATTTCTGCTAATCATAAGCTCACCAATTTTGACACTAATATTATTGTGATGGGTGGTGAAAGGTGACGACCATGGACTAGAAGTGATTTAGTTTAGGTTATCTTCAGACCAAAGTGTATGTGCTGTATCAGCAGCCGGCGAGTACCAGATCCGACTGTAACCATTTAATATGAATTTTATATCCACGATTTATAATTTCAACCATTGGCTGCCATTTTAAATATCTTCATGGTTACTCTTGTAGTGTATGTGGATGTGCTCTGTTGTTATTTCTTCATTTTTTGACAACCACTAAGTGTAAGTTGTCAAAATTTTATGATTTTGGGTTCTTTTTCTGTTGATTAATGGTTTTATTTTGAACTTCGAAAGGATTGTTCAAATTTGGACCTATGATATAAGTCCAATATTAGAAAAAATTTGGGATTTCTGTTTATTCAAAATGTATATTTTTTTAAATCTTCAAACCATAAGGGTTGTAGTAGGGGTAAGTATGCCGCCCCCCTCCCCACTCCACCATCCCATTAATTAAAATTCATGTATCAACCTACAGATTTACCAAAAAAGAAATAGTTGGGGAACTTTCATTATTATAAATTTAATGGTAATATGTGTTTAAGTATATAATTATAGATAGTACTTACTTCAGAACCCTTAATGATGACAGCCATGAAAAATATTGGCCTTCAAAACTCTCTTCATCAATAGATGACATTTTCTCAGCTGTGCACGGCATACATAAGAGTAACACAAAAGGAGCGGTTTACCAATTTACCATCATTAGTATAGAACTGAAATGCAACAGAGTAGGTACTTTAAGCCTTGTAATTTTGCACATAACAACAACACAATTGATATGAACTTTTTTATCCTGTCAAAAAGCGCTTTCTCAAAATAAAAAATGTATTAAATCCATCCATGTAGAGTTAGTGTATCACAAAATTAATTATCGATTGTTTCCTAAAGCTATAGAGATGGAATGGACAAGCAATTGTCTTTTATGTAGTAATTATTATATTCTACTAAAGGCCAAAGGCCAGGGGTCTGTTTTTATTTGCTATACCTTTTTATGCTGTTGCTGGCCCCTTGACGAAGTTTCAATTATAAAAAAAAGTGTAAGTGTATTGTATGTATCAAATCCACAGAACACAAATACTCTTGAAATCACCTTAGAACTCTAGCTTTTGCAATTTGCATATTTAATTATTTATTATTTTGGGGTCTCCAGGTCGAATTTACGAAATCCCATAAACGCCAAAATACCCAAAATGCTACTATTTCAGAAATTTTTCTATACAAATAGATGGATGATAATGACAAGTACATATCGAATCACGCACATCGAGGATTTCTTAGAGGTGCCAAACTTTCGTTGTTTGTTTAACTGACTTAAAAAAAGAAAGCGGTTCTCATTTAGTCTTGTAAATGTTTTTTCGTAATTTGATTACAAAACCAAAAAAGATGCAATTAAAAAATTGTGACACATTATTCAAAGACAGATGAGATGATAAGGCTCCCATTTTGCTAAAATTAGTAAAGAACAGTAAAAGAAAGTAATGAAGTGGTGCTATTTTTAAAGTGAAACTTCTTTAGAATCGTAATTTGAAACTCGATGAAACGAACAAGCGACCTAAAAAGAGATAAAAACATAAATCTATAGGACTAAGTCTGCAAGAGAATGAGATAGATTGCATTATATTTAATCATTTGAACACTATATCTGTATTAACAGGTAGAGTTGAAAATGCTTTTAAGTTTTTCGTTAATACATCAAATTTCATGTTTTAAAGCTTAAATATGTTATATATAACGATATAATATGAAATAACGTCATTAAAGTTAAAATTCCTTCCACCCCTTGTCACACTTTGTTTCTCATCTACTGCGTGTGAACTACACACAGACATTTTTTCTATTTTTTAACCTTTTTTCAATATTATATTGTCTATTTATAACAGCAGCATGACTTCCTCTTTTCAATTACATAGGTATACCGCTAAAATATGTTCAAAATATTTCTATCAATACTAAGTGTACTCTTTCCTATTACATTTAATTTTAAATAATACAGATTGCCAATTTACTAAAAATAGTTTATTATACCCAGTACAGTTTATGAGTTGTGAGACAATATATAACACATATATACATTCTGTTATTGAAGTTGACATATATAGTGAGATAAATAAGCCCAATATGACTATATTTATTACACCAAAGGTGACATGTAATCAATACCATTACAATTATTGTATACCCATACTTGGATTTAATTTTTATTAGCAATATCATACTATATTGAATATTTTATGGCGTTTTAGTAAGTAATTTCTCCAGCGCTAAAATGTCCGTCCTCCGACTTAAGAATTCACCACAACTTCCAACTACAATATATTTCCGAAATGGTACCCTGGCAACATTGGTTACGCTGCCATAGATCAGTGATATTCATATATTTAAATGTTAGTGTCGACTGTCGAGAAAGCTGTCGTTGTGTTCGCAACAACGTGAGGCACAGATACATAGTTCAGACAGCCTTACCGGAAATTTGTGACGATTCGAAAAGCCCCATTTGACTACACAGTTCACATTTCTTCCAAACTCACGTATTATTACTCATGCACTAATTATGCTAAAACTACTGTTTTAATTGTAAGGGTTAAAATAAAACTTCGCCACTCATCAGTTACCAGTCGCCAAAAACTCATCCCCTAAGTCTAAAATAAAATAAAATTTGTTTTACAATGTAGTAATAATATTTTTTAAATCACCTAAGCTTTTGTTAATTCACTGACTAATAATAAAAGAAAAGCGCCAGGGTTTCCAGAAAAAGCGTATGAAAAACTCAAAATATTCTCTAAAATGACACTATTTTTTTTATATACCTCTTCAATTTTTTAAATAATTTCCTATTCTGGGCCGTAACAGTATCGTAAAAAAACCTACTGTATGAGTATATTAATTATTCAATAATAATTATCTCGCTGCCTACAACAGAACTACTTCTACTCTCGATAAATAGAACTGATCAGGGCTTATCCTTGGGTATATTTTATATGGTGTAAACAGATATAATCGCCACGGTACATCAAGGGGCCTCTACGTGTTGTCTTTCCCATGGCCCCACTCAAGCCCTCCAAAAGTCCGGGCCATTTTTATGGCCCGTGGTCTTTAAAGGCATACAAGATACTGCAAATTATAACAATGTTTTTATAAAAAAGGATCGCTGTCATTTTAGTCCAGGTAATTAAAAATCATATAATTGTTTTATGCTTTATTTATTTATTAATCTATCTATACAGATAAATATAACTGAAGTTCCTGTTTGTTCACGTCAAATAGATTATAGTAATGCTAACATCGTCTTCTAACACAGAGGTAAAGTATTGATATATTGTCACTTGGTTGCACAAGATGAAACTAGATAGCGCCGTGCAAAACCGAGCAAATCCTACATGGCGTGGACGTGTTCATACGAAATGAAAGGTAATATTATGAATTGTCAACGATTTTTAAGTAGCGCAAACACTGTTTGTAATATCAGAATAAATAAGAAAATATTCAGGGGGGATAATTCGAGCCAGGAGATTCCATACAATTTGAATTAGAGTAAAAGAGACTATACAACGTGTTTCATTTCAAATGACAATAAATCATAATTTTAGCAGTCTTACTCCATACAAAGTTTTTGGTACTATTAAATCAACCGTAATGTCAAAATTTTAAAAAAGCAATTTCCGAACAAATTAATTACGATAAAAAAACAATAAAAACAGAACATCTTGTAAATATTGGTTCACTGACCTTGGTAAGAATGAACATCTTTCGCGTTTAATGATGAAGAGACGAGCTGGCAACATGATACATTTGGTCACTAACCTACCGATTTATATACAATAACAGATACATGTTGTTGTAAAATTCTGAAATGATTGATTCGTTTTTGTATTTGGGTAGAGTACGTCATGACGAAAACGTGGTCTGATTTATTGTCGTAAGGTCTGAAACACGCTGTATAATTCTCTCGTTTTGGTGCCGAAATTTTGATTGCAGCTGGCTGATTATGGACAAAAATAATATTAAATTTGGCCCTTTTTAAGGGTTAAGTTAGCTTTTCTGCATATTTTTTTATTGCCTGAAGCAGTCAGCAGGCAGCTTTGGACAAAAATAATAATAAATTTATACCCTCAAAAGGGTTTATATCCATGATTGTGCTTATTTCAACATTGAAAACAGACCACTGCCGATCCTAAATTATCTACATGTTCAAATACCTTCACAAAGCCAGATATGAACATTATTTCTGTTATGACATCCCATCACAGTCCTGGAAAGCATCCTTTCCTCCTTCATATCTTTATTCGGCCGGTCACCAGCAGAGGGCGCTGCGCACTAGCATGCATCTCGTTGGTCGAGCAAATTCTTTAATGGCTGCGTAAATATCGCAATGACGCCACACTCGTCAATTAGCAATAAAAGAGAATGTGTGCTGGGACACATATTAGAAGTGAAACTTGAACGGACAAGTGGAAAATCGAATGCCAACGGACAAGTGGAAAATCGAATTCCAACGGACAAGTGGAAAAGTGAATTCCAACAGACAAGTGGAAAAACGAATTCCAACAGACAAGTGGAGAAACGAATTCCAATGGACAAGTGGAAAATCTTCAACTGACAAGTGATAAAATGAATCACAATGAAATTTTAACTTGAAGTGTTATGGATAGATTGTTAATGTACTTGTCCAATTTGAAAACCTGCCCTTAAAACTTCAAGTAAAATTTTTGTTGCGATTCATTTTGTCACTTGTCAGTTGTTTTTTTTTCACTTTTTTCACGTTTTTCCACTTCTGCATTGCGATTCGTTTTTCCACTTGTCCGTTACAATTTATTTTTCCACTTATCCGTTGCCGTTCGTTTTTCCACTTGTCTGTTGCGATTCGTTTATATTTAAGACCCCGTCTATATGGAAGTTTCACTTTAAAAAGTTGGAAAACTGCTGAATTGTGCATCAAACCGTTTCTCGAAGTGCTAACAGTGTCCTGTCAACCAGTGTAGGGTTTGTGCTACAAAGGAAGCTCTTATATGCCACAAATCCTTCATCCTTCCTTACGCGGTTCTAGTGAGGACAGAAATTCACGGTTTGCCCGGCTGAGTAGCCACTCATATTCATTTAATCATTATTCACTTTGTATGTTTTGATATTATATGGGAATTTAAACTTGAATTATCAGTACATTTGTAATTACAAATTCCACATACATACGCTTCCTCGTCAGTGTGTTTACGAAGGTGTACAATTAAGTTGCTTTTCGTAACACATTTGTACGGACAAAGGTGGCATGAGAAGTCCCTTTCCTTTGAGTGTTTATGCTTTATATGACTTTTCAGGTTGCTCGACCTTAAGCCTCTATAATCACAAAAATCACATTTGTACGGTTTATTCGTGCTATGTTTACGAAGGTGTACACTTAAGTTGCCTTTCGTAACACATTTGTACTGACATAGATGACACGAGAAGTTCTTGACCTTTGTGTGTTTATACTTAATATGGCTTCGGACCGTGTCTATTCTTGAACTTCTATAATCACACATATCACATTGGTACGGTTTCTCCCCACTGTGCGTAGACAGGTGTAAATTCAAGCTATATTTCGTAACACATTTGAATTCACATATATGACAAGCGAAGTCCTTTATCATTGTGTGTTTATATTTCATGTGTGTTGTTAAACTTCCTTTGTGTGAACTTCTGTAATCACACAAATCACATTGGTACCGTTTCTCGCCAGTGTGTTTACGAAGGTGTGTGTTTAAGTCGAATTTTGTAACACAATTGTACTGACAGATATGACATATGAAATTCTTTATCTTCGTGTGTTTATATTTCATGTGTGTTGTTAAATTGCCTTTTCGTGAACTTTTATAATCACACCAATCGCATTGGTATAGTAATTCCTCAGTGTGTTGAAGAAGATGTTCACTTAAGGCAGTTTTTGTGGTACATCGGTACTGGCATATATTACAGGTGAAGTCATCTTCTGATCCTTTCCTATCACAAATATTCTTGTAATTTGGTACACTTTCTAAAATAACATTATTTAAAAGTATTTTGTTTTTTGTTTCCTTAAGCTTAATTTTCTTTGATTTTAGCTGCACTTTCTTTAATTCGGGTGTTTTTGTTTGTGTACCTGAAAGGAAGAACAATGACAACAAACAAAATTTTGTAGCATAATTTTATATGTATAGGGTACTATATTCTAATTATAGTGTTAAGGGATTATAATAGGTATAATACAATACAATTTAAGTTTCCTACACTGTCCTAGTATAATATATATAATAGATATAATCTATTTTATTTATAACTAGCGTCCCCGGCAGACGTTGTCCTGCTCTGAAAAAATAAAAATATAGGACCCGATCCCAGCACTACCTACCGGTTCCTACTGTGGATTTAAACCGTCCAGGGACCCACCCACTCAATCCCACAAAACCAAAATCAGTCCAGGTGATTATTATTCTGGAACCCGATCTCAGCGCCACCTACCGGTTCCAACTGGATAAAAAGTATCCTATGTCTGTCTCCTGGTTCTAAGCTCCCCACCAATTTTCAGCCCAAATCGGTACAGCCGTCCTTGAGTCATAAATAGTGAAACTAACAAGACTTTCACTATTTGCCTGCTATATATTAGATGTTGCCAATAAACTCCAAAACTACTGAACCGATTTTAATCAAATTTGCACACCGTGTACAGTTTGATCCAACTTAAAAGATAGGATACTTTTTATACCGTTGGAACCGGTAGGTGGCGCTGAGATCGGGTTCTAGAATCCTCCCTAATCACCGGGAGCGATTTTGTTTTTGTGTGTTTAAGTGGGTTCCCGGATAGTTTAGATTCGCAATTAGAACCGGTAGGTGGCGCTGAGATCGGGTTTTAGAATCCTCCTAATGTATT
Organism: Dendrolimus punctatus; assembly: GCA_012273795.1. Classification (NCBI taxonomy): domain Eukaryota; kingdom Metazoa; phylum Arthropoda; class Insecta; order Lepidoptera; family Lasiocampidae; genus Dendrolimus; species Dendrolimus punctatus. Next base: position 4,961,081 of record CM022556.1, read on the forward strand.
TGTGTCATGAGACAAAGTCTTTTAGAAATTCAAAAATATGGCGGTACGAAGTTCGCCAGGTCAGCTAGTATATATATAGATGTATAAGGTACTATATTCTATTTATAGTCTTAAGGGATTTTAATAGGTAGAATACAATACAAAGTAAGTTTCCTACACTGTACTAGTTTATAGTTACAATGTATAAACTTTTTTTATTCAATTAATGTGAACAGGTCCTATGCAGGTGTTTTATTACCCGATCTATTGTTCGCGCTAATGCCCCTGTACGCCCCCGGAAACGTTATAAAACCTTCTCTCTATTGTTTACATTTGACACGAATTCTTCGAAGCCATAATGCTTACAAATTAAGGAAGGATACAAGGACCAGTTGCCAGGGCATTTTGCTAGGCTATTTTACAAATATATAAGGCTGGTCAGTCGGGGAATAGGTCAGTTGAGTTTCAACTGCTATCTAGGTGGTACCTAGTGCACTTTTAGCGAGTCTCTTATACATACATATAAAATTGTATGATGTAAAAAAATATGCGTTATTAGATTACTTTCCATCAAAGTTGGGCCATCAGCCTGTCTGCTGTACTCCAGCAATAGAAATAAAAGGCAGGTAAAACAGCCAATGACCCAATACAGAGTGAAGTATCTGGAAGCTCCAAGTAGACTCTGTGAAGTCTTCAGCAACATCAAGAAACTGGTGGACATACTGGAGGAACTGGAGTGGATGGAGTAAGCCCTTAGCTATCCTCGCACTCAAAATAGGCGTTATGTCGTTGAGATGCGGAAACCACCCACTTGGAGAGAAAAAGATGGTTTCCTTCATAGAATTCAAATTCAAGTTTTAATTCAAAAAAGTTCCACTGGAGAACACCTTTGGAGGTCATACATATAGGTTAAAATTTAATTTTACTTCCTAGTCTATGTACGTCGCTTCGCGTGTTATTGCTGTTAAGGAGAAGAAGCGGCAAGAAACTCCCAGCAACACGTCTAGCTAAAAATTGATTTTTTTAATATTTGTTATTCTACTTATATTTAAGATTTTTTTAAAGTTTTATACAGAATTATGTTACAGAACGACTTTGAAGAATTAATGGAGTTGTAGCAAATAGTGCATATTCAATAAGACAGAGCGCAATAAAAGGATAGAAAATATTATTATAGATAGAAATATAAAGACATAACATACTTTTTTTGCATATATTCCTTACAAGTGTGGCAAGATAAAAACGTTATACTCGTACAAAATACAGTATAAGAGATTGAAGCGAGCTGCTATGTAAATGCAGTATTGTCATTTAAATATTTTTCAATAGTGTAATATTGAATAGAATTCAGAGACACAAGAGTGAGAATTCTTACCTAAATCATTCCTTTCCGAAATATTTGGAAACTCTATTTCCAATGTCTTTTTCAGAAGTGCATCATCGCCTGACTCAACATCAGTGGCGTCGAGATTGTTCTCCAGACCTGGATACGAGCAATATGTTAAAAAAATTCAACCCTGCAGCTTCATTTAGGGTTTTCTTTGGAGTAAATCATTGAGTCTTAAATGGAAATGGGCAGGGCACGTTCACAGAATGAACACGGAAAAGTGGACAAGGAATGTGTCAGAATGGATACCTAGAGACGCTAAGAGGAAAAGACGGACCAAATAAAAGATGGGAAGACATATTTAAGGAAAGGTGTGGTCCACAATGGACAAGATTAGCAAGAAATAGGGATGAATGGAGAACATTGGGGGAGGCCTACGCTGCTGAGGTGACTTCCCTAGATAGACAACAATTTATTAATTTTTTAGAAAAAGGACATAGTTTTTATTAGTTTGACATATTTTAAAAATTAAAAAACAAAATGAATTTAATTATGTTTGCAATATGACGCTAGAATAAAGGCTTTTTTATTTATTTTATTTACATCATTGTCCACAATCACCTTTAGTATAGTTATACTAAATGTGATTGTATATATATCGTATACTAGTGTTACATGCCGTCAAAGAAATGCACAGACACCTGCCTGTCATAAAATGCTACCTTATTTTTGTGTTTAAAATTTGCAATTAAGAAAAATCATCATCCTATTGTACTTGTTTTATGGCCGTCATTAGTGTCGAACTAATCCTTGTCGTTATTGCATTGCGTGGAAGCTTGCCAGGTGTGCGGATTAACTCAGTGAAGGGAGTTGAAGTGATAACACAAACGAGGCGTGTGTACATTTTAGTGATGGACTTTGTGCGTGTTATTGAATCGCGCATTACGTTTGGACTGATTAAGTTCAGTTATATTTGTACCTGTGTTAAATGTGTTTCTATAGTTCTAGTAAATTCTATAATAATTCCAATAGCATTTTTAACTCGAGTCGTGCACTCGTAACAATAAAAAACAAGTATAAAACTATAGGGACTAAACTGGAAACTCGCCTCTTTTCTCTTCTTTGATGTTAAAGTCAGTCTCTTCTATGATATTATTGTCACTGTCTTCTGTGATGGTAAGGTCAGTCTCTTCTTTGATGTAAACATTATTCTCTTCTTTGATGTTAATGTCAATCTCTTCTATGAAGTCAATTGTAATCTCTTCTCTGATATTAATGTTATTCTCTTTTTTTATGTTTATCTCATTCTCTTCTCTGATTTTATTGTCAGTCTCTACTTTGATGTCAATGGTATTCTCTTCTCTGATATTGTTTTGCTTCTTTTTTATTTTAATATTATTCTCTTGTCTCGTTTTAATATTGTTTTCTAGTTTATTATCCTCTTCAATACCTCCTTCCTTTTCTTTTTTAATTTCTTCCACAGTACTTGTTTTAGATTGTTTACATTCCATTACATAGATCTCTTTAAAAGCAAATTTGTAAACTAAATCATCTTTCATTTTGGATATCAGTGACATTGTTTCCTGTGATTGCTGAAATTTATATATATTTGAAATGGGTTAAGAAACAAACTCAGTGCTTTAGAGGCTAAAAAGCACCCTAATGATGTCGGTGAAAACACTGGTCTGGAATTCCTTAAAGAAAAAGACTGTAAGAAAACTTGCACACACATTATGAGAAAAAACCATAGTTAGATGAAGTATTTCTTTAGCCTGCAAATATAAACGAGCATTATGGAAAATGACTAGATCTGCAAGACAGCAACTTTTTTTAAATAAGGTATTTAGAAAGATATACCTTATTAATATTACCATCTAATCTAAGAAGCTTAATAAGTAATTTAAATATAACCTAAACTAAAAGTATTCTTTCTAAGAAAGTGTCCATTAACACTTTTCTTATTGTCTCTTTGCACAGACAGTAATGAGTAAAATGATTTCACAACAGCTACTCATCAATGTGTGCTAATGTTGAGATATATGATTAAAACATGATACAATATGTAGAATAGAATATACTAACTATATTGTACAAAAATGCTACATAAAATCAAGAACATTAATATATAAGTGCAATTGGCAGTCTTATCGCCCATGGCAATTTCTTCCATACAACCTTTGGATGGAGTACAGGAACAACAACAAAAGTTGGCAGTTGCTACACCAACACTCATACAATAATTAAGTTTATTAATTAATAAGCAGTAATATATCTACATACTCATATTAAATTATATACATACAAAAGTGAATATAGCTTGAGGTAGTCTGGCATATTTAAGTAATCTGTTAAAAGAAGGTAATGATCCTGTTTGCTTGATGTTTAGTGTTACCGCCACAGTTAGCAGATAACATAAGGTTATTAATTAAATAAAAATGCTTGAGTTCGTTTTGACTTGTGTAATGGCGGACAGCGAAGAGAGAATGAAAGTACATGAAATATTTATACTACAATTTTAACTGCCCCTGACACAGTGCATAGAGCAATAAGTGTGGTTTTAAACAATAATTTTAGATATAAGTTTTATAGGCGGCAACATTTAGTGCTAGTGCACTCCAGAGTATAGTATATATTATAATATTAAGATTCTAATTCTCATAGCTTACTTCAGAACCCTTATTAAAAACAGCTGTGAGAAACTCCTCAGTCTTCAAAGCCCTCTTCATCAATTGATGACACTTTCTCAGCTGTGCACAGCATATGTAGCACACAAACAGTGGTTTCCCATCATTAATATAGAACTGAAATGCAACACAGTACTTTTATTTTGGCATTTTGCATACAACAATACAATTCATATTATCTTGATATCTTGCAAAGCTCGCTTACTATATATATAAAAATGTAATATATTCACTATATTGAATAAAATATGTCGACTAATTTCTAAGGCCATACATGGAGATACAATGAACAAGCAACGCCCTATATATCTTAGGTAATTATTATAGCCTCTATATTCTACTACTAAAGGCCAAGGATCTGTTTTTATTCGCTGCAGCTTATATGCTAGCCCCGTGCCGAAGTTTCGATTAGGAAAACTAGTAATTGAACTCACCTTACAACTCGTTAGCTTTTCCCATATTTCTTGAAACAAAGTGTCACTTATAGCGTACATACGTCTATCGCTACACAAACATACTCTACAGTAATTATCTACCGTGATCATTATTTATAAAATAAACATTTCTCATTAATATGAACTAACATTTGCAAAGTGTGATTGCAGACCAGTGTTGCTAGATGACCATGTCAATTTAACCTCAACTTTTTTTGAAAATCCACACAAATAAGCTTTTTGACAGAAAACATCTAAACTTTTGTTTTACTTATTTTAAAGGAGAAATAAAATAGCCGTCGTTTAGAAAAGTCAGCAATGACGTTACCAAGCAAGTGGAACGGGAAAAATCGCGGTTGTGAATGTAGTCGTTGTGAGTCTCTAATAGAACGTAGACTATACTATAGGATACGACGTGTACAAGTAGAGATGGAAAAATAAATAAATAACGAACGAACGTATGAATTGAAGTATGATTCACTAGTAGAATATAAGTCTAGGGTAAACTCCTACTACCACTATATTATATCTTGGATATAATCATTATAGTGATGAGAATTGTGTTTGTGGTTGAATTAATGGTACTTAAAAAGCTCCATAATTTATCTTGAAAAGTCGAAAAAAATCACGAATATTCAGGGTTCCCTTTCCATCTGGTAACACTGATAATAATACGCGGCTACGCTAGTTCAGCTGTCATTTTTCGTATTATTATTAGCAGTGCGTTCCACCTGTAGCTCACAACGCCCAAAATACTCCGTCAGCCGTTCCACAAGGCGACCGCGATCGTTGAAATCACGGCAAAAACGTCAATAATGATGTCATCATTTTCGATCACACAACGTCAACGTCACATGTCAAAAGGTGGGTCGAATAACCGTTCCACCTGGGTTTACGATTGTAACGGCAGCAAGCAAGTGGAACGGGAAAAACACAGAACACAAGTACTCTCTGACGAGAAGGAAAAATCTCGGTTGTGAACGTGGTCGTTGTGAGTCACAAATAGAATGTAGCCTAGGCCGACATTGGTAAAATTAATGTCAAAGGTGTTGGAGCCAAAATCAACAAAAGTCAAGTCGAATAGAGATTTTGTGGCGGGAACTAAAATGGAACGTTGTGCTGTGCAGTTTTATTTTTTAAAATTACGTGAAATTACTCTAAATAAACAATAGTTGTACTACAATTTATAGGATATTGATAATTTTTGAGTAGTAAATTATGTGATACACTTACGTTTTAGCGGTTTTAAGCGAGGTAATTTATTTGATTTTTATTATTCCGACGTTTTGGCTACTTTTCAGTAGCCGTGACTACGGAAAACAAGGATGTAAAGTATCAACTTATTCATTTTAATTATTTAGTTTTAATGATGATGTTTATCGATCAGTGAACACACGCTGGATAAACCCAACCATTACATCAGATTCGATAACCCACAAATCCTCGCGAACGAAAGAGAATCGTTTCAATGACTGAATTCGTTTATCAGAAGTAGCCCAACAAACCCGCCATGTCGGCTGTTCTAAGGTAAATATCGTCAAATTATAACGAAAAGATTTTTACTTTAAATGCCGCTAGTTATCTCTGGTAAACTATAAAAATGATTTGTGTGAAACGTGGCATTGTACATTTAATGGATTTTGGACTTGATCTGGATTTTGGAATTGGACTTGTATCAGGGTTAAAATTAAAATAACATGGATAATTTCGCTATGTTATAATTCACTGACCATGTCTACAGATATGATAGAATACTGCTAAAGAAAAAAAATAGTTCATGTTATGAAAGCCGCTTGTATCGTTCTCTCTGTCTTTCGGCGGCTTCTTTATAAGTCATTGTTGACTTGCAAAAGGAGGAAACCGCCCGGAAGAATTGGGACATGTGGTAACTTAAGGAGGCCGTCTAGGACAACAGTCGACTGACAATGACTGAATAATTTACATACAAAGTCCACCAATTTCACAGATAACTTTGAAAGCAGTTATCATCGCCTACAGACATTTGCATCACGAAAGATATGATTACTAAAATGCGCTGCTGGTCTCTAAAGTGAGACTGGAGCCTGGACATTAATACCAAAACCCAACTCAAGGTTGTTCTTGCGGCATACTCCAGAGCAGGGGTGGTAGCCATCTAGACGGAGACAGACAGCCATAGCACCTGTTTGTTTAGTTAATCAAGGATGTGTCGCTTATAGAGAGCGTGCTTCAAAATCACTACTTCCAACTCACTACATTATATTAAAATTTTACCTATGCGATATTTGCTTCCGGATAATTTCGACTATCCCGATAAATAAAATATAAATTCCGGGTCGAAATATACCCTATGTTCATGTTCAATATTTATTCAAACTATTTACGGTCAAATACTTTTCCGTGAGAGACCAATAGAAAATTACTTGGCGGAATATTCAGAAAATAAAAAAATATTTTTCGTGTGACGCATTTATTAGTATCCAATATGGAGGGTAGAGGTAAGGAGGACCATCTAGTATGGGGGATCAGTTGAAAAAGTGTCCACCTGTATACAGCAAATTATGGTTTGAAAACTCGTCAAAATAGCGCTAGTGTATGAAAAGGAAATGATATGAATTTTGCAGTTATAAACGAAGTGTGCTGCAAATTGCAGGGAGTAATTTTTGAAACCTATTTCACTAATTAAATTATCGGAAAACTCCACTATGAGGAGACATGCAATAGTTACATTTTCGTAAAATTCGCGGTGACAAAGAGGAAGTCTTTCTTTCATTCTTTAATCTAGTATCCTACTCTAATTATTTGTGGCGCTATTTTTAAATACTTTCCACTTGCTATTATGGCGCCATCTTAATTTGCTGCCCTTGAGTGGATACTTTTAATATACTGAGATGGTTCTCTTTACATCTACCCTCCATATATCCAAACAACAATATACAGACCGTTCATTAGTAGCTCATAACGCCCAAAATGCTCCGCAAGCCGTTCCACAAGGCGACCGGGGTCGTTGTGGTCGTCGGGAAATCGTCACTAATGACGTCATCATTTTCAATCACACAACGCTCACAACGACCCATGTCAAGAAGTGGGTCAAATTGCCGTTGCACTTGGAGTTACGATTGTAACGCCGGTAAGCAAGTGGAACGGGAAAAATCGCGGTCGTTATGAGTCCCTAATGCAACGCAGCCGTAAAGTACAAGTATGAAACGAAATAAAATTTATAGTGTCTATTCAGTGTTTTTCAAAGTGTGGGTCGCGACCCCTAGGGGGTCGCAGTCCTGCTTGGGGGGTCGTTAGCAAAAGGGAAAAGGCTATTAAAATTTATACCTCATACTTAGGTACTTTCTACGCTTAGCAGCTTTTTGTAGAGTATAGGTCCTAATAATGAATATAGGTAACAAATTAGACAAAAACATAAACGTAGTCTTTTAAATTATTATCTTTTTATCTGTCTATGACCCAGTGACGCCAAAATGCTTTAACCTTTAAAGGGGTCGCGTATTCAAAAAGATTGAAAACCACTGCAATAATTAACCTTTAAACTCTAGGTCTATGGGGTCCCGGAGCCTATCGATTTTATAGAGATCTATCATCGCGTTTGATAGAGGTCTCACGTGACCTAAAGGCTGGCCTGTACTTCGGGCAACGCATCGGCGTTGGCATCTAGCGCAGAAATGAGACCAGCGTTTTGGGAACGTTCCCAACCGACAGCGATTTGGGACATATGTGATTTATAATCTTTTTTTTATTTTCCTACTCCTAAAAGGTTTAATAAATAATAAAAACCTCTTAATTTGTAAATCTTTCTAGTAGGTACAATGCTTTTAAAACTGAAAAAAACAAGGGGGCTTTTCAGAATTTAAGTGTCTGTCAGAGTATCAAATGAAAACTTGCATAGCATAAAGCTATATAGATGGCGCTGCAATCAGGTTTTTTCAATTTATGAATAAATACCTACATTGTCATAAACAAAATGTCGTCGTTGCATAATGCATTACTTCAAACCAGGCTGGCTGCGACTCGCCTATATTTTGCTGGGTAGTTGCCTAGACTATATGAACGCAGTTTCTTTGTTATTATCATATGTAAAATACTGAATATCTTCATGTAAGTAACATAGAGCTGCTACCAATGGGTTTTGTGGCGTATCCGCGTAGAAAACACTACTTTAATATTTTTGGGGTATCTAGTTTGAAAACTAATTCAAAAAACGAGTATGCAGGGGGTTTATTCAGATTAACAGATCTCGAAAATATAACTTTTAGATTTCTTGTCTGTCTGTCTTTCAGACCATTATTTAATATAACTACTAAACAGATTTAAATGACACTCAACACAGAACTAGCTCAAAACCCAATTCTGCAAAGCAGTAATGTCTCATAAGGAGGCCGCTGAACGAGAAAGGGAGAGAGGTGCATTTGCGTTCTGTGGGTACCGATGTCAGTCTGGGCCCCTGAGACTCAGGTATGCGCATGATCTCCTCCTCTAGTATCTGGGTAGCGGTGGATCAAATCCCTGTTGACGATGTGAGGAGAGGCAACTCCCAGGGCATTCTCAAGCACTGATGCGCAAGATTAACGTGGGAGTAACTACATTTTAAGTCTCATGTTTTTCCTACCATAAGCTCGGGTACATGGTAGGAAGTATCAGTGGAGTATTGGCCGATGGGTTACCTCTTTAATAGGGGTACCTTGCTGAGTCTTCACACAAGCCGGCAATTGACTCTGTTATCTGTGCTATCTTCCGTGGATAACTCTCATTGCTTTGGTCTAATTCCAGTAAAGAACCCGGTAGTGTTCCCGGTTTCTGATTGAGCATATGTATATCGCGTGGCAATGCAATAATATGATACCATGGAGCTGATCTGTTGATGGAGTCGTAAGGTGGCCATAGAAACTCCTGTACCAAACTCGATAGACCATCCATCGTGTTTGGGCTCGATTTACTTGTCTGCTGCCATATGATATCCAATACCTCAAAAGCTTGCATTTAAAAACAAGTTATCATTTTGATAAATGACAGTCTTAGTTCAAAAAGATGCACTGCGGTTACATCTTTAGTGACTCCGTTGCAATTGAGTCACAAATATTTGATCATCTAGGCATAACATGAAGTTTCACTGCCACTCCTAGTGACAAATAAACTTCTTTTTACCAAACAGCGTTCAAACACCTTCACACTATCGCATTATTCACTTTGCATATTTTGATTTTGAACATGGGCATTTAAACAGGAATTACCTGTACATTTATAATCGCATGTTTCGCATATGTATGATTTCTCCTCAGCATGTTTACGAAGGTGCACATTCAAGTTGCTTTTCGTAACACTTTTGTATTGACACAAATGACACGAGAAGTTCTTTTCCTTTGTGTGTTTATACTTCATATGGCTTGTTAAATTATATTTCACTGCACATCTATAATCACACAAATCACATGTGAACGGTTTTTCACCGGTGTGTTTCCGAACGTGTCTATTTAAGGTGGTTTTTGAAGTAAACTTATGGTGACATACATGACAAGTGTAGTTCTTTATCTTTGCGTGTTTATACTTTATGTGGCTTGTTAAGATGTTCTTTTGGGAAGTTCTATAATCACACAAATCACATTGGTACTTTTTCTCCCCGCTGTGTTCATGAAGGTGTTTGTTTAATGTAGTTTTTGTGTCATATTTATTGTGACATACATGACAAGCGAAGTTGTTTTCATTTGTGTGTTTATACTTTATGTGGCTTGTTAAATTGTATTTGACTGCACATCTATAATCACACAAATTACATGTGTATGGTTTTTCTCCGGTGTGTTTCCGAAGGTGTCTGTTTAAGGTGGATTTTGAAACAAATTTATTATGACACACATGACAAGTGTAATTCTTTTCTTTTGCATGTTTAAACTTAATGTGACCTGCTAAGATGCCCTTTTCTGTGCTTTTATAATCACACAAATCACATTGGTACTTTCTTTCCCCGCTGTATTTATGCAACTGTTTATTTAAAGCAGTTTTTGGAACATGTGGGACCTGATATGTATGACACGATAAGTCATTTTCTGAACCCTTTCCATCAAATACATTTATGTGATTTGGCAAAATTTTCAAATTTGCACCACATGCAAGTTTTCCGTCATTAGTTATTTTGTAGAGTGTAATTTGCTTCAATTTGTGCGGTACTTCCTTTGATTTGTGGTTTACTTGTGTGCCTGAAATCAAAAACAGTTTCGTGTAAATTTTGAATCGGATTTATTTGATATGTATAAAAGTATGATATAATTATTTCATTGGATATCATCTGTTTCATCTTAATCGTGTTAGTTGTTAATCAATTGTCATAAATAAAATCACCCAATAGCAACCTTATTTGAACCTATGACCACTACAGTCATCAAAGTACAGAAGCAAAGAACACTGACTGCATTGTAAAAGGGTTTATATACCTGCAGGTCATAGTCACAGGTCTGCCCTGGTATGTATGTCAAAAGAACAAAATAAGCCTTATGAAATATCTTACACAAGTTCTTCAGGGTTCAAAGATATATATTGTATACTGTACATCAAAGATTCCTAAAATGGTTAATATTAACCTTCTGGGGTCAAAATCAGTTTCCAAGGGGTCGACATAAACTGATCCTGGGAATTGTTGAGGTCTAAAAATCGACCCCTATTGACACAAGATATTCTTTGAAATGTTGAAGATACTGTAAAGTTGTGTTATGTGTACCAACTTGTTATAAGAATTATTATTATTTTAGTAGGAAGTATCATTATGTATAAGACTTGATATTTACTACATTTGGTCTATTTATTTTTTTAAATTTTAATAAAAGCATATTAAATAAACGTGCGTGTATGAAGAGGTTAATGAAAGTAGATGAAGCCAAAATTGTTTGTCAGGATCGTCGCAAGTGGAGATCTCTGCCTACCCCCATGGGAAAAAGGCGTGATAATATCTATGTATGTATGTAAATTTTAATGAGAAAATTATGTCAAGTGTACTTAACCAACTGCAAATATTTTATTATATTAAGTATTTTCTTTCAATACAAAAAAACTGGAGATATGATTCTTAAAGTAATTTGGCTATCGGCCTGAGGTATCAGTGCATTTTGGAATCCCTGTTGTACACCTAGCAAGTTTAATATGTATATCCAGTTCACAAGGGTTAGATTTCAAGTTTTAAAAAACAAGTCTAAAACCATATAGACTATTCTGGCAACTTACCACTTTCCTCTTCTCCGATGTTAAAGTCAAACTCTTCTTTCATGTTTATGTCACCCTCTTCTTTAATGTGAATATCATTCTCTGTTTTGATGTTACTGTCATCCTCTATTTTGATATTAATTTCATCCAGTCCTCTGATGTCAATGTCCTTCTCTTCTTTGATATTAACATCAATCTCTTTTCTGATATTAATGTCATTCTCTTTTTTGATGTAAATTTCATACTCTCCTTTGCTATTAATTTGATCCTCTCCTCTGGCGTCAATGTCCTTCTCTTCTTTGATGTTAATGTCATCGTCTTCTGGAATGATAGTATCATTCTTTTCTATGATGTTAATGACTTTCTTTTCTCTGGTGGTAATGTTATTTTCTTCATTATCCTCTTCAATTCCTCTTTCGTTGAGTTCTTTAATTTCTTCCACAGTACTTTCAGACTGCATGCATTCCATTACATAGATCTCTTTAACAGCAAACTTGTAAACAAAATCATTTGTCATACTGGCTGACAGTAACATTGTTTTCTGCGATTGCTGAAATTTATATATATATTTGAAATAGGTTAAAAACAGCCTTGATACCTTAAAGACTAGTGAAGCAGGCTCAAATGCTGGTACAAGTACCATGTTAAAGGAAAACATTGTAAGAAAACATACACACTGATCATACAGTTTATACACTTTGCTTGTAGAGGTGGATGCTTTTTTATTTTTTTGCCGCAGTTCAGCAGACAGGCCGACGGGCCACTTAATGGAAAGCGGTTACCGTCGCCTATGGACATTTGCAACACCAAAGGTGCTACAAATGCGCTGCTGCTCTCTAAAGGGAGACTGGAACCTGGTCATTAATGCCGGAACACAACACAAGGTTGTTATGGCGACATACTTTAGACCAGGTGTGGTAGCCATCCAGTCGGGCGAACGCCCTACCACCTGCTGGCAGTAGTTGGTGGAGTGCTGGTTCATTCTTTCAAAGTAGTGAAGAAAATACATCTTGTTGGTTTCAGGGATTTATTCTCGTACAATTAGGTCTTGGATGCTGATCCCTGGGTTCAACATAGTGGTAGTTGATTTTGTATGTTATGACTAATAGCAACTCATAACGACTTGATTGCAACTCGATCACAAAGTATTTGTGAGCATTATTTATACTAATGATATAATATTAAAATAGCCTAAGTAGGCTGCAGCGTCAGCAAAATATTGTTCGTTGAATTGTACAGATCACTTTTGAGAACTACAGTAAGATAAAATAATTCTTTAGCCTCTGAGCTAAATGACCTACTACCATCATAGAAAAGACTTGAGGTCTGCTACATAATTACAAATGAGATGATATCAAATAAGCCCAGTCACATAACTCACATGTAAATGAGTGCTGGTGTTGAAATTTTATAAAATATATAAGTAAATAATTTTATTGCCAAAAATCTATGTACCATATAAGGTCTTATTTTATTGTAGTATTAATACATTTTGCCTCATTAAGTGTGCAATATTAAAAGTTTATAATGTCAAGTTAAAATAAATTACAAAATTATTATGGAAATGTCCATATCATTGATTAATAATCACCATTAAAAGCAATAATAGAAATTAGAATCATCTTAAAATTATGTCCTGTTTGTATTTATTGTATATGATTTTGTCACATCTCACTTTTGCCATTTATATATTCATTTACTGTATAGTAACTTTTATAAGTCAACATTTTTTTAAGAGACTAAAATAGTTTCAAAATTTCTTTTGTAATCAAATCAAACCCAAGGGCTTTGTGATCTTTTAGATTTTTGATAATGCTCCAAACATCAGACACCGTTACCAGAGTAGGTGGTAGTGCCATTTGATAAGGCTGCGACAACATAGTGTCCGCAGCACTCTAAAATAATTTGGAAGTTTGTTAAATATTACATACAGGTTTCACGCAGTAGATACTTTTGTTCATCCTAGTTGTCTTTGAACGGTTTGTACAAACTTTGTGTTCATCCAGTCTCTTATAGTCGATGAAATCGGATTATGACAAAATGATACAATATAATAAAATAATGAATTCAATCCTTATTGACACTTACTTCAGAACCCTTATTAATGACATTTGTAAGTAACTCTTCGGCCTTCAAAGCCCTCTTCATTAATTGATGACACTTTCTCAGCTGTGCACTGCATATGTAGCATACGAGGAGTGGTTTTCCATCATTAGTATAAAACTGGAATGCAACACAGTGCTTTTAGTTTAGCATTTTGTATATAATACCAATGCAATTCATATAAAGTTTGATCTTGTAAAAACTCTCTTAGTTTCCAGGAAGCGTTATATTTATGTTCATTAATTTTGTATAAAATATAATTTATATCAAGACACTCAATTATTATGCGAGTCCATATATACATAGACAGACAATTCTTCTAGTCTTAGTCTAATTTAACTAATCGCCATTTAGCCTGTTTAAATCTACTAAAGACCAAGGGTGTGTTTTTAATTGCAACACCCTTATATGCTGCCCCCTTGACGAAGTTTCAACTAGAAAAACAAGAAGTAAATGTACTTACGTTAGAACTTGTCAGCTTTTCCCATATTTCTTGAAATAAAGTGTTGCTTATAGCGTTCATACGCCTATCGCTACACAAACATACCCTACAGTTGTCTACCGTAATCATTATTAAAAGAAATATTTCTAATTCCAACAAACGTCTACGAAATCATGAGACATTTATATATTTCCTTTGGTGAACCATAGATTTATAACAGTACACGAGAGGTGAAAGTGACCTATTTAGGCATGAGATAGTTTGGCGCACGAGCGTAACAAGAGCGCTAATGGTTCGAGCGTCCAAATGCCTTTCACCAGAGGTTAGCACTCTGTTTTTCATTTCGAATATGAATTTCCAGTATATAAAAGTACTCCTCTGTGAATATGAGGAAAGTAAATAAAACTGATTAGTTAAACAAACATGCCGCGATTTAGGCAAGTCGCATACGCTCGATTTCCTGATCAGGAATCCAGATTCGAAATTCCGTGAGACTAGTGTAAACGTCCGACCAGATCTTAGTTTACAATATAGTTTCTTCATTTTATTAAGCCTATATGTAGCACGGCTGAACTGTAGGTAATCAGCTAGTGCCAGTCAACGGAGTCCTTGTGACAACTCGAAAGGCCACATTTGACTATACAGTTCACGTTTCTCACAAAACACATAATTACTACTCAAAAACTATCAATATCCTACAACTATTGTTCGTTTTAAAGTAATTTTACACAGAGATTTAGAAAATAAAACTGCACGGCACAACATCTCCTTTCAGTTCCCGCCAAAAACTTATCCGGTTATTTGTACGCTTCCAGACTCTGTGGTGAAAGTACGTTACGTTATCATAGCCGACGAATTGATTGCCATTATATTTTTACTGGCGCTACACAAGAAAAAAATGTCGTTATTGGGTGCACCCGTTGCGGAATGAGTTAATTCTATCGCAAAAGAGTAAAATTTACGCACACACCTAGAAGAATTATTTAAATATTACAGGATTTCAATGAAATCCTTTGATGACTTTCATAATGGCACACGAGAGAAAATAAAAACAAACGGGTTGCGCTTAATAGAGGATCACTCGGCACAGTTCTAACACTTATACTATGTGATCTTTGGCTAGTACAGATGGGGTGCCGGACGAGCCAAAATGCATGCGAGTACTACATTTGAGATGATTGTGATGATGAACGGTTTGTTGTTTTCCATTCGGAAAAAATAAGACATATACGCCTTTTTGAATATTTCGAAGCAGAGCATTCAAGTTTCCAAATCTGAATTCCTGATCAGGAAACCGAGCGTATGCGGCCAGCCTTAACAGTGGCTGTAAAAAAGTTGAGACGTAAGTCGCATGTATCATCTAATGTTCACATTTTTTTACAGCAGAGAAAATCGTTTTTCCAATTAAGAAAAGTACCTATTTTTAACCTGTGATCAAGCAACTCCAAGCTTGGCATTTTGCAGAATATACGAAGTGAAAACAGGGTTTTCAGATTACATTTACATAAAGTCCCATACCCGTCAAAACACTCCCAAAACGGTACTATTTCAGAAACCTCCCCAAACTTATAAAAAAGTCTCGGTATCGTAATGGCTGCGCACACGTCCCATGCTCAAAGGGCGTAGGCTCGATCCTGGCCGGAAGGTCTGCGCCACTAGTCAGTTTTCTGATTTAATGTGCATATTATTAACAATACCACGTGCTAACAACGGAGAAAACAGCGTGATGCAACCGACCGATGTTTCAAACCTACCTAACCGCCTTGTTAAAAGCGTGGCGGGTATACTGTCCGTATCTCTATAATGGGAGGCCCGAGCCCACCTGTGGGACATTATGGGCTGATATTATATTATTATACATATTTTGGATGAAAAATTGGACAAGTGCGTATCGGCCCACGTATATTGAAGGATTTCGTATTTGCGTTATTTCTTTGACCAACTTTAAGAAAGGAGGAGTTTCTCAATTCGTAATGTAATATTTTTATTTATATAGTTGATTACAATAACAAAATTAATTACAATGATTGTATACATTCATCATTATTCGAGCGTTAAATCCCGGTTGCGTTTAGAGAGTTCACTCCGACACCCAGGATCCGTTTTCCTACTCCACTTTTTGAGACCATTGGTACGCATGTCATTCTTCACAACGTCAAGCCAGCATTTCTTGGGCCTTCTTCTTCGACCGGGACTTAGCGGGAGCACCATGGCTAGATATTTGTTCTCCAGCCGGTCTCCGTAAAACGTGGCCGTACCACCGTAAGCGGCCCTCTTGCAATATGTCTGCTATGTCACGGACATGAAGATTGCCGCCGATGCAGAAGTTCCTGACTAGGTTTTTCCACGTCACTTCACACATCCATCGCAGTATTGAATATACTCTCTGTGACACGCAATTCTTGCTTGTGTCGCTCAAGTACAGGCCACGCTTCACTGCTACACAAAAGGATTGGAAGGAATGTCCGTTAAATTAAAAGAATAGATCTATCATTAGGCCTGCCTAATGATAGATCTATTCTTTTAATTTAACGGACATCTTGGTACAAATGACACCTGTTAGCTCACGCCACTTGGCCCAAGCTGCTGATACAAGCCTTGATGTCGTGGTCGATATCCCCGGACAAGCTAAGTATAGATCCCAAGTACTCAGTCTTCGCCACATTTACTTTCAGACCGCCGTTCTCTAGCGACTTCTTCCACGCATTCACACGTTATACCAGGCGCCCCCGAATCTGCCAGTACGATATCGTCAGTATGTATATTGTATAGACAATTTTTATGCTATATTTTTGGTAAGGTTACGGGAATAAAGTACGTCCTCGATTTTCCCAGCCCTGAAATTTTTGTTCTTAAATATCTCCACAAGAAATTCTTCCCACAATATAGGGACTGTTGGGCAAGGTGTAGTTGCGTCGGGTATTGTCAGCATTAACAGGCAAAGAAACTTAGATCAAACAGTTTTAACATAGTTTTTGTGACAAGGGTCGTTAAAATAGATAGATACAAGACATTCCCACTAACTTTGGGGCTAGAGGTTAAATCATCATTCAGAAAAAGGGCTAGGCTTCGCACGGAGAGAGTAAATTCGTTGCACTGAGATCAAGGTCGCCGACTAAATTTTGAATAGAATTTATCGAATATATATCGCGGGCTTCAAGCCAGAGGGGCGTATAAAAAAATGCTGTTTCTATATATTTCGTCTATCATTTATATTTTTATCAATACACCACCTGTTTTTTTCTTAATAGTAGGTTAATTAAAAAAAAAGAGCATTCCCGTAATCAAGGAAGTACTTTCATAGACACATGCAAATTTTATATATATATATATATATATATATATATATATATATAATATTGTTATGAGTTGCAGGACTCAAATTAAAATGCCGTTGGAATTATTATAGAATTTATTAGAATTATTCTAACTATATAACACAGGTACAAATATAACTGTCACAACCAGTCCAAATGTAATGCACGATTAAATCACACGCGCAATTCCGTCACTAACGTCTTGGTTCGCTTGTGGCTATCACTAGATTGCCAAACCCCTATGTTGGGGCATTGCTTTATACTGTATAAATACAATGTCTGGTCGACAGCATGTACTGAATTTTTCAAGAATCACACCTGGCTAATGACTACCATAAAGATTACAATACACAATGGGCTGTTTTTTACCAATCACAAATTTTAAGCACAAAGTAAACAAAATAACAGTCTCAATATTATTAGCTCTAACGCCGGCGCGTATTAATTAATGTGCTTTGTTTACTAATTGCAGGTGGCCCAATTTGTAACAATATGTTTGAACAGAAGACATAAATCAATAAATGCATGGCACTTTCCACTTTTTCACTAGTTTAAAGGTAAATTAGTTTCTTAAGCTGCCTATAACAAATCGGGTTGTATGAAATCCACTCCACTGATAATACATCATATGAATAAAAAATCTCCCAAATCACATTGGTATTGTTTTTCCCCACTGTATTTACGTATGTGTCTATTTAAGGTGGGTTTTGTGTACACATTTGGTCTGACATGGTTGGCAGTCGGTTGTTTTATCACTTCTTATGACCAGCATGGGCATAACTATGTTCTAAGTCTCATGTTCTTCCTGCCATAAGCACGGGGCACATGGGAGGATGGTTTTAGTGGAGTATTGAGTTTTTGAGTCTCCACACAAGCCGGCGATTTGACTCTGGTGCTCCATTCATGGATGTCACCTCTCGTCACTTTAGTCTAATCCCTAGTAAAGGACCCGGTAGTGTGCAAAATTCATTTCCCCGCCTCAAAAAATAAAATAAAAAAACGCTTCTTATGGTAGGCCACCCCAACACAGGAAATTGTATTCCTCCTCTGTTACTGCATGGTTTGTATCTGTGAAAACTTTTAATTTCAATTGCGATGTCCTTTACAGCTTCTGGACTATTCTGCTAAGCACATCAATGTCTACAATCATGTTTATTTTAACTGTAAAAGATTATTCTTTTTCTGGCTACAATATTAATGATTATTGTTCATGATTGTTATTAGCAAGGCACTCAAAATATACCAATCAAATTCTTACTGTTTCTCTGCACTGTGTTTACGAAGGTGTCTTTCTAAGATGCATTTTGTTACACTTTTGTATTGACACATATGACACGAGAAGTTCTTTTCCTTTATGTGTTTATACTTTATATGGTTGGTTAAGGATCCCTTTTGTGAACTTCTATAATCACACAAATCACATCGGTATGGTTTCTCCTTGCTGTGTTTACGAAGGTGTACATTCAAGTCTCTTTTCGTAACAAATTTGATGTGACACACCTGGCATGAGAAGTTCTTTTCCTTTGTGTGTTTATACTTCACATGGCTTGTTAAACTATATTTGGCTGCACATCTATAACCACACAAATCACATGTGTACGGTTTCTCACCAGTGTGTTTCCGAATGTGTCTAATTAAGATGGATTTTGCGGAAAATACGTTCTGACATACATGGCAAGTGTAGTTCTTTTCTTTTGTATGTTTTAAATTTTTATGGCTTGCTAAAATGCGTTTTTGTGAACTTGTAAAATCACACAAATCGCATGTGTACGTTTTTTCTCCGGTGTGTTTCCTAATGTGTCTATTTAAAGTTGTTTTTGTGGAAAATTTCTTCTGACATACATGACAAGCGAACTTCTTTTCTTTTGTATGTTTTAATTTTTTGTGGCTTGCTAAAATGCGTTTTTGTGAACTTGTAAAATCACACAAATCACATGTGTAAGGTTTTTCACCGGTGTGTTTCGGAATGTGTCTTTCTAAGGTGGTTTTTGTGACAAATTTGATTTGACATATATGACAAGTGTAGTTCTTTTCTTTTGTATGTTTTGAATTTTTGTGGCTTGCTAAGATGCATTTTTGTGAACTTGCAAACTCACACAAATCACATTGGTATTGTTTTTCCCCACTGTGTTTACGAAGGTGTTTAACTAAGGCGGTTTTTGTGACATGTTGGTACTGATATGCATGACACAAAATGTCCTTTTCTGACTCCTTCCCATCACAAATATTTATGTTATTTGGCATACTTTTCAAATCTGCATCACATACAAGTTTTTTGTCATTAGTTGTTTCATAGAGTTTAGTTTGCTTTGATTTCTGTGGTTCTTCAATTGCTTTGCGTTTTGTTTGTGCACCTGAAATCATGTATGTTTCTGTATAAATTTGGAATCTAATTTATTTTATACGTATAAAAAACTTCGTTCAAAAAAAACCAACTTCAAAAACTAAAAAGTATAAAATAACTTATTTCTAAAGCTATTATTATTAATCCCTATTAATATTATAAATGCGAAAGTAACTCTGTCTGTCTGCTCCGTTTTCACGTAAAAACTACTGGACCGATTTGGCTGAAACTCAGTATATTTATATTTTCGATACCGAGGATGAACATAGGATACTTTTTATCCCGAAAAATGGGATAGTTTCTGGGATAAAATGATATTTGTCTGTTTGTTATGCTTTTACGGAAAAACTACTGGACCGATTTGGTTGAAATTCGGCACGTATGTAAATTAAATACCGAGGATGGACAAGGGATAATTTTAATTTTGGCCTTTTTGGTAATTTTGGCCTTTTTGATCATTTTGACCTATTTGGTCATTTTGGCCTATTTGGTAATTTTGGCCTATTTGGTAATTTTGGCCTATTTGGTAATTTTTCCTTTTTGGTAATTTTGGCCTATTTGGTAATTTTGGCCCATTTGGTATTTTTTCCTTTTTGGTCATTTTGGCCTATTTGGTCATTTTGGCCTTTTTGGTCATTTTGGCCTTTTTGGTCATTTTGGCCTTTTTGGTCATTTTGGCCTATTTGGTCATTTTGGCCTATTTGGTCATTTTGGCCTTTTTGATCATTTTGGCCTATTTGGTCATTTTGGCCTTTTTGATCATTTTGACCTTTTTGGTCATTTTGGCCTATTTGATCATTTTGGCCTATTTAGTCATTTTGGCCTTTTTGGTCATTTTGGCCTATTTGGTCATTTTGGCCTATTTGGTCATTTTGGCCTTTTTGATCATTTTGGCCTATTTGGTCATTTTGGCCTATTTGGTAATTTTGGCCTATTTGGTAATTTTGACCTATTTGGTAATTTTTCCTTTTTGGTCATTTTGGCCTATTTGGTCATTTTGGCCTTTTTGGTCATTTTGGCCTATTTGGTCATTTTGGCCTTTTTGATCATTTTGGCCTATTTGGTCATTTTGGCCTTTTTGATCATTTTGACCTTTTTGGTCATTTTGGCCTCTGGTCATTTTGACCATTTTGATTATTTTGGCCTTTTCGATCGTTTTTGCCTATTTGGTCATTTTGATTATTTTGGCCTTTTTGGTAATTTTTCCATTTTGGTCATTTTGGCCTATTTAGTCATTTTGGCCTTTTTGGTCATTTTGGCCTACTTGGTTATTTTGGCATATTTGGTCGTTTTGGCCTTTTTGGTCATTTTGGCCTATTTGGTAATTTTTCCTTTTTGGTCATTTTGGCCAATTTGGTCGTTTTGGCCTATTTAGTCATTTTGGCCTTTTTGGTCATTTTGGCCTATTTGGTCATTTTGGCCTATTTGGTAATTTTGGCCTATTTGGTAATTTTGGCCTATTTGGTCATTTTGGTCTATTTGGTAATTTTGGCCTATTTGGTCATTTTGGCCTACTTGGTTATTTTGGCCTATTTAGTCATTTTGGCCATTTTGGCCTATTTGGTCATTTTGGCCTTTTAGGTCATTTTGGCCTATTTGGTCATTTTGGCCTTTGACCTTTTTGATCATTTTGGCCTATTTGGTCATTTTGGCCTATTTGGTCATTTTGGCCTTTTTGGTCATTTTGGCCTTTTTAGTCATTTTGGCCTATTTGGTCATTTTGTCCATTTTGATTATTTTCGCCTTTTCGATCGTTTTTGCCTATTCCGTCATTTTAGCCATGTCGGTCACTGTCGTCTTTTGGTCATTTGGCCTTTTTGGTCAAGTTTTGTAATTTATTTTGTTGACAGATAGACGGGGCATGGTATATATAATTAGCGATATAAAATTAAGTGAATCTTCCGTGGGCAAATACATAAAAATGTAATAGAGTATAACCTGTAGCACTTGCTCTTTAAACAAGAGACACATACTAGAGGTTAACCCGCGGCGCAGCCGCGGGGTAAACTCTGGTATATAAATATCTTAAAATATTATATTTTAGACTAATCTAAGTTGAATTATTTAATATTGAAATTGTTTAATTTGACAAGTAGAAAAATGAATCCCAACAGACAAGTTTGAAAAACAAATGGCAATGGACGAGTGGAAAAATGAATTGAAATGAAATGGAACAAAATTTTAAGTTGAAGTGTTACGGGCAGATTGTTAATATTCTTGTCCAACTTGACCCCGTCTATATATACAAGTTTCACTTTTAAAAAAATGAGTAAAAAACCATATACTGGCAACTTGCCTATTTTTTCTTCTCTGATGTTAAAGTCAAACTCTTCTTTGATGTTAGAGTCATCTTCTTCTTTAATATTAATGTCATTCTCTTTTTTGATTTTAACTTCATCCTCTCGTTTGATGTTAATTTCATCTTCTCCTCTGATATTAATGTCCTTCTCTTCTTTGATGTTAACATCACCTTCTATTTCAATGTAAATGTCATATTTTCCTTTGATATTGATTTCATCCTCTCCTGTAATGTTAATTTCTTTCTCTTCTATGATGTTAGTGTTAAAATGGTTTTCTTCATTATCCTCATCAATTCCTCTTTCATTGTGTTCTTTAATTTCTTCCACAGTATTTTCAGACTGTATACATTCCATTGCATAGATCTCTTTAAAAGTTAACTTGTGAAGATCATTTGTCATACTGACTGTCAGTGAGATTGTTTTCTGTGATTGCTGAAATGTATGTAATAATAATATTCGGCAGACAACACACACACATTGTATATCCCCAAATTAAGCAAGTTACACCACTTGTGTTACAGTTATATACAATGGACCAGTCTGGGGCCGATCCCAGACGCCCAGATCATGGAGAAAATATGTTTCCGAAATTTACTATACCAGGAAATCGAACCCGGAAACCTCCTCTGGCTTGCAGTGAAGTAGGCCATCAAAGGCTTAGCCCGGTCAACCACAGAGGCTGTCAAATATATATTTGAAATAGGTTAAGAAACAGTCTTGGTATCTTAAGGCACTCTAGTGATGTAGGTTCAAACTCTGAAGTATGTGCTGTTTAATGAAAACATAACAAAACTTGCACACTCATTACCTTTCTGGGAACCACAGTAAGATAAACTCTTTAACTTACACCTTTCAGCGGAAGGAATTACTACCATTATTAAAAATATGAGATTTGCTACTATTACTAATTATGAGTTAAATGGTATCACATAAGCCCAATCACATCACTCACATGTAAATGAGTGCTGGTGTTGAAATGTTATGACAACAACATGATACAATATAACAATAATATAAGAAATTTAAATAAACAGTCAGAACCTTGATTAATGACAGCTGTGAGAAACTCCTCTGCCTTCAAAGCCTTTGTCATCTATTGATGAGACTTTCTCAGCTGTGCATGGCATATATAGCACACAAAAAGTGGTTTCGCATCATTAGCATAGATGTGAAATGCAACACAGTACTTTTGGTTTGTTATTTTGCATACCATAAAAACTCTTAATTTTTAGGACATGTGTTATGGTCATTAATGTTGAATAAAATATACTTTATAACAATACAATTAGTTAGAATATGCACATGCCTACTGCCCACTTTACCAAACACTTGTGATTTTGAGAACAAACACATAAAATACATACATCTCTATATTATATAGTGTATCACAAACTACTATGAATATGCGTGCGATAATGCGTATCATCTATGCAGACAAGTCAATTAAAAGCATATCTTACAACAGTTACAACTTTAGTCGATTTTAATGCAATTTCAAAATACACATTTTATTATTTATAAAACTACAATCAAAACATTATTATTCGACAAAACAGAGTTCTAAACACAGGCTCTAAATCTAAATAACCATACCATAACTTATTAAAACAGAGTAATCAGTGCTGCCAGATGACCATGTCACTTATTCCCAAACTTTTTTCAAAAACCCAAAATAAGCAATTAAAAAAATCACAAACAGCTTTTTCCTATTTTAAAGGAGAATTTAAAAAGCAAACCCACTGTCGTGGCGAGAACGTCATATTTTTTGCTTGCGGAGCGCTCACAACGAACCGTGTCAACAAGTGGGTTAAATAACCATTCCACTTGAATTTACGATGGTGACGCCAGCAAAAAGGTGGAATGGGAAAAACCGCGGTTGTTGTGAGTCTCTAGCGGAAAGTAGCCTATAGGATACGACGTATATGAGTAGAGACGATATAATAAATAAATAACGCAAATCAACGAACGAATGCATTAAAATAAAAAAATGAACTATTGAATTGAAGTATGATTTCACTAGTAGAATATAATTCTAAGATAAAGTAATAGTATTGTATCCTAAATATAATAAATGTAGTGATGAGAATTTGTGGATGAGTTATTTGTACTTAAAAAATCTCACAAATTTCTACCCCCGAATGTCGGAAATTTGCTCGAATTTGAAATCTTTTAGTTCATCGGAAAGGCAGGCAAAGGATTAAATTCATACAGCACTAATATCAATATTGTCCTATTTGCAGAATTCCAATATTATTGACATGAAAATAAAGAATTTTCGATTCTCACATAGTGTGCATAAGAGAAGTATTTATTGTTGTAGTTTGTACATAAAATTACTGTTATGTAATGATAGCAAAATAAAGTACTGAAGTTGGCAGCACAATGATGTCATTTTTAATGTTGCAATTGTCCATAGGAGACTGTACTGGCTTAAAGGCCTAGTTGCCAAGCCATAATATTTAAAAAAAAAATAGGAGACTAACCACTTTCCATCAGGTGGGCTATCTGCTATACTCCACATATAAAAAATATGACTTACAAACTCCTGAAATGTCTAAGTTTTGTAATAAACTATGAAAAATGCAACCTCACACTGAAGCAGTCTTGTAAATTTCTGGATCTTTTGTTTGATTCAGTTAACCAAACTATTGGCTTACCAGTAGTAAAACGTTAAAAATTCATATTCTTGTAGAAACATTTTTATCTAGACAAAAATGGACAATAATAATTTACCCAATCAATAGCTTGCCCCGCAGGAAAGTATAGTTGGGGATATACTAAAATCCTGTAAAGACATACCAATGTAAATCAAAAAGATCTTGGAATCACTATTAAAAAATGCAAATATTTAAACAAAAATATTTTATTTCTCTATATAATCTCCTTCCAATGCAACATATTAAGAATAACCTGTTTCTAAATTCCTTATTCCTTGCGAAATTTTTTTTTGTCGCGAAAACCACTTCTGCGGCAGCGATAATGGCTGCGTCATTATTATGAAATTTAGTTCCACTAATTTCCTATTTTAATTTTGGGAATAAGTGAAATATAGAGGGTAATCAAGGAGACAGAAGCCAGTATAGCGGGTTCCGTTGAACGCAACTTGCGATCGATGAGCGGAAGCGTTATTGTTAGCGATGCGCAAACTAAATCACCAATGAGATCAGTGATTTTATAAATCTTTTTCCTTAAAAGAATTATATCACTCTTTTAAATCTTTGGTTTCCAATGAGATAATTCATTCAGTTGACCGATTTTAAGCTTTAAACTAACCCTAGAGAGTCTGATTTACTGTGTATCATTATTGTATTTTTTAGAGTGCGCATCTTATCTCATTTCAATTCACAATATCCTGTATCTACTGTCTGAAACTACGTCCAAGTATCTGATTTGTTAGTTTTCATCATTCCACGTGACTAAAATCAATCATAACGTAGTGAGTTAAAGATGTATTTTTAAAATCAAAGATTCAAAGAGTGTCAAGAGAGTCAATCACTCCAGAGTTAAACATCTGTAGTTATTGTGAAGAAACAACTCGCCCGATGAGTTTCCAAGAGATCTTTTAAATCGCTTCCTGCACTTTCGAAATTAAATTTGCATAATAGGGACCAGTAATCGTCTGGCTTTTAGGCATGTAATCAATAAAAAGGATTCCTTTTAAAGAATTCTAAAGATTTCTACTATCCCAAAACCACTCAATCACAGTGTTACGGCTTCTCTGCGCTGTGTTTACGAAGGTGTTTATTTAAGTTGCATTTTGTAACACTTTTATACTGACACATATGACACGAGAAGTTCTTTTCCTTTATGTGTTTACAATTTATATGTTTTGTTAAACTAGCTTTTACTGAACTTCTGAAATCACACAAATCACATTGGTATGGTTTCTCCCCGCTGTGTTTGCGAAGGTGTACATTGAGGTTGATTTGTGAAATACTTTTGTACTGACACATATGACATGAGAAGTTTTTTTCTTGTGTGTGGTTATGCTTCATATGACTTGCTAGATTACATTTGACTGCACATCTGTAATCACACAAATCACAAATGTACGGTTTTTCTCCGGTGTGTTTACGAAGGTGTATATTCAAGTCTCTTTTTGAAACAATTTTGATGTGACATATATGGCAGGAGAAGTTCTTCTCCTTTGTGTGTTTATACTTCATATGTCTTGTTAGATTAGATTTGACTGCACATCTGTAATCACACAAATCACAACTGTACGGTTTTTCTCCGGTGTGTTTACGAAGGTGTATATTCAAGTCTCTTTTTGTAACAATTTTGATGTGACATATATGGCAGGAGAAGTTCTTCTCCTTTGTGTGTTTATACTTCATATGGGGTGTTAAATTATATTTGACTGCACATCTGTAATCACAAAAATTACATGTGTACGGTTTCTCACCAGTGTGTTTCCGAAGGTGTCTATTTAAGGTGGATTTTGTGACAAAAATGCTGTGACATATGTGACATATGTGACAAATGTGACAAGTGAAATTCTTTTCATTAGTGTGTTTTAACTTTATGTGGCTTGCTAAGATGGCTTTTTGGGAACTTTTATAATCACACAAATCACATTGGTACTGTTTTTCATCACTTTGTTTATGAAGGTGTCTATTTAAGGTGGTTTTTGTAACACAGTTTTCTGACTCCTTCCCATCACAAATATTTATGTTATTTGGCAAACTTTTTAAATCTGCATCACATACAAGTTTTCCGTCATTAGTTGTTTCATAGAGTTTAGTTAGCTTTGATTCATTTGGTACTTCATTTGCTTTGCGCTTTTTTGTTTGCGTGCCTGAAATCAAAAACATTTCTGTAATAATTTGGAATCAAATTTCTTTTATATGTATCAAACTAAGATGTAATTTTCTTTCGTTGAGTATTTCCTGTTTCATCTCAATGGTATTTTTTTTTTATTAGCTACTCTACAGACTCGAGTTTCGTACCCTTTTTAAAGCTTTATTTCTAGATTTAATTTTTAAAATTTAACACACTTATTATTTTAGTTCTTGTGTTTGACATTCATTAATTTGTGTTGAAGTGTATGTATCTTATAAGTGACTTATTATATTAATTTATCCTAATTTTAATACTAAACTTATACTAGTGTAGAGTGTATCTGTTACATGCTGGTCACATGTGCACGTTTTTCTACAAACGCCACTAACAATAGAAAAACTAAAATGTTGACTATAGCTAACTTCAAGGTGTCGGTTGCTATAGCTAACTTCATGGTGTAGGTTTTTCGTGTCACGGTGTGCGCGCGCATCGTAAAAATTTACTCTCATCATTTTTCCCTAACGCGCCTAAAGAAGTTAACTTCAAAAATATATTTATTTATTTATTGCACGACTTCAGCAGTCTGGCAGATGCTCCACTTGATGGATAGCGGTTACCATCCCTTATGGACATTTGTAACACCAAAGGTACTACAATGTGCTACCATTCCCTAAAGACATACTTGAATGTGTCCAGTAATGCCGGAACACAATTCCAAGATTATGGCGGCATACTCTAGACCAGGGGTGGTAGCCATCTAGACAGATACCATACCACCTGGCAGTCGATTGTTTAGTCGTTTCTTAAGACAGGCAACCCTAACACAGAATATTGTATTCTTTCTAAATTCCTACCCAGTTTGAATCTGGGAAAACATTTTTATTTCAATTGATATTCTCTGCAACTTCATTTGGGCAATTCTTCTAAGCATATAATTGTCTGCAATCATGTTTAGTATAACTGTACCAGGTTATTCATTGTCTGGCTACAATATTACAAATTATTGTTGAACATTACATATTGAACAGTCTAAATTAAATTCCTAAGATAGGTATAGTACTTTAAAATATGTGGTTGCAGACAATCATGCGCTTGGGAGATTCATTCAATTGCAAGGTGTCTTATTTGAACCTAGGCCCATTGATCACTGAACTATCACTGCAACTAATCAAACTACAGAAGCAAAGAAGACTGTGGCTGGCTTGTCAAATAGTTCTTATACCTGAAGATCACAGGTACGCCAGTACTGATGTCAATGCAATAAAATAATCTCTATGAAAATCTCTGTATATTTAAAAAAGGGTTGTTAAAGCCCCATTATACTTATACAATCAACTTTCGTGGTTTACTTCTCAGAGATCAACTGAATTGTGACAATGTGCTATGCAGCTTATGAAGTCACGGCATAAGAGGGTTGCTTTTAGGGGTAGTTTTCGCTATGCTGTGACAAAATGTTGGAATAATATTCCACACCCTATTAAAAGTTTGCAAAATATACACGGGTTTAGACCAAAATTGAAAAAAATTATATATGATCATCAAGTGAGTCAGGCAGATCTTGTACATGATAATAGTGCCATATAATGATGTTGGTTTCATGTGCAGGATCTGCTTGATCTACTTCAATGTTTCCATCTCTTGTTGCCTATATAAGCATGATTATTCTCAGATTAGATATTTCCTATTTATTATATGCTGCATATTTGACATAAACCAACAGACTGAAAGACAAAATATAAAATTGATATTGTTATAGTTTTTTAGTTTTTAAGCTTTATGTTCCTTATTACATTATATTCTTCTTTATAGATTCTCTTCGTAACATTAGTTTCTATATCAGTTTTTTTTTGTATATGTCAATGATGTAGTTTTTTTTATATATTTGTTTGTTCAATAGTCATATTATTTTGTTTTGTTTTGTGTTTGTTTCGTTTTGTCTATCCGTGAGTCACTTGAACGGCCCTAACGGAAGACCAGCGCTGGTTGAGCCAACCGGCATCATGCTGAGTTAGGACCGATTCAGAAATTCATTTTAATTGTATTATCTTATTTATAAGTATGTATTGGTGTATATTATATGGTTCTGAATAAATATTTTTCTCTTTCTTTGTTAGTTATTGGTTACTGTAAATACCAGAAAATGTAATAGGCATATCCATTTCACAAAGGGATAGAATTCAAGGAGATAAACCAAACTGTATAGATTATACTAGCAACTTGCCTTTTTCCTCATCTCTAATGTTAAAGTTAAATTCTTCTTTGATATTAATATCGTCCTCTTCTTTGATGTTGAAGTAATTTTCTTCATCAATTTCAGTCTCTTCTTTGATGTTAATAGCATTCTCTTCTATTATGTTAATGTCTTTCTTATCTCCTATAGTAATGTTGTTTTCTTCATCATCCTCTTCAATTTCTCTTTTGATTTGTTCTTTAATTTCTTCCAAAGTACTGTCAGACTGTTTACATTCCATTAGATAGATCTATTTAGCAGACTTGTAAAAATCATTTATCGTACTGGCTATCACTAATGTTGTTTTCTGACATTGCTGAAATGTATATAAACAATATTTGAAATAGGTCAAGAAATAGTTTTGGTAGCTTAAAGGTGTTGGAATTGTTGTATTGTCTGAAGGTATATATATATTAAATTATTACACACACTATGTTAGTCTCAGATATTTATTGCAGTTCTTTTTGCGATATATTGACATGTGACAGATAACACATATTTTTGAGATCGGAATGCAACCAGGATTCATAATACAACCTCCAATAAAAGGCCTAATCATGTCAGGGATGTGGGTTGAAAAGCTGGTATATTTGTTAACTCAACAACAGATACTGAAGAAAATTGGTGGGATTGAAAAGTATAGTAAGAATAAATAAGTTTGTAAGAAGTCGGTGATCTGGGCTCAGTATTCTACTTATGGTCTTGAGGGACTATGGGTAGAATATGATACAAAAAGTTAAGTTTTCTTAAATTGTATTCAGTAGTATGTCATTTTAGAATTGTTGGGATCTGTCCTTAGTGCGTCCGGAGATATCGACCTCGACGTCAAGGCCCGTATTACTGCAGCTTGGGCCAAGTGGCGTGAGGTGACAGGTGTCATTTGTGACCCCAAAATGCCGGTCAAATTAAAAGGGCAGGTCTATAAATCTATCATTAGACCTGTCCTTTTGTATGGCAGTGAAGCGTGGCCTGTACTTGAGCGACACAAGCAAGAACTGCGTGTCACGGAGATGAAAATGCTGCGTTGGATGTGTGGAGTGACGCGGAAAGACCGTGTCAGAAACTCCCGCATCCGTGGCAGTCTTCATGTCCGTGACATAGCAGACAAATTGCAGGAGTGTCGCTTACGTTGGTACGGCCACGTTTTATGGAGACCGGCTAATTATGTGGGGAACAAATGGATAGCCATGCCACCTCCGCCAGGTCCCGGACGAAGGGGAAGGCCCAAGAAATGTTGGCTTGACGTCGTGAAGCATGACATACGTGCCAATGGTCTCAAAACGGGGGATGCCGAAGACCGTGCGAAGTGGAGTAGAAAAAGCAGGAAAGCGTACCTTGGGCGTCGGAGTGAACGCTCCGAACGCAACCGGCATTTAACGCTCGGATGATGATGATGTCATTTTAGAATTGTTCACTGAAATAATTATATATTGATTGTAAGTTAAAAAAAAGGAGTTTGTAATATTCAATTTTTAAAAGATACTATAACTGACCTAAGTTTAAAGAATTTCTTAGAAACTAAAGCATTTTTTAATAACTCATTTTCAACTGATATAATTTTATTCAAATAGTTTTATTATTACAAAATATGT
The DNA here is from genome assembly GCA_012273795.1 of Dendrolimus punctatus. Classification (NCBI taxonomy): domain Eukaryota; kingdom Metazoa; phylum Arthropoda; class Insecta; order Lepidoptera; family Lasiocampidae; genus Dendrolimus; species Dendrolimus punctatus. Next base: position 4,991,791 of record CM022556.1, read on the forward strand.
TTATTATCTTATTTGAATTTCATTTTACCTTTTTTCAGTTTAAAGTTTAAATATTAAAACTCCTTGACTGCATCCTGATTTAAACTAAATAGTCCTAGTATTCAAACTTGGGGTTGGGAACCCTGGTATAAGTACCATGTATTAACTCTAAGGAATTCTTAATAAAATACCTAGTTACTGATGATATGATATACTCATCACTTTTTTGAGAACCACAGTTGCTGATTTAGATTTAGCTGAATAAACTACTACCATTATAGAAGAGTTGAGGTCTGCTAAATAGTTATGATGGAAATGATATCACATAAGCCCAACCACATCACTCACATGTAAATGAGTGTTGGTATAATAAAATAAATATACATAATAAAAAAAAATAAAGAATTCAATCATCATTGAAGCTTACTTCAGAACACTTATTGATAATGGCAGCTGTAAGAAATTTCTGCCTTGAAAGCCCTCTTCATCATAAGATGACAATTTCTCAAGTGTGCATGGTATATGTAACACACAGGAAGCGGTTGCTCATCATCAGTTTAGAACTGAAATGCAACACAGTACTTTTAGTTTGGCATTTTCCATACAACACCAATGCAATTCGTATAATCTTTGGGTAAATATGCACGAACCGGAACGAGAAAATTTTCGCATTTTTTTGTATTCAGACTTTAAATATGGTTTACTAAACCATATTTAAAGTACAAAATATGCGGTATAATAACGACACTAAAATCATCGGCAAGCCATCATTTGGGTAAAAATTAATAAACAATGCAGTTAGAAATAATGTTCAATTTTAGCGTCACAACTTACCTAAATATAATAAAAACACAATTATATGCTTATTTGATTTCGAGATTAGTATGCTATAACATATAGAACATGACCAAAATAATAATAAAATCAATTAGCAATATTGTATAAAACCCACATTTGTAACTAAACCTCAGATCAGTGTTGCCAGATGACCATGTCAATTAACCCCCAATTTTTTTTCAAAGACCCCAAATATAAGCTTTTGGAAAAAAAACCAAAATAGTTTTTACTTATTTTATAGGAGAAACAAAAAAGCAAAACCACCGTCGTAGCGAAAATGTCACTAATGACGTCATCGTTTTCGCTCACGAAGCGCTTACAAATAGATAATCGTGCCACTTTAGTTTACGATTGTGACGCTAGCAAATAAGTGGAACGGGAAAAACCGCAGGTGTGAACGTGGTCGTCGAGAGTCTCTAACGGAAAGTAGCCCTTAGGATACGACGTATACGAGTAGAGACGGCTTAATAATAAATAACGTAAATGAACGACCGAATAAATTGAATTATTAAAATGTACTATTATTATAATTATTATAATGTACGAATTGAAGTATAATTCACTAATAGAATATAATCTTAAGATAAAGTAATAATACTGTATTATAACTTAGATATAATAATTGTAGTGATGAGAATTGTGTTTGTAGATGAATTATTGGTGCTTTAAAAAATCCAAAATTTCTCTCAACAAAAAATTTCCCCCGAATGTCCCCCAAAGGACCTTCACCCCCGAATCTCCCCCAACGTCAAAAAAGTCCAGAAGTTTCAGGGAATCCCCCTGGAAACACTGCCTCAGATTAATAATAATGAGACAAAGTTTATACTTCACTTTGTTAAATGTCAGGCAAAGGAACTAAACCATACAGCATGAATATCAATAAAACAGATATCTACATTCTTGTCATGAAAATACGAAAATTTAGATTTTTTACATTATTGTAAATAAGATAAATATTATATTTTTGTGGTTAGTATATGTAATTACCGACAATATGCAAATACCAATGTTAGCAAACCAAAAGTACAGGTCTGAGGGGTGGTCGAAGATCGTGTTAGGCGTAGACAGAGATCTACGGTGTTAGGTGACAAAGTGGGTTAGGTTAGTTTCAGACCAAAAGGCCTTCATCAATGGTGAATATCGTACGGTGTTCCACAAGGATCTGTGCTTGTTCCACTTAAGTGGAACATTGGCTATGACTGGGTGCTGCGAGGTTGTTATCCGATAGGTGTAGATTTAACATGCTATGTCAATGACACATTAGTTACGGCTCGCGGGAAATATTACCAGCTGGCAATTGTAACTGTTAAGATGGGCGTCGCCCAATTAGTAGCCAGAATTCGTGAACCAGGACTAGACACACACATACAAACATAACTTCACGCCAGGTACCTTGCGTGGTAGGCACGAACAACAAAGCGCCATTTAGGCTTATTCTTACACACCTCACTTGCTTCTTTGACATACATAGCTCTTGTCATGCACGCTCGTCTGTTCTTAAGGCTCCTGACAGGACTAGACGTGGCCTTTAATAAGTGTTAGGCTTTTTGTATTAATTTTCATTTGGAATAAGGGACTATCACCAATACCTTCCGCCCTGACAATGGCTGTGAACAATAAGGTGAGTATAATTATCGTTCAGATACTGGTCTAGAGCTGGCGCTCTGCTAAGTTTGCACGTGCAACTTATTGGTACATGGTGGTGGATTAACATTCCACTCTATGTAAGAGGGAATCTGTGAGCCGTTGCCGTTAGGCCCATCGGATGTGTCTTTGGTTTCCGAGGTTGACATACAGTGTCGAGATGGATTAAAGAGGTGATTTAGTTGGTAGTTCCGAGCTTGACATCGGGAGTCCAACACTACCCTACTATTGTTCCCGAGCAGTATGGTGTCCATGATGGATTACACCTCGTATAACAAAGTTAGATTTAGGCTAACTACGGGCACAGCGACCGCGTTATCTCTATCGTCTATTTAATCCTGGTGCCCTGGAGGTGGAGCCTCACTCCATCTCCGAGGAAGAAATGTGAATTTTCTAAAAGAGTAATACAGATGATTTTATTTATTTATTAGAAAAAGATTCAAACATTTATATAACATTATATATATATAACACATTACAAAAGATAATAAAAACGAAATCTGTTGAATATTTTCGATTAATTGCGTTTGTTGGGCCCTTCGCATACCGTCCCAGCAATAAGCTCTTGAACATTGCCTCTGAAAACAAAATTAATTTTATTAAACAACGTAATAATGTCAAGACCAAGGCTTGCAACTGGTTATAAACGGTTTTATTTCGTTTGGAGCGTAAACTTTAAAGAGAGTGGCTGAATTAACCGGTTTATTTTGCGAGAAAAGTACGTATCATTCTATCTCTCTCAACATGGGTTTGTTTGCAGCTGAAAACTTGTACCACATGGCTGCCCTTTGGTGGTGGCGGTAAAAACTGTTCGCAATTTCTTCTAAACCGGTTTTACAAGCAAAACCGATTTAACGAAATTTTATTACCAAAATCCGTTTAATTAAATTTAAAGTGGGAAATTGCTGGGAATACAACTGAAAAGTAAAGTTAATTTAGGCTGTAACCGGTTCGACTTTTATATCAGTTTCCAAGCTTTGGTCAAGACTGACCGAATAACTGTTTTCATGAAGTATGGAGGTTAGATGTAAGTATTCTACTAAATCTACAATAACAATACTTCTCGATATCGTCACGGCGGAATAACAGTAGAAACAATTGGTATTACCACTAGTAGAAATGTCTTTACCCGAATAAATATTGAAAAGCTGTCAACATTTTGAACCATTGAGATGTAATTTTTATGCGTGCAGGAACGGAGAAAGAATGCAAATTCCTGCGGCCGGGCGGCCTGTCGTAAGAGGCGACAAAACAACCCACAGCCAGGTGGTAGGGCATTTGCCCGACTGGATGGCTACCACCCCTGGTCTAAAGTATGTCGCCATAACAACCCTTAGTTGTGTTCCGGCATTAGTGACCAGGCTCCAGTCTCCTTCAAGAGAGCAGCAGCGCATTAGTAGTACCTTTGGTGTTACAAATGTCCATAGGCGATGGTAACCGCTATCCATCAAGTGGGCCGTCTGCCTGTCTGCTGAACTCCTGCAATAAAAAAAATAATAAAAAAATGTAAAACACACGCGCTTATTTCGCGATTTTTTGCTTATAGAGCGTTTCGTATTTCTCCATTATTCCAATTGGATTTGCCACCTCAGAATCCAATAGTGTCACAGTGGACCCTTCATCTAGTAGGGCCAAGACACGAGCGGTTCCTTTAGGGCCGTAAATATCGACGGGGATCATTTTCAAAAATGCCTTCTCTGCTCCAGTAATATATTTACAAAGATAGACTGGCGTGCTACGGGTATGCAATTGGAATTAACAGAATACCGAAATCAGGCCTAACTACGATTGAGAAGATAGCGTCGGGCCCCTGGTCTTATAAATATTTTTTGATTTGATACGCGTCTTGTGACATCGGGTCGCATCGCGTGTTAATATGTTTCCGGCTTAAAACTTAAACTGGCTGATTTAAAAGTCATGCAAAACCATATGTAAAAGGAAAAAGTAGTAATATAGAGTTTCTTCAATGAGATTTGCAAGAAACTCTTTGATGCCACCCGTGATCAGAAGGCTGGCTCATACTTCGCCCAACAAATAAGTATCGTCATACAGCGCTGCAATGCAGCCATCCTTCTGGGTATACTCCCATCTGGCAGCGATTTGTTACACAGTCTATAATAGTTTGTAATATTTATAACTTAGTTTATTTTTAGTTTTTAGTTGTATTTAACTCTATGTTAATGGTTAGTCTATGTTATGGGTTAATGTGAATAAAAACTTTTAAATTTGAAGTCACGGTTTAAAAAAATGTTATACTCTACTTGTAAACGAAAAAGTTGTCTTCGTTGGTGTCCAGCATGGAGTATCCGAAGCGAGGCAGCGTGTTCGCCATGAACCATACTTCATCCTCTGTTACGTGCAGATCTGGAAGAATTTCCAATTTTGAGTCAAGCTCTTTTTTGATAATGGCTTTGCCCACATGTGTTAGGCAATTAGTATGGGATCGTTGGCGAAAGTAGACTTTTTAAAGTCAGTCAAACTGGGGAATTTACCTGAAGGATAACTCATTCTCTTTCTATCCCTGGCTAAGACGATGACATTCGATGGTCTTAAGGACTGGCCTGAATTCCAACAGGACACTGCATCCCGCCCTATATCCGCAAAGAAAATCACATTCGAATCTTCGTGGTAATCGTGCATAGTACACTGGCTGTTCTCGCCTCTGTCACCGAGTATCTGGAAAAGTATTGAGAAAAGGTTTAATTGCAATAAAATAAACATGTGGGGTTACCAATTGACATTTATTTGCATATTCTTTAGATAATATCCAGTGCCAGCTTTATCTATGGAGATAGGCTTACAGTGCACAAGGGCACGAGGGATTTAGGGAGGCGCCGAGCGTCGCTTACGTTATCTCCAAAAGGCATATATTTGGTCTCTTAAAGACCCTGTGCCTGTGCGGGCGCTTCTCAATGTTATCGATAGTATAATATGATGGTCTATGATTGATATGATTCTATGGTATGATGATACGGGTTGTTTGGAAGAGATCGCTTTTTAGTGATAAGACCGGGTACAAAGGGCGGTCTACTATAATAATACTAGTTCGTAAGTTTTTCTGTAATGGTGTACAATAAAGTGTTATCTATCAATCTATCTATGGTCCCATCACTGGTAATAATCGAAATACTGGCATTTGACCGATAACCATTGTTTTCGAAATATCGTTCGTCGTTAATTCTGTTTGTTTAGTCATAATGGGACTTGTCGACAGGGATTGAAGAGTAAATTAACCCTTAATCAAATATTGACTTAATATTGATTAATATATATCCTACTTGACACTACCATAAAATTTATTTTTTATTTCTTTAATGGTAACTCTAATCAGTAACAACCTCAGGGACAAAATAATCTTACAGATTTTTTAAATCTTTTATATAGCACAATGTTGTACAAAGCAAAGAGTATATTGATGGTACAAAGCCGCTAACTGTCTTCGTATGTTAATGTCAAAAACAAAGATTGAAATATTTTGTGAAAAATCCGGTTTTCGTGGGGGTTTTGAAAGTTTGTAATGAAAAAAAATCTGGTGAGTGCATAAACACAATATTCATGTAAACTGGACTTGTTTTCTGAATGCCTTATACGGTTTTTGTCCACGTAGCATGGATATTTAATCGATTTTATTAGGTTTAATTAAGTGGGAAATAATTTCCCATTATTTGTTCTTGCATTGAAAAAACACCATCTATTCTATATATGCATTAAACAATTTGTCTGTTGCATTATATAAGTATCTAGATAGGTATAGACACTTGTAGTCTTACCTAACTAACACAAAGTCTGTTTATATGATAACATTCTTCGTAACGTTGTTGTTTCATTTTATAACTATTCGCTCACGTTACTTTGCTTGTTTTTATTTTATTATATTATATTAAGATTTAAAAAAACAAGCAAAGTAGGATCAACTAACATGTATAGAATTTGCAGTAAAAATGTATCAAAAGTTGAGAGATGCTCCGGATAATGGGAAATAATTTCCCACCGCAAAACCCCCATTTCCCCCCTTTTTATATGAAAAAAGAGTTTGTTTTCGAAATCCGTGCAGGAACAGAGAAAGAATACAATTTCCTGCGGCCCGGCGGCCTGTCGTAAGAGGCGACAAAACAACCCACAGCCAGGTGGTAGGGCATTTGCCCGACTGGATGGCTACCACCCCTGGTCTAGAGTATGCCGCCATAATAACCCTGTGTTGTGTTCCGGCATTAGTGACCAGGTTCCAGGCTCCCTAAAGAGAGCAGCAGCGCATTCGTAGCACCTTTGGTGTAGCAAATGTCCATAGGCGATGGTAACCACTGTCCATCAAGTGGGCCGTCTGCCTGTCTGCTGATCTCCTACAATAAAAAAAAAATCTACAGGACCCACTAACCTAAAAATCGTGACTAGTTTTCAATTTTCTCGAAATTTATTTTTATTTTTATTAAGGTTTAAGCATTTTGAGAAAGTAACTTACATTATAATTCTCCCAGTAATTAGGGTCCTCGCTGGCAGTTCTGTTGGTGAGCAGGCATGTGGAGACCGAGAACTCGGTTGTGCTGATCAGCGGGTGGAAGTATGCGATTTTGCAGCGACTGGAACCAGCTAGAGTGATCGAGAAGATGCCGTCACTCCATTGAAACCATTGACCTGAAATAGTTTTAATAGTGGTAAATCTTTGTTCTTCGAATTGCAAAGAGCCTTTTTTTAAACGAAGATCGCTAGGGGGCTTTCAACCACAGGGTAAACACGGTAAGGAGTGTGAGATTCGCCACGTCAAGGTGGCACTGGCACCACAAGCAAGAAATGCTATACCCACGCCTCAGTTTGGGATTTTCACTCTCCCTCACACCCTCGGTGTTCCTTCCTTCACTTTATACTAGGGCCACGGGGTACAAGATGCTCAACTAACTCCACGTGCGTTGGCAGGCAGGGCACCAAGGGCATCTCAAGGACACTTTTTTTATGACGAGTGGAAATCCGCTTGAATATTGAACACCACGGGTGAATTCGTTGCCAGCCTTTAGGATGGGTATGGGGATGGGATAGAGAAGATTGAATAGGGGAGAAAGTGGACTATCGAAATCACGAAACACGATTAGCTCGAGGCCAGCCGTTTTCCGCTGGTGTTCTGTGTACGCATGGTATCACATTGTTCGAGTCGGCCCTAATAACTGTAATCAAGATAATTCCAGTACAGCTTTACTGCGCACAACATGGCTCTACTACGTACTTACCAGAGACCCTCAAGTTTCCAGCCGTTGGGTTGAAGTGGAAGTAACTGTGTGACAACCGCCAGGAGTCGTTCTCACGCAGCGAGTACACAATTATGCCGAATGTAGTCAGATCGGGTACATACGCATATGTCTCGGAGCAGTTGTTGTCTATGATGTCTATTGTTATTGACGCCAAGCCTAAAAAAAACAATATAGAGAAGCATGGATTGTATAATCTGTAATATTGTAATATTCTAGACATGGCGTGTTTGTACCATGATGTTTATAAAAACCCATTGCAATACACAGTAGTGTCGTAGTTAGCTTTGTATGCGCCCTTGTTTTTTAGATATTGTTACATGCCGTCAAGGATAGACGCACAGCTGCCTGTCGTAAAGCGCAGTTTATTGTCGTCCCGGATTTAGGAATTCTTCTGTTTACTTTGTGTTTAGAATTTGTAATTAAGAAATTCTTCTAAGAATTTCTACTTGTTTTATGGCCGTCATTAGTGTCGAACTAATCCTTATTGTTATTGTTTTTGACTTTGTTGGCCGTTCACAGGTGTGAAAATTACATTTTCTTGGAAGAACCCACGCAATTGATTATGTATTGTACAGTTTACTATAAAACAATGCCCGAAAGGAGGGGTGGGGATTACTAAACGAGTAAGATGTACATTCGATGAGCGATATAGCGACGGACTTTGCGCGTGTTATAGATTCGTGCAGTGTGAACCGGTTGTTTCCAGTTATATTTGTACCTGTTTTATACGTGTTTGTACAGTTCTAATAAAATCTATAGTAATTCCAACGGTATTTTAATTCGAGTCCTGTGTAGCTCGTAACAATATTTAGGTACCCTAGCTAGAGCAATGTTATGTATAGGCCTGCTTTATTTCATTCATGGTGATAGATAACGCGCAAGGCCTTGGTGCCGGTGGACCAATTATCTAATATTTTGGAAGAAAAATCTATTTTCTTAAAGAACTAGAACACAATACGCTCGTGCACTGCCAAAAAATGAGCGCGATGTTTTGTCTAATTTAACAGACGTTTTTGATGATACTGACATGTAGATATTTATGTGTTGGAAAAGAGCACGAGGGGCGCTAAATAATATAATATAACTAGCTGTCCCGGCAGACGTCGTCCTGCCCGGTAAAATATAGGGGTTTATCGTAGAAGGGTGAAAATTGAGGATTGTATGTATTTTTGTATGTTGTATCATAAAAAAATAGAAATTAATAATTTTGTCTAAAAAATAAAAAAATATATTTAGGGGTGGACTACCCCTAACATTTAGGGGGATGAAAAATAGATGTTGGCAGATTCTCAGACCTACCCAATATGCATACAAAATTTCTTGAGAATCGGTCAAGCCGTTTCGGAGGAGTATGGCAACGAAAACTGTGACACGAGAATTTTATATATTAGATATAATATAATATAATATAATAGCCTGGTCTGGCCATTTTTGCGCTCCCCAGAGTCTACGCCCTTTGGCTGGGCACCAGTGGCACCACCCTATTTACGGCACTTGGGATACACTATACATATAAAGGATGGAAAACACGATGATTTTTTTTTAGACTTCTTGTCTGTTTGTTCGGGTTTCGTGTTTACGTAAAAACTGGAGGATCGATTTCGATGCGGTTTTCGCTGATCGATAGCAAATTATTAAGCTTAAAATCTGCGCTGATTTTTATCCTGGAAATCCCGCAGGAAATTTTCCGGGTCCAGTTTGAAGTTGGGTGCATCAAAATTAGCTTATTTAAACACAGTTTTCACAAAAACGATAGCTTACACTCTTTTTAAAATGCTGTGATATTTTATGTCCTGGAAATCCCGCGGGAATTTTCCCAGGATCGCTGTCAAATGGTTAGTATGTATAAAGATCGGCTAATTTATAAACGAGTTATACTAAAACAATAATTTACGTTCTTTTTCAAATTTTCAAAACAATAAATACGTTGACCTACTGAAAATATTATGATGAAGTCACGGGTAACAGCTAGTATTATATAAAAAACCGATTATCTAATTACCGGTCGGGGTATTAGCCGCAGGTATGTCCGCAGCTTTGAATTCATATTTCAATATTTGTTCATTAGTTTTCAAGTCGAACACAACTATAGCAGGCGGTTGGAGTTGTTGAGGATTGTCTGAAAAAAAAATTGAATACATTTATATGGAAGAAAAAAGATTTAAAACATATAGACCAGTAGATACTTGTAATATATATCGAGGACTCAAATATGGGTCGTCACCAAAAAGACAACAATCGTGACGTCAGCTTTGCTTTAACACATTACGGAGGTTCCTCCACTTCGAATGGCTGAGTCTATTAATACTGGTACTGTACGAACAATTTATAATTATTAATACGGGTACTAAGCCCGGATAACCTCGTTCGTCCGCGCGCCTGTACACATAGGGACTAATCGTGTATATGTCGGAAAATTATTTTAGGGTGGTTATAAAAAAAATAACCACTTCTAACCTATATTAAAAATGTTCCGATTTGTTCATAATAAATAAAAGTGCCGTGTATCTATACCCCACTCTCATTTTAGAATTTATTTATTTATTTTTATTTTCATGTTTTCAATAATTCATTAAAACATGTCTTTAAAAAAAAACCTAACCTAATTAAAAAACAAGCTAATCATCCAATTCATTCTTAATATAAAAAAAAATTGAATAACTGTACGAATAAATATAATTTATTCGTCCAGTACCCGTACAAATAGTCACATCGTTGTATATATACATAGGTATGATTACATCAAAGACTGTATTATAAATACTATATGTTGTATAAAACTTCAGGTTTGTAATTGTTTTTACAAATTACTTACCGAATAAGATTTTTTTATAACCTGCCTCTTCATATTTGGCCATTGGCAAAATCAGTACTCAATGCAAATGCATTGAAGTCAACAACTTAAAAAAAATGACTGCCAATAAATGGTCAAATTGACAGGCGTACAAAAGCCAAAAGGAAAATAAATCTATGGACAGGATATAGTTTTTTGCCGGATAAGAGTTTTTGGCGGGAGCTGAAAGGAGCTGTTGTCCTGTGCAGTTTTATTTTTTAAAAATGTGTGAGATTACTCTAAAATTAACAATATTTGTAGGATATTGATAGTTTTTGAGTACTAATTATGTGCTTTTGTGAGAAATGTGAACTGTATAGTCAAATGTGCTCTTTTGAGTTGTCACAAAAACTTCGTTGAATGGCTTCATCTGAGCTATACATAGGCTTAAGAAAATGAAGATACTGTATTGTGATATAAGATCTGGCTTAAAGGCTTAGCTGCCAAGACATAATCCTAAATAAATAATGTCTACCCTAAATCCCTATTTCTGGACTCCCCATTACGAAACATCATATTAACTTACTAGGCAACTCTAGAAGTCCGGTGTCGACCATCCAGAGCCTTCCACAGCTGTCAGCTCGTGTCCTATACACGGAAGTCAAGGTCTTGGCTCCTTGAACACTGGGGTACGGCTTCAAAGCTGGAGAACGATTATTTCTCTCCACAGGTAGGTCTATATAGTTTAGTGTTGAAGGTATACCTGTAAAAGAAGAGAATACAGTTCAAAATTGAGATGTTTATGTAGGAAACTTAGGCCTCTAAGAATCCACACTAATGTATTGTTACGAGTTACGGGACTCGAATTAAAATGCCGCTAGAATTACTATAGAATTTATGAGAACTATACAAACACGTGTAACACAGGTACAGACATAATAATACGCGCATAGTCAGTCACTAAATATATTACTGAATGTAGTACACACGTCTTGCTTCGCTTGTACTTATCGCTCGACTGCCTCACCCCTCCGTTGGGGCATTGCTTTATACTGTACAAATATAAAATGTCCTGCTCGACCGCATGGACTGAAATTTCCACAAAATCACACCTGGATCATGACTACGATAAAGATTATAATACACAAGGGGCTGTTTTTCCCCCAATAACAAATTTTAAACACAAAGTATACAAAAGAAGAATATTATTGTAATGCCTATGTAGATAGATAATAGCGCTCTGTTGTTAGTGCCTACCTCGCAAGGGACCTGGCGTGGAGTTATGTATGTATGTATGCAGGGACTTTTTTTTACATGAGGAAATGTGTTGTCGCATCGTCAGCCGCGCGGGGGATCTGCGCGGCCGGTATGTGGGGCTCCCCGACGCCGATTAATCAATACGACCGGCGCCGGTATACCCACTAAAACCTCATGGGAGCCTTCTTCCGCCTAGCGCCGGGGTCAAGGTACATGTGCGAGCTTAACCCGCAACCCCGGCAGCGGCTGGCCGCCTCGTAAACAGAGGTGGCCTCTCCTGTGTGCGGGCCGGGGAGTGACGTTTCCCCGGCCCTGAGAGGGACGCGCGGCTGCCTCTCGCGCCCTCTCGTGGCATTAGTGCGGGCGGAGGTCCTATTGATCCCCCAGACCTCGACGCCCGCTGCCGCCCGCCCGTGGCTGCCAGGAGTCACGGGCGCTATCCTCCTTCGGTGGGGGAGGGGGAGGCTGCGAGGATTGCTCCTGCGCCTTCACCCCTCCCTCTCTTTCCTCCCCCCTCGCCGCCTCGCGCTCTCAGCAGCGTCAGCGGTGGGGGGGGCTTCGCGATAGGGGGGAGGGGGAGGCTACGAGGATTGCTCCTGCGCCATCACCCCTCCCTCTCCTTCCTCCCCCCCTCGCCGCTTCGCGCTCTCAGCAGCGTCAGCGGTGGGGGGGGGCTTCGCGATAGGGGGAAAGGGGAGGTTGCGAGGATTGCTCCTGCGCCATCACCCCTCCCTTTCCTTCCTCCCCTTTTCCCCGCCGCCTCGCGCTTACAGCAGCGTCAGCGGTCGGAGTCGGGGGAGGCCACCTAACTTCGGAAGGGAAGAGTGTTTTGGGAGGAGGTTTGGAAGGAAGGGAAGGCTTTTAGGATGAGGAGGCGGAAAGGTGGGACACCACTGTCACGGAGTGAAGGGGGGAATGTGACAGTGGCCGCTCGGGGCCCCGGGGACGCATCCCCTTGTACCGCTTCCTGGACGGAGGGGAGTCCAGGGCGGCACCCCCTGGGGGAATGTATGCAGGGCCGCGCCGACCCTCCACAGCGCCTGTGTGCGAAAACTATGAAGCGCCTCTTTTTGTCACGAATCTGAATTTGTCAACCTATTTTTTTTTAATTATTTGTTAATTTTGATCGAAATAAATCTCCAATTTTATATACTTAGATAATATTTTCCTAAATAGGTATAACCAGTTCCCTTCCGCTTGCCAATTACTGTAGAAACTCCACTATAAAGAATAATTATGGTGATGTGTAAGTGTAACAAAAATAATTTCGACGACGGCGTCCCTACTGTCTTGGCGCCTGTGCGCGCCGCACACTTCGCACATAAGGTCGGCGCGGCCCTGTATGTATATGCTCACTAAAATAAACAATTATAAAAAGGAAATATTTTACGTCCCGTACATAGAATAATTTATTGCTAAATAATTAGCAAGGTCAAAACTGAGTTGCCATGTACGTGCCAACATCTGTCAATACCGAAAACAGAAAACCTTCGTAGATGCATCTACAAACATGTTTATTGTAGAGTCAGTATTTAGTATTGTAGAGTAACATTTGACAATTCATCAAGATCCAACAACGTAACCTTGTAACGGCGGGCATAAAATAATATATTTTTCGTTTTGTTAGAACTGCACAATTGCTTAACTTTTTTCAATTACGATTACATATTTATTGTAATAATGACCGATACGAGTAATTTTACGATTTGCTTTCACTTATAAACAATTCTATCAAAAATTGTTTGTTAGAAAAGTAAAGAACTGAACGTCGTTACAATGTTGCGTCAGTTAACCCTTTTCTTTTTGAACAATAGGGATGTTACTCTCAAAATCGAAAGCTGACAAGTAGAATCGAATGCAATGATTACTTGTGCAACTAGTTCAATTGAATAAATGCAATTTTTTTGTTAAATTATGTACTTGTCCTATTTGCTCCTTAAATTTACGAAAGAAAAAATATTAATGGGACGAATTCGCCGGATGATTTTTAAAATTCACATATGTTTCAAGTCCGTATCGATTCATTCACTTTAAGCGATGTTTTTAAGCAGATCACCTCACTATGAAAATAAAACTGACAGACGTCAAATGTTACCTATTAAAATGACTCCACAGTAGGTTTTCCATATTTTTATGTAGCAGTTGTAGCGGGTAAAATAGTAAAAAACTATATTTACTGCATACATGTATTAGACGAATAATTAAATTTAAAAAAAAAAAAAAAAAACGAGAGAGAGCGGGGTGTGTATTTTTTGCCTTGGCGGACGTTTTGCTTCTTATGTGGCGGTACCGCCCTGAAGTGTCTGCTGGTCCAGGAATGGTGCCGACGGTACTCGTTTGGTGTGCCGGACAGCCGGGGACGACCTCACAGGCGCACTGGCGAACGAGTCGCCTGGGTCTCCAAGGCGAAGAAAAGAAACCCAAAACGTGGGTTATAAACACTAAATATATTATAATTTAATTTAAACAGGTACTATAATATGATAGTAGTAAATAATCTAAATAATTTTATCGTTTTTATCGTGGTGGTGGTTTAAAATTTTACACCCGAATGAGCGAACATCGATGTGCCGTCGAAAGGCGCGGCCTGCGACCCGCCGCGACCGGTTTCTCAGACCACGCTATGTTAGCGAAACACTCGGCGATGCTCGCGTTTAATATTTTATTGATATTTATTTTTAAAACAATAATATTTTATGTTTGAAAATATGTATTACGTTACACAGTTGAGATTTCTGTATATATAGTTTAAAGTTTAATGTTAAATTAATTAATCAATTATTATATTTAGAGCTAATTTATATCTATAGATGTAGTAACTCACCATATCGTCTTCTAGGCACCGTGACAAACACCCTGCTGCCTACCCTCTCAACACCCATTGGGACGTTATTGTAACGAATGAAAAATCTCCCCGATTCATCATCTGAAAGAAGAGTGCAATTAGCCAGTATATTTTTGAAGTGATAACTTCCTATGGGGGTGTACCGCTTCGTTACGTAACGCGTTACGACGCCAGTCTGTCTGGCTTTCCTATCTCTCAGGCAGCGGTAGGCAGGCTCCTCCTCTCTTACTCTAACCCACAGCGCTAACTGTATTTCGGTAATTAGATTAAATAATGACACTTGTAATTTACATACAAAACATATTCAAGAATTGTAACTAAGAATAAAATAATTTTAAAAATCAATAAAATATTTTATTAATAACCTTTCCTTACATTATCATATTAATATACATATAATTTAAGCATGTATTAGCAGAAGGCGATGTCTGGAGCCTTAAGAACAGACGAGCGTGCATGACAAGAGCTATGAATGTCAAAGAAGCAAGTGAGCTGTGTAAGAATAAGCCTGTATGGCGCTCTGCTGTTCGTGCCTACCCCGCAAGGGACTTGGCGTGAAGTTATGTATGTATGTATGTATAATTTAAGCAATACCCCACATTTTCTCAAGTTAAAGAATTTCAATATTAAATAGTTCAATTTTGATTAATTTATCACTTCTGTCGGGAGTCCCGAGACGCACGCGTCTAAATTTTTGTTTGTTTATAAAAATAGACCTGTTTTCTCTGTGAGGTTAACATTCTGTTTCGTTTGGATTGAGGGGGATTTTTTTTATTACATGAGTTCAGCAGACAGGTAGACGGGCCACCTGATGGAAAGTGGTTACCGTTTCTAACTCTAAAATATTAACTTACCAGTAGGTCTATTCGTAGTTTGTGATGTTACAGGTCCTGTGAAAAAAGAAATGTTTATTATATACTAGTGGTCGCCCGGTGGTCGAAATTCGACCATAATTAATTTAAACTTATGGTCTTACTTATATTAGTTTGAACATCATTAAGGTTCTGCTGTCAAAGACTATACTTCTATAATCACAGATTCCGCCAAGGCTACACTGTTAATTTGACTTTAACAATAAACAAAAGAATATATATATATATGTCTGTGTCAAATACATGATTGTGTATGTAACTTTTTTTTTAGATTTAATGTATTTTTTTATGCATGATTTTAACAAAATTTAATTTATATATATTATAATTTAATTAGCATTCTGCACTCCTTCACTATATAAATTATAATTGTGTGAAATTCCATACTCCTCCATCCGCGCAATTTTCTTAAAAAGGGGGTACAAAGTTTTTGCTACACGTATTAATTTGTTGATGACTAGCTGATTTTTTAACTATCCCACGGGAACTATTTAATTTTTCGGGATCAAAAGTATCCTATATATTGACCAGGGATATAAGCTACCACCATACAAAATTTCATTTAAATCGGGAGTTGTAGTAGGGGAGGCCAAACTGGGATATTGGGATTTACTCAAGCATGGCAGAATAACATAAGGGGAGAAAGCTTGCACCCTTATGAACCCCCACCAAAATATGAACCCTTCACATAGGGTCCTGCGTTTAGAGCAGCCGACCAGAACAGTAAAAACAAATCGAACCTTAAAAACTCAAGCGCGTCAGATTAAGACAAGGTGAATTGATTATACGCAGAAAAGTCAACATTTCAATAATCTGACAATTCGCGCGTGAATAAAAACATGTTTTCTCACTTTCGACTGCTTCGTATGGCCCGCCATACAAACCGGCAGATTAATATTTCTCCGTTATCAGAAACACATGGGGCGCATAGATTATTCATATCTGACGCGCTTGAGTATATCTGTGCGACTCTTTTTTTTACATTGTACACGCCACACGAGAAACGGCATCATCATCATCACTACATAGTATAAAACAAAGTCGCCTTTTCTGTCCCTATATCCCTATGTGCGCTTAAATCTTTAAAACTACCCAACGAATTTTGATGTGGTTTTTTCCAATAGATAGAGTGATTCAAGAGGAAGGTTTATATGTATAATACATGCATCATATACTAAGGCAACATTGCTAATTTTAGAGGTTTCTATGTAGTGATGCCCGTGCAAAGTCGGAGCGGGCCGCTATGTTTTTATATACAACGTTCATAGTTTTTCTGTAGTGTATTTAATTTTGTATCAGCATTGCACCCGTGCGAAGCCGGGGCGGGTCGCTAGTACATCATATAACCTTTTTTCTTTATAGCATCTAATCTTCACAATCCAAAAGGTCCCCGCGACGCTCGAGTAACTCCGCATTTAGCATCTTGGGCTGCTTTATTATTATAGTATAGTATAGTAGTGTAGATTAATTAATATATATTAATATAATAGTATTAATTAATTAATAGATAAAAATTGAATGCAGGAATTTTTTTAATATTTATTTTCCAATATAATGTACATTCATATACATAAAAACATATTCAAATAAGCTACGATACTAATGACACTACGAATTGACACAATATTAAGGATGAATTTACGTAAAACTCAGCTCTTTGTAGAGGTTTTTGTAAAAATTGCTAACGAACCCGAAAATAATAATAACGTGACTTACGTTGATTCTTAATTGCTTCAGTTTTAAATTGTTTGTTATAGAAAATATAATCTGACTGCCTTATCTGTCTTGTTACATCGATCTCAGCGTCTGTGTCCTTTTGTACTGTAATACAATAATATATCTTAATGTAATGTAATATCTTATACGTGTTTCTATAGTTCTGATAAATTCTATAGTAATTCCAACGGCATTTTAATTCGAGTCCTATGTAGCTCGTAACATTATTATAGTTATAACAATGACATGGCGTATTAAAATTTTATAATGCAAAATATCTCCATAAAGTATTTACATGCTTGGCAAGATAAAAACGTTCTACAAAATATAGTATAAGAGGTTGGAGCGAGCTGTTATGTAAATGATGATGATGCTGTTTTAAGGATGAAATCTTACAGGGAGATGTAGTCCGTGTATTGCTCTAAATTAAGATTAATTAAAAAAAATGTTTGAGTTCAGCAGACAGGCATATTGCCCACTTGATGGAAAGCGTTTACTATCGCCTATGGACATTTGCAACACCAAAGGTGCTACAAATGCGCTGCTGTTCTCTTAATGGAGACTGGAACCTGGGAACTAATGCCAGAACACAATTCAAGGTTCTTATGGCGGCATACTCTAGACCAGGGGTGGTAGCCATCCAGTCGGGCAAATGTCCTACCTGGCTGTGTGTTTTTTGTCGCCTCTTACGACAGACCGCCCGGCCGCAGGAAACTGTATCTGTCTCCGTTCCTGCACGGGAAAATACTAAATTTTCTTTTATTGTGCTACTTACACGAAACTCCATTGAAATTGTACGTTAGCTGTTTCCACGCAAAAACCTCTTCAAACTTTCCAATTCCATTTTCTTGTGATGTCACCGTAGAAAATTTTAGTAATAATAATAATAGAAATGTGGGTAATTTTAACAAATACATTTTTGAATATCGAATTCTCGACTCAGTGTAGTTAGTCAATAATCGCACTTCACATAGTAAAGACGTATGATGACGACGGGGTGGTAAGGCCTAGATATATTGGTTTGGAAATTAATTGATTGGGGATTTTGTTATAGTTTTTCTTATTCTTTAAACTTCTTTCTGTTTGGACTTGTCATTTAGAAACAAAATTAGCGTTTATTTCTGGTGGTGCGGGTGACAGAGGTAGATGTTCGTAGTGGAAGAAGAAAAAAATAAACAGCACGCTAGAATTAGATCAGCAGAGATCCCGTAGTTAAAACTATATAAAAACGGATCCCCAGTCCAAAAGTAGGAGACTTTTGGACTCGTCTGTCTGTTTGTTAGAGCATCACGTGAAAACTAGCTTATAGCCCGAGTTGTTGAAAGGCAAGAAAAATGTGACGTGACGCGTAACCGAAAAATGTGGCGGTAATTTTTCTCCAACGCCGATAAGAAGTTTCACTTCAAACATTACACCTTTGAAAATGTATATCAATCTCTTATAGTCTATGGTCAGTCTATATATCTAACCGACCTTTCATAAGTAAGTTGCAGGAACGGGCAAACAATAAAGAAAGACTAGTTTCTGCCTGTGACTTCGTCAGCAATAGTTAAAAATAGTAAGTTAAAAACCCCCGATTTTGAAACATTATTCATTGTTGCTCGGTTCCTTTTGATCTTAACGGGATGATATATAGTCTATAACTTTCCTCGATAAATGGGCTATCTAAAATTGAAGGAAATTTTTAAATCAGACCAGTAGTTCTTGAGATTAGCGCGTTCAAATAAACAAACTTTTCAGCTTTATATATTAGTATAAGCGGTATAGGATTTTGGTTTATACGTTTTTTGGGTAGTAAGGTGAAATAAATCATATTTCTCAAGTTATTGATATGAACAAAAATCTTTATATATGCTATTATCCGGATTTCCGATTACTACGAGAACCAACCCGGTTAATCGAGTCTCCACTATATAACTTTATATAGCCTCTACCAAAATTTATCAAAACGACTCATCGACTCTGCAGGTGATCAGAGGGCTGGTGCCTACCTCGGCCAACGGATCAGTATGGCGATCCAGCGAGGAAACGTAGCCAGCCTTCTGGGCACCTTACCCATAGAAGACGGTGATCTGGGCTCAGTATTCTACTTATAGTCTTGAGGGACTATGGGTAGAATACAATACAAATAAGTTTTCTTACATTATATTCAATAGTATGTAGTTTTATAATTGTTTAAATAAATTGTATTTTCTTATTAAATTGAAAAAAAACCTTTATATTACACTGTATTTTGTTATAATAATTTATTCGTTTGGATTTAAATAATATTAACTCTATGAAGCAGGAGGTAAATCAGACCTTTATAAAAATTAAATAAATTTGTTAAATAATTTAAAATAAATCAGATACTAAGGCACGTAAAACTAGTTGGAAGGTTTACAAAACACTATACCAAGTGAATAATGATTGTTGATTTTAAACAAAGATTACCGTGTGTAACTATATCTTGATAGGTTTTGTTAGTGACGGGAAAATATCGATAGTTTTTTTTTAGTTTTTAAGATCCCAAGCTGTGAGATCAAAAACACCACAAATGTTTTGATGTAAATGTTGAGATGGTGAGTGGTGTTACAAGATGGTGGACAAAAACGAAAATAAGTGTATAAGTGTAGTGTTACAGTTCTTTAGTAGCTTAGTTGTTCTTGGCACGTTTCCTTTTAAAGTTGATAATTAATTTTGTTATGTACCCTCTTATTTCTAAACGATACAAACGCCCATTTCCTTAATTGAATAATAAATATATAACAATAATATACTGTGTCAATTGTGTAGGTTATAATTCACGGTGTCTCATTTTTATATAGACGGTAGTCATTACATTACATTTTTATGTTGGCAGACGCGATAGAATTGACCTGTGTTCGGTTTATTTTATTACATGTAAAACGTTAATAATGTTTAATATAATATCTTGTATAAAATATTATCTGGAATTTCCAAACAGTAATGTGTTCAATTCATTTCATTCATAACACTTTAATCAAAATAGTTTATCAGTAACTTCAATCCGCTATCGGTTATGCCAATTGCTAAGTTTCGTGTACTGTGTGTTGGAGGGATGGCGAGGTGTTCTAGAAATGCTTATAAAATGCGAACAGTCAGTGTAAAATATGTGTTAAAACCGTAAGGTTCTTTGCTTATAAAGTGACCTGTTGCTGCTCTTTTACTACTATAAATCCTTCTGAGTAGTTGCAAGTATTACAGTAGGATGGTGTGTGTGTCAAGCGAGTGTTGTAATTTATCTTTATTATAAATTGTTATTTAATTATAGGAGTTAAAAGGGAGATACTTTATTTATTTGCTATCTTACATTTCTGGGGCTCGTTCGGGATAGCCCTTATTAGGCTCTGCCTAAAAGATTTATAAATATCTTGCATACGCTACCTAAATTAAATATATCTTCTTCAGCTAATTTCAGTCCACTGCTGGACGTAGGCCTACCGAAGTACGCGCCACATATCCCGGTCTCCCGTCTTCCTCATCCAGCAGGGGGATAAGGGGTGTGCGAAACCCATCTAGCAACCCAAACGTCAACCTCACATGCCCACGGTACTCCCTGCCACTAACGAGGTTCTGACGACCGTTCGATGGCGGTTTAACCATTAACGAAATTCCGGCTTACATAAATCCCCGGATCGTAGTCGGGCAGCAGCGTCTCCGATGCGAGTAAGCCGTCTACAGCCACCGACACGCATGCAAGTGTGGTAACTATGACATTTCCCTCAAATATGAAACGCAAATAATTTAAATATATGTCAATTGTTAATTATTAAGGCGACATAGCCAATTTGTGGCTAAGTCTTTAAGAAGAATAAAATAAATAAATAATTATACTATTGGGTACCATAAATCGATTGTGATATCGATAAATGCTATTTATTAACTGTGTCCCAACCCTATCGTGGTGAAGAATCCGTTCTCGACCATTCATGGCCATAGGTTATCGTTAGATTTTCCTAACTTAGTTGTTTATACGATCCTTACTTATATCATGTAAGCTTACTTAAAGAATGAACACACTTATACGCCTTGTACGCTTTTATATAATACTAGCGGTCTGGTCCTAATCTCAGCGCCACCTACCGGTTCCAATCGTGGATCTAAACCACTCGGGGACCCACTCAAACACACAAAAACAAAAACAACAAAATCGGTCCAGGTGATTAGGAGGATTCTAGAAGCCGATCTCAGCGCCACCTACCGTTTCCAACGGGATAAAAAGTATCCTATGTCCGTCTTCTGGTTCTAAGCTACCTACTCATTAGTTTTCAGCCAAATCGGTACAGCCGTTCTTGAATTATAAATAGTGTAAGTAACACGACTTTCTTTTATATATATATATATATAGACTAGCTTCTGGCCGCGACTTCGTTCGCGTGTAATAGTTAAAACAAAGTAAGTTAAAAAACCCCCCGATTATGAAATATTATTCATTGGTTCTCCATTCCTATTGCTCTTAGTGTGATGGTTTATAGCCTTCCTCGACGGGACTGGGCTATCTAACACTGAAAAAAAATCAAATAAGACCACCAGTTCCTGAGATTAGCGCGTTCAAGGAAACAAACAAAGAAACAAACTTATTAGCTATATATATTCTATATGTAAAATAAAACTTTCTCACCGACACCACACCCTGTCAAATCTCCGCTTCTATTATGTTACGTTACAGAGAAATTACTTTGTCTGTTATAAGCTGTTTAAGTAATTAAAGCTTTTTTAACCATCCCACGGAAACTCTTAAACTTTTCGGGATCAAAAGTATCCTATTATGTTGACCAGGGATATAAGCTGCCACCATAAAAATTTCATTTAAATCGGTCCAGTCGTTTCGGAGATTAGCCGGTACAAACAGACAGACAAACCGACAAACAGACAAACAAAAAATCTAAATTAGTTCTATTTCACTTCTTACATCCCCTGACTCGGTTTTTAGCATTTTATTTTAGAAATTCGACCTCTACAGTTTTATTATATGTATAGATAACGTAATAATAAATGAATACATAGACTCATTGCTGTTGAGTTTGCTTTATCCCTATGAAAAACATGTTTCTGTTCTAATATATATTAATAATTATTATTATGAGGATAATCAACGACCGTGACATTAAAAAGGATTTGAAAGTCGTTTTTAATTTTGGAAAAAAATAAATTCATACGTAACGCTTTGTCGTAAATAAGTAAAGGTACTATCTAATATTATTTTTCTTCTGTTGTCGATCTGATCCCGCCGTCTCCCTTCCACCATCAGACAACTAAACTAATGTAAACAGCCTTGCAGAGATTTGGGTACCAAAGTACCAAATATTAACTATTTGGGCAGAGTTTCCCATTTATTGTTCAGCCTTTGGTACGACTATTCACACCGCACAGTAAGCAATAATAATAATAATCGGCAGACAAACACACACTGCATATCCCCAAATTAAGCAAGTTACGCTTGTGTTATGGGTAATATACAACGGACCACTCTGGGGCCGATCCCAGACACCCAGACCAAGGTAAATAACGCAGAAAACACGTTTCCGAAATTTACTATACCGGGAATCGAACCCGGAACCTCTGGGTTGCAGTGAGGTAGGCCGTCAAAGGCTTAGCTCGCTCAACCACAGAGGCCGTCATGAACACCGTCTACACGCCTCACCCCCTTTTTATACGAAAATACTACGAAACTACCCTACAAAATAATAATATTACATCATTGCTAAAATAGCAATTACATCATAGTGTTATGACGATTGTCTATGTGATATTAATATACTCTATGACTGCTGTCATGGACATCGCGTAATTCTAATCATATAGTTTGGAAACAACAATAAAAAAACGATAACAAAGAGAAAAAAAACTATACATACATACATACATACATACATACATACATAAAATCACGCCTGTTTCCCATGGGGGTAGGCAGAGACTATGGATCTCCACTTGCGACGATCCTGACAAACAACTTTCGCTTCACCTACTTTCATTAACCTCTTCATACATGCGCGTTTATTTGAAATGCTTTTTACCTGACCTTTTTTTGACAGTTCTGATAATTGTTCATGGTATGTTCATCTCGGTCTACCGGCAACAGCTCTACCATTGACAATACTGTCATATACCTGTTTTGTGATTCTATTTTAATCCATCCTCTCTACATGCCCAAACCACCTATACAAACAAACAAAACACTTCAACAGGAAATGCACAGACTAAAATTTTTGTGAGAACAGGGAGAATTATAAAAAAGTTAACACGAGTGTCCCGGGACGTACACACTACACACCATCATCGTGAACTGTTTTCTTCTTTATATATGGTAAGTCATGTTTGTACATTATCTTAATTACAACGCTTTTGGGCGGCTCGATCAGTGTGATACCCTCAATGAATAGTGGCGTGAAATATCAGCCTTGAGCTAAATAATGTAGGGTAATCGAGTTTCCTAATGTACATACATAAAGTACTGACTGCCTGGCTTATTAATCTTAAATATATATATATATATATATATATATATATATATATATATATATATATATATATATATATATATATATATATATATATATATATATATATATAAACACTTATGGCCTTACTTATAATAATCTCGTTAAGATACGATTAGGCATCTCTTAAGTAAGAGAAGCAAAATCAATCCCTAATCAATGAATATCTCTTTTTTTCATTTATGAACGTGTATTACCTGTTGTGTATCTATGAGGAGCACAAATAAACGAAATTTGAATGATTAACGTAGATTGTACCCAAAATATTCGACTAAAGAGGAGTTTATGGGTGAGATTTTCATTAATCAGTTGCTGAGCAGTTTCTTTAAATTTAAGAAACGATTATAAGTAAGCCCCTTAGGGCCTTACTTATAATAATCTCGTTAAGAACGGATTAGTGATCTCTTAAATAAGATACTCTTAAGCCCCTGATCAATGGCTTTTTCAAATAAAACTAGCCATCTTGCCTCTTAGCAAGTCTTTTAAACTACCTCTCAATGTTGGTTATTTATGCAGCTATTTATGAGTTCCTCTACCACCACCTCTTATCCTTAGCGGAGTTTATGGGTAAGATTATCGTTAATCAGTTGCTGAACAGTTTCTTAAAATTTAACAAACTATTATAAGTAAGGCCAGTAACGTATAACTTACATAATACTAAATTATTTAACACATACATGCACACGTTTATAATAAATTCTAAATAAAATATATCATACAAACATCTCCGAGTGAGCGCTTAGTTATAAGACGCTTAGTAACACGGGCCGTGTCATGCGCCGATTGCGCCGATATAACCCCTTCCTTCTTTCGTTGGTCGTTGTACAGATTCCATGTACTCTTTGGTCATTGGTCGTAAACTTAAACTTGTAAATGGTAGTAGGGTATAACCGACGCTTAATGTCTTTGACGAAAATGGTAAAAAGGCATTAGTTCCAGCTTTCAAAACAGGTACTAATGGTAAACAGTAGTATACGTCTCGAGCCTTTACGGCAGTAAAACGTAAAAATGTATTACTGACTATAACCCAAAAGTGATGCCATTTTTACAGAGGTACAAGCGCCTTTAGAGTAAAAAAGGGCCAAAATTCGGTCGGTTAAATGAATTGACACTTCAAAAACGCAGTTTTTTTGCTTGGGCATAAACGACACGAAAGTCATCGTAGAGCCATGGGAGCGCATTCGAAAGAGCGAAAAATTTTAAGTAGGATGGCATTCATAACTCATTTTCGACCAAAATGTCGCTTATATATCGACGGTTAAAAGACAATAGGGCATTGCCTTTTAACCGTCGATATATACTCTTATGTTTATTGTTCAAGTCAAATGAACAGTGTAGCCTTGACGAAATCTGTGATTATAGAAGTATAGTCTTTGACAACAGAGCCTTAATGATGTGTACATTTATAATTTAAATTAATCATTATGGTCGAATTTCGACCACGGGCGACCATTAGTTGTAGTAAATAAATATAAAGTGAGATTAAACGGATGCATAGATACAAAATCTAACATTCTTTCATTCATTCCACAAACTTCTTCTTACTGCATCTAACATGAGTGAGAGTTCCGATAGCCCACTTCATCTCCATTCCATTCATCTGCATTCGCTCTCTATCCTATTCCCAAATATCACTTCCCATCACATTGCAACCTCCCTTCATGCATTCATTTCTTGAAATTAAATTAAATCTCTATATTTGTATCAACCATAAATGTAAAGTGTTGAAATTTATACTTATAACTAGCTGTCCCGGCAGACGTCGTCCTGCCCGGTAAAAAATAGGGGTTGATCGTAGAGGGTTGAAAATCTAGGGTTGTATGTATTTTTGTATGTTGTATCATAAAAAAATAGAAATTAAAAATTTTGCCTAAAAAATAAATAAAAAAAATTTAGGGGTGGACTACCCCTAACATTTAGGGGGATGAAAAATAGATGTTGGCCGATTCTCATAGATACCGGATAAGCATAAAAAATTTCATGAGAATCGGTCAAGCCGTTTCGGAGGAGTATGGCAACGAAAACTGTGACACGAGAATTTTATATATTAGAGATAAAATTGTAGAGATCGAATTTCTGTACAATTTAAAAATATGCTAAAAACCGAGTCACGGGGATGTAAGAAATAAGATAGAACTAATTTAGATTTTTTTAGAATTTCTTGTTTGTCTGTCTGTTTGTAACGGCTAATCTCCGAAACAACTGGACCGATTTACATGAAATTTTGTATGGTAGTAGCTTATATCCCTGGTCAACATATAGGATACCTTTGATCCCGAAAAATTAAAGAGTTCCCGTGGGATAGTTAAAAAAACCGCACCACGCGGGCAAAGGCGCGGGCAGTAGTTATCGTTTATATGGCAAAACAACGTTTGCCGGGTCAGCTAGTATTAAATATTCTGCTAACAATACTTAAACACACTTCGTTCTTCGTAGGAAATTCTTTTGCCGTACAGTCTGGTTGCCTGTGAACTCCATTCCCTTGAAAATCAACTTGATCACTGACCATTATTTGTCCATTAATTATAAATTGTCGCAGTAAATGGACTTCTATCGAGAGCTTCATAACATATAGGCGTATACGCAAAAAGCCATTTTTTTGTTGTTTACTAAAAACCATGCATGTTATAATTTAGTTTTACCAGTATGCAAGTGTATCTACAAAGAGTGATACAATCAACTAAGTTTTGTGTTATTCACAATTTTGTCTCTTGTATGTAACTGCAGTTTTATCTGTATACACATTTGTTATGAAGCCCTCGATATTGTTGTTCGCATGTAGACATATTATGTAATTCATACCTATTATTAATATTATAAATGCGAAAGTAACTCTGTCTGTCTGTCTATTCCGTTTTCACGTAAAAACTACTGGACCGATTTGGCTAAAGCTCAGTATATATATATTTTCGATACCGAGGATGTACATAGGATACTTTTTATCCCGAAAAATGATATTTGTCTGTTTGTTTGTTATGCTTTTACGGAAAAACTACTGGACCGATTTGGCTGAAATTCGGCACGTATATAAATTAAATACAAGGGATAATTTTCATTTTGGCCTTTTTGGTCATTTTGGCCTATTTGGTAATACGAATACGATAAACGTACGCTACGATAATACGATAGTTTAAACTATCGTATTATTATAATCTGTTTAATTATTAATAATTGTTGCTATTATATAAACACCCAACTGTGAACGGATAAGTTTGTTACTCCCCTAAAAACTACAGGGTTTTTATATTGAATCATCATGATAATGTACCAAGGTCTGTTGTTTGTATTTACTAGTAATAACCGCGTCCTCATCCGGGTTTGTTGAAATCTTTAGAGTAACGTTTCATGCTTTGTTAGTATTGTTGGGTATAATTCCATTGAAGCCGGCTTTTGCATCCCGCTATGCATTACTTAAATCAGTGGTTCTTAACTTTTAAGTCATGAGAGACCATTTTACCAAATGTCTGTCTTGCCAGGGACCACCTAGCCGGTTATGTATATGTTAATATAGCGATTGAATTTACTATTTAATAATTTATTCGTACGTAGGTTGAACTCCCAATAAATAAGTATTAACAAAGAACGAACGGAGCAAATCGAGCACCTGTGCTGCTCGATCTCCCGTCATGAGGACCACTTCCCCGCACTGTGCACTGAGTATTGCCTTCGAACTTGTGCTACGGTGTGGTTTGTATTGTAATGACTCGACACAACACACAAGTCACTTGTTTATTACGATGGCTTCGCGGGCCACTTGGAATGCCTCCAGAGACCACTAGTGGTCCGCGGACCACCGGTTAGGAACCACTGACTTAAATGAAAATAAGACATTAAAATCTAGTAATCTGCACCACTTACATCGCCAGATTAGATTAAATTATTCCTTAACTTAGATTGCCTGAAAGAGATTGTTTAGAGCGTCAAGGATGCATGTTGTTTCTACCATGATAATATTGTGATAGTGCATTTTTGTAATTGTATATTTATTATAGTAAAACGCCACTCCACGCGTATCGATACTACACATCATTAATTCAGAACAAAGCCAGTCTTCTTCAGTTCTTCTTTGTGCTCATCCGTCAAAGTGTATAATATTGTAGTTTAAACACACAGACATCAATAACGTAACAAATTATATCTAATGATTTAAATACTTTAACACAAATAACAAAAAAATGCTTAATGTTTTTACTCCTCTAAAAACACCAGTTTATTATATTATATTACAGTATTTTTTACCATGAAGATTTTAAAGCTGTTTTATTCTTAACTGGCTATGCACGGGACTTCATGCGCGTGTAATTTTTTAACGGAACTCTAATTTTAAAAGTAGACGTAAGTCAACTAACACCATCAATCTACCAGTGAAAGTCCTGTCAAATTAGGGTTGGCAGTTTCTGATATTAGCAGGAACATTTTAGCCGTGCAGGAAAGGAGAAAGAATACAATTCCCTGCGTTGGGGTGGGCTATCGTAAGAGGCGACAAAACAACCCACAGCCAGGTGGTAGGGTATTTACCCGACTGGATGGCTACCACCCCTGGTTTAGTGACATTAGTGACCAGGTTCCGGTCTCCATTAAGAGAGCAGTAGCGAATTTGTAGCACCTTTGGTGGTGCAAATGTCAATAGGCGATGGTAACCGCTTTCCATCAAGTGGGCCGTCTGCCTGTCTGCCGAACTCCTGCAATAAAAAATAAATATAAAGAAACCATCCAGACTGAGACAAAAATTCTAAAAATTTGCATTTTAGAAATCTCCTGGTTCGAATTTGCCCCCCAGATATTTTTCTTATTTTTAATTTGACATTACAAACAGACACTTCAATTTTAGATAGATAGATAGGTAGAGAGATAATACTGTATTGCTCACCAAAATAAACAAAACCAAAATGCATAATTACAATGCTTCTTGGCAAAACAACAGGTTTCGTCAGGCTTTATCGCTTAAAGCGATCTCTTCCAGGAAACCTAGTTTTAAAGAAATATTTAACTAATTTGGCGATGTCAGTGGAGCAGAAAAAGGTTTTTTCGTGTTCATTATCAAATTACATTATAGAATGGGGTGTTAAAGAAAATAGGATTGCAGTGATCGCCTAGCACAAAGTGGGTATAGAGCCGTCGGTCATATTGCAGACGCTTCAAAAGCTTGGTATCAGCCGTATGTTTCTGTATCGTACTATCAACAGATACAACAACACTTCGTCTGTCGAAGACCAGAAAAGATCGGGGTGGCCGCCTGCTGTTAGAACTACAATGCTATTAAATTAAATATAAAATATGTTTCATCAAATAAACATCTCGGTGAAGGTCGTTGTATAGCGGGATCGTGTAATATAATTTTCAACACACTTGCTCATAAAGTGGCTCTATGGTCACCGCAATTAGGCACATAATGACACCCATAATCAAACTGTGACTAAAAAAATAACTCACTAGTGAGTTATAGATTTTTAAAAAAATTTTATTGGTTGAGTAGCTTTGTTCTTGAAAAAGTTTTTATTCAAAAAAAATATCGTGTTTTATATAACAAATAAGTTAATGTTCCTATTGCTTGCTCATTTAATGCAACTTATTATTTAAATAGATAATTTTAATTAATAATTAATGTTTAATAAATAAAACTTTCACTTATATATAACTTTTTTTTCTTTGTAATAAAAGAGAACTTTAAATTTCCCATTTTGTACGTGGCAGAATAGGCGCAAGCCCTATGCACGGAAAATAAAAAAAAACCTCATCCCTTTAGTCTGTGGCCGATCGCAATGCGCGCGCATAGGAATACTGATTATTTTTTCCCGCCATAGCAAAACATTTTTCGCAAGTCGTTTTCACTGTTGAAAGTATAGTTATTTATTAATTAAAATGTCTACAAGTACTAGTTACGAAGAGAATGATTTATGTTGTACACCACCCGATATAAGATGTGAAGCCCTTAACGTTATGGAATGTTTACTACATAAAAACTCCAAGGAAAAATATCTATTTTATCTATTAAATAAAATGAGTTTTTGTTGTTATTTTATTCGCAAGTGTGTTGAAAAATGTCGTATGATACACGTGTGTATTGATGACTACCGTCCTCGGCTCTCTTAACAGAGTGATAACTGACAGAATGCGTTTTTAGATCGATTTCTCAACAGTGTTTACAGTAGTTATACACACTTTATTGTGGTGAAAAAAATATATGTCAATCTTGATCATATTTCTGACGAAAACTTTGTACTCGGAACGCATTTGCGATAAATTTTCTCGATAGAAAATAATTGCAAAGTAACCTCTAAACGAGTTATTCAATATTCGTTATTGTTATTACTGTTAATCGTACATCGCTAAAATAAATAACAGTAACATATCATATTATAACAAATACAATTATAGAGTTTTATTCGGTTACCTTACTTAATTTGGAAGTAATTAATTATTTTATTAAAAATGACTGCAAAAATCCCGCCTGCCGGTCCCAATGTATGGAATTTATCATTCCGCAGGACGGCTTCGTGCTTAACGGTCATGTCGCTTTTTGTAGCTCCGCTGCTAAAAAGTAATTTTAAATAAATAAAGGAGCAATAATAACGAGAATTTTGACGCGGTCGCGCTGTACTTATTTGGCGTATACGGTAGAGGTCTGGTCTAAATCACAGGATGTGTGGTATCGAACCCTACTAGTTTCACTTGATCTAGAAGATTTTTTATTTTTATATGAAAGTTGATAAAATGCTCTGTTTCTCTTCCTAAATAATTTTATAAAATGCAAGAAAATACTTTTCTAAATTTTTATATTTCATTTCATCTGGACTTTTATACTATTGACAATAAAACGTATTTAAATCAATCTTACTGGTAAAATAAAAATTCGAAAGCGCCATCTATGTTTCTCAATAGAAAATTACGTTGACACGTGGATAGTTAGAAATAATATGAAGATTCAAGTTCAAGTTGAGTGCTCGCTCCATTTTCCTTTTCTAACAATTTTTTTTATTTAGCCCTATTATGTTTTTAACACGCTTTTATTAGCTTCACCTGTATGTATGTTTGTAACCGACCCCTTTGAGCTGGATTTTGTCCTACTTTGAACGATCAGATTTAATTCAAACTTTACACACCTGTCAAAGGTCGATGACAATGCAAATATATAGTACCATGGAGCTGATCTGATGATGGAGTCGGAAGGTGGCCATAGGAGCTCCTGTACTAAACAAGATAGACCCTTCGTGTTTGGGCTAGTATGTTTATATCGCGTGACAATGCAAAAATATGGTGCCATGGAGCTGATCTGATGATGGAGTCGGAAGGTGGCCAGAGGAACTCCTGTACTATAGAAGATAGACCCGTCGTGTTTGGGCTCGTATGTTTATATCGCGTAACAATGCAAATATATAGTACCATGGAGCTGATCTGATGATGGAGTCGGAAGGTGGCCATAGGAGCTCCTGTACTAAACAAGATAAACCCTTCGTGTTTGGGCTCATATGTTTATATCGCGTAACAATGCAATAATATGGTACCATGAAGCTGATCTGATCATGGAGTCGGAAGGTGGCTATAGGAATTCCTATACTAAACAAGGTAGACCCGTCGTGTGTGAGCTCGTTTTACTTATCTTGGCTAGTACTCTGCTGCTACATGATATGCAGGATCTCAAAAGATTGTTTTAAAAGCATTTAAAAAAAAAACAACTAAAAAATGAAAAATAAATAATAGTTTAAAGAAAAGCGCTTTGAATACACCCCTCGCTTTTTTTTAAGACTCCATTCATCAGAAACCAAATATATTAAATTTTATTATCTGTTTTTTAGTTGGATTTTTTATGAAAGCGGGTTGTTCAGTTAATTTCCGAACATACAATTTAAGTTTTTTATACTGGTAATTTTTGTTGTAGTATGTTTTTTCTACTATGGCAACATCCTCTTCTGAAATTATCCTTCTGCTGTTATGTTTGTTGTTCATGTAAAATATTTCATTTAATAAATTTAATTAGTTTTCCTGACCACGTTTTTAATTATACATGTTGCTTGTGGTCCTACGAACGCCGGATATGTGTTAGTTTGCAGATTTAAGTGCTATTTGTTGATTTATTTTGAAAAATCGTGTTGGCGTCATACGCCATATTTACACGAAGAAAGCGAATATTATTCGTGCGATGGTGATAAATGGTACTTGGCAGCTACACAGCCAGCAGCATGTTCAGGTACCTCTGAAGTCAGGGGATCTGGATTTCATATTGTGAAGATCGTCAGGAAGATCAACCGAAAATTTACAAACCGGCACGAACCGGTTTAGTGCAAAACAAAACACGATCACGATCACAAAACAAAAGAATATCTGCATCGAGCGTCAACTTGCGGCAGCATTTAAGGAGTAAGGAGTCTTGGTTTATAAAACCGAGATATTCAGCTTCTACGAGAGACGAATCTACCGTTGCTGAGCATCTTCGGCGGGCGTGCTTCAATACGTATCTTGCTGTTCGCGTTTCGTTGTGCGAAAGTGTTTAAAGTGAAAGTGTTAGTTTTTATTAGTGTTTGAAGTGCAATTCATACTCATAAACAATGCAGGAGTCTTTAAAAAAACTGCGGATACAGGCAGGACAATTAAAAGGTACTGTAACTAGGTTAGAAACTTTTATAAATGATGTAGCTCTCTTTGAAAAGGCCAGTGCTGAAATGCTTTCTACAAGAAAGGATAAATTAATAACAACCTTTGCAGACTATGAACGGGTACAATTAGAAATAATGGCAATAGACCCAGAGGTGTCTGAAAGCATTGAGGTACTGGAGGAGAAGTATTATACTATCATATCGAAAATTGCTGCACGGTTAAAAGTTTTGGCACAATCTGAATTGTCAAATGACTCTAATGTAGCATCTTCAAGGTTGCCAAATATAGATATACCGATGTTTAGTGGCAAAGATTTCACAAAATATACACCATTTATGGATTTATTTGTTGCAGTTTTTCATAACAATAGTTCATTATCAAATGTCCAAAAGCTTTTTTATCTAAGGAAATATCTGTGTGAAGAAGCCTTAAATGTAATTATTAATTTGCCTCTAGTCAATGACTCCTATCCAGAAGCGTTGGAACTATTAAAAAAGAGATATGACAACAAAAGTCGGTTGATAATTAATCATATTGATATAATACTTGAATTGCCAAATATGCAGAAGGGTACTGCGGCCTCTATAAGGTCATTTATATCAGAAGTGCAGCAGCAGATTTATGCTTTGAAAAATCTAGGCCAACCCACTGATCAATGGGATATGCTGCTTATTTCTATTTTAGTTAAAAAGTTAGATCAATATACTAACAGAGCATTTCAATTAGACAGGAACCAAGATACACTGCCAACGATGGCAGAGTTTCTGTCATTTCTAGAAAGGCGTGCTATTGCACTTGAAGATAGTGGAGATAGAGCTACTCATGAGAGTTTCTCCAAAAAGATTTTTAAAACTATTAATGTTGCCACCAATAGTGACATTAGAGAAATAATAAATAAAAAGTGTAGATTTTGTGATAAGTATGGCCATTTATTACATCTTTGTCCTAAATTTAAAATGTCATCAGAGCAAGATAGATTACATTTTGTAGACATGCATAAGTTGTGCATTTCTTGCTTAAATGAACATAAAGGTAGATGTAGGTACAGTTTTAAATGTAAAATTTGTAAATTAGGTCATAATACACTTCTGCATAAGGCTGATAATCCTGTGAACGTTCCAGTAACTCTGCTTTCTAATAGTTCTTGTGCTCATACATTATTGCCTACTATAAAGGTAAAGTTATATGATGTGAAAGGGCGAGAATTTTTTGTCAGAGCGCTACTCGATAGTGGCAGTCAGGTGTCTTTCATAACAAAGGCTTTAATTCATAAATTACCTGTGAGTCCTTTGGCTCAAGAGACCAATATTATTGGTATAGGTAGGAAAGAAAATAAATTAGATCAATATGTAAATATTGGAGTACACTCTCCAGTGCAAGATATACAAATAAATGTAAAATGTTATATTATTAATTCAATAACAAACCCACTACCCCAACAACATATCAATGTATCAAACCTAGCAATACCTGAGGGCATTGTCTTGTCTGATGATAATTTCAACATTCCTAAAGAAATTTCTCTGTTATTAGGAGCTGATGTATACTTTAATATCTGTATCAACGGGAACATTAAATTGCCTAACGGGCCACTGTTGCAAAACACATTATTTGGGTATGTTGTAGGGGGAATGGTGTTTAAATGTCCAGAAAATGTTGCTTCTGTTTCAAATTTAGCTATTTGTAATCCTGAGAAACTAGATGATGTGATGGAACAATTTTGGCTAAGCGAAAGCATGCCTGGGGAATCTGGGACATCCAAGAAGTGTTCTGAGGAATTAGAAATAGCGGAGAAAACATTTAAAGGTAGTGTTCAATTAAATAATAATACTTTTTTTGTTGATATGCCTCTTGTGGCTGACTTGTATAGCCTAGATTTAGGGGATTCCTTTTCGGTAGCTCTACAGAGGTTTATGGCACTGGAGAGAAAGTTTAAACATAATTCATTATATCTAGAAAAATATAAATGTTTTATCACAGAATATATTGACTTGGGGCATGCAAAAGTAGTAGATATAGATCAGTATGATATTCAAAATGGGCCTGCATATTTTTTAGCTCATCATGCTGTTCTTAATGAGGAAAGTCTGACCACTAAGTTTCGTGTTGTGTTTGATGGTAGTATGCGTACCAGGTCTGGCATATCGCTAAATGATGTCATGCTAAATGGGCCTGTAGTGCAAAGTGACCTTTTTGACATTTTGCTATTGTGGAGAAGTTTCATATTCACGCTTACTTGTGACATCCAGAAAATGTTTAGATGTATATATATTAATCCTCAACAGAGATGCCTTCAGAATATTTTGTGGCGTGACAACCCTACAAAACCTATCAGTTGCCTGCAGCTGCAGACAGTGACTTATGGCTTAAAGGCATCCACTTTTCTCGCGACACGTTGCTTAATTGAGTTGGCTGATAGATATCAAGATGAGTTTCCTTTAGCAGCTGAGGTTATACGGCTTAGTACTTTTGTTGATGATGTAATTGCAGGTGCAGATTCAGTTGATAAGGTCTATATCCTTAAAGATCAGCTAGAAAAGTTATTCTTTAAAGGCAGTTTCACACTGCACAAGTGGTGTTCTAACTGTACCCAAGTTTTAGAAGGTATTCCTAAGGAGAAGAAATATTTTGACTCTTTAGATATTAATAAAAATAATATTGTCAAAACCTTAGGATTAAAGTGTGATATTTTGAATGATGATTTAACTTTTTCTGCGCCAATGATTAACTGTGATGAGACTATTTCCAAACGGAAGGTACTGAGTTTCATTGGCAAGATGTTTGACCCACTAGGGCTGATAGGTCCTGTTATAGTAGTGGCCAAGCTATTTATGCAAACCTTATGGTCTATGAAATTAGACTGGGATGCTATATTACCCCAGGATCAGCAACAAGCCTGGAACAAATTCATTAAAAATTTGTCTATGATGGGGACAATTAGAATACCGAGATGTGTTAATTCTGAGTTTATGCTTGAGGCAGAGTTAGTAGGTTATTCTGATAGTTCTATGAAGGCTTATGGCGCCTGTTTATATTTGAGAGTTATTAAAAAGGATAGGACGGTCTCAGTAAACTTGTTATGTTCAAAGTCACGAGTCGCTCCATTAAGCAAGGTTCTAACCATTCCAAAATTAGAATTAAATAGTGCTTTACTTTTAGCTCAGCTTGCTCATAAAGCACATAATATTTTAAAAGCTAGATTTCCATTAAAGGTCTTTCTGTATAGTGATTCTCAGATTGTATTAGCCTGGCTAAAGTCTATAAATATTAAATCAAATCCTTATGTGTCTAACAGGGTAGAGAAAATTAAACATTTTACTCAAGGTTTTTCCTGGTCATATGTCAGTACAGAAAATAATCCTGCAGATATACTCTCAAGGGGCAATGACCCCCACAAACTAAAGTTCAATGACCTTTGGTGGCATGGACCAAAGGATTTATCTTGTTATAATTTTACACATTTAACTAATGAAAGTTCATCTGATTTAGATGAGTATGTTAGTGGTGCTGGTGTAATTCAACCACCCCCCTCTGGTTGTGAAAATAACATAATAGAGTTTTTTGAAAAATATTCTGATATTAATAAATTAAAAAGAGTTACAGCTTATATGCTTAGATTTAAAAATAACTGTACTAAGAATATACCAAAATTGTTTGGCCCTTTGATACCACAGGAGTTATATAACTCTCTGGAATTAGTACTGAAGTGTGTACAGAAAAAATATTTTTATAAAGAAATACAGTCCATTCAAAGAAGAGATCAAATTAAATCGGGATTGGCAAACTTACATCCATTTATTGATGATAAAGGCATCCTTAGAGTAGGTGGTCGATTAGATAATGCCAAAGAAATTTCTTATGAGAAAAAACATCCCATAATTTTACCTAAAGCCTGTCATGTAACATATATTATAATTCAGCATGAACATTTGCGCCTTTTACATGCTGGGGCAAAGTTAGTCCTTAGCTCATTGTGTCAGAAATATTGGCTAATCAGTGGTCTTCGTGAAGTAAAAAAGGTAGTCAATAAATGTGTTAAATGTTTCCGTATGAAGGCTGCAGCTGCTGAACAGCTCATTGGTTCTCTCCCAGAGGAAAGACTTACCTCAGTAAGACCCTATCACATAGTAGGAATTGATTTTTGTGGGCCATTTAGTTTGAAGGTTTCCAGGGTAAGAAAACCATTGATAACAAAGTGTTATGTAGCAATCTTTGTTTGCTTTGCCATAAAGGCAGTTCACATAGAGCTGGTCAGTGACCTTACCACTGAAGCTTTTTTAGCAGCCCTTTAGAGGTTAGGAAGAGTTTCAAATTTCATTTTAAAAGGATATTAGGAAACATGATTTTAACATTTGAAGCACTTTACACAGTGGTTGTAGAGATAGAAGCTGTATTAAATTCGCGGCCTTTGCTTCCTATTAGTTCTGATATATCTAACTTTGATTATTTAACGCCTGGCCATTTCCTCATAGGTGCGTCTATGAGTAGTTATCCTGAAGTAGATGTCACAAATATCAACATTGACAGATTACAATTTTGGAAAAAAATATCTAAAGTTAAGCAAGACTTTTGGAAAGTCTGGTCACGGGATTATTTAACCCAGTTGCAATCCAGACCAAAATGGCTTAAAGTTCATCCTAATTTAAAAGAGGGTGACCTTGTCATTGTTCGCACTGACAATACTCCACCTTTAACATGGCCTATGGCTAGAATTATAAATGTAATTCCAGGACCTGATGGAAAGGTCCGAGTAGTCAAAATAAAAATGGCAAATGGTAAGACATATGTAAGATCCTATAAAAAGATAAGCATCTTGCCAATTAATTAGTATTAAGTTTCTAGGTTATAAGTATGTATGCACCTAGCTATAGAAATAAGCTTATTATTAATACATTAAAATTATTATTGTTTGTTTTTTGGAATACTTTAATATGTTTTGTTTTGTTTATCTTTTATTAATTATCTTATATCTATCTTAAATTTGAACATCTTATATATATCTTATATTTGAAAATGTCATTTTGATTGTAATATTTTGTCAATGTTCAATAATATAAGATTTGTAATGCTGGAACAGGCCGGCCCCCAACTATGTTCAGTTAATTTCCGAACATACAATTTAAGTTTTTTATACTGGTAATTTTTGTTGTAGTATGTTTTTTCTACTATGGCAACATCCTCTTCTGAAATTATCCTTCTGCTGTTATGTTTGTTGTTCATGTAAAATATTTCATTTAATAAATTTAATTAGTTTTCCTGACCACGTTTTTAATTATACACGGGTTTTTTTAGTTTTTTTGAAACTATTATTTATATCTATTATTATTTACTTTATAGTTCTTATCTATACAGATAAATAAAAGTGAAGTGCCTGTTTGAAATCCCAAAATAAAATAAAAAAAAATCGGACCAGGCGATTCCGAAAATGCTATTTATAGAATTTTTGCCTGTCTGTCTGTGTGTCTGGCTGTTCCGGCTAATTTCTGACACAGCTGGATCGATTTTGACGTAATTTTCATTGGCAGATAGCTGATGTTATAAGAAGTAACTTAGACTACGTTTTTAGGGTTCCACGAAAAAAAATCCACAAGTATATTTGTCTCACTGTTTGTTATCCTTTTATGGAAAGACTGTTGAACCGATTTGGCTGAAACTGGGTACATATGTTATGTTAATACCGAGGGTGGCCAAGAACTACTTTTTATCCCGAAAAATGAGATAGTTTCCGAGATGAAAATATATTTGGCCGAACGGGTCTAAATGATCAAACGGCTGAATGGCCCAAATGGTCGAATTGACCGAAATGGCTGAAATGACTGAAATGGCTGGAATGGCCCAAATGACCGAAATGGCTGAAATGGCCGAATGGGTCTAAATGATCAAACGGCCGAATGGCCCAAATGGTCGAATTGACCGAAATGACTAAAATGACCCAAATTTCTGAAATGACTGTAATGGCTGATATAGCCCAAATGGCTGAAATGGCCCAAATGGCAGAAATGGCTGCAATGACTAAAATGGTTGAAATGGCCCACGGGGCCGAAATGTCTAAAATGACTGAAATGGCTGATATGGCCCAGAGGGCCGAAATAACCGAAATGGCTGAAATGACTGAAATGACCGAACGGGTCTAAATGATCAAACGGCTGAATGGCCCAAATGGTCGAATTGACCGAAATGGCTGAAATGACTGAAATGGCCGAATGGGTCTAAATGATCAAACGGCCGAATGGCCCAAATGGTCGAATTGGCCGAAATGGCTGAAATGGCCGAAATGGTCGGAATAGCTGAAATGGTCGAAATGGCTGAAATGACCCAAATGGCCAAATGGTTGAAACGACCGAAATGGCTCAAATGGCCGAAATGGCTGAAATGACTAAAATTTTTAATATGGCTGAAATGGCTCAAATGGCTGAAATGGCTGATATGGCCAAAATGGCAAAATTGAGTGAAATGTCCCAAATGGCCGAAATGACCGAAATGGCTGAAATGCCCCAAATTTTTGATATGGCCCAAATAGCTGAAATGACTAAAATGGTCGAAATGGCCGGAATAGCTGAAATGGCCCAAATGGCGGAAATAGCTGAAATGACTCAAATGGCCCAAATGGCTGAAATGATTAAAATGGCTGAAATGGCCCAAATGGCTAACATGGCCCAAATGGCCAAAATGGCCCAAATGCCCTAAATGAACTAAAAGGCTTAAATGGCTGAAATGACCGAAATGGCTAAAATGACTGAAATGGCTGCAATGGCCCAAATGGCTAACATGGCCCAAATGGCCAAAATGGCCCAAATGCCCTAAATGAACGAAAAGGCTTAAATGGCTGAAATGACCGAAATGGCTGCAATGACTGAAATGGCTGAAATGGCCGAAATGGCTGAAATGAATGAAATGGCTGATATGGCCCAAATGGCCCAAATGGCCGAAATTACCGAAATGGGTAAAATGACTGAAATTGCCCAAATGGCTGAAATGGCCCAAATGGCCGAAATAGCTGAATTGAGTGAATTGGCCCAAATGACTGAAATGGCCCAAATAGCCCGAATAGCCGAAATGACCGAAATGGCTGAAATGGCCCAAATGGCCGAAATGGCTGTAATGGCATAAATGGCTGTAATGGTATAAATGACTGATATAGCCCAAATGGCTGAAATGATTGAAATGGCCCAAATGGCTGAAATGACCGAAATGGCCAAAAACACTAAAATGGTTGAAATGACTGAAATGGTCGAAATGGCTGAAATGACTGATATAGCCCAAATGGCCCTAATGGCCGAAATGACTGAAATGGCTCAAATGGCCCAAATGGTCCTAATGGCCGAAATGACTGAAATGGCTGAAATGGCCGAAATGTGTGAAATCACTGAAATGTCCCAAATGACTGAAATGGCTGAAATGGCCCAAATGGCCCAAATGGCCGAAATGGCCCAAATGGCTGAAATGGCCAAAATGACTAAAATGGTTGAAATGACCAAAATGGCCGAAATGGCTGAAATGGCTTTAATGGTCCAAATGGCTGAAATGGCTAAAATGACTGAAATGGCCCAAATTTCAGCAAATCGTTCCAGTAGTTGTTCCGTGAAAACGGAACAAAAAGTATTAATATTAATAGGGAAGGGCTAATATGAATTCATTGTTATTCCATAATACAATGAAATAATTTTAATAAAATTTACCTATCTAAAAACTAATATCATTAAAATATTTTTTACTGTATCAAATTTAGTTAGAAAAAGTGAAAAAAAGAACAAATTATATGGGGATCGAGACCTATACCTCCTCACCACCAGATTATTAGAATACCATTAGGCTAAACATGTTTAGTATTATATGTCGAATTTTCAATACGTATTATCCATGTGAACTCCTCTCACTTTAGGATGTGAAACACCGATTTGAATTAGGAATATACAGGCTCTAGGGAAGGATTAATATGAACTCATTGGTGTTCCATAATGCAATGAAATAATTTTAATAAAATTTACCTATCTAAAAAGTTCTTGGGAAAAAAAAGGTAAAGCCTGAGAGGAGGATTCGATCCCTGTACCTCCTAGTTACTGCTGAGCATGGTAAGCCGTTGAGCTAAAGACGCTTAGGAAGTTATATCAAAATTTCAATAGAAATTACGCATACAAACGGTCTATCTCACTTTAGGACAGTTTGTCTCGCTCTCGTGGGCTTTGAATGAAATAAATTGAATCAAGTCGGCATGGCCTCGGTGCGCGTCGGTATGGTCAATTGCAATAATTCGCCACGGTCGAAGTTTTATTTGGCGCTGTTCGATCGAAGTAAATATCCGACGTGCGGCGTTGATTTTATGAAATGCCGATTTGAATTAGGCGTACATAGCCTCTTAAGACCCTCGCCTACGGCTCGAGTCTCAATAGCGTCTCGGCGGTAATCACCAATGTTACACACTAGTACCATAATGTATACTATATTATACTAAGCAGTTTCTCACGCGCATACATTCACTTTGCTTTTATTCGTGAAGGAACGGAGAAAGAATACAATTTCCTGCAGAGGGCGGCTTGTCATAAAAGGCGACAAAACAACCCACAGCCAGGTGGTAGAGTATTTGCACGACTGGATGGCGACCACCCCTGGTCTGGAGTATGCCGCCATAACAACCTTGAGTTGCGTTCCGGCATTAGTGACCAGATTCAAGTCTCCCTTAAGAGCCTGTCCGCACAGCGATTTTTCACAGCACGTTTTTTTTCCCGTAATTCTGTAACACATTGAATATTAAAGGAGTAGCCGCACTGGCGATAAAAAATCGCGCCAGAAAAAAATTTGTGACTTGATGCAAATTGATCGCGAAGCGGTGCGATTTATTTTCACGCGAATATTTTGTACCGTATAGAGTAAGTATGGCTCTATGTGAGTTCACCGCTGTCGTTCGACGCGCGCGCACGTCTCCCGTCCCGCCTCGGCAGTCCGTTATTCGTGTTCGTTGTGTTCGTTCGTTTACCCGGTCGACTTGTGTTTTTCTGTTACAGTGCAGTGAAACGTGCGTCATCAGGTGGTTTATCCACCAAATCGTTCGTCCCCCTCAGGGACAATGGACGGCATGGAGCCCTATCTATCGCCGTTAGAGGGTTTGTTGTCGTTTTTGCGACAGCAATTCCCTCAAGCGCTCGACCAATTTTTGAG
The DNA here is from genome assembly GCA_012273795.1 of Dendrolimus punctatus. Taxonomy (NCBI): domain Eukaryota; kingdom Metazoa; phylum Arthropoda; class Insecta; order Lepidoptera; family Lasiocampidae; genus Dendrolimus; species Dendrolimus punctatus. The sequence goes on from CM022556.1 coordinate 5,033,211, forward strand.
GACTCCGGAGTCCCAATCAATGGCGTCCGTTATCTCGGAACTTAATTCCGAGAAACCCGTGTCCCGTAATTTGCACGTGCAAGGGGCCCCCGGGCAGGTACCTGCCGCGAGCGTCGCCACCCCCCGCAACCCCCGCCACCGCACTTGCCGCGGCCCCCGCGCCCCACGCGTCTGTACTTGCCACGTCACCGATACGCCCGCTACCTGCACCCCCGCTCAACGATGCCCACCGTGTGACATCAAAGTCGCGCGCCTCGTTGTCTCGTGGTTCCGCGTCGGGACAACCGCGTTCGAGCTCCGCGAGTTCGACAACATCGCGTTCGCGATCGCCCATCCACCGCGTAATCGACTCTCGTCGAGTAATCGATTTGACCCCTGAGGTTCCGCAATACCCCAGGGATGCCCTTCTTTCAACAGCCGATGAAATTACCCCCATGGATGTCGCGCCTCCCGCGAACATTCCGTTAAACCGCGAAGACGATGACGGATTCATAACCGTCAATCGAACAAAAAAACGAAAGACCCAGAGAGAGGTCCCCTCCAACCCCACCTCCACTGCTGGCACTCAGCCGACAGCGACACCGTCCAGCCGCCCTGGACCACCTTCACAACGCCCGCCGCCACCCCTGATCATACGTGAGAAAGCCCATTGGCTTCAACTCGCCAAGGAATTGCCAGGTAAGGCAATCTCCATTAAAGAAGCCCGTGATACCCAGCATGGCATCAAAGTTATGGTCACGTCTTCAAGCGACCACCGCGCCCTAACGACTTTATTATGTGACCGTAAAATCGGTTACTACACTTACGCTCTGCCGGAAGAAAAACGCCTTCGGGCTGTAATCCGCGGTTTACCTCAGGAAATTGAAAGTTCCTTCATCCTAGAGGACCTTAAGTCCCAAGCCCTGCCGGTGCACGAAGTACACCGTATGCACAGAGGCGACTCCACAAAGTCACCTCTAAACCTAGTATTGGTTGTCCTCGACCTCTCCCCAGAGGGGAAAAAGATCTTCGAACTTGAGAAGGTCTGTGGCCTCTCTGGCCTTCGTGTGGAACGTCCACACGAAAAACATACACTGCGGCAGTGTCATCGCTGCCAACTTTATGGGCACTCTGCCCTTCATTGTCAATCACGCCCCAGGTGCGTCAAGTGCTTGGGCGATCACGGACCTTGGAGTGCACTCGCACCCGGGACTCCCCAGAGCCACCGAGCTGCATCCTCTGCGGCCAAGCGGGCCACCCCGCTAACTACAGAGGCTGCCCTGCTGCTCTCCGACCCAAACGCAAGGTCGGAAAGGACAATGCCCAAAAAGGCACTAGAAAAGTGCCGAACAAACCCGCATTCGTGGCCGCCCCTCTCCAGTAGTAAACCACTGGACGGGTCTTCCCACGACGGAAGCGTTCCCTCCGCTAAGAACGCGTGCCCCAGTTATGGCCAGCCTTCCCCCGGCCACCCTCGTCCCCGCCCCTATTTCTAAGGTATCTTCTGGGCCATCGGCCCACCACTCTATAGCGGAGGACTTAGCTTTAGCGACTAAATTCGCCAAAAACTTGCCGTTCGACCTAGAAGAGGTCCAACTTTTGGCTAGGAAACTGAGACAAGTTTCAGAGTCAAGTCAACCGTCTCTCCGGGACCAACTCGTGATCGAAATGGATCACGCGTACCTCCTCCAAATACTTAGATCGTTGTAATTAATCAATAACATCAAATTATTGTTACCGGTAACAAATGGCACATATAGGAAGAAATAAACCACGCTCATTGACTCTGGCGACTTATAACGCCAACGGCCTTCGAAACCAGCGTGACTTGGTCCATGACTTCCTGGTTACCAATCAAGTAGATATACTACTAGTACAGGAGACCTTCCTGAAACCGAGTAACAGAGATCCAAAGATCTCTAACTATCGGATCACTAGACATGACCGGGTAGGCCGTGGTGGCGGCACCCTGATCTATTTTAGAAGATCCTTACACTGTATGCCTCTAATCACCCCCCCACTAGAAGGTTTGGAGGTATCAGCTTGCAGACTAGCAATGACTGGCCACCAACCTCTAGTCATAGTCTCAGCATATCTCGCATGCCAAAAAACACTTATTAAGAAAGACTTAGAAGCCCTATTCAACTTAGGCCCGGCTGTCATAATAGCCGGAGATCTGAATTGCAAACACGAGCAGTGGAATTGCAATACCACTAACCCCAATGGCAGAGCTCTATTAAATATATCAGACGATCTTTTGTTTGATATACTTACTCCCATGACCCCCACAAGATACCCCCCCAACCGTGACTGGGGGACCCCAAACACTCTCGACTTAGCATTACTGAGGGGCGTAACCCTTCAGTTCCATTCGATCGAAACGATGAACGATATAGATTCGGACCATCGCCCGGTTATCCTCAGATTAGGACCACAGACAGACCCGACATCTGAAACTAGGACGTCTGTGGACTGGTTGAGACTTGGGAACCTCCTCAAGGCAACAAGCTCACAAGACCTGGACCGCATCCCGGACCACATTGAGTCCCGCCAAGACACGGAGACGGCGATCGAGGCCCTTACTAGCCATCTTCAATCCGCAGTGCGGAACTCGTCCAGGCAGGTGCCGGTGGAGGATGACCGCCACTTATGCCTGCCGGACGAGGTGAGGGTACTGTTGAGGGAAAAGAGAGCCGCCTCCAGAGCTCACGATAGATATCCCACCGAGGAAAACAGAGTCCGACTTCGCGAATTAGAGCGCGAGGTCAAACTACGTATCCGGGAAGTCAGGGAACAACGTTGGGACAGAACGTTGAGAGATATCGAACCAACTCACCAGGCATACTGGAAGCTGGCTAGAGCTCTCAAATCAGACACCCTTACTGTCATACCCGCGCTAGAAAGAGCCGACAACACCGAGGCGTTCGATGACGAGGAGAAGGCCGAATGCCTTGCTCAGAGTCTAGAGCTTCAATGCTCCCCCACTACGCAAAACGTCGACCAGTCACACCTGTCGGAGGTGGACTCCGAGGTCGAGCGTAGATCCTCCTTACCAGCGGAAACCACACTCGACCCGGTCACGGTCGAAGAAGTGCAAGATCTGATCAAGTCCCTCAAACCGCGAAAGGCCCCAGGGACCGATGGCATTAACAATCGCGTCTTAAAACTCCTCCCCGGCCACCTAATTATAATATTTGTGAGCATCTTCAATGCCGCCATGACAAACTGCTCCTTTCCCGCGATTTGGAAGGAGGCAGATGTCATCGGTATTCACAAGCCTGGAAAACCGGCTAATAAACCGTCCAGCTACCGTCCGATCAGCCTACTGAGTGCACTCAGCAAGCTTTACGAGAGGGTCATCCTCTCTAGACTTAGAGATTTTGCCATCAGCAAACATCTACTACCCGACGAGCAGTTTGGCTTCCGTGCCAGACACTCGTGCGTGTAACAGGTGCACCGCATCACGGAGCACATACTATCTCACTTTGCCCATCGCCCCCGCTCTATAGGAACAGCCGCCCTGTTTCTAGACGTAGCTAAGACTTTTGACAAGGTCTGGCACAACGGCTTGATTTACAAGCTGTATCAGTTCGGTGTGCCAGACAGACTCGTGCTCATCTTGCGAGACTTCCTCCTAGGTCGTAGCTTCCGTTTTCGAGTGGAAGGAACGCGCTCGTCTCCTCATCCACTCACAGCCGGTGTACCACAGGGCTCGGCCCTGTCCCCACTACTCTTCACGTTGTTTACCAGCGACATCCCAAAAACTCCAGATGTGGAGCTGGCCCTCTTCGCGGATGACACCGCACTCTATACATCAGATAAAAACAGACAAATGGCCTGCGTCCGGCTGCAGGTAGCTGTCACAGAGCTAGGCAAATGGTTTCGTAAATGGAGATAGATAGAGGTGAACCCGGAGAAGAGTGCAGCAATGTTCTTTTCCCCGGGCACGCTTCGCTCCCCCAAACGCGCTTCCCTTCGCCTAAAAGCCATTTCGCTCTATGACCAAGAAATTCCCTGGGCAAAGCACACCAAATACCTGGGTGTCACCCTAGATCAGAACTTGCGCTTCAACGAGCATATCACTATAGTCCGAAATAGAGCGCGATTTGTGATGGGTCGTCTAGCACCCATGATAGATAACCGAAGCAAAATGTCCCTCAGACACAAGCTTACTCTATATAAAACATGCATCCGCCCGATCATGACATACGCGAGTGTGGTATTCGGCCATGCCAAGCCTACCCACTTAAAGAAACTGCAAATCGTGCAGAATAAATTCATGCGTAGAGCAGTCAGTGCTCCCCTCTATATGCGTAACGTCGACCTCCACCGCGATCTGGAGCTTCCCTCTATCAAAAACTACATTACGTCGCTCTCGCGTAAGTATTTCGATCTCGCGCCGCACCATCGGAATCCGCTCGTCGTATCCGCGTCCGATTACAAGCCTCGGCGAAAGGCTCTCGTGCGACGACCGCGTAATGTCCTTACGGACAAGGTCGACGCTATCACAAAACGGCTGGCCCGGATCAGCCCGCCCGCGGTTAGGACGGCAGGCTGGCAGGCACCGACAGACAGACATAGACGGCGGCGTCGCAGACAACGCCAATCACGATCTCTCTACGTCCTCGCGAGGGACGCCAGGAGACATAGCCCCCCCACAGGATAGACTAGGCGTGTTGCTGGGAAGTTTTTTTCGCCGTTTCTTCTTTCCCAGCCATAACACGTTGCGAAACGGCAGTAAGTTAGCGTAGGCCGCCGCGAACCGCCGATCCCGGTCCCCCGGGATCCTTCTTCTCGGGCTTTATATTACCCGTCGCCCGTTCCCAATTAGTTCATTGTTTCGCCCATTGGCGGGCATCATCAGATTCATCCCCCCTCTCATGGCAACAGTCCAGCCGAGGTAAAACTCCCTAGGGAGCTCCCTCAAGCAAGTTGCCCCCGGGCTCGAGCGCCTTGCGAAGGCGCTCGCCCCAAAAACCCCGGTAAAGTTGTGAGGTCTTCGGACCAACAACATAAAGTCAAGTCAAATAATAAATAATATGGCTCTATGTTAGCACAGTGGAATAAAATTCGCGCGTTTCGCTCAGTCGTGCAACGTCGATATTGAAGAGATGTCGTGAGCTTCTTCTCTCGCCCGATCGGGGGCCGTGCAAGAAAATGACGAAATTGATGTGGAGCAACTAATCTCGCTGATGCACAGGAGACCTCCCTTGTGGGCTAAATTTCATAAAGCATATCACAATAGAATATTAAAGGCGAGATTGTGGGAGGAAATATATAAAAACATATACTTCACTTGGGAACAGTGCAATGACGCGGGGTAAACTCTAGTATATCTTCCTATATATAAAATTCTTGTGTCACAGTGTTAGTTACCAAACTCCTCCGAAATGGCTAGACTGATTCTCATGAAATTTTGTATGCATATTGGGTAGATCTGAAAATCGGCCAACATCTATTTTTCATCCCCCTAAATGTTAAGGGTAGTCCACCCTTAAATATATATTTTTAAGTTTTTGATATATTTTTTCATTTTTATTTTTTTATGATACAGAATTAAAAAATACATACAAACCTAAATTTTCAACCCTCTACGATTAACCCCTATTTTTTAATAGCGATATTAGTATTTTTACAATTATCTACTGAGATGATTTAGATTTTAATTTGAACGATTCTCATGAAATGTTGTGTGCATATTGGGTAGGTCTGAGAATCGGACATCTATATTTCATCCCCCTAAATGTTAAGGGTAGTCCACCCCTAAATATTTTTTTATTTTTATTTTTTATGATACAGCATAAATACATAAAGTTTAGTTTAGGGTTGTATACCCTACATTTTCAACCCTCTACGATCAACCCCTATTTTTTAATAGCGATACTAGTATTTTTATAATTTTCTACTGGGATGATTTAGATTTTAATTTGAACCAGGTAGATGGCGCTACAATCGGGTACCAGAATTTAGGTGTTCTTTTTGTTGTTATATGTGTTGAAGTTTGTCCCGGAATGGTTTAAATAAGTGATTGGACCCAGTAGGTGGCGCCGCGATACTCCTCCAAAACGCTGGGCCTGATTTTGATAAAATTTTTGTTTGTTCAAGTGGATTTGAGAATAGTTTATTAACAATTGGTCCCGGTAGATAACGCTGGAATCGGGTTCGGTTCGGGTTTTATTTTTTAAAGGCAGGACAACGTCTGCCGGGTACAGCTAGTATATATATATATATATATATATATATATATATATATATATATATATATATATACAACCGAACTCTAAAAACGTCTTTATTTACGATAATCGAGCCTGCATTCTCTCTATTGTCGTCGGTGCAACTGAATTGAGCCTGTGTTTGTAATATATCCAAGATATATCATAGCGTATTTTGTCTTAGATGAATAGTGACGCTTTCTCTTTCTAGCAAACGCTAGGGCGAAATTGACTGCTCGTCTTTATTCATGATAAAATATCAGCAATTTATGATCGTTCTGCATACTTATTTCAATTTCGAATGATTATGGAATGCGTCAGTATTCTCGCAAACCAGCAATATATATATATATATATATATACTAGCTGTCCCGGCAGACGTCGTCCAGCCCGGTAAAAATAGGGGTTTGTCGCACAGGGTTAATAATTTAGGGTTGTATGTATTTTTGTGTGTTGTATCATAAAAAAATAGAAAATAAAAATTTTGTCTAAAAAATAAAAAAAAATATTTAGGGGTGGACTACCCCTAACATTTAGGGGGATGAAAAATAGATGTTGGCCGATTCTCATAGATACCGGATAAGCACAAAAAATTTCATCAAAATCGGTCAAGCCGTTTCGGAGGAGTATGGCAACGAAAACTGTGACACGAGAATTTTATATATTAGATATATATATATATCTTTATAGGTACATATGTTCAAATTTAATATTGCGTCCTCTGTTGGTTAATATTATTATAGCGGTGGCTCCACAATAAGGATTTGATTATAGAACATCCGAGAACATTATTTGTACACATTTTCTATCTCGAGGTGTGATTCCGGTTGCGGAATTTAATTCGCGCGAATAAAAATCGTGCTGTGAAAAATCGTGAAAAAATCACTTTGGTGTTGCAATAAATGTCAATAGGCAATGGTAACCGCTTTCCATCAAGTGGGCCGTGTGCGTGTCTGCTGAACTCCTGCAACAAAAAAACAAATACGTAGATGAAAGCACTGAAATATCCTCTTTACCTATGAAAAAATTTTCACGCTTGAAGAACACTACAATAAGCAAAATGATAAAGTGTACGCTCACAGTTCCAAAGAAGCTGCTTAAGTGGTCGGAAAGGTAAAACATGGTCATCATCTTGGGTCAGTGATGGCTTGGGCCGTGTCTTATCAAGGAGTCACAAAACTACATTTTTGTGAAAAAGGAGTGCAAAATTTAGCCAAAGTGTATGAAAATACAGTCTTGGATCATGTAGTGAAACCTCTCAGCAATACATTTTTTAAAAATATACCGTGGACTTTCCAGCAGGACTCTGCACCTGGTCGCAAGGCACAGACTACTCAAGCCTGGCTTGAAACTAACCGTCTTTATAACAGCTGAAGACTGTCCTTCATCTAGCCTAGACCTCAACCCTTAGACTTCAAATTATGGTCAGTTTTAGAGGACTGGCCTTGCTCTAAATGATATGGCGAAATTGAGTCTCTTAAAAAATCTTTGGAGCAAGCAGTGGTGAAATTTCCCATGGAAACAGTGCGTAAATTCATAGATCCGTGACCAAATAGATTAAAGGCCTGCATAAAAGCCAAAGGTGGCCATTTCGAATAGAATATTTTTTTATTTTTTGCTGAGACTTTAATAGATAATGTAGGCATAAATTTTAATAATATTACGTTACATCATTAAAAAATGCTTTTTGAAAAAAAATGCATTTTCATTTGTAACAGAACTTATGGCTAGACTAATAAATATAATACTAGTTTCTGCCCGCAACTTCGTCCGCGTGGAATAGTATAAAAAAAAGTAAAAAAAAACCCGATTTCAAAACATTCTTCGTTGGCACCCCGCTCCTATTGGTCTTAGCGTGATGATATATAGGTTTTATTGTACGATGATGATACCGGCAATATCAATATTTAATTAGGTGCATAGTAAGTTCTATAATAAGCTGTTTAAGTAATTAAAGTTTTTTTAACTATTCCACGGGAACTATTTAATTTTTCGGGATCAAAATTATCCTATTATTGATCGTGTACTAGCAGAAGGTCATGTCAGGAGCCTTAAGAACAGACGAGCGTGCATGACAAGAGCTATGAATGTCAAAGAAGCAAGTGAGGTGTGTGTAAGAATAAGCCTGAATGGCGCTCTGTTGTTCGTGCCTACCCCGGAAGGGACCTGGCTTGAAGTTATGTATGTATGTATGTAAAATTATCCTATATTTTGACCAAGGATATAAGCTACCACCATAAAAAAATCATTTAAATCGGTCTAGTCGTTTCGGAGATTAGCCGGTACTAACAGATAAATAGACAAACAGAGAAACAAAAAATTAAAAAAAATCTCAATTAAATCAATTTCACTTCTAACATCCCCTTACTCGGTATTTAGCATTTTTTTCTTTGTACAGAAAGAAATTTGACCTCTACAATTTTATTATATGTTAAGACATAACAGAGGACTGACGGCCGGCCCAGACGCCGATATCCATGTATCGCATGGGGAGCGGGAGGGGTAGACAGCGGCATAGTGGCGCCTCACGCGCCATTTTATGTTAAGCACGTTACATACCCCCCCTTTTGTCCAAGAGGGAAACTTCCCGAATGGACAAACAACAGAAATAGCCTCTAAAAACAAATCTTCCGCGGCTGACCTCTAAGACACTTTAGGAATGACCGGTCCCGGATATTCACCATCTCTAGTATGGAGCCTACGCAAATCCGACAGGTGATACTTACCGATGATTTCTCCAGTCTTCTGCGACAGTGGAAGATCAGTAGTAGGATTCATCTGTGAGGATATGACATACGGGACGTCGTCTATTACTGGGTGGCTAAGCATGTCCGCTAGGACATCAGCCTTCCCTGGAGTGTAGCCGATTCGTAAATCAAAAGAGGGAAGTTTCGAGGACCAATGGATAAGTCTTCTACTCAGCAACTTGAGCGAAAACAGCCAATTTAGAGGTCGATGATCCGTCTTGATCAAACCCTGATGACCATCGATGTACCCACGATATCGTTCCACGGTCCAGACAATGGCCAACATCTTCCGCACGAAGGTGGAGAAGTTACGCTCATCTGGTGTGAGAAGACGACTAGCATAATCGATAAGAGGCTCATCATGAGGTGACACCCCCTGGAGTAAAGCTGCGCTAAGGGCGAAATGACTTGAATCCGACCTAAGAATTAAGGTTTTTGAATAATCCGGTTGAAGAAGGATATCCTCGACCGGGGATATTGATATCACGTGATCAAGGTACTCGAGCCCCGCACTGGCAAAGGAACACTTATCACCATTTGTCCGTAGCTTGAAAACGCAAAGGCGCTCGAATACCGCACGTGGATCGGATATATGATCTTCGAAAGTCTCTAAAAATACAAAAAGATCATCCAAATATCCTAAAATGATCTTACCATTATCCAAGCGAGACCTCTCCGAATCTGACAGCATGACACCTCCGTGTGCACGTAACAGGTTAACGGAGGAGCACCCAACAGGTTCGCTTAAGGATTCCCATGACAGATGGTGTAAAATGCGGGGCCGGTCAGCTGTGTACCAAGTTAAGTTAGCAAAGTTTATAATTAACTTAGCCTTCGTAATAAAATCTATACCTAAGAGCGTTTCATTATTAACAGCATTAGGTAAAACAACGAACTCGATAGGCACCGATAGCTCAGCGAGTCGAACGTCAACGGTAGTCAGTAGAACTCGTGTATTTCGAACAGTACCATCCGCGAGCTTTACTGACATAACTTCTGTGCTAAAATGCAATCCACTTCTTTTCAATAAAGAGTAAAGTGAACTACTAGCGATACTACGACGTGCTGCGGTATCTAACAACGCGGTGCCGGTATACCCCTGTATACTCACTTGTACGATAGGCCGACCGTGCATATTATTATTAACATAACGTGAATGCAACAAACTATGGTTAACATACACAGATGAAAATACATTTTCTGTCTTAACATTATCATTTAGGCTACTACTAACGTTCTGATTACATTTAGGGCAGTTTACTCTAATATATCCCTTTTCACCGCAACCATAACAAAATATATCAAAAGCAGACAAAGACTTCTTCTTTAACTTCTTACATGTATCACGGACGTGACCACGCGATTTGCAATAAACACAAAATTGCTTTTTATCACTATCACTGATAACACTATTGTGTACGCTATGACCGCTACAATGCGGGGACGAAGACGAGGAGCGCGCGCGGGCGTGGGCGCACGGCGCAGTGGCCGCATCGGCGGCACGCGCTGGCGTCGAGCCCGGAGCGGCGTATCCCCGTACGTCGTCGCTGGAACTCGGCGGCAGCGACGCGGCGATCTCGCTAGGCGGCGACGATGACTGATGGCGGTCTGAGTTCTCCGAGAGGGACTCCTCTATAGCTCGAGACCTCTCGATAAGAGATTCAGTGGTACTTACAAGATCTCTAGGCAATCGTTTCCGGATCCTTTTGTGAAGTAAACCATATATCATGTCTAATCTCGCTTGCTCTGGTAGTTGGTAAGGTAACTTTGCAAATAAAGCTCTTAAGCGTACAATAAATACATCGGCACGTTCCAAGCCTTGCTCGGTAACAAATACATCTCGGAATATTTTATACGCTGGACGTGGTATTCCATACATCGAACGTAGACGTCTGACAGCGTCCGCCCATGATACGACTTCATTTCTTATCCCACGCCACCATACGGCTGCGTCGCCGTGAAGTAACATGGGGAGCCCTCGGAGTGCCATATCATCGCTGACAGATGTGCACTCTTTATATATCTCCACCGCATCTATAAATGCCTCCACGGCTTCTGGATGATGTGACGAACCATCGAAGCGTGCGGTGCACATAGATAAGTTTCCTGGAGTGAGTGACGTCGACAAAGACGGTGACGTAGTAGCGGTGGCGGAGTTCACATTGGACGGTCCTCCTACGTGCGATGCCAGGAGAGACTCCACAAGCTCCTGGTTTGCCTCAGCCTGAGCTTTTGAAAAAGCGGCAAAAAGCGCAGAAAGCTGGTCTCCGGTCATAAGCACAGGTTCCGTAACCGTTTGAACTGCTGATTTCACAGATTCACCACTAGAACTCGAATCATCTCTTTCCGTGCGCGCTCGATCCCTTCGCGGCGGCATATTCACGTACGTAGGTATACATATAACTCGCCAAGCGACAGCAGGGTGAAATTGTTAATACAATTACTAGATCGAACCGGATTGAACTGGATTCGCGAGCCAAAACGTTGGGGGCCAGTAAGACATAACAGAGGACTGACGGCCGGCCCAGACGCCGATATCCATGTATCGCATGGGGAGCGGGAGGGGTAGACAGCGGCACAGTGGCGCCTCACGCGCCATTTTATGTTAAGCACGTTACAATGTATAGATAATAAATGTTATAATAAAAAAAATGTTTAATATTCAATTGTTTAATATCCAAAATAAATTTATTGCACAAGCTTCTTATTGGTAGACTAGAGTATTTTCTTATAGTCTTTGAGTTTTTTCTTCTATTATTCACATGCAGTGCCTTTGACTAAGTCTCTGATGCTGGCCCTGAAAAAGAAAATTTTTACAGCTATTTATTAAACTTTTCCTTTTTGATGACGATGATTGATAGCCCGGTACTCATTTTGTTCTCATTTCCTACAATAGTACTACACTGACCGCGGCTTGTTCTTGGGTGCATTTTTATATGGTCTAGACAGGGATAATCGCCAGTCAGTGTCGCACCACATTTACATTAAATTTGTCAAGGGGCCTCTACGCCTTCCCATGGCTCGTGGTCTTAAGAGATATACAAATAACCAATATTAATGTAAAGTACATACATACATTACTTCACGCCAGGTCCCTTGCGGGGTAGGCACGGACAACAGAGCGCCATTCAAGCTTATTCTTACACACCTCACTTGCTTCTTTGACATTCATAGCTCTTGTCATGCACGCTCGTCTGTTCTTAAGGCTCCTGACATCATCTTCTGCTAATAAATGATCAATTTGATCATGGTGTGTCGTGGCCTTCCGCGACTTCTGCATCCATCCACTTTTGCATTGTATATCTGTTTAGTCATTCTTTCACCATACATTCTTTCCGCATGCCCGAACTTTTCTTACCTTCACCCCGACATTCTCTTTCAGACCAACTCTCTGTCTTACTTCGGTATTACAAACGCGGCCCGCGAGCGTCACTTCGCAGATTTAATGAAAGTATCGGTCATAATAAAGAATCAGTGAGAAAAAGAAAAGAGAACTTTTAATATACGTAAATATTTTTTCTTTCTTTCCAAGTGAAAGCAATACTTACTTATGAACATAGAAGTTGTATTCGCTTGGATTCAGTGATGAGAGCGCGAACCTTGGGATTTTGTTCACTAGTACCCAAACTTCATCACCAATTACCTTCAAATCTGGAAGAAAATGGCGAAGGGTTAAAAGTAGATATAACGTTTGTCTAGTGTTTTTAAAGGTGGCAGTTTATGACAGTAGTATACATGACGATCTTTTCAAGTAGGCCTTCAAGGCCAAATCCCAAACTATGGTATCTATGCTATTGTTACGAGTTACAGGACTCCAATTAAAATGCCTTTAGAATTACTATGTAATTTATTGGAAGTATACAAACACGTATAACACAGGTACAACAAATCCAATAACACACGCAAAGTCCGTCACTAAATAGATTACCGAATGTAGTACAGACGTCTTGCTTCGCTTGTGCTTATCTCTCGACTGCCTCACCCCTCCGTTGGGGCATTGCTCTATACTGTACAAATACAATATATCTACTCGACCGCGTGGACTGAATTTTCCAAAAATCACACCTGGCTAAATGCTTACCATAAAGATTACATCACAATCGGCTGTTTTTCCCAAGTAAACAAAAGAAGACAGTCATAAAACAATTTCAATGTTATTAGTACAAACGCCGGCGGGTAATAAACGTGCTTTGTTTACAGAGATGCAGGTGGCCGAATTGTAACCCTATTTCCTCCATGCAGGAACGGAAAAGAATACAATTTCCTGCGGCCTGGCAGCCTGTCGTAAGGGTCAACAAACCGACCCACAGCCGTCCAGCGACATTTGGCATGGCCAACCGGACACCGACCTACCGTCGTCCAAAATATGCTTTCCTCACGCTGCGATCCTCTTCCATCCGTTCTACGTGACCGAGCCAGCGAAGGCGGTGAGCTTTTATTTCTCCTATTATATTAGGCTAGACCACGAGATTCTCACTTTCAAGGTTGCTTCGGACCCTCCAGCTACCATCGTTCGGACTACTACATACGTAAAAAGATCCTGGCTTACCAGCAATGTATGCCAGCTTCTCATCATCCCTCACGAGGACTGGCACATTTTCGGGCTTCATCTTCTTATCTACGTTCCAGCATGTTATAGCGTCTCTGGCGAGGTTCGCAATGAACATGGTTCTGGTAGTACTGTGGTATGCATGGGATCCACTTTGGGAGTTCGGACCTCGGGTCCCGACGAGCTGGGAAAGCAAAAAATATAATAAATTTCGCCAATAGTTTTCGAGGAGAATGTTCGAAAGACAAGCGGACGGACGCACAGACATGGGCGTACCCAGCTTCTGGCCTAGAGGTGGGCAATTGGGTTTCTTAAGCCCTGTCCCACGCCCTTGTTTTGCCCTACACACAACACGAAACACCTACACAAAGCATGAGATATAATTATGTAACCCGCAGGTCATCCTGCTTTATAGGTAGTAAAATAAATAAACATTAATAGGTAGTCAAATAACTAAACATAAAAAAGGTGTCTGATGGCGCGGGCGGGGATAAAGAGAAGGAGGAAAGGACTTACAGGATAAGGTACGCCGCACCAGGCACGCTACGAACGATGCGTCTTCGCAGCGGTAGGCACTTCTTTCTCTCGATCCTTTCTTCTTGTCTTGCGGTTCCTTCGATTTAGTGGACCAGCTGGAACGGTGCAGCGTGCACCTTCCAACGTGCGGGTTGTTGAAAGCGGGTGTAATAAGCGGTACAACGCACAAGACGCGGCGAGGTTTGTGCGGGAGCAGCGATGCGTTCGGCGGTCGAACGTAGACTATTGTAGAGTCATTTTAATAGGTAACATTTGACAATTCATCAAGATCCAACAACGTAACCTTGTAACGGCGGGCATAAAATAATACATTTTTCGTTTTATTAGAACTGCACAATTGCTTAACTTTTTTCCATTACGATTACATATTTATTGTAATAATGACCGATACGAGTAATTCTACGATTTGCTTTCACTTATAAACCATTCTAAATATAACATTTTTGATATATCAAAACTTGTTTGTTAGAAAAGTAAAGAACTGAACGTCGTTACAATGTTGCGTCAGCTAACCCTTTTCTTTTTGAACAATAGGGATGTTACTCTCAAAATCGAAAGCTGATAAGTAGAATCGAATGCAATGATTACTTGTGCAACTAGTTCAACTGAATAAATGCATTTTTTTTGTTAAATTATGTACTTGTTCTATTTTGCTCCTTAAATTTATGAAAGAAAAAATAATAATGGGACAGGGATTCACCGGATGATTTTTAAAATTCACATATGTTTCAAGTCCGTATCGATTCATTCACATTAAGCGATGTTTTTAAGCAGATTACCTCACTATGAAGATAAAACTGACAGATGTCAAATGTTACCTATTAAAATGACTCCACAGTATGTCACATAGCATAGTGACAGATGCGGCGGAAGAAAAATAAACAAAAGAGGCGGCGACCAAATAGGTCGGCGTTAACAGTGTCAAATAAATAAACATAAATAGGTAGACAAATAAATAAACATAAATAGGTAGTCAAATAAATAAACACAACGCATTGTATGAATGCAACTTGGTACCGGGTGCTTTTTTATAATAACAGCACAGTCATAAGTGTCCCACTGCTGGGCTCGGGCCTCCCACTATAGAGGAACGGACAGTATACCCGCCACGCTTGCCCAAGGCGTCTTAGCAAGTTTGACATATCTCGATGTGCAGGATGCATCACAATGTTTTCCTTCGCCAATGTTAGCTCTTTCTAATTATAACAATATGCACATTTGGTCAGAAAACTGCTCAAGTTGTGCATGCGTTCCGGCCAGGCTCGAACCCACGCCCTTTGAGTTTGGGATGCATGTGCTAACGCTTTTATCCGTACAGGAACGGATAAAGAATACAATTTCTTGCGGCTGGGCGGCCTATCATAAGAGGCGACAAAACAACCCACAGCCAGGTGGGAGGGCATAGGCCCGACTGGATGGCTACCACCCCTGGTGTAGAGTATGCCACCATAACAACCTTGTGTTGTGTTCCGGAATTAGTGTTCATGTTCCACACTCCAATAAGAGGGCAGCAGCGCATTTGTAGCACCTTTAGTGTTGCAAATGTCCATAGGCGATGGTAACCATTTTCCTTCAAGTGGGCCATCTGTCGGACTGTCTGCTGAACTCCTGCAATAAAAACAGAACCACGACTTGTAACATGATTGTACCTTATTATTATCCACAATAGTAGGTACGCAGGTATACGATTCAGGCGGGGGCAGTTGCCCTCGCTGCCCCCTGGATATACCTTCGAGTACAGATGAACCGCAAGGTATTACCTGAATATTTGATGCTACAACGGTGGAAAGTGCTTTGTTCTTCAAATACTCGGTGTCGATGGAGTACTCCTGATATGATGCGAGACTATGGTAGTAGATTCTCTTTCTGCCGTCAACTGGCTCTGAGAGACTTATGCTGAAGAGTCCGTCTGGCCAAGTGATCAATTGACCTAAGAAAGATTTGATTTATTAAGCTTACAATTTAGGAAATGACACCTCAATAAAATTCAAAGTTTATAACCGGTTTAAAAACCAGTTTTAGAACCACTTTTGAACCAATTAGAACTACCAGCAGCGTTATGTGGTATGCGGATGTAGCTCGAAGATATTGTAGTTATATATATTGAAACTATGTCTGTCACAATGTGATATCCTTATTCTGGTTGGGCTTCAGAAAATTAAAGCCTTATATTTATGCTAGGAGTTTCAATACTTAATTATCGTAAGCTGGCCGCCTTTAAAAGACAAATACAAAATGTGGCTACATGGTAGATTTTTTTCAATTACTTCGTTTGGAGTGCAAACCATAAAAAGAAAACTCGTATTAACCGTGAACATTAGACTCCCCCCTCCCCCATCTTCCCCCCTCCCCTTACTCAAAATCTATCCCTCGAAATTTCCCCAATAGAACGATACTTCCTCTTCACTCATAAAAGCCGGTTAATATAGGTTATGTAGCACTCTATTTAAAGTTTACACTCCGAATGAAATAGTTAATTAAACCCGGTTATAACAGATTAAAACCGGGTAATTTTAAACCGGTTCTAAATCATGCCTGTCCAGGCGTAAATATGTTTTTGTTTTTAAATAAATCTATGTAACTATTATTGTGTAAAGCAGTGGTTCCCAAACTTATTTTGTATACCGCCCACTTTGAGAAAAAAATATTTTTTAGCGCCCCCATTTTTTCATCAACTTAAAAAACACTATAACGTCAAACTAAATTAATTGATTATTGAGAAATACATTAGCGGAGATTAAACATTCATTCTAGGCGAGACTTTTACTATATATATATAGCCCGCAAGAGTTAAGTTGAAGTCTCTTATGGGCTACACCTGCCAATGCCCATTTTTTTTCTGGGTCTCTTACCGCCCCCGTTAAGGTTTGCAGCGCCCACAAGGGGGCGTTATCGCCCACTTTGGGAACCACTGGTCTAAAGTAACTAAGGATTAAAACAATTTTACCTGCAGCAGTAAAGTTCAACGCACCAGGGTCATGCCTGAAAGATTCGTGGTCGAGTCTCCAACTGTCTTTAGTTCTTAATGAGAAGACAATCAGTCCATTCGTGGCCAAGTCGTTTATGTATGCAAAGGCGTCGTCGCATGAGGATACGATGTCTACTACCAATGTGGTTAATCCTGAAAAAAAATCATTATATTCGTATTTAAAACGAGCATGTGCCAGCAAAATCCGCGTTGTCATCATGACATTTCTAATAGCCGGTCCTTATATCTTACCTACCGTTCAATTGCTTTACTAGCTGTTAAAATTTAACAGAAGCTCCAAACAAGTAAGACATGTCAATGAATAGTTAGATATAGGAAGCCTATATCTAACTATTCATTGACATGTCTTGAAGCTAAGCCGTATGACTAGATGACATTCAACAAAGAGACTAAATAGTTACATAGTTTTATTCAGAGAGAATTAGAAAGAAGAAAGAAAGAAACACATATTTTATTAAGGATAAATACAAGGAGCCTTAAGAACAGATGAGCGTACATGACAAGAGTTACGAATGTCAAAGAAGCTAGTTAGGTGTATAAGAATAAGCCTGAATGGCTCTGTTGGTCTTGCCTACCCCGCAAGGGACCTGGCGTGAAGTTATGTATGTATGTATGTAAAAAAAATTGCATTCCCCACTCCTCTATATGAATGCGATCCATAATCTTTAAAAAAGTCAAGGCTTTCGAAGAGAAGCGCTTAGAAGATATGGATACCAAACGTCAAACTCGCAAAGAGCGACCCAAGCCCCCCTCCCTATAGCTATACGTACAACGCCGCTGGCCAACTATACTCTGCGATGTGTGATCGGGAATTTAAAAATAAATTCGGTCTGGCCAGCCACATTAGGGCCCACAGGCGGCGAAATAATGATATTTGAGGGGTCGCTGTTACCGAAATCGGTAAGGAGGACTATATATATATGAAATATAAGTGTGCGAAATTTCATACTCCTCTTTTTCGTCAAATGGGCTAAAAAGTTTTTGCTTCGCATATTAATTAGTTTTATTTTATTTTATTTAAATTATCTTTTAATAATTTAAACACTATGTTTATACAGATAGAGTTGGTCAGTTTTTGCAATTTCTCGTTAATAGTTCAAATTTCGTGTTCTAAATAAATATTGTTATGAGTTGCAGGACTCGAATTAAAATGCCGTTAGAATTACTATATAATTTATTAGCACTATACAAACACGTATAACACAGGAACAAATATAACTGAACACAACTAGTGCAAACGTAATGCATGATCTAATAACACGCGCAAAGTCCGTCACTAACGTCTTGCTTCGCTTGTGACTATCGCTAGAATGCCGATCTCTCCAATGGGGCATTGCTTTATACTACACAAATATAATATGTCTCCGTGCCGCGTAGACTGAATTCCTTAGAATCACGCCTGGCTAATGACTACCATAAAAGATTACAATACACAATGGGCTGTTTTACTAATTACAAATTGTAAACACAAAGTAAACAAGAGAAGTCCACTTAAAAGAAAAGGTAATAAAATGTCTACAGGTACGCAGGTGTGAATTTGTCTTTTGTCGGCATTCAGTTCGTAACCATATATTAGATTTTGAAATGAGACCCCCCTTAACGTGTGTCGTAATTTACGGAAGGCCCCTAAGTAGTACCTCCAGTAGTCCTTTCACTGACAATGATGTCATCACTTAATTCTTGCCTTAAAATCCTCTCATTGGTTTTCAGGTCGTAAATTATAATCGCCGGTTTCTGTATTTGTCTTCTTGCATCTGGAATGAGATGAATAAGGTTGGTGACACATTTTACAATAAATTCTATCGGGCTAAAGAGACTCTGAAGTACGATCGAACTTCACTCATCTGATAACCATATGAGACCTATTTAAGTTTACTGGCCATTAAAATGGCCGGACTTTTGGACGGCTTGCTTAGGGCTTTGGGAAGGTCAACATGTAGAGGCCCTTGACAAATTTAATCTAAATGTGGCCTGACACTGACCAGCCTCTATCCCTGTCTACACCATATAGTAATGCACCCAAGAACAAGCCCGGCCAGTGTGGGACTATTGTGGGAAATAAGAACAGAAAGTACCGGGCTATTGGGGTGAATTGCTAGTGGTACTAGGGGTCTGCCCGTCGCAGTGTTCGGGGAACATGGAAAAATGGGCAAACGGTTACTCGCCACTCCCTGCATGGGCCCCAAAAAATGCCATAGAAGACAGGGATTACATGGGTGAGTGGCTAAGGGGTGTAGAGAGGTGGGCTGCACGTTCACCGAAGCTACTTCTGACCTGATGCCATTTATCACTTCCACCCCCGGACCTTGAGTTTTACCTCTAGCGATCTCCACTCCGTGCCGGCTGGCTAAGGCAAGTACGGAGGCAGGGGCCTTATCTTGACCCCCGGAGTCAGGTACGAGGTGTCGTTACTCACCTAGTGTAATACATTATTAGTGTAGTGTAATATGCTGCATCAACTTACTCGGAACTTCATATAGTCCGGTGTCAACCATCCACATTCTGTCACAGGAGTCGATCCTCGGCCTGTATATTGAAACAAAGTCCTTCCTACTCTCAACATTAGGGTACGGCTTCAGAAGAGGTGATGATGATGACAATGATGATAGGTTGATGTAATTTAATGTTGATGGAATTCCTGGAATAAACAAAATAATCTAATCGAATCAACAACTTCCTCTCACAAAACTCGCTTATTAAAGAGCCTTACTACAACACTATGCTCCAAGATTGCAACATAAGAAAAGGTGGGAGTTTTTGGCGGGAACTGAGAGGGGACGTTGTGCTGTGCAGTTTTATTTTCTAACAATGTGTAAAATTACTCTAAAATCAACAATAGTTGTAGGATATTGATAGTTGAGTAACAATTATGTGTTTTTGTGAGAAATAGTATAGTCAGATGTGGCCTTCCGAGTTGTCACAAGAACTCCGTTGAATGGCGTCGGTTATAGCCTGTAGTACAACTGCGCTACCTATACGAAGACTTATAAACATCAGAATTGGCTGTATGGACTAAGATTCCTTTGCCTGCTTTTTGTGGCGAATTCAACTACTACTTGTCTTTCAAGACCACGGGCCATAAAAATGGCCCGGACTTTTGGAGGGCTTGCGTGGAGCCACGGGGAGGCCAACACGTAGAGGCCCCTTGACAAATTTAATGTAAATATGTAGCGTGACACTGACCGGCGATTATCCCTGTCTACACCATAATAATAATGCACCCAAGGACAAGCCCCGGCCAGTGTAGGACTATTGTGGGAAATGAGGACAAAAAGTACCGGGCTATTGGGGTGAACTATTAGTGGTACTAGTGGTCTGGGAATATGGGGACTATGGCGTCTGCCCGTCGCAATGTTCGGGGAACATGGAAAAATGGGCAGACGGTGAATCGCCACTCCCTGCATGGGTCCCAAAAAATGCCATAAAAGGCAGGGGCAACATGGGTATGAGTGGCTAAGGGGTGTAGAGAGGTGGGCTGCAGGTTCACCGAAGCTACTCCCGACATTAGGCCATTTATCACTTCCACCCCTGGAGCTTGAGTCTTAGCTCTAGCGATCTCCACTCCGTGCCGGCTGGCTAAGGCAAGCACGGAGGCGGGGGCCTTGTCTTGGCCCCCGGAGTCAGGTACGACGTGTCGCCACTCACCTAAGGCTTCGCCACAAAGCCCCCTTACTACTTTATTATTATTATTTTCATTTTCACTGCCTCTTCATACTCTGACATTGGCAAAATCAGTGCAATTTGCACTGCAGCCATGTAAATAAAAAAAGAAAGAATTAAACGTCGATTGAAAACTTACAAACTTTATTAGGTGTACACACACGTAATTTACAGTTCTTATCATATTCACATGTAATACAATAGCTTTTAGCTTATAAGCGCCCACGACGGCCAGACCTTCGTCATTTCATAAAAGCTGAAAGTTTTTCTGTGCATGCCCCCTATGCAGGTAAGAAACGTAAACGACCAGCGACTATAGAGTTTGGGTTGCTGTTACATTGGCAGGTAACAGGTAGTAAAGATGTATAAAATAATAGTAAATTCGTTAAAGTATAAAGCTCAATTTTTTTTCTTAGGTAAACTTTAGAAATCTCGCTTCGTTATTAGAATATTATATTTTATATTGTATGTCTTTGAAGACCACGGGGCATTGTATTTTATTATTATTTCACATATATATTTATTTATATTATTTTTTATATTTTTTTAAATACATATATATAGTATATATGTCGCAGACGGGCTCGTTCTCACGACATCTTTAGTTATTGCAGGTTTAGTGGGCGTCATCAGGGTAGAACGCGAGCATAAAACACGATAGCCACGGCTTATACACTTTTAATTTAGATTTAAAAGACATTTTAACATAGTTTAGACCGAGCAGCGGGTTCAGGGCACCCGCTCATACTTCTTAACTTAACACTTTCTTTAAAATACTCCACGGTCCAACTCGACCTATTGCCATCAACCGAATGTGTCACAAAAACTCCTCAGTCTACCCAAGTAGATACTACTCAAAGTATAGAGGGCGTCTGACCCCGCTCCGCCATATGCTCTGCTCTGATTGGTCGTTTATTAAATTACAATATTCATAACTTTTATTAGGTTAGAACGATCTTTAAGTTATAGAAACATTTTACAAATCAAATTAAATTAAATTAAGAATTTTAGAAGTAATTAAAACGTAAACAAATGATATTGTGCGTTATACATTCAGTCAACAATACGTCCAATTAAAGCTTCCCTCCGACACACACACACACACACACACACATATATATATATATATATATATATATATATATATATATATATATATATATATATATATATATATATATAAAAATAGACACATATTAAAAAATATAAAAAGATGACGTCCGTCGGCAGCGGGGCCTAGGGTCTTATTATATTACTGTTACGAGTGCGGGACTCGAATTAAAATGCCGTTGGAATTACTATAGAATTTACTAGCACTGTACAAACACGTATAACAGAGGTACAAATATAACTGGACGCAGCCAGTACAAACTGCACGATTCAATAACTCGCGCAAAGTACGTCACTATATAGCTTATCGAATGTACACGTCTCGCTTTGATCGCTAGACTGTTGATCTCTCCATTGGGCCATTGTTGCATCAATACAGTATGGCTGCCAGCCCGCATAGATCGGATTTCTTAGAATCAGTTCGACACACCTGCCTAATGACTGCCATAAAAGATGACAATACACAATGGACTGTTTTTATAATTACGAATTTCACAAACACAAAGTAAACAAAGGAGTCCAAATGCTGGAAGGTAAGCTTTATGGCAGGCAGGTGTGCATTCACCTTTGTCGGCATGTAACATTACGTACTTTGAATATATGGGCAACGTCAAGAACTTGAATAACAGTATTGAGCCCCTGTTCTCCGAAGTAGACAATACAATCTCAAGAAGCTTACCATGTCGTCTCCTTGGTACAGTGACGAATATAATATTTTTATAAACCTCTAGTCCAATCGGTATATTATTGTATTGGATGAAGAACTTCTCCATATCATCTAGTTCTTGCTTAAACACCACCATATTGGGCCTTCTCTCGTAATCGGAGTCTTTTGTATCTGTAACATTGGTTTATGGAAATACAGAATTCCTCCTTTTTTTTGACATCAAACAAATATATACATTTCATCTTAAATTAAAAGTTACATTAAATTTAATAAAACTACGTTTTAACGGTTTTAAGCGCGGTAATTTATTTTATTTAGGTTTATCCGACGTTTCGGCCGCTTTTCAGTTGCCGTGGTCACGGAAGACAAAGATGACATTTGTCGAACGTGTAATGTCAAAGTTTTTATTCAGCCTACCGCCAACTTGTTCATTTTAATTATTTAGTTTTAATTTTGTTTATGGATATTATTTACTCTATGGGAGCCTAATCTAATTTACCACCGCTTCACAACATGTTGTGGCTTGAAGAGAAGAAGCGGCGCAAGAAACTCTTCAGCAAACATGCCTAGTTCTAAATTTTTCATATAATATTAAAATGAGTGGAAGGAAAAAATAAAAGAAATTATCAGTCAAGTTGGTTTGTTTCGTTGCACGCAGAAAGAGCTCACCTTGCGTGTTTCATGTCTACGAAGTCTGCGATCAGTGAACACACGCTGGATAAACCCAACCATTACATCAGATTCGATAACCCACAAATCCTCGCAAAAGAGAATCGTTTCATACCAAGAATGATGCGTGAGGCTATTGAAATCAAAAACACCCAAATTTCAATAGAGAAGATGGTTGGCAGGTACCACCTGTTTGGGATCCAATCATCAAAACTATTAAGACCCAAACCCAGCAAAAACTAACTGCCAGACCTCAAGACACTGTGAGCTCTTTCTGCGTGCAACGAAACAAACCAACTTGACTGATAATTTCTTTTATTTTTCCTTCCACTCATTTTAATATTATATAAAAAATTTAGAACTAGGCATGTTTGCTGAAGAGTTTCTTGCGCCGCTTCTTCTCTTCAAGCCACAACATGTTGTGAAGCGGTGGTAAATTAGATTAGGCTCCCATAGAGTAAATAATATCCATAAACAAAATTAAAACTAAATAATTAAAATGAACAAGTTGGCGGTAGGCTGAATAAAAACTTTGACAGTACACGTTCGACAAATGTCATCTTTGTCTTCCGTGACCACGGCAACTGAAAAGCGGCCGAAACGTCGGATAAATCTAAATAAAATAAATTACCGCGCTTAAAACCGTTAAAACGTAGTTTTATTATGTGTACAAGTCGCGAAAACTTAGAAAATATTACATTAAATTTGTTCATATAATCTAACAGTGTCTAAAAATTATTCTTTAAAAAAACAATTTCTAAAAGTCATACAGGAAAACAGTGAAAATGTATGTTACACAACTATAAATTTCGAAAATTGAGAAAAACGATAAACATTTTGAAGGTTAATTACTGCAATATTTCATTTAGTTTAATTTTAAGGGCCGCTTGCATGAGCTTGCTTAAATGTATTTAAGAAACACAAAACGTATTTCACACCCTTAAATACAATTAGCGTCTTGCACAACGCAAAATTTGCCTGTAAATATGTTTAAAAGAACTGTCAAGGCAGTTTGACTAATTTTATTTAAGAGACCGTTATGCAAGCGGCCCTAAGTCTATTTAAAAGTATGTTAAATATGTGTAAACAGCCTGGCAGAGATTCGGGTAGCAAAATACCAAATATTAACTACTAGCGACCCGCCCCGGCTTTGCACGGGTGCAATGCTGATACAAAATTAAATACACTACAGAAAAACTATGAACGTTGTATATAAAAACATAGCGGCCCGCTCCGACTTTGCACGGGCATCACTACATAGAAACCTCTAAAATTAGCAATGTTTGTATTATACATATAAACCTTCCTCTTGAATCACTCTATCTATTGGAAAAAACCACATCAAAATTCGTTGGGTAGTTTTAAAGATTTAAGCGCACATAGGGATATAGGGACAGAAAAGGCGACTTTGTTTTATACTATGTAGTGATGATGATTTGGGCAGGGTTTCCCCTTTATTGTTCAGTCTTTGGTGTGACTATTCACACCGCACAGTAAGCAATGAACAATAAAGGGGAACTCCTGCCCAAATAGTTAATATTTGGTATATGAGGTACTTTGTTACCCGAATCTCTGCAAGGCTGTTTACATATGTCTATGTCGATAAAGTTGAGGTTATATATATTGGTGCAATGAAAAAAGAAGCAATTGAGAGTATAGTTTTTGTCATAACGAGGGGGAAAAAAGAGGCAGTACTCTTCATTCATTTGCCTGATCATCTCGAATTTTGAAATTACCTGCATGGAGTCGTGGTAAGTAAAAAAGAGGAAAGTATCTGTATCGCATTGTGGGCTGCTTGCCTTCTCCGAACTGCCGCCAGTGCGGCGCGCCCGACACGGCGTTTCATACGCTAGTCGAGTGCGCCGCATGGGCGCCGCAGCGTTTTGAGCTCGAGACGCACGTAGGAGCCGTCGGATCGGAGCGACGACCGCTGGGATGCTGCGGTTACTTTTTGCGAGGCAGTAATGTCTCTCAAAGAGGCCGCAGAAAGGGATAGGGAGCGAAGTCCTTCGGCGCGTACTACGGTCTCTTCTCGAGGTCGTCGGCCTTCAGCTGGCACCCGGAGAGGCAGGTACGCGCATTACTTCCCTCCCTGAGTTAGGTTCCGTTACGGGGGGCCCTTAGCTGCTAGGTAAAGCAAGGGATTCATCTGCCCCCGTCTCGAAGTGGGGTGTGTTCTCCTGGGGCACACCTCAGGCACTTTATTGCGCTGGATCGACTGTTGCGTAACTATGTTCTATATCTCAGTCTTTCCATCACAAACAAAAGCGCAGGGTCGTAAAGGGAGGAGGGGGTTTTTAGTGGTTAAAAAAAAGTAAAAAAGAGGAAAAAGAGGACCGAATGAGATAGGGAGAGAAGTCCTAGTGCGCGTGCAAATGCGTCTACACGAGGTCGCCGGCCTTCAGCTGGCACCCGGAGAGGCAGGTACGCGCATTACTTCCCTCCCTGAATAATACCGCTGCGGGGGGCCTTTAGCTAGGTAGATAGCAAACGATTCACGACCCCCGTATGACGAAGTGAATATGTTCTGATTCCCGGGACACATTCAGGCACTTTTTGCGCTGGATCGGACTGGGCGTAACTCTGTTCTAAGCCTTTCCTACACAAGAGTGCGGGGCATATAGGAGGAGGGTGGTTTTAGTGGGCAGTAGGGTCGCTGCCCGTGCAGTTTCTCTGAGTCTCCACACAAGCTGAGTCGATCGATGCAGTAATGCCGCCCTCGACCGATGTGAGTCTGAACCCTTGCCAGGACCTAGTATTATGCGTAAATCGGTAGCATTCCCCCGCCTTGTGGTGAGTGTAATGGCTAGCGCATGCGCAACAAACTCAAAAGGAGCGGGTTACTCCTGGGCAGACACGACGACTTTTCTGACCTAATCTGCATATTGTTACAGTTAGTACGTTTTGACAACGGTGAATGAAAAGCACATCGAGATAACCGATCTGTAAAACCTGCCAATCCGCCTTGAACAAGCGTGGCGGGTATACTGTTCGTTCCCCTATAGTGGGAGGCACGAGCCCAACAGTGGGACCTTTATGGGCTATTATTATTGTGTATGGAGCTAACATAAAATTTTAATTGATAGTAAGACAAATGAATGGTTGGTAAGATATAGGAACCGGCCACGAATCATCAAAAGATATAAATAGATAGATATAACACTTTATAGATATAACACACACATTCCATGATCAAATTGATCATGTACTAGCAGAAGGTGATGTCATGCCTTAAGAACAGACGAGCGTGCATGACAAGAGCTATGAATGTCAAAGAAGCAAGTGAGGTGTGTAAGAATAAGCCTGAATGGCGCTCTGTTGATCGTGCCTACCCCGCAAGGGACCTGGCGTGAAGTTATGTATGTATGTATGTATAACACTTTATTTGTCACTAATACAAGAGTTACAAAGATACACAACAAGATAATAGTTACATATTTGGTAAACAAAAGGCGGCCTTATCGATAAAATAAATCTCTTCCAAGAAACCTAACTCACTCAAAGAAATTTCATAATTTATCTAATTTTTACAAGCTTTTAGTTTTTGACCAGCTTCCCGGTTTCCGATGGAGCTGCCATGCGTACAGCACACATGCGTATATCCTGTGACAATGCAATGATATGGTGCCATGGAGCTGATCTGATGGAGTCGGAAGGCGACCATAGGAACTCCTGTACTAAACAAGATAGACCCGTCGTGTTAGGGCTCGTTTCACTTGTCTCGGCTAGCACTCTGCTGCTACATGATATCCAGGATCTCAAAAGCTTGTATTTAAAAACCTTTAAAAAATATATTTATTTTGTATTTGTAACACAATGACTGCTTCGTCTGACATAGTGAAATCAACTAAATGCTCCAAATCAAACCATCAATCTAACATTACAGGCGAATTCTCGCGTTGTGGGAGCAGCTGTTAAGAATGTTATAAATAAGTTAACTACTAACGACCATTATTAAAATTGATACGAGTTACGGGACTCGAATTAAAATACCGTTGGTATCACTATAGAATTTATTAGAACTATACAAACACGTATAACAGAGGTACAAATATAACTGGACACAAACAGTACAAACGTAATACACGATTCAATAACACGCGCAAAGTCTGTCACTTTATAACTTAACGAATGTACGCACGTCTTGTTTCGCTTGTGCCTATCGCTTGACTACCTCATCTCTCAGTTGGGGCATATTGCACCAATACAATATGTCTCGACACAATGCTCGTCCGCAAAACAATTATTTCAAAGAACCACACCTTTTTTTTTGTCAACCCTGGGGGAATGCGTTAGCACATATCCTTAGGCCCCGGATGGGATGTCACTAAGGGGTATGTTGGACTCCCCGCTGTTGGTGCATGCACCGATCGCTAGACTACCCACTAAACCTTCCAGCGTCCCTCCGCATCATAACGAGGTGCCACGGGGGTGTCCGTGTGGCTAGGACACCCCTCGGCACTGGGTGTGGCTCGTCGGGAGGATCCCCTGACCCCCTCCCCCGTCCCACTATGTTATGGGGAGGAGATGAGCAAAGCGCCGCCTGTGAGCCCCTGTTCGCCGTCTGCGACGGGGGTCTGCTCGTCCTCCTCCCTTGTTCTTTCGGCAGCCTCCTTCTGGGACATAACGTCCTCGCAGAAGGAGGTCACCGCTAGCCATTTCCTCTCGCTGTGTAGCATCTGACCGACCACTTTGGGCAGCGAGAGGTCCCTACCGATGGTTGACATCAGGTCATGCCGTTGGGGTCCCCAAGCGGCACATTCTTCCAGCGTATGGCGCGCCGTGTCAACTGGCGCGCTGCATTCGTGACAGTCCGAGGTCGGCTCCCGCCTCGCAATTTGGTACAGGTACTTTCCGAAGCAGCCATGCCCGGTAAGTATCTGCACCATTCTGAAACTTAGTGTTCCGTGCTTTCTGCGGACGCAGCGGGATAGATGGGGGCGAACTGCTTTAACTGTTTCCCGGCCTGCCACCGGGGATTCCAGTTCCTCCGAGCAGTGGCGGAGGCGAACGACTACCATTAACGATTACAATGCATAACAGGATGATGTTTCTCATTACAAATTTTAAACACAAAGCAAACAAAAGAAATCCAAATGCCGAAAGGTAATAAACTGCAGGTGTGAGCTGTTCTTTGTCGGTCGAAACAATATTATTAATACCAGATTAATATTTAAATAAGAAATGGTCGATATGTAAAAAGTCCAGTAATTAATTAATTTATTTAAAAATATCCTTATATTATCTATTCAGTAACAGTTAACAATAAAGGTTACTTACATTTGACATCATCAAAATTATACCCAATCTGTTTCCAACTCAACACTGTTTTTAACTTATTATTGTTCTGATTAAACGAAAGACATTGATAAAACAAGGAAAACAATACGAGATGAATATGCAACATTCTACTGATTATAACTAGACGTGTTTTGTACACGACGGATGGCAATGAACTGAACCAGTCCTGTTAATTAAGAATGCATGAGAGTAATGTTATTTATGTAAATCGATGTTTATTATGTTTGTTTAATGATTTTAAATGCGCTATATTAGAAACTCCATCAGTGTCGATAATTTTTGAAACTAGTGGTACCGCCATATAAACCTCCTTCCGACCTATTCATACTTTTCTTCGAATATTTTATTTTTTCTTAAAATGTGACGGCGCGTTCCCCTTTCGCACGTCACTTCAATCACTCATTGTCATTACATAAAATATGAATGAATGAATGAATGAATGAATGAATATGCTTTATTGTGTTTTAAAGATACAGTTAACAGAACAAAATTTTACAATACAATAAGCGGTCTTATCGCTATTAGCGATTTCTTCCAGACAACCTTTGGATGGACAAAAAAATTAATAAGAACAGGGGTATGTTGCATTTTTTCACTATCGAATCAGTATCTTATAAATATACATGTCTTATAAATACATACATGATATAATATACATACATTAATAAAAATATAAATATTATACTAACACGATATATGTAAATAAAATATTATAAAACGCTTGGACCGTGGGGTCCTGAGGCCATGAGCCTCTACCAAAATTTATCAAAACGACTCATCGACTCTTCAGGTGATCAGAGGGCTGGTGCCTACCTCGGCCAACGGATCAGTATGGCGATCCAGCGAGGAAACGTAGCCAGCCTTCTGGGCACCTTACCCATAGAAGACGGTGATCTGGGTTCAGTATTCTAGTAATAGTCCTGATGGACTATGGGTAGAATACAATACAAATAAGTTAAGTTTTCTTACATTGTATTCAATAGTATGTAATTTATATTATATTTATAGATTTTAAATAAAATTATTATTATTGAAATTAATGCACATAAATCAAATATTATAAAATACACTTACATAAATAGATATAAGACAAGAAAATAATAAAATAATAAAATATATCTCCGCATTGTAAATAAATAAAATAACAATGACATAATGTAACTTAATATATACCGCGCCCACACTATATAAATATAAATAACCCGCTCCGCGCCGTATTTTTATATACAATAAACATATTATATACTAAAAATAAATACACATAAAATTAAATATTATAAATATACCAAGTACAATAAAGTGTGTGTGATAGTAGATAGTGGAGAAGAGGAGTCGCGTTTCATTCTCATTAACCAGGTAAGTGCGTGCTCGTTCCGATTCCCATTCCAAATTGTCCACACTTCTTTTCCCGCAAAGTTGACATAGTTCACTTAACGCTAAATCCAGCGCCGCCGCAACAACTAGAATAAGTAATAGTAGGATGAAACCCATTGGGAAAGGAAGAGAATATAACAAAAATTAAAGGAAAAATAATTTACGGACGATCTGAAGTCGGGAAGTGGAAGTAGGTGAGTTTTTAAAGGTTTATCTCGATTTCCGTCAAAACTACAAGTTCCGTGTAAAAAGTTGAATGGCAAGGTTGTAAGTAATAAAAAGATTTACAGCTTATGTATTTACGCTTTTTTGACATAACCTCAAAATTTATGTGAAAAATTCAGATAACCAAGTTTTTGGCTTTTTATTTCTTTTACAAAACCAATTACGAAATTTGGCGAAAGACTTACCTTTTTATATCCCAAACACACTATAACTTTTTTGTTTATAAAATTTTTTTCACCTTATTTTGACTTACATACATACATAACTTCACGCCATGTCCCTTGCTAGTACACGATGAATTTGATCATAGAAGGTGTGTCGTGGCCTTCCGCGACTTCTGCATCCATCCACTTTTGAATTGTATATCTGTTTAGTCATTCATCCATCATTCATTCTTTCCACATGCTCGAACCACCGGAGCATTCCTTCATTCATTCATTATTTTGACTTAATATCGAAAAAGCACCCTAATATTAATAATCGAAAATTCTTCCCTCAAAATATCAGCTTTTTGGAAGTTCCTTATCGCGCGTTACGAAAGGGGGCTAGACGGAAAAAAATAAGATCAAAAGTTGTAACGACACTTTTTGCGTGCGCGTGTTTCTCTGTCTGTCTCTGTCTCTCATAGAAAGCAAGCCAGTTATTACTAAAATTGAGGCTTATTAGGCTTAGGCTGATTAAGTTTATATTACATTATATTTTTTAATAAAAAAAAAAATATAAAAATATTATAATTCCTCAATAATTAATCGAAAGGAACTTCGTTCCATCCGGGTGTCCCCTGACACCTCTCAAGGTTTTTTTAAAAACGTCGGCGGGGTTTTAATGCGTTCAAATCTCTACTTTCTCTTGTTATATTGTGGTAAATGTTCACAGAAAATGTCATCCAACGTGGAAATGCGGGCGGGCATTTTGGGCGCGCCCACCGACAGCGATCGGTAGGGTTAGTTACAAACGTCGGAAACGTTTCCGTGTAAGAACGAAAAACTCCCGAACGAATCAATTTGCAATCTGACAGAACGTAAAACGAACCCATTCGAGAATATGTTTCCGACAGGTAGCGTCGCCAAATATTTTTGAAGTGAAACTTCTTTATCGGCGTTGGTAAAAAATTTAACGTCACATTTTTCGGTTACGCGTCACATTATTTTGCGGGATGGCCGAGTGTAGGATGGTGGTTGATCAACAACGCATCGCAACAAGTTGCTGATAAATGGATTGTGAGACGAGCATTGTAATATTTCTTTACTTTATTGTGTTTTCATTAATTTTTCAACACACTTGCTCATAAAGTGGCTCTATGGTCGCCGCAATTAGGCACAGAATAACACCCATAATCAAACTGTGACTAAAAAAAATTATAACTCACTAGTTTGTTATAGAATTTTTTTAAATTTTATTGGTTGAGTTGCTTTGTTCTTAAAAAAGTTTTTATTCAAACAAAAAGATCGTGTTCTATAGAACAAATAAATTAATGTTCCTATTGCTTGCTCATTTCATGCAACTTCTTATTTAAATAGATAATTTTAACTCGTACGTGTTTAATAAATAAAACTTTCACTCATATATAACTTTTTTTTCTCTGCAATAAAAGAGAACTTTAAATTTCCTATTTTGAACGTGGCAGAATAGGCGCAAACCCTATGCGCGGAAAATAAAAAAAAACCTCATCCCTGTAGTCTGTGGCCGATCGCAATGCGCGCGCATAGGAAAACTGATTATTTTTTCCCGCCATAGCGAAACATTTTTCACAACTCGTTTTCACTGTTGAAATTATAGTTATTTATTAATTAAAATGTCTACAAGTTCTAGTTACGAAGAAAATGATTTATGTTGTACACCGCCCGATATAAGATGTGAAGCCCTTAACGTTATGGAAAGTTTGCTACCTGAAAACTCCAAGGAAAAATATCTATTTTATCTATTAAATAAAATGAGTTTTTGTTGTTATTTTATTGACAAGTGTGTTGAAAAACGTCGTATGATACACGTGTGTATTGATGATTACCGTCCTCGGCTCTCTTAAAGAGCCTCGCATACGGCTCGAGTCTCAATGGCGCCTCGGCGGTAATTACCAATGTTACACACTAGTACCGTAATGTACTATTATTTACTTATTAACTTTATTCAACCAATTTCTGTAAAGTTGCATATAGTAGATCATTTTTCGAAAAATAAAGTCGTAAAGAAGTTTCACTTCTTACGTGTGTACATTAGCAGAGGCGCACATGTTTTTTTCCCTTTCCGGGATCGTGAAATGATTTGAATGAAAAAAGCGGGATTCTTTCGTCGAAAGCGGGACATATTAAAAAACGTATATTATCAAAAGTTGTTGAATATCTTTCTCTTTAATGTATCTTTTTCTTTGACTTCAAATTACATTTACGTGACAACAGATAAGCAAATATAGGCATTGACAATTTATTTATTAAATTTTAATAATAATATGGTGTTTCAAATGTAATTAAACTTAATTACGCAGGCAACGCAACTCACTACTTGTTCACTGATTGTAAATCACTAAAACAAATTTTATTCGTGGTTCCTTCGTACGTAATCGTACGTTCTTGAGAAGTAGAAAGAAGAGCCGGAAAACGCGACTGAGCCTGTGCCGCGCGGAACTTATAATTTTGGTCGCCGACAAAAGGGAAAAGGCAATTCAAATTTCTACCTCGTACTTAGGTACTTTCTAAGCTCAAGAGCTTTTTACAGAGCATAAGGCCCTAATTATGAATATGAGAAACAAAATAGGAAAAAAACTTCAACGGAAAAATGGATAAACGAATCGCAACGGACAAGTTGAATAACGAATCGCAACGTACAAGTCGAAAAACTTCAATAGACAAGTGAAAAAATGAATCAAATCAAAATTTTAACTTCAAGTTTATGGGCAAGTTGATAATGTACTTGTCCAATTTGAAAATTCAATAATACTTCGTTTGCTCAGTTTTGATGAAGAGGCTCCGAAACTACTGGACCGATTTGAAAAATTCTTGCATTGTTCGCAAGCTACACTATTCCCGGGTGGCATAGGCTGTATTATATTTACAATAAAATTAGAGAACCTTACTAAAACTCCAATAATGTAATCCAAGGTGTAAAAAAATCCTAAAATCGCGTGCGCTGCGTTAAAATAGTGTACTATGACTTTGCAGAACATATCATTATTTTCAAAAAGTGTCGCGACTTTTATAGTTATGCCACAATAAGTGTTTTTTTATTTTAAAAATTAATTAAAATAACGCCGCTAGATAAGGAAAAACTCAATCGATGGTAGGGCAAGTGAATGAATAGATAAGATATTATCCCCGCAAATTGCTAATGCGCCTGGCCGCCATTTTGGTGACGTAACCGTAGCCGAACACTCAGTACCGTAAGCATCACTGGCCGGCGAGTACGCGTGCATATCGAGTTCCTGATGACGTCACGTGAATGTTAATTTGACAAGGTGCCAGCGCATTATCAATTTGCGGGGATAATAGATAGGTAGATGATATGGGACCGGCTATTAATTATTTAGATTAGGTAATTGATTTAATTTTTAACATTTTTGTTAAATGTCCCCCTGCTGGGCTCGAGCCTCCCATAGGGGCTCATATAGGGGGAATGGACAGTATACCCGCCACGCTTGTCCAAGGCGGCTTGGCAGGTTTGATACATTGGTCATCTCGATGTGCAATATGTGCAGTTAGCACGTGGTAAATGTAACAATATGCACATTAGGTCAGAAAACAGCCTAAGTGGTGCATGCGTTCCGGCCAGGAAAGAAAGAAGAAAGAAAGAAAATAATTTTATTCAGGCCAAATTACATTGGTGTAGTGTAGTTACAATTGTTTAAAAAAAAAATTAAAACTAACAACATAATCTTGTCCTGAAAGGGGCATCAGACTCAGCATAATGCTGGTCTTTTAAAACCAGCGCTGATCTTCCGCTGAGCCCATAAGGTACTGTCACGGCAGACATTACACCATTGCGAAGCATTGCATCTTAAATAATATACACATACATAAATACATATATATACATACATACACACATCATACGTAGTATATCCAAAAAATAGAGAAATAAATAATCATGAATAAATATATAAGTATTGTATATACGGGTATTGCAAAAATTAAATAAAAGAATCAACATAACACTTAAATTAAATACCACTTGTGTCATGTTTTAGATCCTGTTGTGAACGTTGGTGCTCTTTTAAAAATATCTTTAATTTAGTTCTGAACCCATTAATATGTTGCAGATTTCTAATGGGTGGTGGAATATTATTCCAGCACCTTGATGCTGCGTAACGAAAGCTCCCGCGAAAGCCGGCTGTAAAATGGCGTTGCGAAGCAAGTTGTATTGCACATGTTCTAGAACTGACCATTCTACGGCTTGATACCCAGGAGAGCTTCTCATATAAATAACGTGGGGCTTTGTGTTTAATGACCCCGAAGAGAAGACACGCTAGGTGAAGCTTGCGACGGTGGAGCATTTTCATAATTGAATGCTTATTCAAACATGGTGTTACATGACCTCTTAATGGAATATCGATGCAGAATCGAGCACAAGCATTCTGAACTCGCTGAATGAGCCTCTTAGTTTAGCTAGCAAGCGTGGACCAAAAACGACGTCAGCGTAATTTAGTCGAGTTAAAACCAGGGATTCCACTAACTGAATACGCAATTGTTCAGACAAGTAAGGCCTCATCTTGTACAAAACTTTAAGTTTGTAAAAGCAATTCTCTACTGAATTAGCCACATGCTTTTCAAATCTCAGCTCACTATCTATTTCCAAGCCCAAATTTCGTGCACTATAAACTCGTTCGATTGGCTTATCCGTTAGCGAGATTTTTATTGTTGGCATAAGAGCTGAAAGTTGAAACTTCGTACCAAATAAGATATATTTAGCCAGGAACGAACCCGCGCCCGCTGCGCGTTGGGCGTGGGCGCTAGACATTAAGCTACCACGACTTTAAGTTGTACTTAGTTTGAATAAAAAAAAAAGAATTTCAAATCCACAAATTACGTCACAAGAATTTATTCCATTCTTTACCCCTCCCCGTCCTAGTTGTTCTGCTGATTACATTCGTGAAACTGAAGTGGATGTCTTCAGCGTCTCCTCTACTATATGGAGCATCCAAAGTAAGATTGAATTTTCGTAAGAAAAAACAAGATACACATAAACACACTATATAAAATAAATAGAACAACTTTATTAGAAAATTTTATTTATTAGAAATTATTGTATTACATATTTATAAAATGTCATGGTTGCACTTATATTATTGTAAGAATATTATTTTGGCACTGGGTGTTGTTTTGACCTGAAAAAAAAAGCAAATGAATACTTCAATGTCATTTCGAAATTTGAGGGTGGATATTATTTTTTGTTGCATGAGTTCAGCAGTAAGACGGCTCATCTGATGGAAAGGGGTTAGCATTTTCTATGTATGCTTTACGTCGATGATTCAGGCTCTGAAGCCTTTCGTCGAATAGTCGATAATTTAAAACTATATTTTGCTCAAAAAGAGTACATTTTGAAATACTTGTTTCACAGGTGAAAAAAATAAGAAAAAACGATAAAACTTTATTTTCTTTTAAAAACATACTTTTCTTCGGAGTGGAATTTTTTTTGCTAAATGAGGATGTTCGTCTAATAATGTAATAACTTTCATTTTGCATATTAAATTTGACTGTTAAGACGGCAGATAATGTTTTTACAGATACTTTCGACTTCTCACTGTTCCAATAATCATTCCCTAGTGAAAATACCCTTTCAACAGCAGCGTTAGTGCCTGGACAACATAAAGAAATTTCTATTAAATCTTTTAAATTTTCATGTGAGATTTGTTCTACTCTAAAATGCCGAAAGATTTCTACTATTATTATATTTCTCATCATTCCATTTCTTCAATTTTTCTTCATTTAAGTATAAATTTATTCTTATTTAATTAATATACAAATGAGTACTTTCAGAGTACAGCATTTGAAAAGAGTACGGTTTGCGAAAAAATAGTACAAAACTCAGTAGGTCACCTTAGATTATTGCCTATCAGTGTCCTAGCTCTTTTCTCTAATGACTCGAGTGTCTCGAGCTGGTATTTGGCTGAGCCATCCCAAAGATGACAGCAGTATTCCATACAAGACCGCACTTGTGCTTGGTAAAGATTCAGTGAAGGGGAGCGTGAGCGTAATTCCCTGCTCCGCTCCCGACAAAGGAGGACGCGCCGACGCCGTAGGTCGGATAGTGACCTTCGGCCGCCGTAAGGGGGCGGCGCGGGTGGGGCCCCTAGGGGTATAGGGGTTCTCACTCACCCGCACATGCCGTCGAGATGAGATGATCTCTCTTCCCGTGGAGCGAGTAACAGACCGCCCCACGCCGGAAAAGACCCAATAGTGGCCAGGGACCTAGTTCCCTGGCATTGAAAGAGGCCCAGTGAGCGGGGCCCACGCCTGCCAGGGCACGCGGAGTTGGGAAAACCGCATACACGTAGCCTTGGCATAAGGCGCAGGACGGAACACCCAGGGGTTTTAGTGGGTATCCCTAACTGTGGCACGCTAGTGCCACCCCCGATCTGGCGAATCCCACACTCTCACCGGGTCGCGAACAGCCCCCAGGCTTTTGTGCCTGTCGCGGCTTAGTCTTCAAACGGATTTTCCCTGGCCAAAAAAAAAATGGTAAAGATTCAGCAAGTGAAGTGGTGTGAAGTACTGTCTAACCTTTGATAGAGCCTCTAGCTGCCAGCTGAGCAATAGACGGTATCTAAAGACAGACTGGAACCTGGTCACAACTCAAGGTTGTTATGGCGGTACACTTTAGACCAGGGGTGGTAGTCATTCAGACGGGTAAATACTCTACCACCTGGCTGTGGGTTGTTTTGTCGCCTCTTACGACAAATCACCTGGCCGCAGAAAAATTGTATTCTTTCTGCATTTACATCGTAAGCGACATATATGAAATTTACAAATTATTTTTTAATGCATTGCTCGTCAATCTAAGATTTTTAATATGTTCATAACATTGGCTTGGCGCAGATGTTAGGAAGGCTTAAGGATTTTTGGTTGCACCTATGTTTTAATAAAAGTTTGTATGCAGTTCACACGCAGCAGATGTGACATTTGAGAGAATATACAAGCAAACATAATTATTAACAACGCTTAGGTACTAGACAAGAGTGAACTGTACACACACATTTTCGCATTTCTATTCCATTATAGACGTCTTTATTCTCATATATTTTGGCTCTTATTCGTAATATTCAATCTAAATTACACTTTAAACCACTATCATAAAGTTCAAAATTCAATACACCGTTACGCACAATGTTCTTTGATTTCCGTATAATAGAATATCTGTCTTAAAGATGTACCGTAGAGTTAAAATTCCTTTGAAATCTTTTAACATTTATTTAAAGTGAAAATTAATACTAACGAATTAAGAAAAATGTGTTTTATTTCGAATTAAATAAGGTTGAATTTTGTGTTTATCTCTTTTTGATCATCGAGTTCCAAGTCACGATTCTAAAGTAGTTTCAATTCAAAAGTGAAATACATAGATTCTGTCGCTTACGACGTTTTCCAAACAGGCTTGATATATAGACGGATTATGATTCTGGTTTGTTTGTTGTGGTGTTTGTTTGTAACATCTTTTATTCATATTTAAAGACTATCTTCTGCCCGTGCCTTCTTCCGCGTGGAGTAGTAAAAAAAGTAAGAAAAAAAAACCCCCAATTTTAAAACATTCTTCATTGGTACTCCGCTCCTATTGGTCTTAGCGTGATGATATATAACCTATAGCCTTCCCCGATAAATGGGCTATCTAACACTGAAAGAATTTTGCAAATCAGACCAAAGTGTCTGAGATTAGCGCGTTCAAACAACAAACAAACCTGAAGAGCTTGTTTGCTTATTTTCTTTATATTGTTACATGCCAACAAAAAGCGAATGCACACCTGTCTGCCATAAACATGGCTTATTACCTTTCCCGCTTTTGGATTTCTGTTGTTTACTTTGTGTTAAAAATTTGTAATTAAGAAAAACATTCTATTATTTTTGTACATGTTTTATGGCAGTCATTAGGCAGGTCTGTCGAACTGAATTCTAAAAAATCCGATCTTTGCGGGCTGGCGGCCATATTGTATCGGTGCAGCAATGGCCGAATGGAGAGATCGGCAGCCTAGCGAGAACCACGATCAAAGCAAGACGTGTATATTCAAAGTGACGGACTTTGTGCGTGTTGTTGAATCGTGCAGTTTGTAATGGTTTTATTCAGTTATATTTGTACCTGTTTTATACGTGTTTGTATAGTTCTAATACATTCTATAGTAATTCCAATGGCATTTTAATTCGAGTCCTGTAGCTCGTAACAATACACTAGTATAAGATAATAATATATATTTACTTACATTTAAGTTTATACAAGTCTTGAGTGAGACATGCCGACGTCGCGCCATGTCGTGAAGTACTGTTTGAAAATGGCCGACTCTGTGCCCTGAGGAATCTTTGTCACTTGGACCTATGATGGAAAGTGAATTTAAATAAGTTACCTTGTACGACGTAGACTCATAATATCTTACAATATCATCAACCACTATTAATATTATAAATGCGAAAGTAACTTTGTCTGTCTGTCTGGTCCATTTACACGGAAAAACTACCGGACCGTTTTGGCTGAAACGCAGTATGTTTATTATCGATGCCGAAGATAAATATAGGATACTTTTTATACCGAAAAATGGGATAGTTTTCGGGATAAAATATATCTGTCTTTGTTTTTACGAAAAATTACTAGATCGATCTGGCTGAAATTTGCTACGTGAAACTTTAATACCGAAGGTGGACAAGGGATAATTTTTATCCCGGATAATGGGATAGATTTATGTACAGGTTATCCCAGAAAGTAGGGTTTATTGTGATTTACCATATTGGTCATGTTGGTCATTTTTGTTTCTTTTGTCATTTATGTAGTTTAGAACAGAAGGTCCAAGAAATGCTGGCTTGACGTTGTGAGGGATGAAATGCGTACCAATGGTCTCAATACAAGGGATGCCGAAGATCGCGCGAAGTGGAGAAGAAAAAGTAGGAAAGCGGACCCTGGGCGTCGAAGTGATCGCTCCGAACGCAACCGGGATTTAACGCTCGGATGATGATGATGATAAAACTAGAACGGGTTGCAATGAGGATGAAAGTTTGTATGGGAGACCAATCATTTCTCAAGTTTAGATATGAAAAAATATCTTCTATCAAAAAGATCACCTCACTATGATAGGCGACCCGACCGCAGGATTTGGTATCCTTTCTGCGTTTCAGCCTGGACGAAATAAAAAGGTATACTTACCCAAGAAGGATAATTCTTGGAGCTAAAGATTTGTTGCGCTTTAGTCATAGCTTCTGTCTTTTCCTGAAAGAAACAATGTTATGTCAGTAAATAAGTATGGAGGCTAGAGTTAAATATCATCTCTGTGTATGAAGAAGTGTCCATCGAAATGCATAGGGTGGCGCCACTTTGTCAACAGGGTGAGTTTTAAAGAAAGTGCCAAAAGTTATTACAGTAGTATTATAGTGTTTCCTGTGAGCCTAACATACTAATGTATATACGTATGAGTGTCGGGTACCGGGTGGTTTTAATGAGCTACCATGACCTTAAAAAGTAATTTATAAATAATTGCATATACCATACACTTACCCTTTCAGTGGCTTGTTTGCCGACCCACACATAAATGCTGCCGCTGACTGTGTCTAGAACATAGACGTCCTGGAAAAAAGGAACAAGTAATTAAAGAATGTCCTTCTTATAATATATATTAGCTTTTATTTAACTTTATCTAACATTTCTTACTGTCGGAGAGGCCAAAACATTATCTACTTTTCGGAACTCCCTTCGAAAGCAC
This sequence comes from Dendrolimus punctatus, assembly GCA_012273795.1. Taxonomy (NCBI): domain Eukaryota; kingdom Metazoa; phylum Arthropoda; class Insecta; order Lepidoptera; family Lasiocampidae; genus Dendrolimus; species Dendrolimus punctatus. The sequence continues at coordinate 5,073,113 of CM022556.1, forward strand.
TATCTGTCTTTAAATAAATATGTCTAATATATAGGTTACTTATTTATCTATTGTAATATTGTAAATTAATATAAAGTACTTGTCACATATAATGTTAACAAATATATTTATTAAAAATGAAAATCTATGACCCGATCCCAGCGCCACCTACCGGTTCCAATTGTGGATTTAAACAATCGGGGGACCCACTCAAACACACAAAAACAAAATCGCTCCCCGTTGTTAAGAGGATTCTAGAACCCGATCTCAGCGCCACCTACCGGTTCCAACGGTATAAAAACTACCCTATCTTTCAAGTTGGATCAAACTGCACACGGTGTGCAAATTTGATTAAAATCGGTTGAGTAGTTTACGAGTCCATCGCGGACAAACATCGTGACACGAGATTTATGTATATTAAGAAGATTATATTTATATATGTATTAAATTTATAAAATATTGTAAGTATGTATATTTTAATTGTACAGTCCTATATTTTGCTGCTCCACCTACATCGCCAGATTAGTTAAGAATTTCTTTTAAGCTAGGTTGCCTGGAAGAGATCGCTTTTAGCGATAAGGCCGCCTATTGTTTTGCCAAGAAGTATTGTAATTATACATTTTGTTTTTGTACTTGATTTTTTTGGTGAGCAATAAAATGTTATCTATCTAAATTTCAATGTTTGTACGCATGTATGTATGTATATATATATATATATATATATATATATATATATATATATATATATATATATATATATATATTATATATGTCGGAGGGAAGCTATAATTATTGGATGTATTGTTGACTAGATGTATAACGCACAATATCGTTTGTTTACATTTTAATTACTTCTAAAATTCTTAATTTAATTTAATTTGATTTATTCAATGTTTGTATAACTTAAAGATCGTTCTAACCTAATAAAAGTTATGAATATTGTAATTTAATAAACGACCAATGAGAGCAGAGCATAGGCTGAGCGGGATCAGACGCCCTCTACTTTGAGTAGTATCTACTTGGGTAGACTGAGGAGTTTTTGTGGCACATTTGGTTGGTGGTTACAGGTCGAGTTGGACCATGGAGTATTTTAAAGAAAGTATTGAAGCTGGAAGTATGAGCGGTGCCCTGAACCCGCTGCTCGGTCAACCTATGTTAAAATGTCTTTTAAGTCTAAATTAAAAGTGTATAAACCGTTGGCCATGTGTTTTATGCTCGCATTTTATCCTAATGACGCCCACTAAACCTGCAATAACTAAAGGAGATGTCGTGAGAACGAGGCCGTTCTGCGACATATATATATATATATATATATATATATATATATATATATATATGTGTGTGTGTGTGCGTGTATGTATATATGCGCGTATATCTGTATGTATATATGTTCGGGGAAAAGCTTGCAACTAAATTTTAAAGCAGTTATACTCAACCGACTGAGATGAAATTTTGAATACAGATTTATGTTTGAATGTATGTTCAGCTAATGGCCGGTTCCTGTTACCGACCGTTCATCTATCTTATAATTAGTTGAAATTTGATACAAGCTCCATTACAAGTAATTTTATTGAAATGATACTTCTTTATCGGCGTTGGAAAAAAAATTACTGTCACATTTTTCGGTAACGCTTCACGTCACATTTTTCCACAATCTTGCGAGACGAGCCTAGTAATATTTCTTAACTTTATTGTGTTTTAATTAATAGAAGATTTTGATGATTATATATAAATTATTTATTTACTATCCTATTTAATATATATATATAATAAAGTGATCAGCAGAATCATAATTTAACTTTATTTAACCAATTTCTGTAAAGTTACATATAGTAGATCATTTTTCGAAAAATAAGGTCTTAAAGAAGTTTCACTTCTTACGTGTGTACACGCACACATTTTTTTTGTATTCGAAAACTAACAGTTTACAGCTGAAAAGCATAGTATTAAATGAAATCTACGACCAATTAACAGTTTTCACATAGTTATTGACATGGTTTTTATATACAACGAAAACAATGTATACTAATATAATTATCATGAAAGAAAATATGAGAGAAAAACAGACGAAAGAAACCAATTTAAGATGCATCAGCTTTGCAAAAGGTAAATTCGGTTATTTTTGTAATCAGTGTCTTACAAACAGTTCTTGACAGCTAATGTTTTATCATTAAATAAATTTAAATCATGTAAAGCAGCTAAGTATATACAGTGTATTTCATAAGTAATGCCAAAATTCAAGGTATTCGTAGTAAAGTAAGTAAGGTATAGTAAGGTAGTTCGGCCATAAGTGACATTTCAAATTCAATATGGCGGACGCCCAAGATGGCGGGCTAGTTACTTTTTGTACATTTCCATGAATAATGGTAGTTTTCCAATTACAGCACTAGAGCGCATTATGCGGCATAATGCTTAACGTTGAATGTTTCAACTACAGCAACGCTTCGCACAATCGAGCACTCTTAAAAGTAATGTCGCGTGATGCGTGCAATCGATGCCAACTCAGTGACAGAAAATTAACAAGTGTTTTCCCCTTTAAGTTGGCATTGATCGAAATGTTTTGTTTATATATTATCGTTAGTAATATTATTAATTGTTGGAAAAAATTTTAAAGCTTTCGTTTCATTGTAGTTTTTTCGAAATAATCAAAGTTAATTCAAATTGTGTTATAAAAATAAATATAAGTATGGATGAAGGTACAAACATTGACTTGTTTTTTATATTTCACATTTAAAATGTGAATACAATTTCATTTTAGAATTCGAATCTACAAACAAATTTGTTTACAGGAATATACTTTTGTAACTGAGTCGCACTCTGCTGGTGCATTTGAAAACTAATTCGCGTTCCAATTAAGCATCAGCATAATTCGGCATTGTGCGCCACTGAGTCGCATTATGCTCTGTAATTGGAAAACTACCGAAAGACCTTTCTGAGCTGATAGCAGGCACCCAAACCATAGTAAATAATGTATAGTTCGTTTACGAGATTCACCGTCGCTTCGAACTCTGCATCTTCGGCAGTCCAGTAAGCTAGGCCGCCGGTGAAGCCCACTCAGTTACATAAAGAAGCGCAAAATTAATTTGAATCATAGTACCTGTGGTTTCAGCTGTTCTTGTCTGAAAGGCTTGGCCAGGGGTGTCACCACCACTTTACCGGAGCTGTCAGACACTTCAGAAAGCACCGGGGTCGACTCTTGACTCTTCTCGAAAGCCAGGTCATCTCCTCCAGCGGATTCTTCAGGAACCAAGTCCTTGGTGCCTGATCCCAATGCTGTGAAGAACTTCTGCACGTCCACATCGCTAGTGTATTGGTCTGGAAGGTTGTGAATTGTTTTTTGGATATATTTTTTATTTAATCAAGATCAATTAGACAATGGAATGTAGTTACTATCAACTATGGACATTTTTAACACCAAAGGTGTTGCAATGTGCTGCCGCTGTCAAAGGGAGATTGGAACCTGGCCACTAATGCCGGAACACAACTCAAGGTTGTTATGGTGGCATACTTCAAACCAGGGGTGGTAGCAATCCATAGCAGACTGGCAAATACCCTGCCACCTGGCTGTGGGTTGTTTTGTCGCCTAAAATCATATCTTTCTGACAGAAATCAATACACAGAAATTACAAGACTAGATGGAATTACTCACATTGAAAAAATATAAATCTGATTTGAGACATGTCAAATTCGGAGTACCTGAGGGAAGTATATTAGGACCATTATTGTTTCTAATTTATATAATCGATCTTCCTTAGGTTATAAATAATCCCGTGGTCCTCTTTGCTGATGGTAGTATTATTATTATTACGGACAATAATGATAATAAAATAGAAAGTGAAATAAATAACTCCCTTGCTACTGTAGTGGACTGGTTAGACAATAATAATATTAAAGTTAACGTGGACAAAACACACATTATGACATTTAAAAACAAACGTCTGCTATGGATTGCTACCACCCCTGGTTTAGAGTATGACACCATAACAACCTTGAGTTGTATTCCGGCATTAGTGGCCAGGTTCCAGTCGCCCCTAAAAGAACAGCAGCGCATTTGTAGCACCTTTGGTGTAGCAAAAGTCCATAGGCCATCTGCATGTCTGTTGAACTCATGCAATAAAAAAAGTTATATTCTTACCAATAATTTCAACGCGACCTCTTCCGCTGTGATCCTGGTCTCTGACTTGGTTAGCGAAAGAAACCGCCTTTAGCTTCTCGACGTTCTTCGCTCTCTCTCCGACGAAGACGTAGATGGATTGATCAATATCCAGGACGAAGCAGTCACCCTTATTCATTGAGGAGATCAAAGGGTCTACCTAAACATAACATTAAGGAGATTAATTTATCACATGCCCAGCCTCTAGTATGGGATGCGACCTGCCTGGACATATTGGCCGCATCCTATTTTGGCAGCTAAATCACTCAAGCAGCGCAAATAAGCAACCCTCGGTGAGAATTATATTTTTGCGTCGTTTGCAGTTAAAACGCTTGGATCATGAGATGCTGAGTCAATGAATCACTACAAAGATCTATCAAAAGGACTTATTGACTCTTCATTTGTTCGAGTCATGAATTCTACCCATCGTGACATACGGTGCCGAGATGTGGACACTGACGGTGGAACTTAGAATTTAGAAATGAGGATATCCATTAGAGAACCAAGGTAACCGAGATAGCTCTCAAAATTATCGAGTTGAAGTGGCAATGGGTTTGTTATGTCTGTTCCAGGACTGACGACCAATGGAGCAACCGTGTCCTGGAGTGGAGATCGCCTTACGATAAACGTACCGTCTGATGTCGCCGGCAAGGGCTGGATGAGGAATGCAGGAGACTGGGATTTGTGCCGTTGAATTGGAGAGGCCTACGTGCAGCAGTAAAAAGAAGATGTCCTCACCTGTCTAACTCGTACGTTTTTCTTGCCTTTCACTTGGAACATTCTCTTGGCTGCTCCAGCGTTTGTGACGACATGATTGAAGCCAGTACCCACGCCTCCGTTCTGGTATGTGATGGCTGGAAGGAGATAAATAATATGTATTCTTGCATTTTAAGAACAAAAGAAGTTTGAGAAATAAACAGACAAATTCAATTCCTCGCAGTCTAAAAGACGCTGAAGATCGACCTTCGCCTATCTGATAACCAGACATGAGACAATCAAATTATATTAATTTAATATATATAATACGAAGTAAAATTAATTTTTAACTAAATTATAAATAAATTAAACTAAAAAAAAACTATGTATACAAATTAAAATTAAACCATGAAATCTAGTTCCAGACCGCTGTCAGTCGGAAACGTGCTCAAAAGACTGGCCACATTGCCTCGCTGAATGGCAATGCTGATGCGTAGCCCGAGGTACAGACCAGTCTTTTGGTCCCGACGTTTGGCTATGTCTTGATCAAGCTTGTGCGCCTCAGGCCCCCATGGTCCCTGGGTCGCGACCCCAAAAGCCGCAAATATGTAGCCATTTATTATTAGTAGTAGCAAATTATATTGATTTGTAAACACGGCTATGATAGCTAAATAGGTAATAAAATAATAAAAAATAGGTCACATCTAGTTATCGGATGAGTTAAGGTCGATCTTCATCGTCCCCTCTACTATTGTAGTTGAAACAAGAACGTTTCCATCAATGCGTAATTACAGCAATTACTTAAGTCAACAAAATAATTGATGATAATTGCTCCCACTCGATACAGTGGAAATGAACTACATAGTCCTTCATTCAAGGTTAGTGACTCATGTGTACTTACTGTCATTGTATTATTTATACACAATATATCGACCACGACATCAAGGTCCGTATCGCAGCAGCTTGGGCCAAGTGGCGTGAGGTGACAGGTGTTATTTGTGACCCCAAAATGCCGGTTAAATTAAAAGGACAAGTCTATAAATCCATCATTAGACCTGTCCTTTTGTATGGCAGCGTGGCCAGTACTTGAGCGACACAAGCAAGAACTGCGTGTCACGGAGATGAATATGCTGCGATAGATGTGTGGAGTGACGCGGAAAGACCGGGTCGGCAACTCCCGCATCCGCGGCAGTCTTCATGTCTGTGTCACAGCAGACAAACTGCAGGAGTGTCGCTTACGCTGGTTCGGCCACGTTTTACGCGGACCGGATAATTATGTGTGGAACAAATGTCTAGCCATGCCGCCACCACCAGGACCCGGTCGAAGGAGATGGAAGGCCCAAGAAATGTTGGCATGACGTTGTGAAGGATGACACGCGTACCAATGGTCTTAAAACTAAGGATGCTGAAGACCGCGCGAAGTCGAGTACAAAAGTAGGAAAGTCCACTTTCCTACTTTTTGAAGTTTTAGTAGGGACCCCTAATTTTTTCTAGTAATACATATAATCTATGTTACTCGTGGATAATGTAGTATTTTAAAGGTGAAAATATTTTGGAAATCGGTCCAGTTGTTTTTGAGTTTATTCGTTACAAACATACGGAAGTACAAATATGTCCTCTTTATAATATTAGTATAGCTAAAACAAAGTCGCTTTCCATCAGGTGGATAGTCAGCCTGTTTGCTGTACTCCAGCAATAAAAATAACGAAAGACAGAGACGAGACAAAGAGGTGGAAGTGACCGATTGCACCTTGACTTATCGTACTAAAACACGGTATAATCAAACTCAGATCAGAGAAAGAATACAATTTCCTGCGTTGGGGCGGTCTTTCGAAAGAGGCGACAAAACAACCCACAGTCAGGTGGTAGGGCATTTGCTCGACTGGATGGGTACCACCCCTGGTCTAGAGTATGCCGTCGTAACAACCTTGAGCTGTGTCCCGGCATTAGTATCTGGGTTCCAGTCTCCCTGAAGGTAGCAGCAGCACATTGGTAGCGCCTTTGTTGTGACAAATTTCCATTGATGATGCAGACCACTTTCCATCAGGTGGGCCGTCTGTCTGCTGAACTCATGCAATTAAATATTATAATATCTACCCGAGAAAGTAGCAATACATTTATAGCACCTTTGATGTTTGCAATCGTAGGCGATAGAAACCAATTTCCATCAGGAGGGCTTGTCAGCAGCACTCATACAAAAAAAGGCTTACGTGAACTGAAGTAGCCGGTGAATTGAGAGCTCTCCTGGCCGAGGACTTCTCTATGCTGGACTGCGGCTCCCCCAAATTTGTCGTCGAGACCAACTGTGAGGATTGCAGCAGCTCCGGACTCGTCTTGGGAAGACTCGCTGCCGATCCAGTAGTGGATGTCCCAGGAGAAGTTGTTGCGTTTATCTACGGTTGTCTGTGACAGGATATATAGTAAACTATACCACTTTTGGCACCTCTAGAATGACAGGATCACATACTCACCCTAATGTAAGGTATTGGGGTGACTATTATTGAAGTGACAACTTTTTTATTCCAGGAGTTTAGCAGACAGGCAGATGGCCCACTTGATGGAAAGCGGTTACCATCGCCTTTGGACATTTGCAACACCAAAGGTGCTACAAATGCGCTGCTGCTCTCTTAAGGAGACTGAAACCTGGTGACTAATACCGGGACTCAACTGAAGGTTGTAATGGAGTACTTGATGTACTTTAGACCAGGTGTGGTAGCCATCCAGTCGGGCACATGCCATACCACCTGGCTGTGAGTTGTTTTGTCGCCTCTTACGACAGGCCGCCCCAACGCAGGAAATTGTATTCTTTCTCCGTTCCTGCACGGATAAATTCTTATAGAAGGGTAAACTGCTTCGTTATGTAACGCGTTACGGCGCCAGTCTGTCTGGCTTCTGGCAGGCTACTTCTCTCTCTCACTTTAACTCACAGCACTAGCCGTATTTCTTCTAATGTACATATTCAAGAATTGTAACTAAGAATAAAATATATTATATAACAGTAAAAGATTTTATTAATAAATACCTTTCCTTACATTTTCTTATTAATATACATAAAATTTAAGTAATATCCAAAGCTTTTCTCAAGTTAAACAATTTCCATATTAAATAGATCAACTTAGATTTGTTTAAGTTATCACTTCAGTCAGGCATCCCGAGAAGCGCACTGTTACAGCCCTACTCTCTCTAGGCAATTATTGCAGAGTCGGCAGGCCGCTGACATCAATAGGCTAAGCATCGATCAGCAGTAATTGCCTATAAATACTAAATCTTTGGAAATTTATGAGAGTCTTTTGGTAATTAGCTAAAGCTATTCAACTACGGACCTGGTTTCTGCCTGCCGGTTGAATAGCCCTAAACTACATTACCAAACCCGGATCCGGTAGACCTTTTAGGTCCCGTAGATTGAGGCTCCAGTACTGCGTAGTACATAATAAATCTCAGCTCTAGTACTATAGTGTTTTTTTTTTAAACACCCTAAGTATCGGGGACTAACAGCACGTTATTTTTTCTCTTTTTAACTCAATTTTTGTTTGGGTATGAAAATAGACCAGTTTTCTCTGAGAGGTTAACATTCTGTTTCGCTTGGATCTAGGGGGATTCCTGTGCAAAACTGGGGATTTTATAGATTTATATTATAGACAGAAATATGTCCTACCTTAAGTATGATATAAGAATCTCCTTTGTAGAATTTACCGTAGTCTTTCTGGGCAACTGGAACCGGTTCGAAATTCTGTAACATAATACATATTTATTAAAATTTATACAAATTTATTATGATTATATACAATTAGCATTATTTAAGTCAATTCAATATTATTTACGTTTAAATTTCATAATTTTATAATATATATTCACGCGTTCACGCGTCAGAGTGCATCTCACATATATGCTTGAATAATGATCTAATGCTCTCGCGCTTCCTCGGAACTCTTAACGAGTCTGGGAAAATGTTTGGCCCGTGAGATCTGTCTGGCTTATTGGAAAATATTTTAAAATATTGTACTTGATAATATATATAAAATTCAGCCTTCCTAAAATGATGTAATTACCCACATTTTTTAGTCTGTCAAAATTTATGGCCCTCACGAAGTGTTTGGCAACTGTATATCTTTGTTTATAACAACATCATATATAACATATGTAAAAACCAGCCTTGCTACATTGACGTAAGTTAGCATGTTTTTTTTACGCCTTTGATACCTGTCACCTGTAAAACGGCCCCGCTTTCAGCTTAGCGAGTAACAATTCCTTTCTAAGTTTCTGTTAAACTACCAAAAATTTAATATTTCCTAAAATCACGTATGTCTGGGGTGACTGGGATCTCGCTCTATGATTTTGGTAACCCTGCGCGTCAAGTAATTGAAGCGTGACTGCGTTCCAGATCAGCAGTTTACAGAGTATACATTGCTAGCATGAATTCTTAACAACAGTAACCGGACTTTTAAGTATTTCCAGCAACTATTACGTAACGTGGTGGGAAAATAAGTAAACACAGATAACCTTATCTTTGGCCTTTGTGTACTGACGGTATAAGAGCAAGGTCGCATGTGATTGGCGTAGATTTATAGATTTGTGTGGTATACAACCCATCAGTTCACAGGTTTATAGGGGCAGTGAGTTATCTGTACTTTTATTCCTGGATTACGGGGCGTCTTAGACCTTGTACTAAATCTAACATTGTTGTAGCACGAGGCCTATTGAGCCCCGTAACGTTTTAAGCATACCACGGAATTATGGATTAATAGCACATATTACATATATATATATATATATATATATATATATATATATATATATAATCATATCTTCATTATTTGCCGGCAAATACCCTATTTGCCTGTCTGCATGGGTACCACCTCTGGTCTAGAGTATGCCGCCATAACAACCTTAAGTTGAGTTCCGGCATTAGTGGCCAGGTTTCAGTCTCCCTTAAGAGAGTAGCAGCACCATTGGTGTTGCAAGTGCCCATAGGTGATGGTACACTTCCATCATGGACCATCTGCCTGTCTGCTGAACTCTTGCAATAAAAAATAATAATTTTCATACACTGAACCAAATTGAAGATGCGCATTCCGCATCACAGAGATTACGTTTTACAAGCTTTTATTTAACTTGCGATGGATATAGTATGTAAGTTCGGGTGGAATCTTGCAAGTTAAATTTGACTAACTTTCCGGCTTCCGATTGAGCTGAAATTATGTACGCATATGTATATCGCGTGACAATGCAATAATATGGTACCATGGAGCTGATCTGATGATGGAGTCGGAAGGTGGCCATTGGAACTCCTGTACTAAGCAATATAGACCCGTTGTGTTTGGGCTTGTTTTACTTGTCTTGGATAACTCTCTGCTGCTACATGATATCTAGGATCTTAAAAGCATTTCATAAAACAAGTTATTCTTCGTCATATTCCAAGTGAGTCATTTAAGGAGCCACGCGCGTGTTGTAAATTTTGTAACGTATATTTCAAAATCTAATCTGTTTACGCTTTAGAACACGAATTTTAAGCTATTTACGAAAAACTTCAAAATATTTCTACTCGATCTACATGAGAAAGATAAAAGATTTTTACCTCTATCCTCCATATTTCTACTCCGGCTTGCCTTCCAGCATTGGCGAAGGCTGGATGCACGCTGGCTTTTGTTCGCGCATCCTGTGGGTAACATAATATTTTACTTTAAAAAAATATATTATACACGTTTTCATATTTGTGGTCATACATAAATGATAAAGTAATACAACAACAATTCCGGCACGGGAATATGCTGATATATATATATATATATATATATATATATATATATATATATATATATATATGGGGTGCTGGGACACATAGTAGAAGCGAAACTTCAACGGACAAGTGGAAAAACGAATCGCAACAAATTTTCAACTTGAAATTTTATTTTTATTTATTTTACCGGCAAATACTCAAGATTTGCCGGTAAAATAAAATAAAAAATACTAGTCCAATTTGAAAACCTTACACACAATCCTTACACGTTGTGCAAAATATAAATTTTATACGGCTGAAGTTGCAGCTATGTAAATGCAGGTTTGTCATTTGAACATTCTTCAGTACCACACTATATGACACTAGCACAAGTGGCTGCCTAAAAGCTGGGTGTACTCGCTACGATGAGGTAGTACTTCACATCGGAATAATTGCTGAACTTATACCAAGTCCAATTTCGGTCGTGCATCGGGTACCGTTCACATCTTTAGGACGGCTTAGCCAAATACCATACGCTTCCAGCGTTGGAATCAATTGAGAAAAGAGCAAGGAAGCGGGTCAGCAACACCATTCTTTTTATACTCGTCTTCAGGACGCGAGGTCACTGGGCTATCTGTTTTCTATCGTATACATTTCGGGGAATATTCCTTAGAACTGAACGAGGTGGTTCGTCCATCCCCATTGTACCATTGGACAACCAAACGCATCGGTTTGCGCCACTTTTACATGGTGGAAATCTGTTTTTCTTGAAAAATATAATCTAGAACTCAAGTCTGACTTCAAGTTAGAAGCGAATATCTTCTACGTAAGCGTGCTCTATCCTAGACTGCGTCACCACTCATCATCAGATGAGACTGTGACCAAACACCCATAAAAAAACTATTGGTACAAGGTCATTCCGCATCATGTCTTTGAACCTTACAGTGAAATCAATACATGGGAGGTCACAGAGAACTATGACTCAGCGAGTGCCCCTCCTTCCCTTAATGCTTTTAGGGTGTTTTTACTGCATTGTATCAATGTGCCATGGGAAAAGAAAGCTTTTAGATGATTAAATTTGTCACGTATGTAATTATTATAGTCAACGAATTATGTGTTTTAATGTATACTGTGGTGACCGAGGCACTTTATGGCAGCGTAAGCCTCAAGACTTTTAGAAAAAGGTAGAAGATCCTGTAAGGAAAAACAGAGATAGATAGATGTTAGAAAGAGATACATAAATGTTTAGAACGGAATAAATAGTAAATAAAAGAATAATGAAAAGAACATTGAAATTATGGGTTCCAGAAAATTCTTCCGCGTATATAAACTGCAGCAGTTGAGTTCACAGAGTACTTTATATATACTGGTATAGAGTCAACAGTCACAATGTATATACTATCGCACTCTATCGGTATACGACACTATTCAACGGCAAAAACCGTCCAGGGGGTCTAGTATTATTTTGATTTTTACATTAGACTTTTGGAAATTGCAGAAGTTCCCAAAAGCCTTTCCAAAAAATGTTTATTTGTTAGTAAACAAAACAACAATTTAGCGGTAGCGTGATTTATTATGTTTCCTTTTATTAAAATATTCAAAGGCATACATTTTCATAACATCATTTTTATCCACATCTAATCTGGTGCCGTTAAGATATTTTACTTACAAGTTTTACCACATCTGGGCACACAACAATCTCTTTCAGAAGAAGCCATAATCCAAGTTATCAGAGAACAAATCTTTAGGCAAATCGGTGTTCAGGGTACATGCGTAAGTCCAACGTGATCACAGTACACTAGTAAACGTGATAAGCGAAGTCTTCGCAGTCCAGCAATCAAACAAAGTTATCGAAAAATAATCAAAACACAAACAAAGTACATACATTCACGAGTGCAACTCGTATCGATCGGAATGTCTTTTTGGTTTTGACATAACTGACATCTTTGAAATAAGTTTTTGGTAAATCGACAATTCATCAAAAATCCAGTAATTAAAGTTAAAAAGAGCTTTATAATATGAAAAAGGTGAGTAATAGAATTTACACACTTTAAAATATATTCATTAGCTGACATGGCTTGCAAAAACATAAAAACATATCAAATATTTCTTAAACAAGTATTAAGACAACTGCGTATAACGAAACATATTATTTTCTTTCATTTGATGTTCAATTTGAGAACAGTGACATCTACTGCAATACGTACCTTCTAATAGAACGGAATAAATCTCAAAGAAAAAATAATTGTACTGACTGTTAAGACACTGGTTGAGTTCAAGACAGCGAAGCGACAAGTGCGATACGAAAGAGTTGGAAGAGAAGTTTAGAAGACAGTGACGAGTTTAGTGATTAAATTAGTGTTAGTTAGTGGGCAGTTGAGTAAAGGAGGAGCTTAGCTTAGTTTGAAAGAAGATCCAGGAGCGAGTTACACGCGTTAAATTCGGAGGTGAACAATGCAATAGCAGGAGGTTGGTCTACGCAATATCGGCGACTGTATTGTCAGTAAGACATCTTATCGTCGGGATAGTCCGGCGTTAGTCGTGCGTAAAGAGACAATGCTATGTAAGTTAATAAAATCGTTTCATTAAAAAACTAGTGTTTCCTTCCAATCCTAAGTGCGTAAACCCCCCCCCCCCCCGCTCGCATGAAACAATACTTATAAATGCGAGTTCGGATGGATATTTGATGCTCATCACCAGCAAAAGCTTAAAGGATCTGGATGAAATTTGGTACTGAGATAGATTATAGTTTGGAATAGTACATAGGCTACTTTGGGATCACATTAACGCAAGCGAAGCGACCCCAGGGAAAACGTAATCTGTACATATAAATAATATTGGAGTGTCTATTTGTAATATTGAAAAAAACCGCTTTTTACTACATGCATATATATACGGTATATATATGGTACATACACCAAAATAACATTTTATATATTATATACATACATACATACATAACTTCACGCCAGGTCCCTTGCGAGGTAGGCACGAACAACAGAGCGCCATTTAGGATTATTCTTACACACCTCACTTGCTTCTTTGATATTCATAGTTCTTGTCATGCACGCTCGTCTGTTCTTAAGGCTCCTGACATCACCTTCTGCTAGTACACGATCAATTTGATCATGGAAGATGTGTCGTGGCCTTCCGCGACTTCTGCATCCATCCACTTTTGCATTGTATATCTGTTTAGTCATTCTTTCATCATACATTCGTTCCACATGCCCGAACCACCGGACCATTCCTTTCCTTACCTTCACCCCGAAACTCTCTTTCAGACCAACTCTCTTTCTTACTTCGGTATTACGAACGCGGTCCGGAGTGTCACTCTGCAGATTTTGCGCAGTGCTCGCATCTCGACCGCGTTTACTCTACTTTCATGCTCTCTGTTCCATACCCAACTCTCGCTTCCATACGTGAGCGTAGGTACCAGCACCGCGTTGTGTATGGTAAGCTGGGCCTTCTGGCTGAGGTTCTTAGCGCCTAGAAGTTTACCTAAAGCTCCATTCACACCAATCCTCGAATTCACTCTTCTTTCTATGTCAGCGGTGTACCTTCCATCCCTGCTAAAAGCACATCCAAGATATACAAACTCATTCACTTGTTCCAGCATAACATCATCGACAATTATCCTTGCATTCGTTCTGGTTGTTTCTCTTTCATATATTATAATCTCTGAAATGGCCGGACCGATTTTGACGGGACTTTTATTGGCAGGTAGCTGATGCAATAAGGAGTAACTTAGGCTACTTTATTTTGGAATTTAATTGTGAATTCAAAATATGTCGATTTTCAATCACCACGCAGGAGAGACTGTGGGGCGCAGCTATTTAATAAACGAAAATGCTTTTCTCTCGATATGCTGGGACTTATTGAGTCGTATGTGGGTAAGGTTCCCAGAAGACTGACCTTACCTCGCTGGATCGCCATACTGATCAGATGTCCGAGGCAGGAACACTCTCATCACTAAGAGTTTAAAATCGAATGTTTATCATCTTTATGGAATCACTCACTCTACATAGACTAATATACACTTGGCCTATTTTTTGCATAAGGATTAATAATGCATTGTACGTTTATTTATCGATTTATTGCTAAGTGGTTAGCGCACATGTTTTTTGTAAAGTTAATGTATTTAATCTCAAGTGGACGATATTAATATTATTAATGTCTAAAGGCGGTGCGGTGGCAACCAGAAAACCCGACTTCAGCGCTATGTTTTTGTCTGTGTTCCTCTATCCCAGTGAGACCACACAACGGAAGTTTTACAGGAGAAATACTATCCTACGTGTTGATCCGGGATATTAGCTAGCTTTGTGTCAAGTTTTACTGAAATCCGTTCAGTAGTTTTTAAATTATATTGCAATAGATAGACAGATAAAAATTGTAAAAGTTCTAAAGGGCTATTCTATTCTAAAAGGCTCTCTGTCCGCAACACCTTTACTAGGCTTCAGATTGAAAGTTTGAGACTCCGTCTTTATATTGATGGTCTAAGATTATAAATAGACATAAATTACCGTGGGATCAATATTATATAAATCCTAAATCGTTAAATTTCTAAAAGCTAATAAAACGTAGTAAGTACACTAATTCATAATGTTTACGCGATTTCTTTGATCTACATGATTGATTGCTAAATGTAATATCCAGTTAGATTCGCGAAACGTAAATATTATGTTCAGCTACCCACATGTAATGAAACATTTTTTATTGCTTCTACCCACTGCGACAAAAATAGGAACGGGTCGATCGTCGTTGCCGACCACTGTTGCTAACTTAGCGATTTTAGCGCTAAATCCAGCGCTTTTTCGTCTCTGTTGACTTGGAATTTGTGGACTAATCATGGCGCCAGTGTCTATGTCTCGGCCCAGGTCAGGACGGGGAGGGCGCACTGCTCGAAGACTTTTGCCTTGAAGCAGTGCGGAAGTGGGACTTTTATGGGCTGTTATTGTATTGTATTGACTGTATTGTACATACCGTCAAGGAAATGCGCACACTGCCCGTCGTAAAAACGCAGTTTATTGCCTTCTTTGGTTTAGGAATTATTTTGTTTACTTTGTGTTTAGAATTTGTGATTCAGAAAAACATACTATTCTTATTGAACTTGTTTTATGGCTGTCATTAGTGTCGAACTAATCTTTGCTGTTATTGCATTCCGTCGAAGCTTGCCAGGTGACCGTATTAACACGGTGAACGCGGTCCTTTGTTCTATTATACAGTTTAGTATAAAACAATGCCCGAACAGAGGGGTGGGGCAGTCAAGCGACGATTACGTTACTAGCAAGACGTGTGTAGTACTTTCGATTCAAATTCAAATTCAAATTCAAAAGTTTTTATTCAAAATAAGTTCCACTGGAGAACACTTTTTGAAGGTCATACATATAGGTTAAAATTTAATTTTACTTCCTAGTCTATGTACACCGCTTCGCAACGTGTTATTGCTGTTAAGGAGAAGAAGCGGCAAGAAACTCCCCAGCAACACGTCTAGCTAAAAATTGTTTTTCTTTATATTTGTTGTTCTATTTTTTACATTTAAGTACTTTTTTTTTTAAATTTAATACAGAATTATGTTACAGAATAACTTTTGAAGAATTAATGGAGTTGTAGCAAATAGTGCATATTCAATAAGACAAAAGCGCAATAAAAGGATAGAAAATAATTATAGTTATAAATATAAAGACGTAACGTAATTACTTTTTTTGCAACATATCTCCATATATTCCTTAGAAGTACGGCAAGATAAAAAGGTTATACTCGTACAAAACACAGTATAAGAAGAGGTTGGAGCGAGCTGTTATGTAAATGAAGTTTTGTCATTTAAATATTCTTCAATAGTGTAGTATCCCTTTTTAAGCAAGATACTTTTTATTTTGATTTTGAATTTAGTGAAGGGCAGATCTAACATTTCACTCGAAATCTTATTGAAGAAGCGTATACCAACCCCCAAGAAAGAAGACAATACTTTTTGTAATCTAAAAGATGGCAATATCAGTTTATTACAATGCCTGGTGTTGAAATCGTGAACATCCTTATACCGCTTGTAGGCACTCAAATTATTACGAATATAAATTATATTATTGAAAATATATTGGCAGGCGACCGTCATAATACCGATTTCCTTAAAGCGTTCCCTAAGAGACACCCGAGGGCCGAGGTTGTAAATTGACCTTACGGCTCTTTTTTGTAAAACAAATATAGTCTCCAAGTCAGCAGCGTTGCCCCAAAGTAAAATACCATAGGACATGACACTATGAAAATAACTAAAATAAACTAGTCTAGCAGTCTCTTCGTCAGTGAACTGCCTAACTCTTCTGACCGCATATGCAGCAGAACTAAGCTTTCCTGAGAGACTAGATATATGAGCGCCCCACTGGAGTTTCTGATCTAGGTTAATGCCTAAGAATACAGTTGAATCTACTAGGTTAAGTCTAGTGTCGTTAAGGGAAATACTAACATCGTATTCTTTTACATTGGGCATAACAAACTTAACACATTTAGTTTTATTCGGATTGAGTGATAAGTTATTTACGGTAAACCACTTAGATATTTGGGTTAAGGCGTTGTTTACGTCGTCAAAGTTCTGTTTATTTCTGTCTACTTTAAATATAAGTGACGTGTCATCAGCAAACAACACTACCTCACACATATCATTAATAAAATATGGCAAATCATTAATATATATCAAAAACAAGAAGGGACCTAGAATAGAGCCCTGAGGCACACCCATAGATATGCCAGTCTCACGAGATTTGATATTGTTAATTTCAACGCTTTGGGATCTATTGTTTAAGTAAGACGACAGAAGATTGAGAGAATCGCCATAAATACCGTAATAATTGAGCTTTTTCAGGAGGGTCACGTGTTCAACGCAATCGAATGCCTTGGACAGGTCACAGAATACACCAATGGCATTCTGTGTCCCTTCCCAAGCACCATAAATGTGTTTTAGAAGCTCAACACCTGCATCGGTAGTGGAACGACCTTTGGTGAACCCGAACTGTTTTGCATGAATTAATTTATTAATATTAAAATGTGAGAGCAGTTGATTTAAAATTATTTTTTCGAAAACCTTGCTTAAGGTTGGTAAAATAGAAATTGGCCTAAAATTGGAGGGGTCGTTTTTGTTTCCACTTTTAAATATAGGAATAACTTTGCTAACTTTCATTACGTCAGGAAATACTCCTTTATCTACACATCGATTAAATATTTGTACTAGTGGTAGCGCAATAGTGCATATTAAGTCACTTAATACTTTTAAGGATATACCCCAAAAGTCAGCTGTGTTTTTAATATTTAACGATTTAAACGTTTTTACAATATCATCTGTATCTATATGATTAAATTTGAATGTGATATTACATCGATCAACGCACTGTGTCATCAGCAGCTCAGCTTCCAGTGGTGATGATGACAAAGAGCTAGTTATTAAAGTTGGTATATCCCTAAAGTATTCATTAAATGTTTGTGCAATTTCAAAGTTATTACTAATGGTGTTATTGTTGATTACAAGTTGAATTGCATCATATCGACGTGAAATCTTGCCGGAAGCATCATTTATAACACTCCAAGTTGTCTTAATGATAACACTCCAAGTTGTCTTAATGACAACGATTAGTGATATAGTGACGGACGGGTGTTTGTACAGATCTAATAAACTCTATAGTAATGCCAATGGCCTTTTCATTCGAGCCATATGTAGCTCATAACAGTATATTATTCTACGTATTGATGCTATTTTTGATTTTCGCACGGCGCCCTATACGCTAAGACGGTCTCGTTTTCAGCTGTTTTATGGTAACCCTACTATTGCTATTTTTGAAACGTAGAGACACTAATCTCGCTGCCGGATATCTGGTTCTCTTGAGTCGATGACGTAATAGACACCGCGTTTGGACTGATTTATGTACTGTTGTTGAATTTATTTTTTTACCTGTGTTTTGAGCCAAATTTTGTCGGCCGTTTTACTTAGCAACATTTCTTCTAGAAAGAACACAAGTCGTTTATTTTGATGTTTTTTTTTATTGTGACTGGGAAAGCTAATTTTTAAACACCCGAACAACTACAAACCGCTCCCGGTAAAATTCACGGGGTAAAAAATATTACATACTCGATCGAATTCGTTTATTTTTTATTTGGCAATTTTAAGTAATTAATAGAAAAGAGTAGTGCAAAATACAAGTCTAATAATTTGCTACTGATCAGTGAATACCGCATTGAGATCAGCCCAGTAGTTTTTAATAGTATAAGTCCTGAACAGACAGACAAAAAAATTGCATACTCGATTAGTTTTTCTTGAAGACTACAATCTA
Source organism: Dendrolimus punctatus (assembly GCA_012273795.1). NCBI lineage: Eukaryota > Metazoa > Arthropoda > Insecta > Lepidoptera > Lasiocampidae > Dendrolimus > Dendrolimus punctatus. The sequence continues at coordinate 5,091,969 of CM022556.1, forward strand.
GGTGTCTTTAAGTCTCGCGTGACCAGGTATCTTCGAGGTAAGCATGCTCAACCTTAGACTGCATTTCCGCCTGACAAGGCGCAATGTCGGTCAAATTATTAAAAAAAAATCGGCACAGCAATATGCTGAGTGCAAACCAGTTTGCTGAAAATGCGGCGTACAAATTCTCTGAATATGTTCTGTGTACAAAAATGTATAAGCAATATAATAACGTCGCTACTTCTGCAAATATTTTTTTTTCTATCTTCATACTGAGTCTGGTTTATTTATTTATTTATTTATGGAAAACCTACAGCTAAAACATTTGGTTAGATATCTAAAATTAAAACAAGAAAGCCAATGACAGGTTTTCACGGATAATATATATCTTAAAGTAACATGCAAATATAAAAAAAAAAAAACATTAAAAAGGCACCGAGAAGTCTAATCACTGATGAAAAAATTCAGGCTTTAACAGTTATCTGTGAAGGAACGGAGAAAGAATACAATTTCCTGCGGCCGGGCGGCCTTTCGTAAGAGGCGACAAAACAACTACAGTCAGTTGGTAGGACATTTCCCCGACTGTGGCTACCACCACTGGTCTAAAGTATGCCGCCATAACAACCTTCAGTTGTGTTCCGGCATTAGTGTCCAGGTTCCAGTCTCCCTTAAGAGAGCAGCAGCGCATTTGTAGCACCTTTGGTGTTGCAAATGTTCACAGGCGATGGTAACCGCTTTCTATCAAGTGGCCCACTGCCTATCTGCTGAACTCCTAAAAAAAAACAGTACGAAATACTTCATTTTGGTTGTTTTGACACGATTTTGGCTGTTACAATTATATTTGTGTATAGCAGACTGGTTTCTATGTTTAATCTAAAGCCATTTTTGACCTGTCTAGTCCACTAGTAATTATATATTCATCGTGAACAGGTCAATGACATGTGATTGTAATTATAAGTTTAGTCATATTTGTAAGAGTTCTTTCGAATCTTTAGCAATTGCTGTATCTTGATGGTTTCGAAATCTAACGCCTCTTACAGACTATGACCACTTCTATGGCTATAAGCAGGAAAGTAGTGAGCGAAGTGGGTAATGCAAAGAAAGATAAATACAAAATTGTTGCACAGTGGCTAATAATTAAAACCTATTGCTACAACTGAATTCCCGAGAAGATACAATAATAGCATACATACATACATAACTTCACGCCAGGTCCCTTGCGGGGTAGGCACGAACAACAGAGCGCCATTTAGGCTTATTCTTACACTCATGCACGCTCGTCTGTTCTTGAGGCTCCTGACATCACCTGCTAATACATGATCAATTTGATCATGGAAGGTGTGTCGTGGCCTTACGCGACTTCTGCATCCATCCACTTTTGCATTGTATATCTGTTTAGTCATTCTTTCATCATACATTCTTTCCACATGCCCGAACCACCGGAGCATTCCTTTCCTTACCTTCACCCCGACACTCTCTTACAATAATAACCCCCTTAAATTTAAATCATCTGTCACACACGTCAACAAAATTTAAAAAAAAAAATGTTGTCCTAGATATATGTCTGCGGTTTTTATATAACTTCCAGTACACAATTTGCGAATATATTCATGGAAGTACTGAATTGGCTTTGGTTTTTAAGTTTTTAAAGTGAATATGAGCATAAGTTACTCTTTCTTCACAGTTACATGGTTAAGATTTCCTGATAATCTTGAGAATTTGAGTGTGGAACAGGATGAGCACTTCTACAACACGTAATAGTGATGGTGTTGGGTACTAGGGTAGTCGGGACCCTTACATGACAGCAGATTACTGTTGGTCTTTCCAACGGCAATTTTCCCCAAAAACAATACTTATAGAAGAAAATGTTATAAGTGTCTATCTGAAGTAAAAGATAGATTTTACCACATTTTCTCTCTCTTTACGTCTATATACAATAATTAAAAATAAAACAAAACCATTAGTAGTATTTTTCAATATAGACATTAATATCTAATATTGTAATATTTTATTTCATACTGTTTTTTTAGAATATAATATATTCTTTCTTGCACACAAGAAAATAATATGCAGCGTGTGCTAGCAGAAGGTGATGTCAGGAGCCTTAAGAAGAGACGACGTGCATGACAAGAGCTATGAATGTCAAAGAAGCAAGTGAGGTGTGTAAGAATAAGCCTGAATGACGCTCTGTTGTTCGTGCCTACCCCGCAAGGGACCTGGCGTGAAGTTATGTATGTATGTAAGAAAATAATAATAAACATGAATTAGCAATCTTCTAACTGATACAATCGGCGGTCTTATCGCTAACAGCGACTTCTTCCAGACAACCTTCCGGAGATAATTTTACATTTCAAATGGGTCGGTATTTAGTGCGCATATTTTAAAATATATACAATCATATATACACATATATATATATATTAATAGTAAGTAAAAAAATACATATACACATTTGTGTACAAATATATGTACATAGTCATACATAAATTACGGTTTACAAATTTAGATAGTGATCTTTGAGGAGTTTATTAAAAAATGTAAGTGACTTTGCAGTTCTGATGATCAGAATGACCACCTTACAGCCTGCACAGTAAAAGATTTCTGACAAAATTGCGTAGAATGTATTGGCGTCATTAGTCGTAGATTTGCTGATGAGTTTTTAGTATTGTACAAAAATGAAAATTAAAAAAAACTATAGCAAAAATTTCAAAACAGTTCAGTTTCATTCATCGTTGAGATAACATTACTCGAAGCCATTATAATGTTCAGGGCAACAAAACTACCGCTGACCAGTGTAATTAATCCATTTATGGTTTCCTTAATTATTCACCGTCATTGATCGCGTTAATCCCTTTCTATTGCATCGTAGTAAGACGAGATAAATCCTTTCTTCTATTGTTTAAATTTCGTTGCACGTTCTTAGAAGCCATTAAGCTTAAGAGTACGAGAATTTCAAAGAATAAAGGCCATGCTTCTGGAGAGCCATGTCTATTCAGAAAATATATTAGGCAGGTCCGTCGTGAGTGAGTTAGTTGAGTTTCTACTGCGATCGAGGCGTTACTAAGTGTACATTGGGAACAGTAAATTCATAATGACGGACTTTGCGCTTTTTATTACAAACTTTTATTTAACTTGCAGTGAATGTACATACATACTTCTATGTATGTATATAAGTTTGGATGGAATCTTGCAAGTAAAATTTGACCAACTTCCCGGTTTCCGATAAAGCTGAAATTTTGCACGTATATGTTTATCGCGTGATAATATAATAATGTGGTACCATGAAGCTGATCTGATGATGGAGTCGGAATGTGGCCACAGGAACTCCTGCACTAAACAAGATAGACCCGTCGTGTTTGGGCTCGTTTTACTTGTCTTGGCTAGCACTCTGCTGCTACATGATATCCAAAATCTCAAAATTTTGTATTTAAAAACCTTTTTAAAAAACAAGTTTGTATAAAGATTTTCTACCTTCCAGTTTGCACTTGTTGTATTCGGTTGTATTTGTAAGGACTGTGAGTTACGTTTTTTAATCAGTTTTGTGATAATTCCAACGTTATTTTAATTCACATCACACAAATTCGTAACAATTTTTATAATTGATTGGCAGGCCACACACATGGATATCCCCAAATTAAGCATTACATGTTCCGTTTGGGTTATGGATAATGGGTTACTTTGGGACCGATCGCAGACACCCAGACCATATTAAATAACGGAAAGTTTGCTTCCGAAATTTACCATGCCAAGAATCGAACCTGGAGTCTCTGCATTGCAGCGAGGTGGACTTACAAAGGCTTTGCCCATTCAACCACAGAAGCCGTCTTCAAAAGTAGAGTGTGAATAATTTTAGTAGGTATGGAGTACATTGAAACCTTTAAAAACTATCACTGTACTTACTTTGTCGGTTAATGATGTGATGTGAGGTGATACGGTCTGGGTCCGCGTGGCAGTTCTGGCGAACACACACCCCGCGAACGCGAGGATTGTGAATATACTGAGCTTCATCCTAGAACAAAAGATTTATTTTATTACAACATTAGCATTTTTCTTAACCTTAGGAAATAGCTTTATGTTACTTACATAAACACTTAATTGTGAATATAACAAAACTATAGTAGAATTATTTTCTCCGTGCAGTTTGGGTCATAAATCAATCTCGACATGCGACGACACGCGCAACGCCATTATGGATAAAAACTCATTCTTATCAAAGAAAGATTATCATTCTTATAAAAATCATTTTTGTCTTTTTTGCTGTTAATTTTAAACTTAGATGTAAGTATTTATATTTATTTTTAATATAACTTGTTACATTCTAAACTTTTGTACTTATAGTTTTTTAATACATAGATACCTAATTAATAATTTATTTTATATCATTATTATTCTCATTTCAATAAAAACGTTGTTTTATCTAAAAAAAATTGTTTCATTTGTATCACTTACCCACAAAATGACAAAACTAAATACACTATTAATAACGCTTATCGACAATAATAATGCGTATCACTATGCCTGCCCAAAGGCCCGTGAGTGGAAGAGAGAGCGAAATACTCGCTTCACCTCTCCGATTATTTATGACCCTAACTGCATGGAGAAAATAATTCTACTATAGTTCATTGTATGAGGCTTAAATTTGGCATACCCTTCTTTTTAGGTTCACTTGCATACTGGTAAGACTTTCTAAATTGTAACATGCATAGTTTTTAGTAAATAACAAAAAATGTCATTTATGCGTATACGCCTATATGTTATGAAGCCCTTGATATATATACTAGTGGCCCCCACAGACATTGTCCTGCTCTGAAAAAAGAAAAATCTAGGACCCGAACCCAGCGCCACCTACCGGTTCCAATTGTGGATTTAAACCATCCGGGGACCCACTCAAACACAAAAACAAAATCACCAAAATCGGTCCAGGTGATTAGGAGGGTTCTAGAACCCGATCTCAGCGCCACCTACCAGTTCCAACGGGATAAATAGTATCCTATATCCATCTCCTGATTCTAAGCTACCTCCACCAATTTTTAGCCAAATCGGTCCAGCCGTTCTTGAGTTATAAATAGTGTAACTAACACGACTTTTTTATAAATGAAGATATTATATATAACTAGCTGTCCCGCAGACGACGTCTTGCCTGGTAAAAATAAAAAATAAAAAATTTAGGGGTGGACCACCCCTAACATTTGGGGGGATGAAAAATAGATGTTGGCCGATTCTCATAGATACCGGATAAGCACAAAATTTTTTATGAGAATCGGTCAAGCCGTTTCGGAGGAGTATGGCAACGAAAACTGTGACACGAGAATTTTATATATTAGATTATATTTGTTTAATGTTAAATTAATTGTAATTACTGCGTGCCGCTTGCTTCGAGCTCGCAAACCAGTAACACAATATGATTTTTGGTTAAAGCAACTTAGACATTATTATGAGATCGTCGTTAACATGAATTAAATCACTCAAGACCCTTTGTTTGTATGTTGATATCATAATGTTTCCTTTTACGTGGAAATGAGTCAGTTTGTTCAAGGCTTATTCATTGACCGGAACACGTTGTGTTTAGTAAATGCAAGTTGTTATTATGGTCACACATAGAAGAAGTATACTATGAATAGGGCTGCCATATTTGGCTAGACTTTAATCGGGAATAGAGAAAACAAAATGCGCGTCTCGGGACGCCCGGCCGGGGAAGTGATGATTTAAACTAATCTAAGTAAATTTTTATCCGTGCAGGAACGGAGAAAGAATACAATTTTCTGCGGCCCGGCGGCCTGTCGTAAGAGGCGACAAAACAACCCATAGCCAGGTGGTAGGGCATTTGCCCGACTGGATGGCGACCACTCCTGGTCTACAGTATGCCGCCATAACAACCTTGTGTTGTGTTCCGGCATTAGTGTCCAGGTTCTAGGCTCCCTAAAGAGAGCAGCAGCGCATTCGTAGCACCTTTGGTGTTGCAAATGTCCATAGGCGATGGTAACCACTGTCCATCAAGTGGGCCGTCAGCCTGTCTGCTGATCTCCTGCAATAAAAAATAAATAAAAAAAAGTTAAACTATTTACAATCTTTTTTAATTTGACTTGCCTTTATGTTGTTGGTTCAAAGACCTTACAACTTTACCGGGGTTTACGGGGCGAGCGCCTTCGCAAAGCGCCTCGAGCCCGGGATGCAAATTGCTCGAGAGAGCTCCCTAGGGAGTTTTATCTCGGCTGGACTGTTGCTATTAGAGGGGGATAAGTGTGATAATGCCCACCATAGCGTGACATAATGAACTAATTGAGAACGGGCGACGGGTAATATAAAGCCCCAGGGGAAGTATCCGGGTGGACCGGGATCGGCGGTTCGCTGCGGCCTACGCCATCTTACTGCCGTTTCGCAACGTATTGCGGCTGGGAAAACGGCGAAAGAAACTTCCCAGCTACACGCCTAGTCTAGCCATTGGGGGACTATGTCTCCTGGCATCCCTCGCGAGGACGTGGAGAGATCGTGATTGTCGTGTATGTCTGTCTGTGATGTCTATCAGTCGGTGTATTTACAATCAACTCACTGTGAACAGTATATGTTTATCGCACACTAAACACTGAGTAGAAACATGGGGAAGAGTTTGTATGAAACACAGCTAGTGCTGTTAGAGTGAGGAAGGAGAAGCCTGCCTATGGTTGTCGTATGCGCGAGAGAAAGGGAAGCCAGACAGACTGGCGCCGTAACGCGTTACATAACGAAGCGAAGTTAACACTGCAAAAATAAGAATATTTAATTTATAAAATGACTCGTTGATTCTTCTGGTGATCAGAATCCTGGTGCCTACCTCAGGTAATGGATTAGTATGACGATCCAGCGAGGAAAGTAGCCAACATTCTGGGCACTTACCCAAAACCCATAGAAGACCCAAACCCATCGAAGTTTAAACAAAAGGCTTTTATTATCATAGACATGAATACAAATAATACAATTATTTCATTTTACCCTATTGCTAATAAGATTATTACAGCATTTCATTAATTGTAATTACTCTTCGTTCGAATCATCCGCGGTAGACGCAAGAAAAAGATGGCACGCAAAGGAAAAAATGTGAGGGGATTTTTTTTATAACGCGGACAAAGAAGTTTCACTTCAATAAGTTAAGGGTCTTTTATTACATTACATTATTTATGGTATTGTTTCTAGTAGGAACAGGACATCTACAAATGTACTAAAAAAATGAATTGTCTGTTTATTTAAATTTAAACAGGGAATATAAAGATCTTCCAAAAAATTAAGAATAATGAAAAGTTGTTACTTTGTGCTAGAAGCACACGAAAATAGTGTCTTTAAGGGAAGAAATAAATAAAATGTTGAGAAATACTTTTTATCTACCAATCACTTTATTTTTTCTCTTCTTAAAAAATGTTATATTTTATTTTTCTCTAAAATAGTTGGCAACCCTATTCAGTGTACGGCAGCAGGTGATTGCGTTCATCGACATTTGCATTATCGTAAACGCGCGTAAACGGTACGTATCAGTGCTTTGTCGGTACGTCGGCGAATGACAACCCTAACTATGGAGGATAAAAAGTATTTTTTTTACAACAAAACAAATCTGACTCCAACCAAAAAATAAATATTTTGTACAAAATCTTGGATTCAAAGCCACATACATAAAAAACAACAAACAAAATTGCAAATGATTAAATTAGAACATCTTGATCAAAAACAACCCTTTCCGTTCATCTGTCGTTTGACATTTCTTCACAGAAATTGATCCTCACAAGATAGAAATATGGATTGGTGTAATGATACAGAATCCTACGTTTTCCAAAATGAACGGTTTCGATTCCTGACAAAGCTTGTTGATGATATATAGCCTACAGCCTTCTTCGATAAATGGGCTACCAAACACTGAAAGAATTTTTCAAATCAGACCAGGAATTCTTGAGATTAGCGCGTTCAATTAATCAAAGAAACAAATTCTGCAGCTTTACGGGTATTTATTAGTATAAGATAGATTCATATTCATATATGCTTTTCGTAATTAAAATTATATTTATGTAACAATTAACAAATGTCTTACCTCATATTACTGAACAGAACCGTACACTCGTGCGCAACTTTCAAACTCGCGCGGTCAACTAATTTAAAACTTGACGACTAGCTGATACTTGATTGACCTCAGTATCAAAATGTCAATGAGTAAACACGACGTTGCTGCTTTTATAAATCGCTTCACGTGTATTTTATCTGTGGTTACTAGGCTTTTCCTGCGTTTCTGTTTGTTTAGTATTATTTAGATCATTTATTTGGACCATAAAATAAGTAAGTTTTTGTACTTCGTGTGATTTGAATTTTTTCCAATTACAAGTAAATTGAAGAGCCAAGTGGGAAACAAGAATCAGCTAAAGAACCATATGTATCGTATACCTTGTTTTTTCTTACAAGATAATATTGAAGATATTTTTGAGTATTATTTATTATTAATTTAGTTTTATTATAGTAGAAGATCCGACCCTACATCGACCTTCACCGAGCTAAACTAATTTTATAATAAATTTAGTATATTAGATAATAAATTAAAAAGGTGTTGTCGAAAAAAATCCTGGACAAAATATTTTTAATTATTAAAAAAAAGATTTTTCATTAAATGTTGCATCATCAAGATAATAAGAAAATTTTATACTGGACTTAAAGTATAAAGCATATAGAATGTGCAGACGTAGGGTTGTCTATAATTTACCTGAACAAACTATGGGTTGCCAGGTATAAACAGGTATGTCGATGCCAGTTGCTTTCACTTTACGATAATAGAAAAAAAAATCAGCATAAGCGCTGTTTTATTGCAAACACGTTGATATAGGGTTGCCTGCAAAAAAATTTGGTCCTAATAGAGGATTGCGAATATTAGAGATTTAAGCTGGTAACCGCGTAACTTGAGAACGACTTTATCGATTTTCATGAACTTTTGTGTATGTGTTTGAGTGGGTCCCGGGATGGTTTATTTCCACAATTGGAGCTGGTAGGTGGCGCTGAGATCGGGTTCTAGAATCCTCCTAATCACCGGGAGTTATTTTGGTGATTTTGTTTTTGTGTGTTTGAGTGGGTTCCCGGGTGGTTTAGATTCGCAATTAGAACCGGTAGGTGGCGCTGAGATCAGGTTCTAGAATCCTCCTAATCACCAGGACCGATAATGGTGATTTTGTTTTTGTGTCATGAAACAAAGTCTTTTAGGAATTCAGAAAATATGGCGGTAAGAAGTTCGCCGGTTCAGCTAGTTGCTCAATAAAGTTAAGTAATCTGTAAGAAGCAGCTGTGAAATAAATAAACAAATTTCAATTAAGAAACAAACGAACACATTTACATTCATATTTAATTAGTATAAATAAAGCAAAGTACAGAAGGTAAAATAAATTATAAATATTGCAGTTTTTAGCGGTTTTTTTATCGTTAGTATTCGTAATACCATATGGTCGTTATTAGTCATTAATTTGCTAGAAAATTCAGTATTTATATATTAAATATTATTCATTATTTATTTATGATTCATTTCATATTACTAGGTAGGCTATAACTTTAATTTCTAAAGCAGTTATTGTAGTACTCTTGTTTCGGTTAGAGGTTACTTTCTCGCATCGTAATCGGCCCAGGTGTTTAACGTGAATCTCGAACAAACAGACGAGAAATCTAAGAAAAATGCATTGTGTTCTCCGTCGTTTTATAGTGTATTACAGTTGTTTTTTTTTTAATAGATTCAATTTTATAATATTATAGATGTGTGGTGTTTTAATTTTGTTTAATTTCACCACACAAAGCCATAAACAAACAACAAAACTAATACACATACTCAAACCAACGCGCACTACCATCGCATTGCATTACACGCACACTTCATAAACAAACCAAGACACACAAAGAGCCTAAAAATTAATAACCCAGACACAGAAAGGAAAAAGAACACACATGGCACTAGATAGGACAATATGTTTAAGTATAGACATAAGGCACACACTGCACATGCACTTCCTCACAACACCAGCATGTAACAGATACACTCTAGCATAAGTTTGGTATTAAAATTAGGATAAATTAATATTAAGTCACTTATAAGACATACACTTCAACACAAATCAATTAATGTCACACACAAGAACTAAAATGATAAGCGTGTTAAACTTTAAACATTAAGGGCCTTACTTACAATAATCTCGTTGAGAAAGGATTAGCCATCTCTTAAGTAAGTAATTTAATAATAGCCTAGCGATTTTATAAAACTTTTAGCACTTTCTTTAAAAATTAGCACTTTAGCTACGGCAGTGCCGCCAATTTAATGCCTTTTACCGTTACTTTACTACCTCTTATCCTTAAGAAGAGTTTATGGGTAAGATTTTCACTAATCAGTTGCTGAACAGTTACTTAAAATTTAACAAATGCTTATAAGTAAGGCCATAAATCTAGAAATAAAGCTTTAAAAAAGGTACGAAACTCGAATCTGTAGTATTATGATGAGATGATATTTTAATGCCTGTTCGTCAATATGTAGATAATCTAGAATGTTTATTTTAACATGTGTCCACGTCCTTACTATCGCCCAAAGCCATTTTCCATCTAGATGAGTTAAACTGAGCTCTTATCTTTTAATTCATAGAAGTATTAAATTTAATATTATTATTGTTTTTTTCCCTCTTGTTCTTCTCAGAATATTATATCACAATATTATTCTCAGTTATACAGTCTGAAGAGAGCGCTAAGAACTTCAGCATTCGCGGCAAAATTCACGCCATTGACACAGTGATAAACTGCATAAGGTAGACATGTGTCAAACAGCTCATTTACAAGAAAAAACGAATGACAGCAAAATTTAACTTAAAGTTTTACGGGCAGGTTTTCAAATTGGACAAGTACATTAACAATCTGCCCGTAAAACTTCAAGTTAAAATTTTGTTGCCATTCATTTTTCCACTTGTCCGTTGAAGTTTCACTTCTACTATGTGTCCCAGCACACATTTAGATTTTTCGCAGGTTTTCTGCAAATTATGATTTGGTGAGGTTAGGTAATTTTTTTATTTGAACACATTTTATTTTATCGAACAAAGAAAATGAATTCCATCCGGAATCAAAAAACGCATCCATAGTCTACTCTAAAATTATGCTGCACTTCCATGAGGCCGTAACGTTTTTTCATGACAGAAAAATCCTAAGACCCCGTCTATATAGAAGTTTCACTTCAAAAAGAGAGATATAGTTCTCTCCCTCAGAAGAACTGTATTATATATACTCTTATATATACTCTTAACTCTTTTAGCACAGTAAAGACATAGAATGGAAATTGGAATGTCCCGTCTCCCTCTAGCTCTTAGAGATGAAAGAGTTACAGCGATCTATGTACTGACACGAATAACCACTACTTGTTCTACACTACATAGTATAATAATGTTACATACCGACTAAGATAAACGCACACCTGCCTGAATTAAAGCACAGCTTATTACCTCTTTTGTTTTCTTTGTGTTTAGAATTTGTAATTAAGAAGAACATTCTATTGTTATTGTGCTTGTTTTATGGCAGACATTAGTGTCGAACTAATTCTTGTTGTTATTGTATTGCGTCGCAGCTTGCCAGGTATGAGTCTGTGCATTGTAAAGCAAACGCGCAAGGCGGAGAGGCGCAGTCAAGCGACGATTACGATACTAGCAAGATTCGATGAGCGATATAGTGACGGACTTTGCGCGTGTTATTGAATCGTGCAGTTTGTACTAATAGAGTCTAGTTATATTTATACCTGTTTTATACGTGTCTGTACAGTTCTAATAAATTCTATAGTAATTCGAACGGCATTTTAATTCGAGTCCTGCGTAACTCGTAATAATAATGCCAGATTCTAAAAACAGTATTGTCAAGTCCCTCTTAAAATGGGAGAATCCCATTGCTCGAAAAACACTACGTTACCTTATCGCTGTGAAATCCAATCCACATTCTCTGTTAACATGTCCGAAGCGCTACAAAATCATTAGGATTCAATATCAAAGGAGTTAGTGAAGGAGCTTGCAACTGCGTACATTTTTTCGTGATATAATTTTAGTCATCAAATTATTAATAACTGTGAATGCGTTCCGCAAGTAGCTCACGACGCCCTTAATGCTCCGTCAGCCGTTCATATCAAACTTATCTAAAAAAAGTTCTATTAGGTATTTCTCGTAACCATTACAGAGAAAAGTTATAAAGCTTTAAAAACTATTACCCATTAGGGTTTATTCAACTAGGCATCATTTCAGTGCTCAATTAGTGCTATTTATATGGTTAAGTTAAAGCTAGTAGATTTTATGTTAGAATTTTATGAAGTGATTAATTCTTATGGGATGGTAAGCCGCTTCGTTATGTGGCGCGTTACGGCACCAGTCTGTCTGGCTTCCCTTTCTTTCACGCATACGGTAGCGGGAGGCAGGCTCCTCCTCTCTCACTCTAACCCACAGCGCTAGCCGTATTTCGTTAATTAGATTAAATGAAGTTACTCATAACAACTACATACACTAAATTCGAATGTACAGTCAGCGTCGGAAAGAAAGTAGCAGTTAAGATGGTCAAATAGATAAAAACATCGAAAGTGATCATTACTATCGATACAACCAAGGTAGTCTAATAGTTCGCATCAGCCTTCTTATCCAAAAACATCGGCACACCAAGAACGCCATATACATGAGCGCATTCAAATCATCCATATAATCTTAACACACACCTAGGTGCTTTACATTTAATGCCAATTTAAGAATAAGTAATTCAATTTGAAATTCATAATTCGAAATACAATTAATTTTGATTTAGTATGCAATCAACTCGATTTGACTCTAATCACATTTAGAATAGAGTTCATTTTTCTAGACTGCTACTTTGTTTTGGCCACCTTTGCTTTAGATACATCTGGCTAGGTGTGTGTTAAGATTATATGGATGACTTGAATCCGCTCATGTATATGGCGTTCTTGGTGTGCCGATGTTTTTGGATAAGAAGGCTGGTGCGAACTATTAGACTACCTTGGTTGTATCGATATCAATGATCACTTTCGATGTTCTTATCTATTTGACCATCTTCACTGCTACTTTCTTTCCGACGCTGACTATACATATTCTAGAATTGTAACTTAGAATAAAATATATTTTATAATCAATAAAATATTTCATTAATAAATAACCTCTTCTTACATTATCATATTACATAAAATTTAAGTAATAACCTAAGCTTTTGTCAAGTTAAACAATTTACAATATTAAATACTTTAACTTGATTAGTTTAAGTTATAACATCTGTGGGGCGTCCCCGTGACACACACGTTTTTTTTTAAATCGCATTCATCCTCTTTCACGGTGTACGAAATAGGGCCTCATTTTTCTTTTCATGTTAATTAAGGGATGTCTTTTTGCTTATATTATTATGTACACTCTTCGCTACGCATTTGTTACGATTAGGGATATATTGATATTTAACTTCTGTTATTTTAACGCCTCCGGGATAATACAGAGCGGAAAAATAAAGAAACTTCATTTAAAAAAAACCGATTTCAAAATCTAAAAAACTAAAAAGTATAAAATAACTTATTTCTAAAGCTATTATTATTAATATATAATATCTAGAGCATCTAACATCGTAAAATGTAAACTACTGGGACAAACAATGTAAATTCTTAGAGGACCAAATGGCAACTATTCCGCATCAAACTAAACAAGAATCGCGTAAATCTGATCATAAATGTCAGCGTGATTGGTGTACATATAGAATGGAATGGAATTTTTTTCATAAAAAATGTTCATAAAATGAAAAGTACTGGGCCAAACTATATCAAATTTTTAGAGAACCAAATGGTAGCTATTCCACGTCGAACAAAAAAAGATTCACGTAAATCGGATCATAAATCTCAGAATAAGCGGTGTACATATGGAACGGAATGGAATTTTTTATCATAAAAAATGTTCATAAAATGAAAAGTACTGGGCCAAACTATGTCAAATTTTTAGAGAACCAAATGGCAGCTATTCCACGTCGAACAAAAAAAGATTCACGTAAATCGGATCATAAATCTCAGAATAAGCGGTGTACATATGGAACGGAATGGAATTTTTTATCATAAAAAATGTTCATAAAATGAAAAGTACTGGGCCAAACTATGTCAAATTTTTAGAGAACCAAATGGCAGCTATTCCACGTCGAACAAAAAAGATTCACGTAAATCGGATCATAAATCTCAGAATAAGCGGTGTACATATGGAACGGAATGGAATTTTTTATCATAAGAAATGTTCATAAAATGAAAAGTACTGGGCCAAACTATGTAAAATTTTTAGGAGACCAATTGGAAGCTATTTCGAAAAAAAAGAATCACGTAAATCGGATCATAATCTCTGAGTAATCGGTGAACATACATAAAAAAAAAACAAAAAAAAGATCCCGACGAATTGAGAACCTTCTCTTTTTTTCGAATTCGGTTAAAAATGAAGTAGAAAATAATAAAGGCAACACTATCACTTTGTCCAAACTCTAGCAACACTAATGTTAAGGTCAAGAGTAATTTCGATACTTACTAGTACGACATCAAATATTGTGCAAGTATCAAGTTGCTTCAGTTACGTCGTACGCATTTTGTCAACATAGCTTCAGATGTTTACTTTAATAAATAATAATGACAATAATTTTGTAAGCAAGGGTTTTAATTTAACATCTTGTCATAGTTAACAGAAAAAAATGAGATTAAGTCCTAACTATGCTGATATTAGACGGATCAACCAAATTGAATCAACTTGATTGAAACAAAACTTACAGGACATGATGGTCTTCATTGAATGGTTCAAGTTGTTGTATTTCAATTTAAGCTGAATTTCAATTTCGTAAATTTCATGAAACTGTAATGTAAATTTAAATCAGGCTAAGCAACAGAAATTAAATACCAATAAAGGAAAGAATAAAAGATTTTTTTGTAAATATTAAACATTTATTTTGTGCTTTATACAATTAAAAAACATTAATATGAAATATAGTTTGTGCTAACTTAAGTACATCATTAATAAAACATTCGACTAGAAATAACTATTAAATATATTTTTCATGCATTTATGTCTCTGCAGACCACGGGGCATAAAAATGGCCAGGTCTTTGAAGGGCCATGGAAAGGCGTAGAAGCCCATGAAAATTTAATATAAATGTGCCATGACATTGGCCGGCGTTTGTCCCTGTCTACATCATATAAAATGCACCTAAAGACAAGCCAAGACAAGCCTCGGTAAGTGTAGTAAATATATAGCCATGTAATGCTCTTTTTAATGCAACGATGGCCGATGTCTAACTCCCCCAACTATTTATTTATTTAATTAGTTTGGGAATCATAAAATAATTGATATCCTTAAATATATATTAAATAATTAATAATAATATATAAAATAAAAATTGGCTTAAACAGTTAATTACAAATAAAGAAATATAATTGTATACGAAAATTCTATAAAATGTCTATTTAATTTAAATTAGGTCAATATTGAACAAAATAAACAGAAAATGTCACCACAATGATTACTGATAAAATACACATAAAAAAGCAAGTTTACGTCATCCCCTTCTTTATTCCATCCCCTCTAGAACGTACTTAAAGGATAACAAGGCGTTGGCCTCGCCGCTAATATTGCAGACGGTCTATATGATATATATTTACCATAAATGGGTGGTTTCTACATTTTACTATTCAATCACTTACCTACTTGCCTTATCATCGATTGAATTTGGATATTACTTGTATGGAACTTATTAATTTTAAACGATAGAAAGGCTAATGAACTGTTTGTAACATATAGGAACCGGCAATAACAAGTAGGCCCCTTACCAGCTTCGCAATAATAAATAGTAATTAAAGGTTCAAAGGTTTAATACAAATAGGCATTAATTAATAAAGTTTTCTTCGATGTACGAGTTCATATTTTTTTTTATTAGAATTTGACATTGACAGTTTGGTTTACAAATTACAACACTCAATGTTTTCTATAAACATCGATATATCATTTTTAAATAATGATATTTCGAGGTTTCAAAATGATCGATACAAGGGTATCGATGTTTTAAACAGTTCTTACTAATCGAATATTTAACACTTAAAATTAATTACATTTTTAAAAATTTAAAACCAATTTTCGAAATATTGCTTAAATGCGGTGGGCTCGACTCCCTCAGGAACTCTTGAAACAGGTACCTGCAGTAATCAAAATTATTTAAAGTCTATTTAAAGAACTTTAACAAAGATAAAGCCTCATAACAACAGCAAAATTATAATAATAACTAGCTGTCCCGGCAGACGTCGTCCTGCCCGGTAAAAAAATAGGGGTTTATCGTAGAAGGGTGAAAATTGAGGATTGTATGTATTTTTGTATGTTGTATCATAAAAAAATAGAAATTAAAAATTTTGTCTAAAAAAATAAAAAAAAATATTTAGGGGTGGACTACCCCTAACATTTAGGGGGATGAAAAATAGATGTTGGCCGATTCTCAGACCTACCCAATATGCATACAAAATTTCATGAGAATCGGTCAAGCCGTTTCGGAGGAGTATGGCAACGAAAACTGTGACACGAGAATTTTATATATTAGATTGTCTTTAAATAAATATTAAATATTTTTTCTACAGTTTTAGATATTTCTCGTATAGCTGCTCTCTTCTTCTCTCTATCTCTTTTCTTCTGTTACTAAACTCATTTTTGTTCAATCATTGATTGATATCGAATCGTTCTTTTGTTTTTATACCATTCGGTCTTGCATCCTTTGTTCTTATATTATTCTTTAAAGAATTCTTTGTAATTATATTGTTAAGAGTGCGGGACTCGAATTAAAATGCCGTTGGAATTACTATATAATTTATTAGATATATACAAACACGTATAACACAAATATAACTGGATACAACCAGTACAAACTGCACGATTCAATAACACGCGCAAAGTCTGTCACTATATCGCTTATCCAATGTACTACACACGTCTTGTTCGTATCGTAATCGTCGCTTGACTGCCGATCTCTCCATAGGGCCATTGGCGCATCGATACAATATGGCTGCCAGCCCGCATAGATCGAATTTCTAAGAATCATTTTGACACACCTGCCTAATAACTGCCATAAAACAAGTACAATAACAATAGAATGTTTTCCTTAATTACAAATTTTAAACACAAAGTAAACAAATAAGTCCAAATGCGGGAAAGGTAATAAACCAGGTTTATGGCAGGCAGGTGTACGTTCACTTTTTGTCGGCATGTAACACTATCATTACTTGGTACATTCGTCATTCTATTATAATTCGTTCAAAGGATAAAAGTAATAACAATCTTACCCATGCCGGGTAGTCACGGTGGATGAGGTATTGTTCAGCCTTCTTCATAGCCTCTGACTTTTCCTGTAATAACAACATTATTATAGATATTTGTGTTACTTGAGAATTCTAAATATAGGTGAATTTACTTTTGAGGCTTAAATACAAGGTTATAAAGATTTTTGAAATAAATAAAACACAATTAGATCATACAAACCTTATCGTTGGATTCACGCCCAACCCACACATAAATGCCACTGTGGCTTCCAGTGTCCAAGACATAGCATTCCTGTAACAAGCAGTTAATATGTTGTAGTACGGATTTACAAGATAATTCCTCCCATGTACCTGCGCACTAGACGAATTTTAGTAGTACAGGAAACTTCAATCTACGAATAGGAAAGTAATGGTGGTTTTTTTTTGCAGGAGTTCAGCAGACAGGCAGACAGCCCACTTGATGGAGGGTTACCATCGCCTATGGACATTTGCTACACCAAAGGTACTACAAATGCGCTGCTGACTGGAACCTGGTCACTAATGCCAGAACACAACCCAAGGATGTTATGGCGACATACTTTAGACCAGGGGTGGTAGCCATCCAGTCGGGCAAATGCCTTACCACCTGGCCGTGGGTTCTTTTGTCGCCTCTTACGACAGGCCGCCCCAACGCAGAAAATTGTAGGAAATCGTGTGAAGCAATATGTGGATGACCCCTTATACAGTTTTACAGACTGACCAATTATGTGCATATTGTGAAAATTATCACGTGATAATGGTGAATGAAAAACATTGTGATGAAACCTGCACATCGAGGTAACCGATGTCTCAAAGTCAAAAAAAGATAAACAAGTCATCAATACGCCTTGGAATAGCTCGGCGGCTATACTACGGACATTAGTCCATTCCCCTATAATGAAAGACCCGAGCCCAGTAGTGGGACCTAACTTGTTAATATATAAGAAACTAGAGTTTACCCCGCGGCTGTGCCGCAGGTTAACCTCTAGTGCGTGTCTCTTGTTTATAGAGCAAGCGCTACAGGTTATATTATATCAATTTTTTATGTATTTGCCCACAGAAGATTCACTTCATTTCATATCTCTAACTATACCACCCCCCGTCTATCTGTAAACAACATAAATTACAAAACTTGAGCAAAAAGGCCAAAATGGTCAAAATGACCAAAGAGGCCGAAATGACCGAAAAGGCCACAGTGACCGACGTGACCAAAATGACGGAATAGGCAAAAACGATCAAAAAGGCCAAAATGACCAAATAGGCCAAAATGACAAAATAGGCCAAAATGACCAAAAAGGCCAAAATGACCTAATAAGCCAAAATGACCAAATAGGCCAAAATGACCAAACAGGCCAAAATGACCAAATAGGCCAAAATGACCAAATAGGCCAAAATGACCAAAAAGGCCAAAATGACCAAAAAAGCCAAAATTACCAAATAGGCCAAAATGACCAAATAGGCCAAAATGACCACATAGGCCAAAATGACCAAAAAGGCCAAAATGAAAATTATCTCTTGTCCACCCTCAGTATTTAATTTACATATGTACCGAATTTCAGCCAAATCGGCCCATTAGTTCTTCCGTAAAAGCATAACAGTAAGGCAAATATATTTTTATCCCGGAAACTTTCCCACGTTTCGGGATAAAAAGTATCCTATGTTCATTCTCGGTATCGAAAACATATATATACTGAGTCAGCCAAATCGGTCCAGTAGTTTTTACGTGAAAACGGAACAGACAGACAGACAGACAGACAGAGTTACTTTCGCATTTATAATATTAATAGGGATATTACCTTGCTATCAAGCTGTTCTCGGCTGAATGGAGAAGAAAGTTTATTGATCTTCATGCTGCCAGTCTTGTCAGATATTTCGCTGAGAGACACTTCCTTGGTTGCACCTCGCTCGAACTCCTGCTTTTAAAATGCGTTCATGAGAGGTGTTAAATTATTATCCACACTACACTCTATATTAGTGTACCTAGACATAACATATTATTATAAGTGAATTTAATATATTGTTACGAGTCGCAGGACTCGAATTAAAATGCCGTTAGAATTACTATAGAATTGATTAGAACTATACAAACACATGCAAACTCCGTCACTAAATAGATTATCGAATGTAGTACACATGTCTTGCTATGCTTGTGCTTATCGCTCTACTGCCAAACTCTCCATCGGGGTATTGCTTTATACTGTACAGTTACAATATGTCTCTAGGCCGCGCAGGTTGAATTTCTTAGAATCACACCTGGCTAATGACTACCATAAAAGATTACAATATTAATTTAATTTTAAGGTACTTTTTACCTGATCTTTTTAAAATATCTGCGATTTGATCATGATGATTTTCCTTATTGAGTAATTACAGTCTTACCTCGTCATCACCTCCTTCGGTGGCTTCTGCTACAGAATCCTTGTCACCACTACCAAGAGCTGTGAAGAACTTCTCGTAATCACCATCATGGGAGTCAGCATCTAAGGCAAAAGTAATACGTTTAATATGAAGGAATAAACTAACAAAAAATTAAACTGTGCACATGTACTGCACGCAAAATTAAAATGCGCTTCGAGTGAAGTTAGTCCCGTGAGTTTACACGATTCCAGTCAAATATTAACGTTTATTATACCATACGGTGGGTTGTGCGAAAGAGATGGTCTGCGAGTCTGAATAGTAGCGGAGTGAGAGAGGAACATTCTTTTACGAACTTGTACGAACTTCAGAGACGCATTCAAGTTTTGTTTGTAGTACTATCAGCTTGGTGGCGTTTTTGCATTTAGATCCTGCCTAAGTAAGCTAATCAAAAAAAAATATGGTCCACCTCACATTATTAATGTATTTCGTTTATAAAAAACTCGTGAGTAGTAATTATTAGGCAAATAAAACATTTGAGCATGTAGTAGGTATGTTTATGGGTGCTTAATTTCGTTTCAAATTTACAAACTAGGCTCCTCCAATGTAAACGATCACATAGACTAGAAGAACGAATGACTTACCAATAATTTCAATGTCAGCTCTGCCATTGTGATCTTGGTCCCGGATTTGGTTAGCCACAGTGATAGCTTTGAGACGCTCCACACTCTTCGCGTTTTCACCGACATACACATATATGTTATGGTCTACATCCAGAATGAAGACGTCACCCTTGTTAAGAGATGATGCGGAGGCGTCAACCTAAGAAGATAAGTTAAGAATTATTCCAAGTCGCTGGACCCCTTTTTTTTGTAGACCCGGTGTGTCTCCGCCATTGGGTAAGGCAGAGGTAATCTTTTCCTATACATTTTTTGCTATTTATGAGTTCATTGTTTTCGCTGGAACCCTTAGCTTATTGGGAAACCATGACAATGTCGCCAGCAGCATAGATTTCTTACAGTTCTCGCTGTCCGTGTCTTATCCGTGCAGTAATGGAAAAAAATACAATGTCTTGCGGCCGGGCGGTCCGTCGTAAGAGGCGACAAAACATCCCACCGCCAGGTGAGTTTGCCCGTTTGTGACGGATCCATCCATGTGTGACGGAATGATTTGACGTGAGCATGCCGTTTATACCCGTTGTTGGTTTCATGCACACTCAGATACGTTGATCGCAAGTAAAGCCCGCTCGCCTTTGTGAATTGCAAGAATTCAAAAGTTTTTATTCAAAATAAGTTCCACTGGAGAAAACTTTTTGAAGGTAATACATGTAAGTCAAAATTCAAATTGACTTTCTATTCTACGCACACCGCTTCGCAACATGTTATTGCTGTTAAGAAGAACGAGAAGAAGCGGTAACAAACTCCCCAGCAACACGTCTAGCTAAATATTGTTTATCTTTATATTTCTTCTTCTATTTATATCTCAAGTTCTCTTTTTTTAACTATCCCACGGAAACTCTAATTTTTCGGGATCAAAAGTATCCTATATGTTGACCAGGGATACTAAGCTACTATCATACAAAATTTCATTTAAATCGGTCCAGTCGTTTCGGAGATTAGCCCGTACAAACAGAGAAACAATTTAGCAGTTTGTCAGTAGATAGAACACACACCTGTTTAACCCTAACATTTCTCCTGCCTTTGATCTGGAACAGCCTCTTCTCAGCTCCAGCGTTGATCTCGACATGACTGAATCCAGATGTATGTCCGCCATCCAGGTATCTTATAGCTGGGAAAGAGTTTGAAGGGTTTAAAAACAGATATTCACTTTGCTCTTTACCTGATGGAAAGGTTATTTATTACTACTTTTTTAATCAGATCTTCACCGACATCTTCTTAGGCTTCCGGGCTTCATATAGCAAGAATACGTTTATATTTTTATTTGCGAGCGGGAGTACGCACTTAGGATTGGAAGAAAACACCAGTTCTCTTGAATAAACGCTTTTATTGACTTACACAGTGCGTGATTCTTCACAGCAGGGTTGCCCCTACACGCACAACCAACAATTCACTATCCCGACGATAAGATATCTCACACACAATACCGTCGCCGATATTGCGTAGACCACCTCTTGCTGCTGTAGTGTTCACCTCCGAATCTATCGCGCGTAGCTTGCTTCAGCACCTCCTTTTGAACTTTGCTAAGCTCTTTCTTCACTGAACTGCCCACTAAATTCGTCACTGTCTTCTTTTAAATTTCTCTTCCAACTCTTTCGTATCGCACTTGTCGCTTCGCTGTCTTGAACTGAACTTCCCGATAGGTGCGCCTTACGCTCCTTACTACTCGTTTTTCGTACCGTTAATTTGGTCATGTTGGTCATTGGAGACGCAATTACCAACATGACCAAAGGAGTTATGTGTTCAATGGCCACCCCTTATTCCTCAATTAAGAACTGGTGCCCGGAGAATATAGAATCTTGCACTTACCTTCCAGCCAGCCACCGGCCCATTACAGCGCTGATTCAGTGGGTCAGCCGCTGCATATCACGTGGCAAGGTCCTTCTACATGAGCCCCGGGGCGCAAGGGATGCAAATACACTGATCACCTAAGTTTTACAATAGTTAATGCGAATATCCTAGTAATTAACTGGACGCGGAAATCTTCGCTAGGTAATATATGTATTTGTAAAGGCGGGTGCGATACTAATTACGTGCGTCGCGGTAGCGTGGCGTTTTGCAACGTACTGAAGTCACGCGCAGGGCGAGCGGTGGCAACATGCAGGGTTGCAAGACGCTATAAACCCAAGACACATAATTGGTAATTGGGAAATAAGCGGTGCCAACAGTCATTTTTATCATTTTTGTTATTTTGTCATATTTCTCATTTATATACTACACAGATAGATAGACGGGGATCGATAAATAAAACTAAAATGAGTTGAAATGAGGATGAAAGTTTGTATGGGAGACCAATAATTTCTCAATTTTATAGATATGAAAAATTATCTTCTATAAAAAAATACGATAGTAACTTAATCTGTCTGTCAAGATTATATAAAGAGAGAGAGATTATATAAAATGAAGTGAATCTGCCGGGACCGAATAGTTAAAAATAAAGTCATAAAAATTCAACACTATGTAACCTGTATTAACGCCTGCTGTTTAAACAAGGGGCACGCAAACTCTAGTAATCTATATTCAATTTTTTTTTTTTTTATTGCAGGAGATCAGCAGACAGGCAGACGGCCCACTTGATGGACAGCGGTTACCATCGCCTATGGACATTTGCAACACCAAAGGTGCTACGAATGCGCTGCTGCTCTCTTTAGGGAGCCTGGAACCTGGTCACTAATGCCGGAACACAACACAAGGTTGTTATGGCGACATACTCTAGACCAGGGGTGGTAGCCATCCAGTCGGGCAAATGCCCTACCACCTGGCAAGATTATGCAGACCAATAAAAAAAAATCGGTTAACGACATTTCTGCTGAAGGTAATAATAATTTTATCTTCTATTATTCCACCGCGGCGATGTCGAGAAGATACTGTGGATTTAATAGAATAATAATTTTTGACATTATCGTAACGGAATCATACTTTAAATATGTTCGCAATACCGAAATACTGAAATAGCAGAATTGGGCCCCAGGAGCGAAGCCAACGCGTTATTACCCTTTACAATGGAAGATAAAGAATGGAATAGGGGGGTGAGATAGAGGTATTATTCAAGATGGGGATACGGGATAGATGGGATGAGTTACGGGGAAGGGGAATTGGACCATCGGAACTGGAAGATGTATATACCTGGTTGGAAATAGTCCAAAAACTGCTTAGACTCGTAACCCTGGACCTCTCTGTGCTGGACTGCGGAGCCTTGGAACTGCTCATCATCCAAGTTCACTGTGAGGATCGCCGCAGCACCCGCTTCGTCTTGGCTGGTGTTGGATCCAAGCCAGAAATGGAGGTCCCACGCCAAACGGTCCTCATTGCCTGTTGTCTGTGAGAAGAAATTTTAATATGAGCCTTCCACACTCCTTCGATAGCGAGAAAAGAATATAAGATACGAGACACTTGCGAGAATGTGGATGGCCCTTTACAAGAAGTAAGAATAGAGTTTAAGAAAACTAAAAATAACTCCAACAGAAAAGAAAATACAATAAATAATTCTTTGATACCACACGGGACGAGAAGGCTGGTTCGTATTTCGCTCAACAAATCAGCATTGCCATACAGCGTGGTAATACGTGAACGAGGCCACAAAATACTGCGCTTAAAACCGTTTAAACTTAGTTTTATTATGTATAGTAATCGCGAAAACTGAAGAAAGAAGAAAGAAAGAAAAAACGTTTATTTCGTCATCACAACGAAACACTTGGCAATTAATTCGGTAATTGACAATTTTTGAGAAACAGGTTTATTTGAGCCTTATGGTCTATTTTAGCCAAAATATTAATATTTCAGCAAAAAAACAACATTGACATATTTAATTTAGCAATTTTATAAATATTTTGACATTTCCTCACAAAAACGCGTCAAGCTGTCATGGCGTCTCGTATAATGTCACAGTGTGCAAAACAAACATCTGTTTCGTTGAAGTGTTATCGGAGAAGCCATTGATAACTTCTTGTGTTTTGCACGCTATAACGTCACGCGCTCTGATCGGCGTTCATTGTCACGTGGCTAATAATGGCTGCAATATAACAATTTTATTTCTTTAAAATATCAATTAATATTTTAGTTAAAACAATTTATTTTTGTCATATTTAGATCGTTATCTACGATATATATTAAAATCAGCCTATATTTTTCATACTCTCAACTACCGAATTGTACGGTGATATATACCAAAAAGTCTCGCAATGGTATCATATATCATTGCAGCAATGCAAAAAATTCAACATTTGTAATCTAATTTTTAGAAGTTTCTTCTGTCCGATGAAGGCATCTTGTAAATATTTGTAGGACCTGTATTTGTTATTAATTAGTATACCATGACTAAACTCACGCTTAGCACAATATAGGAGTCCCCGGAATAGAAGTTGCCGAAATGGTTCTTGGGCACTGCTACTGGCTCGAAATTCTGCAACAAAAAGCTTTATTATACTATGGGAGCTGCATACGTCCAGTCATCGCAGTGGACAACGGAGAACTGGCTTAACTGGATTGCGTTTTTTTTATTGGACTAGACTTTATGTTGTTGGTCCGAAGACCTCGCAACTTTACCGGGGTTTTCCGGCGAAGGCGCTAGAGCCCGGGGAGCAACTTGCTCGAGGGAGCTCCCTAAAGGGCTTTACCTCGACTGGACTGTTGCCCTTGGCTAACGCAACGCAGGTGTGCTCAGGGGCCCTATAGCATCGAGGGAGCAGAGGAGTCTTCACCCCTGTTGAAGAAGTGAGCTCGCCTTTCCCGGGGCATTGTCAAGCACTCATGCACTAGGATCAGCGTGGATGCAACTACGTTCTAATTCTCACGCTCTTCCTGCCATGAGCGCGGGGCACATGGGAGGAGGGTTTTAGTGGAGTATTGAGTGTCTTCGAGTTTTCACACAAGCTGGCGATTTGACCCTGGTGCTCCATTCGTGGTATCCCCTTTCTCCGCTTTGGTCTAATCCCTAGTAAAGAACCCGGTAGTGTGAGAAATCATTTCTCCCGTCTCAAAAAAAACCGCGGGAGTGCATCAATTAACAGTAGCTCTATCTCGCTCGCATATCATCCTTCCCACTCACACATTTTGCACTAGTTGTACTAAATGTTAATATAAGAAATTATAAGTATTTCGGCAAGTGCAGTGAGTTGTTCAAACAAACTAAATAGCGCCCGCCCTCAACAGTTATTTTTATCGTTTGAATGATTTATTGAAACGTTAAGATGGACGTTCTTAGTCGAAGGGGTTTTGGGTGAGTAAATAATAGACTATATAATAGTCTACTGTATTTATTTATTATAATTCAATAAAAAAATTAACAACCACCGAAGGCACCAAACTATACTATCATTCTGTTTTTTTAACTTTCAATCTGCGTACACACTACGTAATGTTACAAAATAGCTTAAAGTCATAGGCGGTTTAAAAATAAATATAACAAACAACGCACATTGCTCTTTTTACGAAGGCACATAAAATGTTTATCTGATTTAGGGATCCCAAGGCAACAGGAAATTGGATTTATACAGTAGGAACAATGCATGCACAGAATTATAAGACAGATTTCAGTTCGAGAATCAAATTATTTCAAATCATTACAATTAAAAAAAAACGAGCCTACGGACTCTACTTCATAGGTGGCGGGGAAAACGGGGGACCTTTTCTACCTGCTTAACATTCGATAAGTTAAATTTGGCAAATTCTATGGTAAAGAAAAGAGTTAGGAACGAATAAAAAAATTCTCATTCTTTTGCTTATAACTTCTTTAATTTTTAATTTAGGGCAAAAAGTTATATAAACATATTTGTAGGCAAAACAATTTGCTACAAATTATGGCTTTACAAATTTTTTGTAAGACGCATAGTTTCCGAGATATCGCGAAAAAAGTGTTTTCACCCCTTTTTCGAAGATGGCGACCGGGGGACAAGTGTGGCGACCCCACAAACTTGAGGTTAAGCCTTTATTAACATCCCATACATGTCCCAAAAATAAAATTGCGTCCTTTAAGAAATGCAAATCTCATGTAAAATTTCAATGGACTAGGGGAGACCGAGGAGAGTTGTGTCAATTTTTACTTTAACTAATATATCTCAATCCAGAAGCATTCTACATCTATGAGCTCTATAAATAAATGTACCTTATTTCATAGGCTTTAAGAAAAAATCCTCAAAATTAATACCAATGTTAAGGTTTCTGAGAAAATGTACAAAAACGAAAACTACTCCTCGTGTCACAACCCTCCTAATACCGAGGTAAGTTGTGACGAATAACAAGGCGAGTTGTGACACTTATGTACGAGCAAAAACAAAATATAACATTAACATAAAAATACATTAATATCCTAAATAATTTAATTTATGCCATCTTTCCGAGACCTGTTGTATATAAATGAGTTTAAAAATCAAAGTTTAATCTGACAAACAATGATGATAGTCATATTGGAGCTCGTCTATGTGAAACCAGTCTTGGAATTCGGCTCTGAACCCTTTTGATTTGCTTGACAAAGGTGTCAAGATAACAAAAGCAAAACCAATCATTTTCTGCTTCTTCTTAGTCACAAAAGATACATTTCTTATTAGTTTTCTTTTTTACTTGCTTAAACTTCTTTTCCTATGGATGTAAATTCATACTCCGTAGGTGTATCGGTCATCGTGTGACATCTAAATTAAATTTATATGTCTTTGTATACTTAAGATTGCAAGGAAATGTACTTAGTTGACATTGGAATAGTATGCGGCAATTCCATGAGTGTGAAATATTAACCTGACTACTTCAGAGGGCACAATTCACAAATTTCAGCCTTAGCAATGTCAATCTATCATATTATCAGTCCTTCATATATTTAGCATTCTGAATCAAAGAAATGGCAATGCAGCATGCAACATCATGCCATGAGAAAAAACTGCCAGAAAACCAAACAAAAGAAAGCGGCTCAATAGGAGAGTTGTGACAAGCTGTCACAACTCACCTTAATGCAAAAATTAGCGAACCAATCAAAATAATAATTCATAATTAATAAATAAGATGCCAACCTAAAAAAATATTGTAAGGCTAAGAAACCTGAATAACTAAACTATATAAGAAAAAATACAATAACATGCAAACATAATACATATCAATATATGTGTAATCAAAATTATAATAAAAAAATTACTTTTTGGAATTTTTTGTATGCAAATGTCATAGTGTCAAAACCACTTCCTATACGCCATTCTTTCGCACTGTATTAAGTAGCCCATCTCGAAAGCAACAAATGCTAGTTGTTGTCACATTATTAGCGATCATAGGTTCCGAGAAATTAAGTATGTCACAACTCTCCTCTGTAACAACTCTCCTCGGTCTCCCCTATATCTAAAACATCTTAAAGTCGGTGCTTAGTAATTTTCAAAGTATATTAATTTTTGTTTTACTTTAAAATTAAAATAAATAAACTGAAACGATATTACAATTCAATTAAATAACATATTTCAAAGGGGCCTAGCCAGCCTAAATCCGCCTGTTAGTCACTCTTATTAGAATCTCATCCAACACTGCATGTACGTGATAAA
Organism: Dendrolimus punctatus; assembly: GCA_012273795.1. NCBI lineage: Eukaryota > Metazoa > Arthropoda > Insecta > Lepidoptera > Lasiocampidae > Dendrolimus > Dendrolimus punctatus. The sequence continues at coordinate 5,119,814 of CM022556.1, forward strand.
AAATGTTTTTCACATGAAATTTATGAGCCGTCAAGTGAAATATATCGCTGGCTATTTTTGAATAGATGTAACTGACTGGATGACTTCTATTTGTGATGCCATAAAGTACTGTGGTCAGAAATCAAGGTTATTTATTGCGTGAAATATTTATTAGTTCATGATATAATAAAATAAGTCGTTATGTGATTTTAAGTGGCAATAATATTTGTGGTAAAAGTCTTGGTAGCGTAATGGCAAGCGCACGCGTCCTAAATTCAAAGGTCGCGGGTTCCATCCTGGCCGGAACGCATGCACCACTTAGACTGTTTTCTGACCTAATGTGCATATCGTTACAATTACCACGTGGTAACGACGGTGAAGGAAAACATCGTGATGCAAACTGCACATCGGGATAACCGATGTGTTAAACCTGCCAAGCCGCCTTGGACAAGCGTGGCGGGTATACCGTTCATTCTCCTACCGTGGGAGGCCCGAGGCCAGCAGTGGAACAGTTATGGGCTCTTATTATTATATATATATTATATATAATATTTGTGGTTGTGGACAAACATAGGAGCCAATCAGGGGCCCGATTCTGTTATTTAATTTTTTTATTGAAGTGATAACGTCTTATGGGAGGGTAAACCGCTTCGTTACGTAACGCGTTACGGCACCAGTACCTTTCTCTCGCGCATACGGTAGCGGTAGGCAGGCTCCTCCTCTCTCACTCTAACCCACAGCGCTAGCCGTATTTCGGTAATTAGATTAAATAATGATACTAATAATGTCCATACACAAAATTCTAATTTACATATTTAAGAATTGTAATTAATAATAAAATAATTTTTATAATCAATAAAAGATTTTATTAATAAATGACCTTCAAATAATTACCATATAAATACATAAAATTTAAGTAACAACCTAAGCTTTTATCAAGTTAAACTATTTCAATATTAAATAGTTCAACTTACTTAAGTTATCACTTCTGTCGGGCGTCCCGAGACGCGCACGTTTTTTTATTGCAGGAGTTCAGCAGACAGACAGACGGCCCACTTCATGGAAAGCGGTTACCATCGCCTATGGACATTTGTAACACCAGAGGTGGTACAAATGCACAGCTGCTCTCTTAAGGGAGACTGGATACCTGGTCACTAATGCCGGAAAAAAATTCAAGGTTGTTATGGCGGCATACTCTAGACCAGGGGTGGTAGCTTAGATCATATAAACGTCTAGATAATGCATTAATTGCACAAAAATGGCCCAGAAAAGTGCACTTAATTTGGTGCACTCGCTCCCCACACCAGTTACTGTCGTTTCGTCTACTTTACTGGTTAGAGCTTTCGCAATAAAAATAATTACGCCATCCTGCGCTACTAAAACTTTTTTAAAAGAGGAAAGGATAAGATGCCATTTCCTGGAAAAGTTTAACACTTCTCATGATTTCACACAGTACCGGGTCCTTTACCAGGGACTAGATTGGTCTAGTCCCTGGTAAAGGGTTTAGACCAATCAAGTCGCTAGACCACCTCTGACACCACGTATAGGAACCAGAGTCAAATCGCCGGCTTGTGTGGAGACTCGAAAACTCAATACTCCACTAAAACCACCCTCCTCCCATGTGCCCCGCGCTTATGGCAGGAAGAGCGTGAGACTTAGAACGTAGTTACCCCCACGCAGATCCTAGCGCATCAATGCTTGAGAAACCCCCGGCAAAGGCAAATTCCCTTCGTCAACAGGGTTGATGACTCCTCTGCTCCCTAGATGCTAGAGGGCCCCTGTGGTATTACGGATTCTTGTCGCCTCTTACAACAGGACGCAGGAAATTGTATTCTTTCTCCGTTCCTGTGGATGAACTGTCGTTATCGAGGAGAGTAAGACACTAGACACTACTATGCCGCTTTATTGTTTACGTCGCCCGTATTCGTGGCCGGGCTGATAGCCATTATTTTCTTCCAGTGTTTGCTTACGTGTATTATATGTGGTTCTCTTGGTGAAAAGCAGAGGCGCCTTGGAAATAGAATCTAAAAATACGTATACTACAGCGTTGCAATAATGAGATATCGGATATGCTGGCAGTGTTCCATAGTTGAAAACCTGGTTATGAAAGTCTTTTTAATTAGAATAAATTACTTTTTTAATTAATTAAAATAAAACATATTTTCCTGGTTTAATTATATATAAAGTTGATAAAAATACATTGCTAATATTTTATACTCATTATAATAAATTAATGAGTATTTTTTTACTGGCGTGTATTCAGGGCAACCAATAGTACATATTTCAAGACATCTGCTATACAAGCACTTATGTCACTGTCTCTCTTTTTGTAAACCAGGGGAATCCCATTAAGGACCAAATATCAAAACGTGGTGGGGACGAGTAGGACATTCCTAGGGAGTGTTATTGTCATCCGAGTCGGGGATGTCAACTAAAATTCCTTGGGGTTCCGTGCCTTGCCTATATGCCAGGGCCACCAGTTTGTGGCCTTTTTTTAGCAAGGGAAATCCGAGGCCAAACCACCACGGGGGACCCGGCGGAGTCTTGTGGGATTCGTCATGTCGGGGTAGCACCAGCACCCCTGGTGAGTGCTATTGCTATCAGAGTCGGGAACACCCACTACAAACCCTTGGTGTGCCCTTCATCACCTATATGCCAGGGTCATGAGTTTATGGCCTAGCTACTCCGCTAAGCCCTGACAGGCGGTGGCCCATGGGCCTCATCTGTTGTCGAGGAAACCAATCCCCCTGCAGGACGCGATCAACCGGCAGCATCTCTAACATTCCCAGCAAATACATACTATCTTTCGTTTATTTTACTTGATTGTTTTCTTTACCACCGACATTGTTGTCATTCGCAAGCGAATACTATTTGATATTACCTCAATCCTCCAGATCTCCAGTCCGGCCTTTTTGCCGGAATCAGCGAAGGCGGCGTGTACTTCTGGCATTCCTGTGAAGAAGAGAAGATATTTAAGTCAGTGAGAGATGGAATTCTTAACAGGAACTTATATAGTATCATTATTTGCCGTGTAGTTTTATTTTCCACTTCTAGTTACCACCTGATTTTGGTTTGCATGAATACAGCAGACAGGTGGACGGACTACGCGGGCGTTACAAGTGGAACGGATTATTTGACCTCTCTCTTGAGATGGGTCTCTCTTGAGATGGATGGTGGGAAAATCATGACATCACTAGTGACGGTTCCGCGGCGACCATAACGACCGTGTTCGCTGTGTAAAACGGCTAAAGGAGCATTTTGGGCGCTGTGAGGTTACAAGAAGTACGCGCCCTTATATTTCTATGAATACTAAGGCAAGGGAATGAATATACAGATGTATGAACCGGCCATCATTCATTGTTGACAATTATACGTAGATATAGTAGGTTCCTTTTACAATAATGGCGAAACTCGATACTAAATTAAAAAAAAAACTACAAAAACCCCAGAAACAATCTCGCCTGACTGAATTCGTTTTTACTTTGTCTCAAACGATTACTTCATTTCTTTCTTTCTTGCTACATTAGAAAGAGACAGAACTATGTTACATAACATGACTTTTATATCGTTTTAGGTTTTGGAACAATATCAAGCCTGACTGCATTCGTTTTTAGGTCTCAAACGAGTACTTCATCCTTTTCCCTCTTACTTCATTAAAAAGAGACGAAGCTGTGTTACATATGCATAATCGGACTATTATATTGCTTTACGCTTTGTAAGAATATCTGGTAGACCTTGAAAATGATACTCGTTTCTTTGGTCAACATAAAAAAAATATTTTTAGAAATAGATTACTTTAATGCTCGGACTCCATTTGGGATAATTTTATAGTTAGTGACTGAATAGAATAGAATAGCGTTTATTGTATAAACTTTCACAAACATAAAATTACAAATATGTAGAATTCTTTGTTGGAATGACAGATTGTACTTTCGCAGGTAAAATACAAAACATTATAATAATGCCTGGCCATTATGACATTAATTAATCGATCAGGGAGTTTTTGGCGGGTACTGGAAGATGTTGTGCTTTGTAGTTTAATTTTCTAACAATGTGTTAAATTATACTAAAATGAACAATAGTTGTAGGATATTGATAGTTTTTGAGTAGTAATTATGTGTTTTTTGAGAAATGTGAACTGTATAGTCAAATGTGGCCTTTTGAGTTGTCACAAGAACTCCCTTGGATGGCGTCAGTTGATAACCTACAGTTCAGCTGTGCTACACATAGGCTTAAGAAAATGAAGAAACTATATTGTAAACTAAGATCTTGCTGAAAGGCCTAGCTGCCAAGCCATAAACCTAAATAACTAATTAATCAATCAATAGATATAATTAAATTAATATGTGGTCAAACGCGTCTTATATACAGTGTTAAAAATAACCCGTTAACGAATAAAATTAATGGATATACAATTATATACAAGCAAGTGAGGTGTGTAAGAATAAGCCTGTATGGCACTCTGTTGTTCGTGCCTACCCCGCAAGGGACCTGGCGTGTCCCTTGTATGTATGTATGATATACAATTATACATACGTCTCTTAATATTTAACGTCATTAACAATCGATAATAATGTATCACGAGTAATGCATTTAAAACTACATTATTACATCTGTAGGTAAGGGTGAAGGTAAGGAAAGATGCTTCGGTGGTTGGGGCATGTGAAAAGAATGTATGATGAAAGAATGACTAAACAGATATACAATGCAAAAGTGGATAGATGCAGAAGTCGCGGAAGGCCACGACACACCTTCCATGATCAAATTGATCGTGTACTAGCAGAAGGTGATGTCAGGAGCTTTAAGAACAGACGAGCGTGCATGACGAGAGCTATGAATGTCAAAGAAGCAAGTGAGGTGAGAATAAGCCTGAATGGTGCTCTGTTGTTCGTGCCTACCCCGCAAGGGACCTGGCATGAATGTATGTATTATTACATCAACGTAAAATAGTCAACAACACAGTTTTTGTCCGTGTCTTCGCTCGCTTTAATGTTATCCCACGGGAACCGTACATTTTTCCGGGATAAAAAGTAGTCTGTGATATTTTTTTATGATTTTTTATTGCAGGAGTTCAGCAGACAGGCAGACGGCCCACTTGATGGAAAGCGGTTACCATCGCCTATGGGCATTTGCAACACTAAAGGTGCTACAAATGTGCTGCTGCTCTCTTTAGGGAGACTGGAACCTCGTCACTAATGCCATAACACAACCCAAGGTTTATATGTTTACATACTACCTTGTGCCTGCGACTTCGTCCGCGTGGATTTTTTTCATAAAAAGCATCCTATGTTACTTCTAATACCTCCAAAAATATGTGTACAAAGTTACATGATGATCGGTTTAGTAGTTTTCGCGTGAAAGCGTAACAAACAAACTTAAAGTCACATTTATAATATTAGTAGGGACATATAGATATAGATTACAATGAAAATTATACTAAAAGTTGGAACATATCCAGCAAAATGAAAAAAAATCATCAAAACCGTTGAGCAGTATTGGAATTCATCGCGGTCAAACATTGTGACAGGGAAAATGTATATATATAAAACATATTAGAATACCTATGTGTTCATATGTTGCTAATAAATAATTTTATTCTCCAAATTATATTCACAGAACAATTATAAAATTACATATAATCGAATACAATGCAAGAAAACTTAACTTATTTGTATTGTATTCTACGCATAGGAATATAAGTAGAATACTGAATCCCACATCACCGTCTTCTGTGATTAGCTTTATGGCTTGGCAGTTAGGCCTTTAAGCCGGACACCGTCTTCTATGGGTAAGGTGCTCAGAAGGCTGGCTACGTTACCTCGCTCGAATTCCTCCAAATTTTTTTTAGTTTAGGTACTATTTATTCGTGGTCTGGGTATCTAGGATTGACCACAGAGTGGTTTGTTGTATATCACCCATAAGACAAGCGTGACTAGCTTAGCCTGGGAGTATTTAATTTTGTGTGTCTGCAGATAAATATTTATTTTTTTTAAGTTTTCAAATACAAGCTTTTGAGATCCTGTATATCATGTACGACGATAAACAACACCAAACACGACAGGTCTATTTTGTTTAGTATAGGAGTTCCTATGACCTTCCGACTCCATCATCAGATCAATTCCATGGCATCATATTATTGCATTGTCACGCGATATAAATATTTTTTTATGTGTGCAAAATTTCAGCTCAATCGCACATCCATTGCAAGTTAAATAAAAGCTTGTAAAAAGAATCACTATCGGTTGAATTTTGACATTGAGCATATGTGCAATTTTAACAGATAGTAAAAAAGAATTTTATTTTCATTTTTTATTTTTATTGCATAAATTCAGCAGAGTGGCAGACGATCTACCTCTAGGAAAGCGGTTACCATCGCCCATGGACATTTGCAACACCAATGGTGCTACAAAGGCGCTGCTGCTCTATTAAGGGAGACTGGAACCTGCAAAGCAAAGCGACAAGTGCGATACGAGAGAGTTGGAAGTAGGGTTTAGCGGGCAGTTGAGTGTAGGAGGAGTGTAGCGTAATTTAAGAAGAGACTCAGAAGCGAGCTACGCGCAGTAAATTCGGAGGTGAGCACTGGAGTAGCAGGAGGTGGTCTACGCAATATATTCTCATCCGCCTCAGCCGACGCTCGTCGGCTATATATTATATAGGCTATATACTAGTATATTAGAGTGAAAACCTATAGAATCTAATATATAAAATTCTCGTGTCACAGTTTTCGTTACCATACTCCTCCGAAACGGCTTGACCGATTTTGATGAAATTTTTTGTGCTTATCCGGTATCTATGAGAATCGGCCAACATCTATTTTTCATCCCCCTAAATGTTAGGGGTAGTCCACCCCTAAATTTTATTTTTTATTTTTTAGACAAAATTTTTAATTTCTATTTTTTTATGATACAACATACAAAAATACATACAACCCTAGATTTTCAACCCTCTACGATCAACCCCTATTTTTTACCGGGCAGGACGACGTCTGCCGGGACAGCTAGTAATGTATATATGTGTGTGTGTGTATATATATGTGAGTATGCATGTGTGTATGTATATATATAAAATAATAAGTATAAGTATAAAATTAATAAATTCTGACAGACATAATTTAAGAAAATAAGGTCCCTGACTTTGTTAGGGGTAAATGTGAGCCAGATAGCTCCATATATAATTTAAAAAAAACTTATCGTCGGGGCAGAGCGTCGTTAGTCATGCGTATAGCGGCACCCCTGCAGAGAAGAATCACGTACGGCTGTGTAAGTCAATAAAAGCATTTAGTTGAAAAAACTGGTGTTTATTCCAATCCAAAGTGCGTAGCCACGCTCGCATATAACAATAATAAGGACCGAGCCATAGTATATAAAACGAATTCCGTTGGAGAAGTCAGCAAGTCGTAAACGCTGAACATGTGTGTCTTATTAGCTTTAATTAAGCGACTGACGCGTTGCCAACAATATCAAACAAATTATTCTTAACAGAATAAACACACTGTATTTTCTTAAGTTTTCGCACAGCATTTTATTTGATTGTAGATACAGGCAAGATAAAAACTACTGTGTCAAACTATGTTAAATTTTTAGGGGACCAAATGGCGACTATTTCGCATCAAATTAAAGAAGAATCACGTAAATCGGATCATAAATCTCAGCGTGATTGGTGTACATATAGAACGGAACGGAAAAAAAATCATAAATAATGATCAAAAAATGAAAACTACTGAGCGAAACTATGTTAAATTTTCAGGGGACCAAACGGAAACTATTCTGCATCAAATTAAAGAAGAATCACATAAATCGGAGCATAAATCTCAGAGTAATCGGTGTACATATTGAACGGAATGGAATTTTTTTTTCACAAAAAAGAAAAATACTGGGACAAAGCATATAAAATTTTTAAAGGAGCAAATGGCAACTATTCCGCATCGAATTAAAAAAGAATCACGTAAATCGGGTCATAAATCTCAAAGTATCGGTGTACATAGATAAAAAAAATACCGGCCAAGTTGAGAACCTCCTTTTGGAAGTCGGTTAAAAAGGCATTAAAATAGGTAGTTAGCACACCTATACCTACTAGTACCGGTGTGCAAAATTTTATACTAATGAAGAAAATCTAATCTATTACATCATGTCAAATTATTAATGTTACCGACGCGAACATGTGGCGCCGCCTTTAAATTCCCAAAAAAGTGTATCTGTTGCCTAATGTCTAAATGACATGTAGAAAAGAAAATAAAATCCTCTTCGGTTTTCATACTCAATGGCGTCGTTTCATTTCTTACAAAACAATCACCATTTCGCTTCGTAGAGAATCAAAACAATGAAAAGCATGAACCAGCTAGAATTAAAGTTATACAAAATGGAATAAATATGCGGTAATACAAATAAGGATGATAGTCATGACGATAAGCAGGAAAATAATTATAATACTCTGTGGTAATATCATGGAAAAATAATTACAATAATGATATTTAAAATAAGCTTGTTATGTAATGCAATAATAGCTATATTCTATAAATTTTATTGTGTTATAATTAATATATATATTTATTTGGCCTCAAATTATTTTCATTTATCCTTAAATACGTACTTAATAAAAAAACACAATTTAAGGTAATTTATATGATTTTGGTTGTTCCGACGTGTCGGCCGCTTAGACGCGATCACGGCAGACAAAGATGTACTAAGTGTCAATGAGTAGGTAAGTGTTAAGTAGGCGAAATAAAACTTTAACAATACAAAATATTACAATAGCACTTTTAATTACCTTATTTATTTACCCGTTATTTTCAAATTGAAAATAATGTATCTACAATATCAAGTAAACTGCGATATGCTTTATTTTACTTACATACTACAAGCCCCGACAGACGTTGTCCTGCTCTGAAAAAATGAAATTCTAAGGACTCAATCCCAGCGCCACCTACCGGTTCCAATTGCGAATCTAAAGCATCCGGGAACCCACTCAAATACACAAAAACAAAATCACCAAAATCGGTCCTGGTGATTAGGAGGATTCTAGCACCCGATCTCAGCGCCACTAAAAAGTTTCCTGTGTTCGCCTCCTGGTTCTAGCTACCTCTTCGCCAACTTTCAGCCAATTCGGTACAGCCGTTCTTGAGTTATAAAGCATAACGATTTTTTATAAATTTACAAGGATAAAATTTAATTCAGACTGAATAACAGTTTTTCAATTGTTTACACGAAGACGTTGTTATTTCAAATCCAATAACAACAAAAAAAACGTAAGTACATATATAAAGAGGTGTAGAATTAATAACACAAACCAGCATGGATAGCGTTGGAGTTTAGACAACGAATTGAGAACGTCAGTTTTTTAAGTCGAACGAAAAGATACTTTTACTGTATTCGATGGACCCCCCATCGTATACAGTAAAAAATGGTAAGGGGGTCTATGAGACAAAATAGTTTGGGAACCATTGCTTTCAATGCTATTTCCCAAAAAGTCTTTGTTTTATTAAGCGTGCCATGTGTATATGCCCGATTATTATTATGTCAAAATAATATGTCATCAACCTAATTAATGTTTTGAATTCGCGAATTAACAATATTAGGATAAGCTGTTAGTATGCCATTATATATTTTAACTTAATGTCGACCTTATTTATTTATTAACAAGCTTTGATTTCGTGTAAAATGATGCAGTTCCGCTCTAATTGATTGCGTAATTACGGTCATTGTTTTTTTCTTTAATTTAGGTCATGAAAGAAGATGACTATAAATATATTGTTTTTTCTATCACGATATATATATATATATATATATATATATATATATATATATATGTATATATACATATGAATATAGAATTTCCTGCGACTGGGCGGCTTGTCGTGAAACAAGCCACGCAAAGACACCAAAGCCAGGTGATAGAGTAGTAGTAGTAGTCTGTCTGGTTGGCTACCATCCCTGGTCTAGTGTCTTTCTTGTCTTATTAATTATTTAGGGTCGGCACTATATGTGTTTTCCTACGACACTCCTCTATTTTGTCATACATCTTCTGTTACATCACAATTCATCATATCATCCTTTACATATCCTCCTTCTTCTGAGTCATTATTGACTCCTAGGAAACAACCACCTGCCCATATCTATCGCTATAGAGCAAGTTCTCGACCAAGCTCATCAACGAGTCCACCGGCCGTACCTCAGCCTGGAGTAGGAATCTCTGGGGTAGGGAAATGTAGTTTGCCGTGACTTTGCTCTAAGTTCAAGTAGAAGATCAACGTAGACCCAACAGACCAACGATCATGCTCAGCTTGATCCAATTTTAAGGACTAATATTAAGATGGTCAATTTTGTTACCTTAGAAATGCTTGTTTTACTTATGTATGTGTGTTCTTCTTAAAAATATACCTGTTTTTCTTCATTCAAATAAACTTTTTTTTAAAGATTTTTAAATACAAGCCTTTGAGATCCTGCATATCATGTAGCAGCAGAGTGCTATCCAAGACAAGTAAAACGAGCCCAAACACGACGGGTCTATCTCGTTTAGTACAGGAGTTCCTATGGCCACCTTCCGATTCCATGGTACCATATTATTGCATTGTCACGCGATATACATATGCGTGCAAAATTTCAGCTCAATCGGGAACCGGGAAGTTGGACAAATTCAACTTACAAGATTCCAACTGAACTTACATACATACAAAGGTACGTCAATTGCAAGTTAAATAAAATCTTGTAAAACTGGAGGACTAAGGATTTATTTTTGGATTAGATTGCATGGCATTTGCTGAACTACACATATACTTGGTACTTGGTATTTTGTAATAAAATTTTACATTTTCATTTGGGATTCCCGGGACACAAAGTACCACAGCATCAGACAAGAACCTAATATATGGTTTTAGTCAAAACTTTGTCGGAATAAGTTAATTAACCAAAACCAAACCAAACGAAAATTCCCGCGGTATTCCGGGTGTAAAAAAAATCATAAAATAATAATTTATTTAAATAAATTTGTTATTGATCAGAAAAAAAAATCACACCGAAATGTAATATTTTTAATTTGGCCATTTTCTTTTTTTATTATAATAATCGCCAGACAAACACATATTGTATATTCCGAAATTAAGCAAGTTACGCTCGTGTTATGGGTAATATACAACGGACCACTCTGGGGCCGATCCCAGACACCCAGTCCATAGTAAATAACGGAGAAAATACGTTTCCGAAATTTACTATACTATATTTTAAATCATTCCCAGAAAATTTACTGCGGTATTCCCTGGATAAAAAGTAGCGCAAATTTGATGTCTAAGAGTTTACTGTCGATCATCGAAAAACGCATCGAAACCGGCCCAGTAGTTTTTACGTGAATCCCGAACAAAAGACAAAACGACAAAAAGACAAGAAATTAAAAAAAAATTGCATTGTGTTTTCCGTCGTTTATGTAGTCTATTCCAGTTTTTTTTAATACAATTCATGTATAGAATTTTATAATATAATAATTATATATACATATACTTTTATACAGAGCAACCTTTCCTGGTAAATTTCCTCATTTACGACATTATAGTTTTTGAATTAAATTATTGTGACATGCATACATTAACACGAATAACCAGATGAACGGACTGTTGACTTAAAGATGTTACAATTTAAAGATATTTTTTTTTCACTAAAACGACCATGGAACCCCGAAACGTGTCCGATATTATCGTTGTCATCAAAAATACACATATACCAAATTTATGTGCAGTGTTCAGGAAACTTGGAATAATTTTATCCTAGAAAATGGAGCAGGTATAATTTGAAAGATTCTAGCATCGATATAATGTACGTGAAAATAACTTACTTAAAGAAAATTATTCACACAACCACTCACGACGAAACCACGGCACAGACTAAATAGAATGACACGATCAAGTTAAAGAGACCGTATCTCCATTTATATTCTCATTTTGTTTAGTTAATGTTACAGTTTAAGTATGAAATCGGTCAATACTAAAAAAGGATGAAGGAATAATAATAATAATGGATGGAAGAATGGATTAATAGCGAAGAGCCTTGACCGACACCTTGAAAGGCTCTCGCTTGGTACCTTTTTTTTTTTTTTTTTTTTTTACAAGGGGAAATCCATTTGCGGACCCCCGCCGGGGGAGACTTCGGCGGGGGAGTGTGGGACTCGCCGGTTGATGGTAGCCGGAATACCCACTAAAACCCCTTGGTGCCACCTGACGCCATGTGCCAGGGTCGCGGGATATGCGTGAGCTTTACTTCCGCGACCCCGGCTGGCGTGGGCCCACCCCTGTTGTTGGGCAGGCCTCTCCGTACTCAATTGAGAGGGGCGCGCGCGGGCACCCACGCGCCCCCTCCTCGGCGGCTTTTAGTGCGAGTGGCGGTCTCATGGCCTCCCCTGGCCGCCACCCGCGCCGCGTGTTCACGGCGGCCGGAGGTTGGTGGTTCTCCGGCGCCGGGACCGGTTACTGCGGCGGGAGAGGAGCACGGCTGCTCGCTCTCTCTCCCGCTCCGCCGCCTCCTTTGCGGACATGACGGCCTCGCAAAAGGAGGCGACGGCGTCCCACTCGGTTTGGCCCCCGACCATGGCTTGAACCACGGCCGGGAGCGACAAGTCTGGTCCAATATTTGCGCCGAGGACACGGCGCTCCTCGTCCCAGGCCGGACACTCCTGCAGAGTATGCAGCACCGTGTCCTCGACGCTGGCACTACAGTGGTGGCACCCTGACGATGACTCACGCCCGATCTGACACAGGTACCGGCCGAAGCAGCCGTGCCCGGTCAGTACCTGTGTCTGGCGGAACGTCAGGGTGCCGTGTCTCCGGTCTATCCAATTTGGCAGGACGGGCCTAACCGCCTCTATGGTCCTGTGACCGGCGCTGGGGTGCGCAAGTCGGTCTCTCCATTCCACCATGAGATCCTGCCGGAACTCCGCCCGTTTAGCCTCGATTTCCCTAGGCGCGGGACGGAAGTCCCGGCTGAGGGCGTCCTTGCGCCAGTCGTACACGGCTGCAAGGACGCGCGCCTCTAGGTCCCACGGTGGGGATCCGGCTAGAAGGGAGGCCGCCTCAAAGGAGATCGTACGATACCCCCTGATGGCCCTGACGGCTAGCGCGCGCTGCGGGCGTCGCAGCAACGCGGCGTTTTTGGCCGTCAGGGTCTCCGCCCATATTGGGGCCCCGTATAGGGCCATGGATCGTACGACCCCCTCGTAGAGTTTTCGACACGGAGCGCCCGGCCCCCCCATATTGGGCACGAGCCGTGAAAGGGCGCCAGCTGCCCCCATGAGTCTGGGGGCCAGCCGCTCGAAATGTGCCGAAAACTCCCATCGGCTGTCGAGGACGAGTCCGAGATACTTCATCGTCGCCCCGACGCCGATGGTGGTGCCTCCCACTGTGATGCTCAGGCCCGGAGGCGGCTTGTTCCGAGGCCCGTGGAACACCACGGCCTCGGATTTGTGCAGAGCCACCTCCAGACCGAGACGCCGGATCCTGTCAACGACATGCGCGACCCCAGCAGTGGCCAGTAGGCCCGCCTGCCGGTGGGTCCGTCCACGGGCCGCGACCAACGTGTCATCAGCATAACACGTGACGCTGACACCGTGGAGGACCGCACCGCGTATTGCCCAGTCATAGGCGAGGTTCCACAGGAGCGGGCCCAGCACCGACCCCTGCGGAACACCGCACGACATCTCTCGCCGACCCCAGCTGGCTAGCTGACCCGGGAACACGACGGCCCTCACCGAGAGGTAGTCCCCGATGACTCTGCGGAGGTAGGTCGGCACCCCGTGGTATCGGAGTGCCTCCTTTATGCAGCTCCAGGGCAGGGAGTTGAAGGCGTTGGCGATGTCGAGGGACACCGCCAACAGGACCCCACCCTGGGAGATCGCCTCCTCCGCCTGGCTCTTCACACGTTTTATGGCGTCCACAGTGGAGCGCCCCTGGCGGAAACCGAACTGGTTCTCCGCCAGGTCCGGCCCCTGTTCTCCGAGGTGCCGGACGAGTCGGTTTGCGAGCACTCGCTCCAGCAGCTTGGCCACCTCGTCCAGCAACACTATGGGCCGGTAGGCGGACGGAGAGTCCGCCGGGCGCCCCTCCTTCCTGAGCAGGACCAGCTTGCCGGTCTTCCACCGGGTGGGAAACCGGCCCTGCTGCAGGCACGCCGTGAAGAGCCACGTCAATCGGGACTCCAGGGCGCCGTGGGACAGAACCCACGCACGCCCCGGTATGCCGTCGAGACCGGGGGCGGTGTTCTTGGCCTTCAGCCTCAACACCGCCGCCTCCAGTTCATCCCGGGTCACTGCGGGCACATGGTCTTGCTCCACGCTAGGCTCCGGTGATGACGGTGCCATCGCGGGAGGCGGGTGCTCGGCCCTCGAGGGGAACAGAGCGCCAACGATGTCGTCCACCAGGGGTGGGGGGAGACTCTGGGTCAGGGGGGGCGCCCATGGCCGGAGCTTGTTCCGGACCAGATGGTAAGGGCGCCCCCAGGGGTCGTTATCCAACGTCCCCAGGAGTTCCTCCCACGCCGCCGATTTGGCTTCCCTGATGGCGATCTGCAGCTCCTTCTTGGCGCTCCTGTATCCCTCGTACAGGCCGGCTTCTACGGTCGCTGTCTCGTCGGTGCGGCGACGCCTTCTCCTGTATCTGGTGTACCGGCGGCTCGCCGCGACGCAAGCTTTCCTCTTGCGGGCGATCTCGTCGTTCCACCAGTACACCACATTTTTGGGCCTGTGAGGACCCTGCCTCGGCATCGCCGCATCGCAGACTGACGTCATCAGCGACCGTAGATTCTCCGCCTCCTCGTCTACGTCGGGTGACTCTCCGTCGGGCCCCTCCGTCCAGGTGTTGACAGTGAGGGCCTCTCGAAGAGCCTCCCGATCGAGACGCTTTAATGCCCAGCGTGGATATTCATCCGCCGGGGGACGTTCCGGCATTCGGTTGCCCGTGTTGCGGGGGAGACGCTGAACCGGATGTACCGGTGGTCCGACAGCGTCTCCTCCCCCTCCAGGACTCTCCAGTCCTGCACACGGCGTGCTATTGCGGGGCTAGCGAACGTGATGTCCACTATGGAACCGCCCCGCATCCGCACGCACGTGTGCACTGTCCCCCGGTTTAGGATGGCAAGACCATTTTGGATCGCCCACTCTTCGAGCTCTTCGCCCCGCGCGTCGGTGGCAGGGGAACCCCAAGCCGTGGATTTGGCGTTGAAGTCGCCCGCCACCAACACAGGGCGGGGGTGGCTCTGTGCGACGATCCTGCCCGCATCTGCTAGCCAGCTTTCGAATTCGGCGAGAGTTTTGTTCGGGGAGAAGTAGCCTCCCACGACTACTATCTCCCCGATCGTGGCCGCAACGAGGCCCCTGCCCCTCACGATGTTGGCGAGGGGGGGGCAGCCCGCAGCCGTTCGCACCATGAGGACCACCAAGCCGTCCAGGTCACCCACCCAGTCGTCTCTGGTATGGACCCGGTACGGCTCGGCGGCCACCGCTATTTGGATTTGCCACTGCGCCATGCTCTGGAGCAAGAGATCCTGAGCACCGGCGCAGTGGTTTTAGTTCGCTTGGAGGAGGCGTAGAGGTGTGCTATCCATTATGCGGTCTTGTCACCCCCCACCGCCTCCTCACGCGGCTCCTGCGGTTGCGGCTGCGGCTGGACTGGCGTGCTCGTCGCGGCTGTTCTCTTTTTTTGCGCCCTCTTGGTGGGGCGGGCCCCGCAAGGCCCACTTCCAAGCCGGTGCTTGGCCGCCCTACCCGCCGACTCGCAGACACTGCAGTGCGGCGAGGCTTTGCAGGTGGCGGCCCTGTGACCGGCCTGGCCACAACGGTAACATAACCCGCTGCGGTCAACTTCGGAGGTGCACCGGGCTCCCACGTGCCCCTCGACGTGGCACCGGTAGCACCTCTGGGCCTTTGCTGGCAGGGGCTTAACCGCTGCCGAGGCCCATCCCACCAAAAGTTTGCGACCTTCCAATTTTTTGGCTGTCGCCACCGGACAGGTGACGACAGTCGTGCCTAGACCGTCCGGTCCGAGTCGGATCCCGTTCGACCGGATGTAGTCGACCGGGCAATCGGCGACCTGCGCGATAGCGGCCGCCACCTGGTCTGCGGTGGTGCAGTCATCCAGGCCCGAGACAATTACACCTATCGTTTTCATGGGCCTGGATACTTTCACGTCCTCGGTATCGAGGACGCCTCGTAGTCGCTCGGCCAGAGCGTCGGCTTTGGGGGCGCTGGATGTGCCCGGAAGCACGAGCATTCGCGCCCCCGTGCGCGCCGTTTTTAGCCGAACGCCGCCCTCGATACCGAGGTCGGCCTCGCTTGGTACCTGGGTGAAGGGTCGGATGCAGAAAGCAGCCCTGCTGGACACGACCCGTATCGTGAGGAGGTTCCTTTTTTTTTTTTTTTTTTTTTTTTTTTTTTTTTTTTTTTTTTTTACATGGGGAAATGCGTTGCCGCACCGTCAGCCGCGCGGGGGATCATGCGCGGCCGGTGTGTGGGGCTCCCCGACGCCGGTTCAATACGACCGGCTGCCGGTATACCCACTAAAACCCCATGGGAGCCTTCCTTCCGCCTAGCGCCGGGGTCGCGGTACATGCGTGAGCTTAACCCGCAACCCCGGCAGCGGCCGGCCGCCTCGTAAACAGAGGCGGCCTCTCCTGTGTGCGGGCCGGGGGAGATGGTGGTCCCCGGCCCTGAGAGGGACGCGCGGCTACCTCTCGCGCCCTCTCGCGGCATTAGTGCGGGCGGAGGTCTATGTTGATCCCCCAGACCTCGACGCCCGCTGCCGCCGGGAGGGGGAGGCTGCAAGGAATACTCCTGCGCCATCACCCCTCCCTCTCCTTCCTCCTCCCCCGCCGCCTCGCGCACTCAGCAGCGTCAGCGGCGGGGGGGAGTGTCTTCGCGATGGGGGGGGAGGGGGAGGCTGCGGAGGATTTCTCCTGCGCCATCACCCCTCCCTCTCCTTTCTCCCCCTCCGCCGCCTCGCGCTCGTAGCAGCGTCAGCGGCGGGGGGGGGCTTCGCGGCGGGGGGAGGGGGAGGCTGCGAAGGATTGCTCCTGCGCCAACACCCCTCCCCCCTCTTCTTCCACCCCGCCCCCCCCACCGCCTCGCGCAATCGGCAGCGTCAGCGGCGGGGGGGCCTCGCGATAGGAGGGAGGGGGAGGCCGCGAAGGATTTCTCCTGCGCCATCACCCCTCCCTCTCCTTTCTCCCCCTCCGCCGCCTCGCGCTCTAAGCAGCGTCAGCGGCGGGGGGGGGCTTCGCGATGGGGGAGGGGGAGGCTGCGAAGGATTGCTCCTGCGCCAACACCCCTCCCCCCTCTCCTTCCTCCCCTTTTCCCGTCGCCTCGCGCACACAGCAGCGTTGGCAGACGGGGTCGGGGAGGATAGGTCGCCTGTCAGGAGGGCGGTGGTGGGGTGGACATCACCACCGCCGTCCTTGACCATCGGAAAGGAGGGGCGTTTGGGGAGGAGGTTTGGTAAGGAAGGGCAGGCATTGGGATTTGGAGGCGGAAAGGTGGGACACCACTGTCACGGAGCGAAGGGGGGAATGTGACAGTGGCCGCTCGGGGCCCCGGGGACGCATCCCCTTGTGCCGCTACCTGGACGGGGGGGAGAAGTCCAGGGCGGCACCCCCTGGGGGATGAGGAGGTTCCTATCTCTGGAATCTTAACCACCGGTAGCTTGGACCCTAGGCCCTGCTGCCGGCGGACATCGGTTTTTTACATTTTTTTTAAAATATTTTTTTTTTATGTATGTATAAAGAAAAATGTAAATAATTTGAAAATAAATAAATATGTGATAATAATAATAATAATAATCGGTAGACAAACACACACATTGTATATCCCCAAATTAAGCAAGTTACGCTTGTGTTATGGGTAATATACAACGGACCATTCTGGGGCCGATCCCAGACACCCAAACCATGGTAAATAACGGAGAAAATACGTTTCCGAAATTTACTATACCGGGAATCGAACCCGGAGCCTCCGCGTTGCAGTGAGGTAGGCCGGCAAAGGCTTAGCCCGCTCAACCACAGAGGCCGTTAATAAGTTTGAGGCATGTTTGTATTGATAAGGCTTAGAACCGGTTTAAGATTAACCGGGTTTTATCTGTTATAATAAGATTTGTTCAAATAATTTACTAATTTTATTTGTTTTTTTTATTGCAGGAGCTCAGCAGACAGGTAGACGGCCCGCTTGATGGAATGCGGTTACCATCGCCTATGGATATTTGTAACACCAAATGTGCTACAAATGCGCTGCTGCTCTCTTAAGGGAGACTGGAACCTGGTCACTAATGCCGGAACACAGCTCAAGGTTGTTATGGCGACATACTTTAGACCAGGGGTGGTAGCCATCCAATCAGGTCAATGCCCTACTACCTGGCTGTAGATTGGTTTGTCGCCTCTTACGACAGGCCGCCCGGCCACAGGAAATTGTATTCTTTCTCCGTTCCTGCACGGATGGAATGGAATTATCACTATTTTGATGTGTAAGCGTCGTGTCCCTGCTCTATCTGGGACAATGTTAGCGTTAGATATACAGGGCGTTAAAGATCCATTAGTAGCTCACAACGCCTAAAATGCTCTTTTAGTCGTTCCTCAAGGCGACCACAGTCGTTGTGGTCGTGGCGAAAACGTGACCAATGCCGTCATCAGTTTGGATCACACAACGTTCACAATGACCCATGTCAAGAGGTGGATCGAATAGCCTTTCCATTTGAGTTTACGATTGTAACGCCCATGTGAATGCCCAGTCAGAACTGGTGCCATGCTATTGCCACTCCCCGGTTAGGGATACCCACTAAAACCCCTGGGTGTTCCGTCCTTCGCCTTATGCTAGGGCTACGGGTATATGACCTAGCCTCTCCGCAGCCCTGGCAGGCGTGGGCCCCCCTCACGAGGCCTCTTCCATTGCCGAGGGACTCATCCCCCGGCATCGTCATCCTCCCTTTGGCGTGGGGCGGTCTGTAACGCACCCCACTGAAGGAGAGATGAGCGCGCGCGGAACACTCGCGCTCTCATCTCGACGGCATATGCGGGTGAGTGAGAACCCCTACACCCCAAGGGGCCCCACCCGCGCCGCCCGCTTACGGTGGCCGAAGGTCGAAATCCGCCCTCCGGCGTCGGCGCGTCCTTCTTTGGCGGGAGCGGAGCAAGGACGTCTGCTCACGCTCCCGCTCGGCCTCCTCCTTCGCAAGCATAACGCGCTCGCAGAAGGAGGAGACGGCGTCCCATCCGGTTGAGCTCCCGACCATGGTGCGTACCATGGCCGGGAGCGAGAGGTCAGGTCCGGTGACGGCGACGAGGTCTCGGCGCTGCTCTGTCCAGGCAGGACACTCGTGGAGTGTGTGCAGCGCCGTATCCTCGTCGCCGGTGTCGCAATGATGGCACCCTGATGTCGGCTCACGGCCTATGCGACACAGGTACCTCCCGAAGCAGCCATGCCCCGAGAGGACCTGTGTCAGCCGAAACGTCAGGGTGCCGTGTCTACGTCTTGTCCAGTCTTGCAGAACAGGCCTCACCGCTTCGATGGTGGCAAGGCCCGCGCTGGGATGTTTGAGGCGTTCTTCCCAGACCACCATGGCGACGTCGCGGAGCTCCGACCGGCAGGCCTCAGTCTCCTCGTTGTGAGTCCCTAATGGAACGAAGCTGCTGTGGCCAAATGTTTATAGAGTTAACTAAAATAACGCCGATAATGATTAGCTACACATCTGTCAATGTTTAACGTCATTAATTTGTACATGCCGCCCTTTGTACATAAGTAGATATAATTTTAGTCTTTAAGTTTATGTTTGTATTGGTGTACAATAAAGTTTTATTTATCTATCTATCTAATTATCCACAACAAATACGCTTCCCAAAAACGCATTAAATTCATCGCTAACTGCGTGAAACGGTCATTAACAATAACATTATCCCAGATGGAGCAGGGACTTTAAAAATAATGTTATTTAAACCTGCATTAACCGGTTTCTTCTGCAAGTTTTTTTTTGCACAACATCTGAATCTGATATAGATAGATACACGTGTTTGTGTATGACTGAAAACTAGATGTACCGTATAACTACGCTTTGAATATATACAAAAGTCGTTCGAAACCAATTGCCCGGAATACAGAATAATAAATTAAAATTTGAATACATCGGCTTTCCATTGTGACATGATTCATACGAGGACACTTTTTTATCGTCTAGAAAAAACAGCATGCCTCCGAATTTCGTATAAAACACGGATTGCTGCTCTTGCGTGACTAAAATTAACATTTAAAATTCATCTACAAATTTTACTGCCTATATATAATAGGGTCACCACCTTTTTTGTAGAAAATATAGTATTTTTTGTTTTTAATGTGTAAAAATATAATATTTGTGGGAATAAACATTTATTTTTTATTATTTACTTTATTTTCTTATTAAATTTTCCATGTGCATTTATAAGTAAGAGTCATTTTTGCTTTGACTATCAATGACCTTTTAATTTTAAAATAATTATAAGAACATGTACAAAAAAGGATGACAATTGAATTAGCGACGAAAACATAATATATTTCGTACTATATTATTTTATTTTTAATATATAGCACAGTTGGCTAAAATATAGTAAAGCCACGTTTCGGAATATTCTTCTGGGAACGTTATGCAGCAGCTTCTGGGCGAACGCATTTGGTTGAACTATTAAACGTTCCTTGTATCTTTGTAGGTGTAGGCAGTCTCCTACATTATTTTGGGAACTGCAGAGTAATTATGAGCTTCGGTATTAGTTGTGCCTTTATTATTTTTGTCTTTAATATGGTGCTTTGGAATCGCTGGAGGATTTCTGTGTTGAAGTGACTGGCACTCCTCCAAAGTTTAATGTTTAATTAATTTAATAAGTCCAGATTGGCTTGATTGAATTGAATTGAATGATCCTTCAATGTTTGAAAAACAAGTAAACCACTATTGCTTTAAAGTATTTCTAGCAATTGGCGTCCTCCTTGCGGCTGGTTGCAGGCATTCGGTGTAATCATGGGTTCGGCTCTGCGTTCTGGTGAGGTCTCCCTTTCTTCTTCTTTTCTTTTTCTTTTTTTAGGTGTTTTGGTTTTCCTCTCTTTTGATATTACTTACGGTAGATTTTTTTAGGTGTTTTCTGTTTCCTCTCTTTTGCTATTACTTACGGTAGCTAATATAATTTAAATTACTTAATACGTGGCTAATGATGTTGGTATTGTATCAAGTAAAACTACTTATGTATAAGTTTCATAATAGGTATTAAATTCTGTACAATACTGTTTTTGTCCAAATAAAAAAAAAGTCCAGTTTGGCTTTGTAAAGAAACGTAACTTTTATATTAGGGTCAAAAATATTGAAAAGTTGGGTATTTCGTAGATTACCTATTGCTATGAATAATGTAGTGTACACTTTTGTACTTTGACAGCAACATAGCCGGTTGTGTTGATGATATACGATAAAGCGGCAAACAGCTTGGCATTGTGCCGGATTTTGACATTGAAATCGACATGCGTTGCGAATCTTGTCGCAATGGCTTGATTATATACGGAAAGTCAACAAATAAACAGTTCAATTGAAATTGCTTTAATTTTATACTTAAACTAGCTGCGCCCCGTGGTCTCTCTCGCGTGGTGATTGAAAATCGTCATAAAAGAAAAGATTTTTTCTAAAATAAAAGTAGCTTAAGTTACTCCTTATTACATCAGCTACCTGCCAATAAAAGTCCCGTCAAAATCGGTCCGGCCATTTCAGAGTTTAGCCGGAACAAACAGACAGGTAGATAAAAATTGTGAAAAATTCTATTTTGGTGTATGTACCGTATAAATATTCAAATCCATGTAGTAAAAAGCGGTTATTTCGATATTACAAACAGATACTCCAATTTTATTTATATGTATAGATAGGATTAATGCCAGCGAATGCTTCGTTCGCGTTGCCATGATGACTTTCTTTGTATATAGGTTCGTGTTTGACTATGATCTCTTCCGATGTGGAGCGAAGATATGGTCTATGATGATCACGCTTACCTAGAAGGTACTTCCTCATACGGGACTTGAAAGCACTCAGGTTGTAAGTATCCGGAAAGACAGACTCGGGCAATGAGTCCCACTCCTTTGCGGTCATGATGAAGGTAGATTAGTACCTTCTACCTACTAGATAAAGGTAGCTATTATATAGGCAGGGTGCCACGTCGTAAGAGGGACCAGACTTTACGCACTTTACTTTAAACTACCTTCGGGAAAATCCCGCGGGATTCCCAGTACGTACCTAATAAATGAGACGGCAGTTAAGAACAATACCTTGACCCTTTAATGGATAAAGGGACACAGTGATGCCCGAGGAAATGATGCAGCAGATCAACTGGCGAAGACAGGATCCGAAACCCAATCAGTTGGACTGGAACCTTTCCTGCCTTTGCCACACAGTTAGTTTAGGAATTACATAAATCAAGGGACAAGGGCGCTACATCAACAACTTTGGGACAACCTGGAGGATTGCAGGCAAGCCAAGTGACGTCACCGACAGCCACCTGTGCAGAGCATGCCTGGAGGCAGAAGAAACAGCCACCCATGTCCTGCTTGAATGCGGACAGGTGATTGTTAGTGATTTGGCTTGTCTAACAGTCACAGGTACCTCATTCCAGAGTAGCCTGTACAGTAAAAGAATTATTGAAAAAAGATGAATAATGCTTGTAAGTATTAAGTCTAAGTTCCGATTACTAAATTATAAGCTTGAACATTATTAAGGTTCTGTTTTCAAAGACTTCTATAATCCCAGATCTCGCCAAGGCTACACTGTTAATTTGACTTGAACAATAAACAAAAGAGTATATATGCGTGTCAAATACATAGGACGTGTAATTATTTTCATTGATTTAATGTATTTTTATGCACGATTAAAAAAGAAATTCGCATTCTGCATTCCTTTTCTATATAAACTATAAGTGTGCAAAATTTCATACTCCTCCATCCGCGCAATTTCCGTAAAAAGGGGTACGAAGGGAGAATTTGTGCTGTGCAGTTTTATTTTCTAAAAATGTATAAAATTACTCTAAAATTAACAATAGTTGTAGGATATTGATAGTTTTTGAATAGTAATTATGTGTTTTGTGAGAAATGTGAACTGTATAGTCAAATGTGGCCTTTTGAATTGTCACAAGAACTCCGTTGAATGGCACTAGCTGATTACCTACAGTTCACATAGGCTTAAGAAAATGAAGACACTATATTGTAAACTCTTTATCCGTGCAGGAACGGAGAAAGAATACAATTTCCTGCGTTGGGGCGGCCTGTCGTAAGAGGCGACAAAGAAACCCACAGCCAGGTGGGAGGGCAATTTTGCCCGACTGGATAGCTACCACCCCTGGTCTAAAGTATGTCGCCATAACAACCTTGAATTGTGTTCCGGCATTAGTGGCCAGGTTCCAGTCTCCCTTAAGAGGGCAGCAAAGCATTTGTAGCACCTTTGGTGTTGGAAATGTCCATAGGCGATGGTAATCGCTTTCCATCAAGTGGGCCGTTTGTCTGTCTGTTGAACTCCTGCAATAAAAAAAAAGTTCTGGCTTAAAGGCCTAGCTATCAAGCCATAAACCGAAATAAATAAAAAAGGGATACAAAGTTTTTATTATGTTTTTGCTTCATGTATTAACATAATTATATTATTGCCAAATTCTGATTTTATTCATAACCGCTTTCACATGAAATGTTAAGTGACTCATAAAGATTTAGTGAAAGGTTCTCGAGTTGGCATAGATACTGAAATTCTTTGTGATAAGTCCATTACAACTCATTTTCATTCGGGAAAATCGTGAGTAACAAGCATTTTGCTCATTTGTAATTGTTTATTTCCAGACGGGAATCTTAGTCATCTCTTGACTGTAACCACATGAGTAAATAAACGGTACACTTCTTAAGAACGTGCAAAATTGTTACCTATTGTGGTAGCGTCGTCACAATAGGTAAAGACAAAATAAACAAAACATTTTTTAAGTAGTTTTGTTATTCAGTATAATAGAATAGGTACCTACTTTACAAATTACTTACTGTAATAATTTTCTTTTTATAATTTTTGTTTTTAATAATTTATTATTTCTTTTAACGGTGTGGTTTTTTTTGAGGCGAGGGAAAATACCTAACCGATTTACGCACTCTCTGGGCCGTCACTAGGAAGCGGCACGCATCCATCGGGGGCGATAACGCTAGAAATAGTATGCTTTGTTTGCGCTGCGTCCGCAATGGAAGACACAGAGGAGTGTGGAGACTCCGAGTGATGCCGCACGGGCGAGCAACCTCAATACCACTAAAAACCCCCTCCTCCCTGTCGACCCTGCGCTTTTGTTTGTGATGGAAAGACTGAGATATAGAACATAGTTACGCAACAGTCGATCCAGCGCAATAAAGTGCCTGAGGTGTGCCCTGGGAGAACACACCCTACTTCGAGACGGGGGCAGATGGATCCCTTACCCTACCTAGTAGCTAAGAGCCCCCTCGTTCCGGAACCTAACTCAGGGAGGGAAGTAATGCGCGTACCTGCCTCTCCGGGTGCCAGCTGAAGTCCGGCGACCTCGAGAAGAGACCGTAGTACGCGCCGAAGGACTTCGCTCCCTATCCCTTTCTGCGGCCTCTTTGAGAGAGATTACTGCCTCGCAAAAAGTAACCGCAGCATCCCAGCGGTCGTCGCTCTGCAACATGGCCGTTACCAAGTCGCCGAGCGATCCGACGGCTCCTAGGTGCGTCTCGAGCTCGAAACGCTGCGGCGTCCATGCAGCGCACTCGACAAGCGTATGAAACGCCGTATCGGGTGCTCCGCACTGGCGGAAATCCGGAGAAGGCAAGCAGCCCACAATGCGAAACAGATACTGGTCGAAACAACCGTGTCCGGTCAGTATCTGTGTCGTCCTGAAGGTCAGGGTTCCGCTGGTGCGGGTGACCCATCTCTCCAGCTGTGGCCTGATTGCATCCACCGTAAAGCCGCCGGCTGCAGGGTGTTCGAGGTCACGAGACCAGTCAGCAAGCGGTTTCCCGCTTCCTGACCGTCTCTATCTCGACTTGACAGAAGGTCAGTCCTCTAGCTAGGGCATCCTGCTGGGTACGACGAACCCTGGACAGGACGTCTGCCTGGAGAGGCCAGGGCAGCTCGCCTGCCAAGAGTGTCGCCGCCGTCCACGACACTGTGCGATGCCCCCGTATGGTTCTCACGGCCAGAACCCGCTGCGCGCGGTGCAGCAGGGTTCGGTTGTGGCGGTGAAGCGAATCGAACCAGACGGGCGCACCGTAGAGTGCCATACTCCTCAGGATGCCGGAATAAAGTTTCCGCGTCGCAACCTCCGGCCCCCCCACGTTGGGAAGAAGCCTGGAGAGTGCGCCCGCGGAATTCACGAGTTTGGGAACAAGCTGCTCAAAGTGCGCTTTGAACAGCCATTTCCCGTCTAGGACTAGCCCAAGATATTTCATCTTGGGCCCTACTCTGACTGCCACCCCCTGAACTGTAACGGACAGGTCCGGGGGGGGGGGGGATTCCGGAAATGTGCTCGTGTGCTGTAACGCTCTTTGACAACGGCTAGGGTTGCCAGGTATATTTGAAAAACAACTTTTTTATTAATTAATATATTTTTTTATTTTTTTGAAGTGAAACTTCTATATAGACGGTAGTATTAGGATTTTTTCTGTCATGAAAAAGCGGTACGGCCGCGTTTGCAGTTCACCTGGGCAGGTTTCCAAATTGGACAAGTACTTAGTACATTTACAATCTGCCTGTAAAACTTTAAATTAAAAAAAAAAATTGCGATTCGTTTTTCCACTTGTCCGTTGCGATCTGTTTTTCCACTTATCCGCTGCCATTCGGTTTTCCACTTGTTCGTTGAAGTTTCACTTATACTATGTTTCCAGCACACATTTCGAATTTCATGAACTAATAAATTAACTTAACGCAAATCACATCGGTAGCGCCATCTGTTATTGCAGAGTGCGTAACGATTAAGATTTTGCTGGAAGAGTGTGATTCCTTAGTTTTCATGTATGTCATACACACATACTTTATCCACTTGGAGGAGGTTTTACTAGTTACACCACTAGATGGCAACATATATTGATTAATTATTTATAAATACTATAATATAAAACCAAATTCTAAAAAAATATCTTAAAAATAAAAACAGTATTGAATTATTGTTATGAATTATGATAAGATATATAATACTGTCAACAAATGTCTCATGTATATTTTAGTGGTTAACGAATTAAAGAGAAACGTTTATTATTCGATACTAGATGGCAGAAACTGTATTTCAATTCTTTCGTATTGTAGCTAAGCAACTTTTGAGTCCCTTTTGAGAGGTTTTGTTAAATTACACTAGATGGCAACGTATACTGATCAATTATTTACATTGGTGCAGTTTACGTTTTTAGTTTTAAAAATTAAATTTATATTTATTGATTATAAAAATTAAGATAGCAACATAAAAGATTATTTATAGTATACAAATTCTCTGGTAAATTGTATTGCTAACGACTTGGACTTATTATATAATAGCTTTAGAAATAAGTTATTTTATACATTTTAGTTTTTTAGTTTTTGAAGTCAGTTTTTTTAAACGAAGTTTTTATTTTTTAATTTCGTTAGAAGAGGTTTTGTTACGTGACACTAGATTGCAATATATATCCACTAATTATATATAGTAGTATTCAGTTTAAATACTAGTTTCAAAGATTCGAGTTTAAAACTTAGTGTTATTTATTATTAATGATTAAATACACGATGACAAATTAAAAATTATTAAAATAAATGCGACGTAGAGTTGGAGGAGGGTCTGCTATTTGACACTAGATGGCAAAAGTAATCCGTGCAGTTTTATGTAACTTGAGTAACTCAGACTCAGACAAACAAAATAGGTAGACTGAGCCCAAAGCTTTTAAAGCGGAGCCAGCTAAAGGAAACCGATTCTGGAATAAGAAACCTGTTGCGCCGCAGTGCGTTATGAGAACTTCGTATTAAATAATACTACGGATTAAGCTGGGATAGGTCCAATGGTGATGTTATCCACCCAATACAGACACAGACCACGTGTATATTATATAATATATAAATCTACGCACACTTATTGTCGTCTGTGCTTGCATGGTTAGACAACTTGAAATTTTGCTATTCAATACTAGATGGCGTAAGTAGTATATTCATATTCTCTGAAAAGTTTCATGACTACACCATGGGAACAGAATACTAATGGTAATAGCCGGTTCCTGTAACTTACCGACCGTTCATTTGCCTTACTCTCAGTTAAAATTTGACATAAGTTCCAAGTGCTACAAGTAAAAAACGATACTCGTACTATATATATATATACTCTAAAGTTACAGTTAGCGTCACACAGTCCTTTCTTCACGCACATTAAGCTGTGCGCAGAAGGTTTGCCGATAACTATTTACTATTACTGTAATATGTTATGTAATAAACCCGCACGTGGACGCATGCACGCAAACACACAGAATATTTTTATCTTTTACTTGGTACCGACTTGAACATGTTTTAGAAAATGTTTATTTATTGCTTTTAGTTTGAAGTCAGTTTTGTTTTTGTAAAAAAATATATTAATTTTTAATTTAATTTTTGGTTCCTTGAATAGATTTAGAAATAATGTGGCAACCAAAGCTTTCTGGCAGCGTAAGCCGGTCTCAAGACTTAGTAAACGGTAGAAGATTCTCGAAGGGAAAGACCAGGACAGATGCATTTTAGAAAGGGATAGATAATGAACAAAGAATAACCAAATGCAGATCGAAATTTTAGAATGGAAGGTTCAGAAATGATAAGACAGAGATGACAGATGCTTGGAAAGAGACAGACAGTAATTAAAAGAATAACGAAAAGATGATCGAAATTATGGGTTCAACAAAAACTCAGCTCAGCTCAAATGGATACAATTTTCGTCTCCGGAAGATGCGCTGTCAGCGTTCGAGCAAGCTGTAAACGAGGTGTCAGCTGTGGACTGGAATAAGTATTTCGAAAACTGGTTCAGACGCATGAAACTCTGTACAGAGCCTAGTGGAGAGTACTTTGAAAAGATTTAATAAAAACATATATACTTATAGAACATTTTTATTTTATTTAAAACGCAAAACTTTCTAAGTGTTCCACCTATAAGCAGCGTATGGCGCGTCTAAGGGGTAGTCAGTGGAAGACAGCGAAGCGACTAGTGCGATACGAAAGAGTTAGAAGAGAAGTTTAATAGAAGAGAGTGACGAGTTTAGTGAAAAGCTTAGTGGGCAGTTGAGTGAAGGAGGAGTTATTCGGAGGTGAGCATCGCAGCAGCAGAAGGTGGTCTACGCAATATCGGCGACATTATTTTGAGTGAGACATTTTATCGTCAGTATAGTGCGTATAGGGCAACCCTGCGGAGAAGAATCACGTCCTGTTGAATAAATTAGTAAAAGCATTTAGTTAAAAAAACTGGTGTCTCCTTCCAATGTCAAGGGTGTAGGTAACAATAATAATTTAAACGCCCTTTTGGTGGCAGTTACTTGTTTTTTGAAAATAAATCTCGATATAATGGGCTGTATGATTATTATTATTGAACTATTTACATAAATCATAATATACAAAGAATAAGTGCACGAGAGAGTCCAATGATGTAAAAGTAGTGAATCGCAAGTGTCAAGTAGTTTTTTCGGTCTCCAAGGTCGCTCGTATGTTCCGCATTCCATCCTACGCCTAGCTGCTAATTGCGCGAGCTATGGGAGTCGACGGTATGCGGGGCGAGGATAGTATAGGTGTGCTCCGGCAGGCGGGTCAGAGGGGCACTCTGTCCGCAACACGCCCGTAGAAATAGTATTACTGGCACGCGCATGTAAATGTGTTTCGGCATTAGTGACCAGGTTCCAGTCTCCCTTAAGAGATCAGCAGTGCATTTGCAGCACCTTTTGTGTTGCAAATGTCCATAGACGAGGGTAATAACTTTCGAATAACTGGGCCGTCTGCCTGTCTGCTGAACTCTTACAATAAGAAAAAACAAACAAAAAACTTTGAATATAGGAAAATCGCTTAATAGACATCTATATATTAATATGAGAAGCAAAACTTTGTACGCCTTTTTATGAAAATTGAGCGGACGGAGGAGTATGAAATTTCGCACATTTCTAGTTTATATATATATAAATTACGTGTCACGTTGTTTGTCCGTGATGGACTCCTAAACTACTTAACCGATTTTAATCAAATTTGTACACCGTGTGCAATTCGATCCAACTTGAAAGATAGGATAGCTTGCATCTTAATTTATAGTTAATTGGTTAAGCAATACGAAGTTGGCCGGGTCAGTTAGTAGTTTATATAGATAAGAAACGATAAAAACTAATAATTTTTTTTAACTATGCATAACAAATACATTAAATCACTTAAAAACATTACACACACTATATGTATTTGACACACACCACATATATTATATATTCTTTTGTTTATATGTTCAAGTCAAATTAACAGCGTAGCCTCAAAATCTGTGATAATAAACGTATAGTCCTTTGACATTAATTATTTTGGTCGAATGTCGACCACGGTTGACTACTAGTTTAAACCAAACATACAGTTCAATTATAGGACCTCCTTTTGGAAGTTAGATAATAATATAGAACAATTCATTACACTGCAACAAAGCTGGAATATAAAAATAAAGCATAGAATGAAATGATTTTTTATTGAAGAAACCGCGACGCCCTTGAATTCTAATATATGTGCATAATATCACGAAAGAGCGGAACTGACCTACGTTAATGGAAAAATTGTTTACTAAGGCTGCTGTGGGGATATAAGCGATTTTTATAACTGATTAATATAGAAAAAAATATTAATGTAGTAAATAATAATAATAGTAATATAAAAAAATATCTTAATTTTGTCTAGTTTAAAAAAAATTATAATTACAAAGTAACGGTTTTAAGTGCGGTAATTTTTTTGATTTTTATTATTCGTTTCGACCACTTTTCACTGGCCATGTAAGACAAAGATGTAGTGTCAACGAGTATTATTAAAGTTTCATTAAAACTATATATACAGATGTCATATTATTATCTTTTACTTTAATTTGTACATATTGTATTTGTATATTTCTCATTCTCATAATATTCTCATTCATTTATTATTATTATTGATTAATTTTATTAATTTGTTACACTTACATTCACTAGATTACATTTATATTGAATCGTTCATCTAATAACTCATTCATGGTAATAATGTTATGACATGGATGAAGAACACTTTTTCATGATTATGGTAATGGCCAGTCGCTTCAAAGACCTAAGCTTAAAAAAACAATTGCATCTCCGAACGGACGCATCTTTATCTTTTATTTATAAGTCTCTTTTGACTTATTTACTGTATTTGCAATATATTGAATTAAACATTGTCCTTTAAAAATAACTCTAGAAGGATATATCTTAAATGTATTTATCTATTGACAAGTAAAATGAACTTTCTTAGATTAATAATTGTAACCATTAAACACTAGATGTCACTAATAATCGAAACTATTCCAGAACGTTTCGACATTCAAACTGAGAAGAACCTTCGCGAACGATTTGAATCACTAGTTCCCCAGACATGTCTTGCAGAACGTCTAATTCTCTTCTTAAAGCCCCCAAACATTCGTCGGCCTGTAATAATGGTTCGTTTTCCGTTCATATAGTTAAATTATGGAACGCCCTCCCCCTCTTGTGATACGAGATAGTCCGTCTGAAACCATTTTTAAAAGAAGAGTTAAAGAAAACGATATATCCTAATTAACTGATATATATACGTGTATGTATTTTATATATGTATATACTAGTTATCTATCGATATATCTGTATGTAGTTTATAATGATGGAATCTCTATTTTCATGTAATTTCATGTACAAAATACAAATAAAGAGCCTTTTCTAGCGGCGGCATTTTAATTAAATTTTTAAAATAAAAGAACATTATTGTGGCATAACTATAATAGTTAGACATACGCTGTCGCGACACTTTTTGTAGATAATGATGTGTTCTGCAAAGTCGTAGTACATTATTTCATTCTATCATCAATAGTTTTCGCAGTGCATGCGATTTTAGGTATTTTTTACACCTTGCGTTACATTATTGGAGTTTTAGTAAGGATCCCTAATTTTTTTACAAATATAATATAGCCTTTGTCACCCGGGGATAGTGTAGCTGGCCAACAGTGAAAGAATTTTTCAAATCGGATAAGTAGTTTCAGAGCTTCTTCAATGCAAACAAACAATTTAATCTTTCCTCTTAATAATATTAGTCCAGATATTCATATATTTACTTTAAAATTAATCGATATGTGCATATTACAAAAAGCGTAAGATTTTGTGCTAGAAGTTGTTTAATAGAATTGGGAGCTGGGTTGCCCTTAAAAGCGCTTATCTATCTCCGAAAGCGCTATTGAAGCCCCAGTGAGCCGAGCGCCGGGGAAATCCCGTAAACGAGAAGGTGAGCGAGAGAGCGCGCCAGGATATACTTCGTCCCTCTAATACCTAAAATCGCGTTCAGCGCATCGAAATGTGCGGTGTTCTGAGCCGAATTAATAGAGGCAAACTTAAGTTTGCATCGAACTATACCTCTGGTAATATTTTCTTTACTTTTTGCGCCTTGTATACATAATAAAACTACGTTTATTACCGCGCTTAAAACCGTTAAAACGTAGTTTTACTATATCTCTGCTCTCCACGAGACTGGGTATCACTGCCACTATTTGTGGTCTATATAAAAAAATAAATAGAGTTTGTTAAGGAAACAAATTAACAACAAGAAAACTTTGCCAACGGTTCAGTTTTTCGAAAGTCACAATAAAAGTGAACGACAACGAAAGACAAAACTGTTGACGTAAAAAATAGTCGGTGCGTGTGTAGCGTATTACACCATTAAAATGTACCTAACCTAACCAAATCATAATTTGCAGTAAATCTGCGAAAAATCGAAATGTTTGCTGGGACACATATTAGAAGTGAAACTTCAACGGACAAGTGGAAAAACGAATCGCAACACACAAGTGACAAAATGAATCGCAGCAAAATTTTAACTTGAAGTTTTACGGGCAGGTTTTTAAATTGGACAAGTACAATAACAATCTGCCCGTAAGGGCCTGTCCGCACAGCGATTTTTCACAGCACGATTTTTATTCGCGCGAATTAAATTTCGCGACCGGAATTACACCTAGTACGCACTGCGAATAAAATTTCGAACTATTTTTGTCAGTTTACTTCAGTTCTCGGCTGAGACGCACGTGTGAAATGGACAATCGAAGTAAAATTTTAATTTATCTAATGCTAAGGCGGCGTAACAGACGTATCAAAAGATGTCATGAACATTCGGCATTGAAATACAGCAAAAAGTTTTTAGTATTTCTTAGTAGTTTACTTAAATTACCCGTCAAACCAATATTCTCATTTAGTACCGTCGAGATAGAAAATGTTCACAAAGAATGTTCTCGGATATTCTATAATGTAATAAAAGTGAAAAAAATTATCAAAAAATTAAAAATATATATTTAAGGATGGACTACCCTTAACATTTAAGGGGATGAAAAATAGATGTTTGCCAATTCTCAGACCTACCCAATATGCATACAAAATTTCATGAGAATCGGTCAAGCCATTTCGGAGGAGTTTGGTAACTAACACTGTGACACGAGAATTTTAATTAATAATTTCGTCATTTTCTTGCACGGCCGGCGATCGGGCGGGAGAAGAAGCGCACGACATCTCTTCAGTATCGACGTTGCACGACTGAGAGAATCGCGCGAATGTTATTCCACTGTGCGAACATAGCCATACTTACTCTATATACGGTACAAAATAATCGCGCGAAAATAAATCGCACCGCTTCGCGATCACTTTGCATCAAATCACAGATTTTTTTCTCGCGCGATTTTTTTATCGCCAGTGCGGATACTCCCATAATACTCAATGTGTCACAGAATTACGGGAAAAAAATCGTGCTGTGAAAAATCGCTGTGCGGATAGGCTCTAACACTTCAAGTTAACATTTTGTTGAGTCACTTGTCCGTTGAAGTTTTTCTACTTGTACGTTGCAATTCGTTTTTCGACTTGTCCGTTGAAGTTTCACTTCTAATATGTGTCCCAGCACACATTTCGATCCACTTGTCCGTTGAAGTTTCACTTCTAATATGTGTCCCAGCACACATTTCGATCCACTTGTCCGTTGAAGTTTCACTTCTAATATGTGTCCCAGCACACATTTCGATCCACTTGTCCGTTGAAGTTTCACTTCTAATATGTGTCCCAGCACACATTTCGATCCACTTGTCCGTTGAAGTTTCACTTCTAATATGTGTCCCAGCACACATTTCGATTTTTTAATTCCTTTTTTTATTTCTCTGTTTGTACGGGCTAATCTCCGAAACGACTGGACCGATTTAAATGAAATTTTGTATGGTGGTAGCTTATATCCCTGGCTACTATAGGATACTTTTGATCCTGAAAAATTAAAGAATTCCCGTGGGATAGCTAAAAAAAACTTTCCACGTGGGCAGAAGTTAGATATATAGATTTAGTCTATAAGTTCATTTTTGTATTGGTGTATTAAATGTTATCTATCTGTCTATCTAAGTTAGCGCCAATATACGATAGATTCAGTGACTAAAGGGCCCGAATTAGCATCTCATTTAATTTGAGTTCAAATTCTTATCTGGGGATAGGGAAAAATTCTGAGAAATCTTGCAGATCAAGGTTTTCAGTGTGCGAAACCTAAACCCAACAGTGGGATATAAATATGCTGATGTAGCTATAGCGTAGATCTAAATCTGTAAATTTTGCTTACATAAACCTTTAAGGCTTAAAGCGCCCATTCCCTATACTGCATCGTAGGCCGCCTAGCGGTCCGCCGCGTTGTACAGGATTGTGAAAGTTCTTGCAACCTACATTGTGTGGGACAACACAGAGCAGGATGCATGCTTCACCCATTGCCGAGCTGCCATGCAGGATAGTGAATGGGCCTCTTAAGCACTCACCACGATTGTCATTATCAGACTCCTCTTTCCACATTTGAGACGGTATTTATAAATAAGTGTTATAAAAGTAAAACAAAAAGATTCATTTGCAATATAATCTATAATTTCAGTTTCACTAATTTATAAAAAAAACTACAACTCTCTACTAAAATCACAATATATATAAACTAGATACATTATTATGCATGTTCCTTAAAAAATATTGTCAAAAAATCTTTTTAAAAACCTATATAAAACAGCATCAAAACCAGTTATTAGAATACATTTGTATTTTAAAGCATTATATTACTAACGATTTAATATGAATATCATGTCTGACAGATTCTAATTTTAGATAATAGATGGCTCTATATATCTATCTTCTTCCGATTTTTAGCAATTTTTTATATTTAATACAAATTCTTTAAAAGTCAGTCTCTGAGTCTTATTTTCATTTTGCCTATAAATATGCTTTAAGTAATAAAATGTCAAAAAACGAGCAAATATAAGAACTCTGCCAGAGTAACCTTTTCGAAATTACTTTATTGGGTCTTTGTCGGTCTCTGTATTATATCCAGAGTTATTTATGTTTAAACTACATTTAAGTTATACTAAACTTAGCTGCTTTCTAATCATGATCACAAAATGTATAAATCATGGTTAAATTAACTTCAATTATATTAAATGAATATTATTCGTTGTATCAAATAATAATAGTTTACATTTACAAAACATTTATAAAAGGTTTAATTGAAAAGCAAGAAAAAACTCTTTATTACTCTCATGAAAACAGATTTCGAATAAAAATGCTATGAATACAATTAGCTAAATGCCAAAAGAAATTATAATTCGATTCACATAAACATATTTTTTTGACGTGTTTGTCCTACTTAATTTATATAAATTTTAATTGCTTTGTACTGTTTGTTTACCTAGTAATGTTTAGATATATATCAAAGAATGTTCTATTTTATTTAAATTAAAGAACAAGTTAATCAATAATTTAGTCTTAGTAAAATCTTTTAAAATTCATATCTGAATAGAGTATCAGAAATAAATAGGTTATTTTATACGCACGTAAAATGATGAATTACGTTATTCGCCACATCGTACGAAGAAAGTGGAACTTATTATCAAGGCGATACTATAAGTAATGGGACAATTTTATGTGATATTTTTCGTCCATGCCTTCGATAACGGGTATCAACGTACAACATTTTTTAAATTTTAAAATATTTTTACCATGCAATACAAATTTGAAATTTAATGGAAAGTTCTAGCACATGATAAATATTAATTTTAATGGCCTATTATCCAAACTTTAAGCGCAGCAGGTAGACAAACACTAAAAAGATTTTTGATCAATATTTTTTACTACGTTTCTAATAAATCTAAAGAGTTTTTGATTTCTACTACAAAGACAATATTCACACATAAACACACATACATTTATTTTAAGGCTATATATAATATTTAGCATATTGAATTATAATATTTTTCTTTATAAGTATATTCACTGGAAAAATATAGGTTTTTGAATTTAAACAAGTCACATATTCCCTTATTAACGTCCTTTCCTTTTTTTAAAAATGGCTTATTACGTTTTGTATATGACGCCAGGGTAAGCATGAATCAATTACAAGTTTTGAAATATTCATCAAACCAATCATTCTTCAAAAAATTTCGAAAATAATTTTGAAAACAGAAATGAAGAAGCATTTCGTTGCCTAGAGTTACAGTTGGAACTTGATGTAAAAATGTTATATCGCTTTTATTGAATAATAACGCCATCTAGCGTCGATAAATTGAAGTAATAAATATAATAAACTAAAATTTTAAGAAATTACAGCCATTCGATGAGATATTAAGAATTATAAATGCATGAAAAATTACATTTAATAAATGCTGAAATTTTTAACACTAATTAGCGTCAGCTGAGGCCAATATTAGACGGATTAATCTCATTGAAATGCACAGAACTGAAGGTACACAACGACATTTAGCAACGTTGTGTGATTCAATGATTTATGTTAATATGTTGATGACAGAAATAGACCGTCTGATATTGGCTTAGCAAGCAAAAAGGTAATTAAGTACAAACTACTTATTGAACCCAAATTTTAACGCAAATAATTTAAAATGTAGCAATAGATATTAATAAAGCACACTGGGGTCAATTATTATCGGTTCTCAATAATGTTGCCATTCATCAAATATCAACGTGAAGTTAAATTGACTTTGAAACGATTCAATTTCCAATGAACGATATTTCAAGGTCCAATGTTCAATTAATGACAATTTGTATGGCTTTTTGAGAACTACGGATTTCATATACAATTTTTTATTAAAGAATTAGAGCCACTAATAACCAATCATTCGATTATATAACCTCTTTGGTACATCCATACAACTACCCACTACAAACTACGTTCAAATTTTGGAAAAATATTCTTAAAGTTTAAATCATTTACCGTCAATGTACGAGAAGCAGTCGTTTATTTAAAATCTAAAATACATTAATACATAATTCTCTTTATTTTTCCTAATACAGAAATATTAATTACTAATCTTGTGTAGTTCATGACCGATGTAGTTACTATTAAGAATCGGTTCCCAATACTAAAAGAAATGTTTCAAATTACCAAACATTCATAGGTCTTTAAGTTTAGTGAATCAACAATCTTTGAGCTGGTCACTGATTTGACAATCTTGTGTATGAAAATGAATGCATTTGAAATTTTTGAAAATTTGAAAGTTAGGAGAGTACATGTTGGTATCAACTCCTTTAGTTAGTTTTACTTTTTATATTTTGACACTGTCGACATTCTTTTGGTTTTTTTTCTTCTTACTCTATATTCATCCGTGCTATGTACCGTATCGTTGTAAATAAATATTAATTTTAAAAGTAATTCTCGTGTTACTTCACGTCCAGTTATACTATACACAGTCTACGTGCTCTCCACAGTACCACCGCTTCCAAAGCTATTTAAGCTTCTGTTGCGTACTATCTTTTAGTAGTCTGTAATCATGTGTAGTTCATGAACTGTGAAGTATTAAGAACCGTGAGTCAATTGCTAACAAAAGAAATGCCGAAAAGTACTCAAATTGTAATATTGTATTAGAAAAGAGCACTCACTTGGATGATAGAACAAGCACAACACTATTTTATACTTTTTAAGCTCTTGTGTCACGAAGACTTATTTTAAATGTGACTTCGCACGATTTGTATATTTATACAAAATCTGTTTGTCTTCAAGTCAAATCAAAATGAAGGCCACATATACCTATATAGGAAGCCTCGCAAAAATCTTAATTCGAAAAATGTTTGATTTTTCTATCTAATACTTTATTATCAGTTAAATGAAAAAAAATCCACACAAAACCATTCACCTATATAATCTGAGGCCTTTTTTCTATGAAGCGTTGTAGTTTTTACTTCGTTTCTTTAATATTTCTGTATTAAATATAGTTCGTACGCAGATTAACATGAAGGATACCTGTCACAAAGATTTAAAAAAAAACAATATAGGTTAGTCGCAAACTCGTAAATAACTTTGAGTAAACTCTAGTACGTTTTTTTACTAAATCGACCTAGGAAGACACTTTTAAGTTAAGCACGTGTTTAGAAGTTACGAAAAAACTAAGTTGATAAAAAAATAAGAAATCCTTTTTGCTAAACTACGTCGTAAACCACTAAACTAATTGATAATAAATTGGAAAAAAAATATTACGCAATTCTTATTTTACCAATCTTTTCAAATAGATGTGTAACCAATAGTTTTGTTTTAAGATTGTCCAGGATTCCTAATACCCTTTTTGTGATTAAAAACAACTTACACAAAATTAGTTTTTAGAATAAATTAATTTGTTTTTCTTGAGCTTAGTTATATTTGTTGAGTTGTGACGTTTCACTTAATCATTTGTTTTTAGAGTTCCATCCAAATTTAACCATAACAGATTTAAAAACAAAAAAAAAGGAAATTAATGATAAAGAAATCGTTCATTATCTTTAAAATCACCCAATAAAAATGTATCAAATGTTACCAGATTAAAAAAAGTGACAAATACGTAACAACTCATAATTAGAAAAAACGCTATTTTCTGGGTATTAAGTACAGATTATATGTGTCTTTAGGCAGTGCTACACAAGCTGGTTTTTGTATTAAATCGCTCTTGTTTACAGCTCTTACATCAAATCCTTGCATAATGTTAGCGAACATGACAAAACTCATTGTGGTTACCAGAGTTTGACCTACACACGTTCTCTTACCTACTGAGAATGGTATGAAATGGGGTATATTTCTTTTAACACTAAGAACCTCTTTTTCTGTTTCTAATACCTTATCAACAGGCGCAGATTTTTCTCCATCTGACTCCATACCAGAATCACATAGAGAGTTTCTCCTGACGCGTACTTTGGATTTCTCAAGAAATCTTGAAGGATCGAATTCGGTTGGATTATTCCAATACTGCTCTGATGTGTTCAACTCGTAATTGTTGATAAAGACTACAGTACCCTTCTCAACTCCATATCCAGCTACATTAGCATTCTCAGTGGCTACATGAGGTACTATCGGCGAAGAGGCATATCTTAAACACTCTAATATTGTCGCTTCTGTATACGGAAGAGTATGACGGTCGGTAAGATTGACACCTCGTTTATTCTTAGTAAGGCCTTCAATCTCCTCTCTAATCTTCTTACCTATTTCTGGATCTCTTGCTACAGCAGTTAAAGACAGCATAACTAAATTACCAACAGATGAGTGACCACCTAAGAAATCTTCTAGCATAAATATGATAGTGTTTCTATCAACTGTAGGGTCTTCACGCAGTACTTTAAGTAGTCCGTCAAGGAAATCTCTCTCAGGTGCTTCTGTGTCAAGATTCTCTTCCCTTTGCTCGACAATCCTTGATAAAATAAACGATCTAATATCCTGAGACCAGTTGGTTAGTTTGTCCATATGTTTCTTGTAGAACGGAGCTAACCAAGGCAAGAAATCTACTGCGTATCCTTGATTGATTTCCCAGAAGATTTCATCAAAATGATCGACGATTTTACGGAATTCGCTATCGTTTTCTGCGTCGAACCGTACTGAGCACATATAATGTGAGAACATATTCATGGCCGTAGACATGAGAAGAGGTTTGATGTTTACAGGCTTGTCTGATGATCTTGTGATAGTGTTTAGAGTTTGAAGAAGCTCTACCGTTTCAAAGGAAGCGATGTTTGCGATCCTGGCGTAGTTGTCGGTGTGTTGTTTTGGACCGCAGTGACGTCTGGCGAGATTTCTTCTCCGGAGTTGCAGATTAGACCAATCACAGAGAGCCAGTGCTGTGGACAATATAAAAAGCATGTTATGACAAGCTGTGATAATTTCTTTCTTATGTATACCCGATTTCCAAAAGCGGAGGTTCTCGATTAGACTATATGTTTTTGAAGTGATAACTATCGGAGAGGGTAAACCGCTTCGTTACGTAACGCGTTACGGGGCCAGTCTGTCTGGCTTCTCTTTCTGTTACGCAAGTTGTCACTTCTGTCAGGTGCCCCGAGACGCAAACGTTTTTGAAGCGATCATTTTGTATACTTGTTACAAGCCACTTCCGTCAAATGTGGAAAGGATTTTTGTTTTTAACGGAGAGTACTGGTGAATAAAAACTTTTGAATTTGAATATGAAGTAGTTACTGTCGCCTATACACCTTTATAACACCAGAAACGAAGCCAAGGTGTTGCCAGCCTTTAGGATGGAGTAGACAGAATAGATTAAGGAGATGTTATAGGAACTTGAAAGGGCATAAGACATGGACGTACCTAACTTATTGACCATGGGGGAAACGAAGATCAGACCAGAACACAACAACAACAGTGTAATTAATTTCGCCTTTTGCTTTGGCCATCAAAGTTCTATGATTCTTATAACAACCATAGGAATCCAAACTACTAATCCATGACAAAGTAACGAAATAAGAAAAAGTGATTCTTAAACAAATATGGCCGACATTACGTTTAATATGCGCACACGCAATGGTCTAGCACGGGAAATATTAATACTAATGTATTTTGAGTGCGTCAATACAAGCGTTGCATGCGATATTTAAATATGTACATACATTGCTTGCCACACTCTCAGATATAAAAGGGGTTGCATTCATGGTCCTGCATTGCAGTCCGCCTAGCAGTCCGAGCAATGCGGGAAAGACCGTGTATGTTTTTGCAGTATGCATTGCTGTTAACACTGAACAGAACGCTTCGTGAGCCCTGCAACTCCGCCCACTGCACAACTGCAATGTAGGATCCCTTTAAAGGCGATCTATTAATAGTCCTATAAGCCCTCCACATTTTCGCGAGAAGTCGTTCCACATTCTTGTTTTAATTTTATATTTTGTGAGCAATAAAGTATTATCTATGGTATGATCGCGACGTGTCTGTGCCAAGTCTGACTGGAGCCAAAAGTGTCTATCAATTTCAATAGACAGATGAACATAACAAAGTTGTAAGCGTTCTGTTTTAGACTATGGAACCCTGAATAGAACAACAAATACTTACAACCCGCTTCCGACCGAAACGCTATGGATTTGATTAATGTACTATAACAAGCTTAATATGTTAGAGAGATACAACAAAAAGTAAGGAAATTATTAGAGCGTACAAAATCATAATTAACCAATGGAGTTGTATAATTTATGGTTATTTGTTTAGTATCTATATATATAACACAAGTTGGGATAGTTACACTGTTCCCCCCCACCCCATGGGACCTGGAAGCCAGGGTCCTAGCGTCGCTGTATACGTGGCGCAAAGAAGCCCTGGCCAGGCCCGCGCCTCACGAGATCGAGGCGTGCCGGTCGAAGCTCCACCAGCTCGCCATAGGGGTCTGGAAAGAAAGTCGGGGCCTGCACGACTGGCTTAATAGACGTCACGGCACCCTGACGTTCAGGCTGACGCAGGTCCTCTCGGAATACGGCTGCTTCGGGAGGTACCTGTGTCGCCTCGACCACGAGCCAACGTCAGGATGCCATCGCTAAGATACAGGCGACGAGGACACGGCGCTGGACACCCTACAGGAGTGTTCAGCCTGGACAGAGCAGCGCAGAGACCTCGTCGCATTTACCGGATTTGACAGGTCGCTCCCGGCTGTGGTTCGCACCATGGTCGGGAGCAAACCCGGATGGGACGCCGTCGCCTCCTGCGAGAGCGTCATGTTTGTGAAGGAGGAGGCGAAGCGGGACGTGAGCGGACGAATGGTTCCGCTTCCGCTAAAGGAGGAAGCATCGACGCCGGAGGGCGGACTTCGACTTTCAGCCAGCGTGAGTGGGCAGCGCGGGTGGAGCCCCGTGGGGCATAGGGGTTCTCACTCACCCGCATATGCCGTCAAGAATGCCAGCGCGAGTGTTCCGCGCGTGCTTATTTCTCCTCCCGTGGGGCGCGTCACAGACCGCCCCACGCCCGGACTAGACATGGGCGACGCCGGGGGTTTACCCCCGGCAGTGAAAGAGGCCTGGTGAGGGAGACCCACGCCTGCCATGGCACGCGGAGCCGGGAATTCCAATTACCCGTAGCCCTGGCATAAGGCGTAGGACGGAACACCCAGGCGGTTTTAGTGGGTATCCTTAACTGGGGGGTGGCAATAGCGATCTGGCGAATCCCATACACGGGTCGCGAATTATCCCCCAAAAAAACCATAACTAGAATGATGATAAAAATTACTCGCCTCTGCGCCTATTTTTAATTGACTTCAAAAATGTAATTGTCTTTTGTAAGACGTTTTTGTATCTCTATCACTAGCCTTTTTTACGCGCTTATAGCTTGTTTTTAGAAAGACATGAAGGCGCGTATAGGCGCGCCTTTTGCCAGACTCCCATTTTTTTCCGTTCCCGTTTCTTGACACCTATATTTTTTGGCGCGCGACACCTTTCGTAGGCCTACCCATAGCTAGCTAGACACTAAAAAGTAACAAATAAAAAAACTTCTTTTAAAAAAACCGACTTCAAAAACTAAAAAGTATAAAACAACTTAATAAACTTAATAATTATTTTTTAATGAACATTGACTAAGAATTTATTTAATTTATTATTAGACAAAATAATATAAAAGTATCTACAACTCGAAGTCGGTTCCGAGCAAACCGTAAAGAATTCCATATACTTACAGTATTATAACAACAAAATATTGCAATTTTTATGATTTACTTGGCGCCGACTTCAAGTAATAGTAAAAAAAATATTATTTTGTCTCTTAATAAATTAAATAAATTCTTAGTCAAAAATCTTTATTAAGTTGTTTCATACTTTCTTTGAAGTCGGTTTTTATACACGGTTTTTTTCATTGATGTTATAATATTGTGTATACGACCCTTTGGCACGAATATACTAATGAGGTTTCTGTGCCACAGTCAAATGTGTTTTTAATGTACATGAATGTAAGCATAGTAAACAATAAAATAAAACAAAAAAATGCTGTAAATTCAATTAAACTTATGAAATTCAAACGTTAAAATATTTCCAACTCATTAAGTTAATGGACATGTTTAAATATTGAATTTCAAATCACGATTCTAAACAAGTTACACTTCAAAAAGTAATTTCAACCCAAATTTGAAACATTCTTCATTAGTACTCCGTTCCTATTGGTCTTAGCGTGATGATACATAGCTTAGAGTCTTCCTCGATTAATAGGCTATCTAACACTGGAAGAATTTTTCAAATCAGACCAGTAGTTCTTGAGATAAGCGCGTTCAATAAATCAAACTAACAAACAAACTCTTCAGCTTTATACCTAGACATAAGTTTTTAAAAGTATCCTCTCAAACAGGTTTCCTGGAGGAGATCGCTTTAAGCGATAAGGTCCCTTTTTGTTTTGCCGTTAAATTATTGTAAATATATCTGTAATTGCTTATTTAGTGAACAATAAAGTATTTTCTATTCTATTCTATGCATATGGGGCAAGTATATAGCGAACGATGTCGCGGGCATAGCTAGGTAATTTCATAATAACTAAAATGCGAAATTTTACTAGGCATATGTATGAATCATATTACATATGCGTCTATGAAATAAACTGCAAACACAATGGGAAATATTTGTAATATTGTGATATTAGAGTGTAGTGTTACAGATTTTTGGCTACTTGTGTAGGCGTGTTTTCTACACGCAATTAGATCATGGTTACATCAAACTATATTCTCACACGACTTTGCTCACGTCTGGTTTTTATATCTGTTCATTCACTTTTTTTTTGTTTGTTTTGAGGCGAGGGAAAATGCTTAACCGATTTGCGCACACTCTGGGCCGCCGCTAGGAAGCGGCACGCATCGGTCGGGGGCGATAACACTAGCTATAGTATGCTTTGTTTGTGCT
This sequence comes from Dendrolimus punctatus, assembly GCA_012273795.1. Taxonomy (NCBI): domain Eukaryota; kingdom Metazoa; phylum Arthropoda; class Insecta; order Lepidoptera; family Lasiocampidae; genus Dendrolimus; species Dendrolimus punctatus. Next base: position 5,163,107 of record CM022556.1, read on the forward strand.
CCGTCCGCGATGGATGACACAGAGTAGTGTGGAGACTCCGAGTGATGCCGCACGGGCGAGCAACCTCAATACCCACTAAAAACCCCCTCCTCCCTTTACGACCCTGCGCTTTTGTTTGTGATGGAAAGACTGAGATATAGAACATAGTTACGCAACAGTCGATCCAACGCAATAAAGTGCCTGGAGTGTGCCCCGGGAGAACACACCCCACTTCGAGACGGAGGCAGATGAATCCCTTGCTTTACCTAGCAGCTAAGGGCCCCCCTACCGGAACCTAACTCAGGGAGGGAAGTAATGCGCGTACCTGCCTCTCCGGGTGCCAGCTGAAGGCCGGCGACCTCGAGAAGAGACCGTAGCACGGGCCGAAGGACTTCGCTCCCTATCCCTTTCTGCGGCCTCTTTGAGAGACATTACCCGCTTCCCAGCGGTCGTCGCTCTGCAACATGGCCGTTACCAAGTCGCCGAGCGATACGACGGCTCCTACGTGCGCCTCGAGATCGAAACGCTGCGGCGTCCATGCAGCGCACTCGACCAGCGTGTGGAACGCAGTGTCGGGTGCGCCGCACTGGCGGCAGTCCGGAGAAGGCAAGCAGCCCACATTGTGACACAGATACTGATCGAAACAACCGTGTCCGGTCATTATCTGCGTCATCCTGAAGGTATCTGTTCATTCACTTGCCTTAATATCGGTTGAATTTTATATATTTGAAGTGGCACTTCTATATAAACGGGGGTCTTAGGATTTTTCTTTCACGAAACTTCACGAGGTGGCATAAGTTTAGAGTATACTATGGGTGCATTTTTTGGTTCCGGATCGAGTTTGAACTGTTAGTGGTGGTCTGGGAATATGGGGACTATGGCGTCTGCCCGTTCCAGTGTTCGGGGTATATGGAAAAATGGGCAGACGGTGACTCGCCACTCCCTGCATGAGCCCCAAAAATGCCATAAAAGACATGGGCAACATGGATGTGAGTAGCTAAGGGGTGTCGAGAGGTGGGCTGCAGGTTCACCGAAGCTATTTCCACCCTTGGAGCTTGAGACGGGGGCTTTCGACGCAAAGCCCCTCTGCGGCTTTATTATTATTACTTAGCCTTATTTTATTTACCTCTAGATTTTAATATATATAGTTTACTTTACAATTAGGTTTCGTAGTAATTTAATTTTGTGACATTACACGAGTTAAGCAAATGTGCAAGGTCACTTTTTTGGCACATTTCTTTCGTAAATCACTGTTTCCATAGTGATAGTGTATTAAAATTACCATGTAATATTTTTCGTGAATTCGCGAACTTCAGCTATAATGTTTTAGTAACACGTTTTAGAGTGTAATATGAAAATAAAAAATAACTAGGTCAATAAAAATTAATAAGAAAAAATGATTTTTTTTGTTAGAAAAGTTCATATGGCTTCGCTCGAATACATATTACAAGCTTTTGTTTAACTTGCAATGGATGTATGTAAGTTCGGGCGGAATCTTGTATGTTAAATTTGACCAACTTCTCGATTTCCGATTTAGCTGAAATTTTGCACGCATATGTATATCGCGTGACAATGTAATAATATGTTACCATGGAGCTGATCTGATGATAGAGTTGGAAGGTGGCCATAGGAACTCCTGTATTAAACATGATAGACCCGTCGTGTTTGGGCTCGTTTGACTTGTCTCGGCTAGCACTCTGCTGCTACATGATCACCGGGATCTCAAAAGCTTGTATTTAAAAATCTTTTTAAAAAAGCTTATTTTATATTATGTATGCTGGTAAACAAACTTGATGACAGTGCCAGTGGAGTATGGCGGGTTTTTATATTTGTTCATTCACTTGCCTTAGTATCGGTTGAACTTTGACAGTTTTTTTTATTACTTGAGTTCGGCAGGTAAGCAGACGGCCCACCTGATGGAAAGTGGTTACCATCGCCTATGAACATTTGTAACAACAAGGTGCTATGTGCTGCCGCTCTCTAAAGGAAGAGTGGTTAATAATGCCGCCGGGACACAACTCAAGGTTGTTATGGCGGCATAGTCTAGACCAGGGGTGGTATCCATCAAGACGGACAAATAACCTACCATCTTGGACAACGCTTGAACCTTGGAGTCCTGAGGTCATGAGCCTTTACTATTTATTAAAAATGACTCATCGACTCTTCAGCTGATCAGAAGGCTGGTGCCTACCTCGGCCAACGGATCAGTATGGCGATCCAGCGAGGAAACGTAGCCAGCCTTCTGGGCACCTTACCCATAGGAGACGGTGATCTGGGCTCAGTATTCTACTTATAGTCTTGAGGGACTATGGGTAGAATACAATACAAATAAGCGTTCTTTTATTGTATTCGATTATTAATAATTTTCTTCAGTGTATTATATATATATACTAGCTGTACCCGGCAGACATTGTCCCTGCCTATAAAAAATAAAAATCTAGAACCCGATTCCAGCGTCATCTACCGGGACCAAAGTTAATCTAAACTATTCTCAAATCCACCAGAACAAACAAAAAAAATCATCAAAATCAGGCCCAGCGTTTAGGAGTATCGCGGCGAAACCTACTGAGTCCAATAGTATTTTTTAATGATGTAGCATGAAAAAAAAATCTAAAAATTAAAAAAAAATTGTGGTGAACTTCTTACTACCCTTAACATTTAGGGGGATGAAAAATAGATGTTGTCCGATTCTCAGACCTACCCAATATGCGCACAAAGTTTCATGAGAATCGGTCAAGCCGTTTCCGAGGTGTTTGACTAGAAACACCGCGACACGAGAATCTAATATATAAAATTCTCGTGTCACAGTTTTCGTTGCCATACTCCTCCGAAACGGCTTGATCGATTTTGATGAAATTTTTTGTGCTTATCCGGTATCTATGAGAATCGGCCAACATCTATTTTTCATCCCCCTAAATGTTAGGGGTAGTCCACCCCTAATTTTTATTTTTATTTTTTATGATACAACATACAAAAATACATACAACCCTAATTTATCAACCCTCTGCGACAAACCCCTATTTTTACCGGGCAGGACTACGTCTGCCGGGACAGCTAATTTAAAACAGTAGTATAAAATACTAGCTGTCCCGGCAGACGTTGTCCTGACCTGAAGAAATAAAATTTACAACCCGATTGCAGCGCCATCTACAGGGTCCATTGAGATGTAAGCTATCCTATCTTTTAAGTTGGATCAAACTGTACACGGTGTGCCAATTTGAATGAAAACCCTTTATTGTTCAGCAAAAATTGAAACTACGTTCTTAAAACTAATTGCAGTAAATGTAAAGAGCGGCCTTATCGATTAACGCGATTTCTTACAGGCAACCCCCTAAACTAAGGAAAATATTAATACAACAGTGGCGGTAAAGACAATAAATAATAAGATACATTCCAAGAGTAAGTAAGAAGTATTAAATAATATAGATCAGTGTTTTTCAACCTGTGGCTCGCGACCCCTAGGAGGGTTGCAAAGCCTTGCTTGGGGAGTCGCCGGCAAAAGGGAAATGTCAATTTAAATTTCTACCTCGCAACCAGGTTCTTTCTAATCTCACCAGCTTTTTGCATAATATAAAGCCATAATAATAAATATGAGTAACAAAATATAGAAAAAAATAAACGTCGTCTTTTAAATTACTTTTTGCCTGTCTATGGCCCAAGGGGGGTCGCCAAAATTTTTCACCCTCTAAAGGGGTCGCGTATTCAAAAATATTGAAAAGCACCGATATAGATAATAGACAACACTTTATAGTACACCAATACAAACATGAACTTTAACTAAAATGATATCTAGTTACGTACAAAGGGCGGTCTTATTGCTAAAAAGTGATCTCTTCCAGACAACCCCTAATGCACGAATAAGAAATTTAATTTATATACTATACAAAAAATAAGATATATCATAATATATTATTCATCTGTTTTCAACCACTCTTTTATTGTACAGGGTATTCGATTCTGGAATGAGTTACCTGTTAGTGTTAGACAAGCTAAATCACTAACAATATTTAAGAATATGACAAAAAAGCACTACCTGCAACATAGTGATGTTTGATATTGCTACGTATATTTATGTCATATCAATAGGTGTATTAAAATATGTCTATTTAGTATAAAATATATGTAAGTAGCTGCATAGCCTTTAATATTTATTTATACTTCCTTTGACCAATATAATGTTTTTATTCCTGCCACGGGTTGTTTGGAAGAGATCGCTTCTTAGCGATAAGACCACCCATTGTGCACATATAGAATATTTTTAAGCTATAAGTTCATTTGTGGTTTCTGTAATGGTGTACAATATAGTGTTATTATCTATCTATCTATATAGAATCAGCAGTATGTTTTAGACTTGCGAGGACCAAAGATATTTAGTAACCAGCAGTTTAAAAGACAATATGGATTTAGCTTGTCTGATGTTGAGTGGCAGTGAGTTCCATAAACGGACAGTCTGTATCGTAAAAGAGTTATCATCGAAGGAAGAAGTGTGTACAGGTGGCATTATGGACTACTAGGTCTTATAATTAAACATATGTTTACTTTAAACCTGTACAGGATTTTTTTTAAACAAACATACAATTGTAGTTTCGCTGATGCGGTTAAAACGTTGTAATAAGTAGCTCAAAAAGTCAGGCCAGTCTCTATGGCGCCATTTGACAAATATTTGTCCTACATTTTGTACATGCATATCGCTGGGTGAATTTCAGTATAATATACATATGTGTTATACACTCCTTTAGATATTAATTTCTTGTGGAGTGTAATTATTTTAATTATAAAAGAAAACTGCACGTGTATAATGATGAATTTAATAATAACAGTAAAGTACTTAGTACTACTGACGGCCTCTGTGATTGAGCGGGTTAAGCCTTTGCCGGCCTACCTCACTGCAACGCAGAGGCTCCCGGTTCGATTCCTAGTATAGCAAATTTCGGAAACGTATTTTCTCCGTTATTTACTATGGTCTGGGTGTCTGGGATCAGCCCCAGAGTAGAGTAGTACGTTGTACATTACCCATAACACAAGTTTAACATGCTAATTTGGGGATATACAATATGTGTTTGTCTGCCGATAATTATTATATTATTATTAGTCTTTCACAATTTCCTACAGTTAATAATACTAGAGGAGTCGGCAGACGTTGCCCTGCTCTGAAAAAAAATCTACGAACCGATCCCAGCGCCACCTACCGGTTCCAATTGTGAATCTAAACCATCCGGGAACTCACTCAAACACACAAAAACAAAATCACCTAAGTCGGTCCAGGTGCTTATGAGGAATCTAGAACCCGATCTCAGCGCCACCTACAGGTCCCAACGGGATAAAAAGTATCCTATGTCCGTCTCCTGGTTCTAAGCTACCTCCCCACCAATTTTCAGCTAAATCGGTACAGCTGTTCTTAAGTTATCAATAGTGTAACTAACACGACTTTCTTTTGTATATATAGATTATAGTTATTAAAAAGGCGCTTTATGTCGTTTAGATAAAAGCACATTGTGTCCAAGACATTTATAATTAAGTGTCAAGTGTCAAAATCAAAGATGCTGTCATTAATGTGGGATGCATTGTGTGACAAAAAAGTAAAAACCTATAAAATAAATATTGTTCTTGCATAGAAATTTATCTTTATATTTATATAACCAGATTGGTTAATTATACTCGTATGTACTAATTCGATTATTGTAAAAGAAGAGTATTAAAAAGCTACCAAAATTTGGAAAATTTATTTCGCGATTTTTCGCTTAAAATATTTGTAAAATTAAAGTGGAGTGCCAGTATGGCAGTGGAAATAACAAAATACCGAATTTAGGCAAAATTAGAATTGACACAATAGTGTCCGGTGTTTTTTTTATGGTACTTGCAACACCAAAGTTGCTACAAATGCGCTGCTGCTCTCTTAAGGGAGACGAACCTGGCCACTAACGCCGGAATACAACTCAAGGTTGTTACGGCGGCATTCTCTAGACCAGGGATAGCCGTCTGGTCGCAAGAAATTGTATTCTTTCACCGTTTCTACACGGATAACAATGACTGATGAATGATTTTGACGAAACGGTAATAGCAGGATTAGGTTACAGGATGGCTGGAATCTCGTCGGTAACAAGAAGCCGACGGATAATGACATTTACTGCATGGCGTGATATTCTGCCGCCGCTACTGATGCATTCGATTATTTATTATATAAGTAATTAACTATTTATCGGATATTGTAACTCTTTGATAGATACCACCCGTGATCAGAAGGCTGGTACGTATTTCGGGCAACGTACCAGCACTGCTATACAGAGTGGCAATGCAGAAAGCCTTCTGGGCACGTTTCCCTCTGGCAGCGATTTCTTACCTACTTTATATTAATTTATTTGCAATTTAGTTTGTTTTTAACCTCTTTAACAACTAATAGTATTTAATTTTAAGGTTTTTTGTGGTGTAGTTTTATTTTTTAAGTAAGTTTTAATTTACCAAAGTAAAATAAAATTTATTATGTATTCCCATACGTAAAAGAACCGATTTTTTTAAAAGTCCAGTTGCAAATTCTTTTGAGCCTCTGCTAACATACTATTTCAGATTTTTCTAAAAGTTTTTTCTTTATAATCTTAAATTTTAGTTATTGCACAAAAATGCGGTGTTAAACCTATATTCCTTTTTATTATTCTATTAGCTTCGAATCTAGTAATTAACTCCATCTTTGGAGCTAGTTTTTTACTTAGAGGGCGACACACTATTTTGACGACTTAGGAACTAAAATCTAGCTACATAATGTCAATAAAAAAAACCGACATATTATGTTTTTCGACTTCCTATCAACGAAACCTCGAATGGCTATTAATTTTTTTAATTAGATTTTTAAATGTGTACGACGGCCACTTCCAACAATTGTTTTTTCTGTTTCACTAACTCTGATTTTTATATACCTGGACCAACATGACAGCTGCAATCTACTTTTTGTATCTTGCAAGACTTGTAAGCTTAGAGCAACTCACCACTGAGTTGAACCCTATAGAATTAACTCTCGTCCCATCCCCCCACTTTCCAACCTACATTACCTTATTCAAGTAAACCCTAGTATAAAACATTTATTTACCTAATAGAAAAGTAGGTAGTTAGAATACAAAAAAATGTAAATTAGAAAATGTAATAAATAAATAGCAAATGACTCGGGCATATCTTGTTTGCCTGGTATAGAGAAGGAAAAAAAAACTTCTCGCAAAACTCGCTAATCAATCAAAAACAGGTCGAACGCAGCTGTCATTTTAGTCTCTTAGTAGGTAATCAAAAATCAGAGTATATAGAATAGTGTAGTGGCAGACAGAATACAATATCAACCTCATTCATATAGTCATTTCAGAAACAAAGATTAAGATATAAAGAAAGTTTCTCAAAAGGGCGGCGAAGTTTTAAAATAAATAATAGAAAAAAAAGAAATACAATAGTAAACCAAGGAAATAAAAAACAATAAAAAATAACTTACAGTTGTTCCGGTCGCCAGCAAAGAGTTTGTGGAAACGCAAGAAGTCTGGACGTCCCCCGAAGAAGTTCCCATTTTGATTCAAAACTTCTTTGATCAGTGACAGATTGTTAACCACGAGACATTTGGCCGAGCCGAGTTGCAAGGAGAAGATATCGCCATATTCCTTTGATAGTTCCGTAAATGATTTGAATGGTGAATCGTATTTCGCCAAGAGGTGCATGCTGCCAATAATAGGCAATGGTGTCGGACCAGGGGCCACTTTGAGCTCAGCCACCTGACTCTCGCCGTGTTTAGTAACTTTTTTCCAAACAACGGTCTTCCTCGCAAAGATTTTATATACCGCGTAAAAGAAAAAAGCGACCAATAGTAGCGCACTCATTTTGTTATTTTTTAGTAATATTTAAAAAATATTATTTTTTAATAAGAGTGGCACCACTGTCGGGGAGTTTTGGCGGGAACTGAGGCTCCGACCGGCACTGCGTCAGCTGGGCTTCGACCGCCATTTTTATAGTGTTCGCGCGCGATTTGCATTTTGAATCCCGCTATACAAACAAATTTTATAACTTTAAACACTCGAGAGTACACCTTATCTCTATGAGTATAAGATACATATCAACCTCATTTGTCACTTAGCTCATCCCAGAACGAAAACTGTATCAATAATATTTTGTATATACCTACCTGATTGTCACTCCATTTTCAACCTTATTGCATCGGCAATAATATCTTTAACGACTGTATTGTTTTATTTTGTATAATCATTTCTATACAGGCTTGGAAAATTTACTTTATAACAGAGTTATACATATACTTAACCGCACTTAGAAATCTTAACGGAGAGTTAACTTAAAAAGAATTTAAACATTGTTATTAAATTTAAAAAATCAGCCAAGTGCGTGGAGTTCCACCCATACTTAAGGATTTCGTAGGTTAGCTACGACACCTAAAAAAATCATACGCATTCAATTAACCACTTTTTGTTGATACTAAAAATTTATAAAGTTCATAACGTATGCTTCAGAAAGATTTTTCATCATAATTCATTTGGTTTTATGGCTTGGCACATCCATGTTGCCCCTGGCTTCTATGGTATTTTTAGGGCCCTTGCAGGAAGTGGCGAGTCACCGTCTGCTCATTTTACCACGTTCCTCAAACACTGCTACGGGCAGACGCCATAGTCCCTATATTCCCAGATGTAGACCACTAACAGTTTATCCCAATGGCACGTTTTGTTTTCATTTCCCACAATAGTCATACTGGCCGGGGCTTGTCTTTAAGTGCATTATTATATGGCGTATACAGGAATAATCTTCGGTCAGTGTTACCATTTACATGAAATTTGTGAAGTGGTTTCTATGTGTTGCACTTCCCATGGCCCCAAGCCTCCCATAAGTCCGGGCCATTATTGTGGTCAATTGTGTCTTCAAAGCCATACATACATTGTAATAATAATTGATCTCATCTCCCCTCTTTTTCCTGAGAAATATAAGTTATTTACAAACATTTATTCCTAAATGATACAATCGGCCATTTTCTTAAATAAGTAATAACTTTGTTATTATTTTTATTTATTTTGTGATTAGTGTATGTTTTATATAAAGTACTTTTCTATAAATTATTGTTACGAGTTGCGAGGGACTCGAATTAAAATGCCGTTTGAATTTTTATAGAGTTTATTAGAACTAGACAAACACGTGTAACACAGGTACAAATATAACCGAACACAACAAATCCAAACGTAATGCAGAAGGTCGTAATTCAAAAAAACGCGCAAAGTCCGGCAACAACTTCTAGAGAACAGGCAGTTCTCTAGAAGCTTATGCCAATAAACAAAAGAAGACGATCATAAAAGAATTACAATAGTTTCAATGTCGACGGGTAATAAAATGTGTTTTTTTTACAGACATGCAGGTGTGAATTTGTTTTTGTTGGCGCCTAGGTTGTAACATTATCATAGTTATATCTAACAATATTAAACTGTAATATGATGTGGTGATTGTCTAAATTATAATTTGGAATCTTTCAATTGTGTATAGACGGTATTTACTACGTTTTTTTCACGTTGGTAGAAGCAATAAATTTTTACTGTGTTTCATTAGGTTTATTTCATTCAAAACTTTAAATATAATATCTTATATAAAATACTATCTGGTACCCGCCCGCTTCGCATGTCGTAAAATCCGTTTTTAGCAAACCTCTATTAGGCGAAAGGAAGGTCCATGACAAATTTCAAGTCTATAGTTATTAAAGAGATCGTCTCGTCATATGTCACGACTATATACGTAAATTTCAATTATATATATTTAGATTATCTTAAATTTTCAAACAATAACGTGATAAGGTCTTGTAATTCATAACCTTTTTTATTGAAATAGTTTTTCAATGACTTCAGTCCGTTGTGCTAATTTGCTTAGGTTAAAAGTGTTGGAAGGCTGGCGACGTGTTCTAAAAATGTATGCCCATTGTCTCGAGTCAGTGTATATATAGATGATAACAGTTTATTGTACACCATTACAGAAAACACAGAAGAACTAATAGTTTAAAAATATTCTAAGTGCACAATGGGTCTTATCGCTAAGGAACGATCTCTTCCAGATAACCCGTGGCAGGAATAAATATATTGTATTGGTCGAAGGTGGTGTACATAAATATTAGAGGGCTAGCTTCTGCCCGCGACTTCGTTCGCGTGGTATAGTTTAAAAAAATAAGTTAAAAAATCCCCGCGATTTTGAAATTTTAAATTGGCTATCTAATACAGAAAAAAAATCGAATCAGACCAGTAGTTCCTGAGATTAGCGCGTTGAAGCAAACAAACAAAGAAACAAACTTATCAGCTTTATATATAAGATAAAACTCTCACCGACACCACACCCTGTTAAAGAGAGAATTAAAGAGAATTTTAAAGAATTTATTCGAAACCAATAACAAAGTATACAGTAACAATTTGGTGTCGCAAACAACTGTTGTAGTATAAATACTGTGTTGCAGTTGTTAGCGCCCACTTCCAGACAATTTGTTTGTTATACAATTCAAACGAAAATAATATTAAAGTTTATACATTTGAAATTTTCGTAATAATATTTGTTTTTGGTGTGTATATGAATGTGGTGTGTATGTGTTTGTGATGTGAATGTGTGTGTTGTGTGTGTATGTGTGTGATGTGTGTACAAGTGAAATGAGTGAGTGTATGGTTACAGACCTATTAAACTGGTGTAGTCAGTTTAGTAAATTCTCGGTGTCGTCATAAGGGAGTTCTATTAGCCAGTTGAATAATTTTAATTTACATTCGCGATGAGTAAGAGAGTATATATTTAGTAACTTATTAACTCGGTTGTAAATTTTGTTAAAATATCCGCTTCTATAATGTTACGTTGCAGAGAAATTACTTTTAGTCTCTTATAAGCTGCTTAAGTAATTAAAGCTTTTTAACTATCCCACGGGAACTCTTTAATTTTTCGGGATCAAAAATATCCTATATGTTGACCAGGGATATAAGCTATCACCATACAAAATTTTATGTAAATCCGTCCAGTCGTTTCGGAGATTAGCCGGTACAAACAGACAGACAAACAGAGAAACAAAATTCTAAAAAATCTAAATTAATTCTATTTCACATCTTACACTCCCCTGACTCGGTTTTTAGCAATTTTTTTAATTGTACAGAAATTCGACGTCTACAATTTTATTATATGTATTGATATGCAGCTACTTACATATATTATATAATAATAGACATATATAAATACACCGATTGATATTACATAAATAAATATAAACACATACATAAATATACGTAGAAATATCAAACATCACTATGTTGCGGGTAGTTTTTTTTGTCATGTTCTTAAACCCTTCTGAGTTGTTGCTAGTATTACACTTAGTAACCTATATAAATAAAAAAACATTTTATAACTTGAAATTCAAGTTTAAAGATATCACAGAATATAAAACGCGTGTTAAATAAACATGACATCTCTGGCCGCTATTTCGTTTTTTACATATCAATTCATTCAATGTGTCTACGTCAATGCGTCTTTAAAAACTTTTGAACGGAAAATTAGGGAAATGAGACGCTTTTTTCAATATCTATCTTTAAAGATAAAAAAATGGCTTCCGTAGATTTTTTTAAATCGCCCACCTGGTATTTTAATGTCGTTTTTTAACAACGCACACCGCCCAGCTCGTGGAAGTGGTTACCACCGCTTTTTTTCGTATTGCACGCGAGACACTCAGAAAGTTTAGCGAAAAAAAAATGTTCTATAGGTAGATAGATAGATAGATAGATAACTCTTTATTGTACACCAATACAAACATGAACTTAAGACTAAAATTATATCTAGTTATGTACAAAGGGCGGCCTTATCGCTAAAAAGCGATCTCTTCCAGACAACCCCAGAAATGAAATTATATGATAATGGCGATGGTGGTATACGTAACATATAGTACAAACTACTTACATTTTAATAATAAATACATAAATTATATATACATAAATATATGGATAAATTTTATATATTACATAGATATATACTTAATATACATACCATACAAATACATATCTACAAATTATATAAATATTTATAAGTGAATTTAAATATTATATTCCAAAGGTATATTATTATGAGTTTTTTATAGCAGGAGTTCAGCAGACAGACCAACGGCCCACTTGATGGAAAGTGGTTACCATCGCCTATGGACATTTGCAACACCAAAGATGCTACAAATGCGCTGCTGCCCTCTTATTGGAGTGTGGAACCTGAACACTAATTCCGGAACACAACACAAGGTTGTTATGGTGGCATACTCTAGACCAGGGGTGGTAGCCATCCAGTCAGGCAATTACCCTACCACCTGGCTGTGGGTTGTTTTGTCGCCTCTTACAACACACGTCACTTCTGTATCCTAATTGTCGCTCATCTGCCACCTCTCTCCATCATGCCGTCGTTTTATACTGCAAAATAATCCGCAACATCTGGCTAATGATGCTAATGAGCGAGTACAGGACAATAGGTTATTCTCCACAATAATTAGAAACGTACGCCAATAAATAAGTAAACAAAAGAAGACGATCATAAAAGGATTAAAATCAGTTCAAACGCCGACAGGTAATAAAATGTGCCTTTACAGTCTGTATGTGGAATTTGTCTTTGTCGGCACCTAGGTTGTAACAATATTTTATATTTAATCTTTTCAAAGTACTCTCCACCAGATTCTATACAAAGTTTAATGCTTCTGAATTAGTTTTCGAAACACTTTTTCCAGTCCTCCGCAAACCTCGTTTACAGCTTGCTCGAACGCTGACAGCGCATCTTCTGGAGACGAACATTGTAGGTATCTTTTTGAGCTATGTTTTTATTTTTGGGAATAAAAATAAGTCACCCGGACACGGTGTTAGGTCAGGCCTGTAAGGAGGTTGACCCAGGAGTTTGACCGGCGACCTGTCCAGAAAGTCTCTCATTTTCAGCGCGGTATTATTATATATTGCATGAGTTCAGCAGACAGGCCAACGGCCCACTTGATGGAAAGTGGTTACCATCGCCTATGGACATTTGCAACACCAAAGGTGCTACAAATGCGCTGCTGCCCGCTTATTGGAGTGTGGAACCTGGTCACTAATGCAGGAACACAACTCAAGGTTGTTATAGCGGCATTCTCTAGACCAAGGGTGGTAGCCATCCACACGGGCAAATACCCTACCACCTGGCTGTGGGTGGTTTTGTCGCCTCTTACGATAGGCCGCCTGGCCGTAGAAATTAGAATTTTTTCTCTATTCCTGCACGGATACAGGAGTAGTTTTGGACGTGTATTATATATTATATCAAAGTATATTCAAGTATTTAAATAAATATATTTGTAGAGCTACAGTTTCCCATTTTTGTGTATTAAAAGCAATTAAGTTACAATATTCACTGTGGACGCGTTCCTTAAGTATCTCACAACGCTCAAAATGTTCCGTCTGCCGTTCCACAAGGCGACCGCGGTCGTTGTGGTCGTGGCGAAAAAGTCACTAATGACATCATCATTTTCGATCACACAGCGCTCACAGCGACCCATGTCAAGAGGTGAGTCGATTTATTTATTTAGGTTTATGGCTTGACAGCTAGCCCTTTAAGCCAGATCTTAGTTTAAAATATACATACATACATAACTTCACGCCAGGTCCCTTGCGGGGTAGGCACGAACAACAGAGCGCCACACAGGCCCATTCTTACACATCTCACTTGCTTCTTTGACATTCATAGCTCTTGTCATGCACGCTCGTCTGTTCTTAAGGCTCCTGACATCACCTTCTGCTAATACATGATCAATTTGATCATGGAAGGTGTGTCGTGGCCTTCCGCGACTTCTGCATCCATCCACTTTTGCATTGTATATCTGTTTAGTCATTCTTTCATCATACATTCTTTCCACGTGCCCGAACCACCGGAGCATTCCTTTCCTTACCTTCACCCCGACACTCTCTTTCAGACCAACTCTCTCTCTTTCTTACTTCGGTATTACGAACGAAGTATTTAAAATATAGTTTCTTAATTATCTTAAGCCTATGTGTAGCGCAGCTGAATTGTAGGTAATCAACTAGTGCCATTCAACGGAGTTCTTGTGAGAACTCAAAAGGCCACATTTGACTATACAGTTCACATTTCTCACAAAACACATAACTACTACTCTAAAACTATCAATATTTTACGACTATTGTTCATTTTAGAGTAATTTTACACATTTCTAGAAAATGAAACTGCGCAGCACAACGTCTCCTTTTAGTTCCCGCCAAAAACTCTCGTTTATGACATCAACGCCCCATAATCCGTTCCACTAGAGTTTATGATTGTAACGTCCGCAAGCAAGTGGAACGAGAAAAATCGCGGTCGTGAACGTGGTCGTCGTGAGTGTTTTCGGGAACGTAGCCATGCTAGTCATATTGTTATTGACGTTTACATTAATATAGTTTAATTACCTAATCTATTAGCACATTTTATGTCTGGGGGCAACATGTTGCGTACCACATCGCTGTCAATGTAGAGTTATGGTAGACCGATTTGGACACCACGGGTTGTCATGTTTGAAAAACGCAGGAAGATCTCGTCATGCCAGCCTCAACGAGGTCATCCGCAGAGCTCTTGTCAGCGTTGGCGTGCCGGCCATTCTAGAACCGAATGGCATGATGCGTGACGATGGCAAGAGACCGGACGGAATGTCACTCGTCCCTTGGAAGATGGGGCGGCCGCTAGTGCGGGATGCGACCTGTGACACACTGGCCCCGTCACATCTTCCAATGACCGAGTCAGGGGCTGGCAACGCCGCCGCTTCAGCTGAAGACGTCAGACGGCGCAAATATGGAGCCTTAGGAAGGGGTTACATATTTGTGCCGTTTGGGGTTGAAACATTAGGCCCTTGGGGATCCGTCGGCAAAGAGTTTGTTTAAAGACATATGTAAGAAACTTTTTGACACTACCCGTGATGAGAAGGCTGGCTCATATTTTGCACAAGAAATAAGTATTGCCATACAACGTGGTAATGCAGCCAGCCTTCTGGGCACGCTCCCCGTTGGCAGTGATCTGCTACATAATATATTTTAGTTTCAATGTCTTTGTTTTTAGCTATTGCATAGCTTTTATCGCGGGTTTTGAGCGCGATGAGCGAATCAAGAAATTCCGTAACGAAAATAAAACCTAACACTCCGCCCACCATGTAGCTCGGCCGAGCGTTCGCTTAACTTGTATGTATATGGTACGACTGAATGAAGCTGGCACGGATCGAGACGAACTGCTCCGAAATCGGACGCATACGTAAGCAGCTGTTTGTGAGAAAGTATATAGGTGTATCTATCATATCTTTATAATGCCACACTCACCGCATGTGCGCCCTGTAACGTATACATGTATTTATATATGTATACATAGGTGATTTGTTTTCTTACCGGTCACCACGCTCAAAAAGTGTAACTAGAATTAATATCAAAGAATAAAAATACTGCATAAAAAAATAAAATAATTATAAATGCATAAGTTGCTAAAAAATGCTATGCAATAGCTTTACCGCGGTAGTTCCCGAGTGCCACAAGGAGTTTTTATATTTTTTTATATTATATATACTCATGAGAAGTAAGAAAGAGAGTTGGTCTGAAAGAGAGTGTCGGGGTGAAGGTAAGGAAAGGAATGCTCCGGTGGTTCGGGCATGTGGAAAGAATGTATGATGAAAGAATGACTAAACAGACATACATTGCAAAAGTGGATGGATGCAGAAGTCGCGGAAGGCCACGACACACCTTCCATGATCAAATTGATCATGTATTAGCAGAAGGTGATGTTAGGAGCCTTAAGAACAGACGAGCGTGCATGACAAGAGCTATGAATGTCAAAGAAGCAAGTGAGGTGTGTAAGAATACACCTGTATGTCGCCCTGTTTTTCGTGCCTACCCCGCAAGGGACCTGGCGTGAAGTTATGTATGTATGTATAGGTACTATATTTTACCAATTTGTTCTTGTTTCATATTTTACTTAGCACTAACTTTAAAACATTGAAGAACATATTTATTTATGACTCATGAATATTTATCGGTACATTTCCCTACAACATAAATACTTAATTAATCTATGCGGATATATCTCAATTATAATACACCCGATGGCATGCTTGGATCTTTCAACTAGACTTCCTCGTGCTCCATCACAACGCCATAGTGTCAGTCTCGGGAACCAAAGATGCTTCCGTTAACCCTGGCAACACCAGAAGCCCGATTGTGTTGATTCAATATCTTGGGTTGCCAAGATTCAAAGTACGACTCCATTGCAATAGTGGCAAAAAATCGTATTCTACTACATTCACAATATCTTCAAGATATCGTTGCAGTGAAATAATATTAGAAACAAATTGGTATGATCATTAACAGAAATGACCTTCGCTGAAATGAATATTATGGAGCTAACGCAAATTTAGATATTTATTTTGGGAGTTTTTGCTTATAAATACGCACACCTGGCTGTTGTAAAATGCAGTTTATTGCCTTTCCTGCATCCGGAGTTCTTTTGTTTACTTCGTGTTAAAAATTTAAAAACATCCTATTGTTATTTCATGGCCTTAATTAGTGTCGAACTAATCCTTGTTTTTATTGCATTGCGTCGAAGAAAGAAAGAAAGAAGAAAAATATTTATTTCAAATTGCGACTTACACATTAACACACACATAAAGGAAATAACAATAAAAGAAAGCCGCAATATATGAAATGAGGTCGGCACTTAGTCTTTTGCTGTGCCGAAATATGTTTCGAAGCTTGCCAAGCGGATTAACTCTGTGAACGCGGCCCCTATGTCGCTATTATACAGTTTAGTATAAAACAATGCCCGAACGGAGGGGTGGGGCAGTCAAGCGACGATTACGATACTAGCAAGACTTGTGTAGTACATTCGATGAGCGATATAGTGACGGAGTTTGCACGTGTTATTGAATCGGTTGTGTCCAGTCATATTTGTGCCTGTTTTATACGTGTTTGTACAGTTCTAATAAACTCTATTGTAATTTCAACGGCATGTTTTAATTCGAGTCCTTTAGCTCGTAACAATATTATTATTTTTTTTGCAAAAAAAAATAATCGTCAACTGAAAAATATGCTTTTTGAGAAGGAATACTTTACGATTACGGTCGAAATATTGCAATTTGTATATATTCAACTTTAGGTAAATAGGTAGTTTATTAAAATATCAAAAGCCTGATATGTGAAACTGTGCTTTACAACATTTGTATCCGTGCAGGAACGGAGAAAGAATACAATTTTCTGCATTGGGACGGCCTGTCGTAAGAGCTGACGAAACAACCCACAGCCAGGTGGTAGGGCATTGGCCCGACTGAATGGCTACCACCCCTGGTCTAAAGTATGCCGCCATAACAACCTTGAGTTGTGTTCCGGCATTATTGACCAGGTTCCAGTCTCCCTTAAGAGAGCAGCAGCGCATTTGTAGCACCTATGGTGTGGCAAACGTCCATAGGCGATGGTAACCGCTTTCCATCAAGTGGGCATGTCTGCTAAACTCTACAATAAAAAAACGTTGGCCAGTTTGCAAACCAAACAAAAAAAAAGCGGGGGGAGTGCGACATAGAAACTCTCATCGTAGGTACCAAAAATGATTTGCTAAAAAATAACCGTTTCATGCATATATACTGTGTTCGCGTGCGCCACAAACTCCGACCAGCTTTAATCAAGATTCCAGAATGTTTTTACGACTAGAAACGCATATCAATACGCTGATATCATGCTTTCCTCGAAAGTTCTATAAATGAAAAACAACAAAACAGTTGCGAAAATTTCATAGGAATCTGTTCATTCATCACCCATGTTTTGTCTCTTTCACTCTATACACGTAATCGTACACCCGTCTCTGTCGTAATAGTTCCTCGGAAAGTAGACCAAAACATGCTACCGAGATGTCGTACATTATTTATGAGATTTTACATACAGTGTTATTATAATCAATTTCTGGAAAGTGCAGGTTGTGAGGAAAATTAATGCATTCGTTTATTTTTATTATAGCCTGATTTATCTATACTACTGATTGCCCATGGTCGAAATTCGACCAAACTAATTAATGTCAAAGACTATATATACTTCTATAATCACAGATTTCGCCAAGACTACACTGTTAATTTGACTTGAATAATAAACATAAGATGCGTGTATGTGTGTGTCAAATACATGGTAGTGTGTGTAATGTTTTTTATTGATTTAATATATTTTTTATGCATAATTAAAACAATATATTAGCATTCGTAGCTGCTTCTCTATATAAACTAAGGGCGGCTTGCATGACGCTCCTTAATTTAATTTAAAAAACACTAAACGCATTTACCGCCCTTAAATACGATAAGCGTCTTGCACAACGCTAAATTTACTGGTAAATACGTTTACAGAACTGTCAAAGTTAATCATCCAAAAATAGCTATTTAACTCCTTAAACGCGTTTAAACATTGTCACTCGTATGTCTTTATGAAATTGTCACTTATCACAGAGTACTTTATATATACTGGTATAGAGTCAACAGTCACAATGTATATACTATCGCACTCTATCGGTATACGACACTATTCAACGGCAAAAACCGTCCAGTAGGTCTAGTATTATTTTGATATTTATATTAGACTTTTGGAAATTGCGGGAGTTAATAATTTAACTCCTACAATTCCCAAAAGCCTTTCCAAAAAATGTTTATTTGTTAGTAAATAAAACAACAATTTAGCGGTAGCGTGATTTACTATGTTTCCTTTTATTAAAATATTCAAAGGCATACATTTTCATAACATCATTTTTATCCACATCTAATCTGGTGCCGTTAAGATGATTTACTTACAAATTTTACCGCATCTGGGCACACAACAACCTCTTTCAGAAGAAGCCATAATCCAAGTCCTCAGAGAACAAATCGTTAGGCAAATCGGTGTTCAGGGTACATGCGTAAATCCAACGTGATCACAGAACACTAGTAAACGTGATAAGCGAAGTCTTCGGAGTCCAGGAATCAAACAAAGTTATCGAAAAATAATCAAAAGACAAACAAAGTACATACATTCACGAGTGTAACTCGGTATCGATCGGAATGTCTTTTTGATTTTGACATGAATGACATCTTTGAAATAAGTTTTTGGTAAATCGACAATTCATCAAAAATCCAGTAATTAAAGTTAAAAGGAGCTTTATAATTTGAAAAAGGTGAGGAATATAATTTACACACTTTAAAATATATTTATTAGCTAACATGGCTTGCAAAAACATAAAAATATATCAAATATTTCTTAAACAAGTATTAAAACAACTGCGTATAACGAAACATATTATTTTCTTTCATTTGGTGTTCAATTTGAGAACAGTGACATCTACTGCAATACGTACCTACTAATAGAACGGAAAAAATCTCCAAGAAAAAATAATTGTACTGGCTGTTAAGACACTGTCACTTATAAAAAGTCAATTACAAATTGACAATCGTATATTATTTGCTTTAATTATTTATCTCAATTCTAAATACCCATTATTAGTCCAAACTGACATGGTAGCAGAGTAATAAAGTTAAGAAATTGGATCCGGTGAAGATATTTTAACTAGGAAAGAATAAATACAATATTCTAGCATTGTACTCGACCAGACGTTCACAATGGATAAGGCGATCGCAGAGGCTTCAAGGTAAAAAAATGCGCCTAGATGGTAAAAATTATAAGCCTTGGCGGTATCGTACTGAGACAACGTGCAGGGCAATACCCAGCACAGAAGAAATTTTGCAAGGAAAACTTCAAAAGCCCGATGAGCCTGCAGCATTTGATGGTGCAGATGCTAAAGCAAAATATATATATTAAATATATAATAAATATAAATATATAGTAAATTATAAATTTATAACAATTTCTAAGAATTGACTGTGTCTTTTTAACTCTGATGAAGACAAACATGACGGATGGGATTCTAGAACAAGAACGCCTGTATAATGGAAGCAGCGAAAAATTATGATCTTTGTCTCAAATTCTTTGATTATAAAAAGGACCCTGAACATGAGATGGATAGGAAAATCTGCATTAAACAATATTTCAACAACTCTTTTCATAAATTAATGTTTATTATTCTTTTTGAAATTGTAAGTTTTTAAAAAGTCAATTACAGATCGTCACTCGTATTTTATTTGCTTTATTTATCTCAATGCTAAATACCCATAAAATCGAAAATAAAACCGCACAGCAAAAGATCATTCTTCAGGTTGCCGCTAAAAATTCCGAAGTAAACTTAACCAAACGAACAAAATTTCAAATGTCAATTTCGAGATTGCCGATTGGCCAACTAAAATCCGTTTTACGCAAGAAATAACTAACATTTAAGTTAAATTTCGTGTGTTTGGTCGATAAAACGTACCGCCACGTAAAATGAAACACATGTGGCTGTTTTATCAATGGCATTTTGGAGGCCTTCAGGTAGAAGTGAAACAATGTTGTGTGTTTGAATTGCAGTTCAGGAATGCATGATGTAGGCTCGCTCCGCGCTTACTAAAGTACTACAAAAATGCAGACGCTTAGCAGCTAACGGAGCGAGCTATGTCCCCGCGGTAGGCGGGGCGTGGGCGCACGGGCTTTACGGGGGTGAGGTCAGCGGGGTGATTCTGTCCGCAACAATTTGTGAGCGGCCGCCGTGGTGATCGGACGTCTGCGGCTACAGCATAAAAACATTTTACTAAATGACATGGGAGGGTGCCTCGTGCAAGACAACGTAAATGCATTTACTATTAAACGCGTTTAAAGAGTTAAATAAAATTAACTAATTTTATTTAAAGACGATCGTTGTGCAAGCGGGCCTAAGTGTGCGAAATTTATTTTTAATACGCTTTTATTAGCTTCATACGTATGTTAGTGTGAAACGGAATCTTTCAAGTTAAATTTGATCCACTTCCCGGTTTCCGATTGAGCTGAAATTTTGCACGTATGTGTATGCCGCGTGACAATGCAATAATATGGTACCATGGAGCTGATCTGATGATGGAGTCGGAAGGTGGCCATAGGAACTCCTGTACTAAACAAGATAGACCTGTCGTGTTTGGACTCGTTTTACTTGTCTTGGCTAGCACTCTGCTGCTACATGATATGCAGGATCTCAAAAGCTTGTATTTTTTGTAGCTTTTTAAAAAAGCTTATAAACATAAACGTAAACACATAACCTTCCATTTTATCAGAAGAGTGTATTTAATTATTTTTTCAGAGTTTCCACGTAGAAGGGAATTAAATCACTAAAAACTACAAATATACGCTTTTATAGAAAATTCAACTAAAAAATGAAAGTAATAATAGTTTTGAAAAAACTAAAAAAAATACGCATTTATAGAAAATCCAACTAAAAAAAAGAAAATAAATATTAATTTAAAACATTTGAATTAAAAATAGTGTAAGAAAGAATCAATTTATTGTAAAAAAAGCGCTTTTTTCATCACATCAGCGGAAATTAGGCCGCGTTTGGATTAGCAACGATCCTTCATTCGCCAAACTTTCAGCGTAATATGTTCCACAGGTGTGTCGTTATACTTAGTCTCTATTGTTACAACTCAGGTCTCGACAAAAACAAAATCCACCTGCATATCTGAAACAAAACATATTTTATTACCAGCCGGCATTTAAACTAATAGAAACTCTTTTAAGATCGTCTTCTTTTGTATAAAATTTGTGATTAGAAAACTGCCCATTGTTTTATTGCACTCTTTTATGGGAGTTTGCGGTCGAGAGAGATTAGCCAGGTGTGGCGGATTAAATCGACTTAGATACAGGAACATTGCTTTTGTGCAGTATAAAACAATGACCTGATGGAGGGGGAGGCAGTCGAGCGAGAACCACGAAAGCGAGACGTGTGTACTACAATCGGGAATCTAATAGTGACGGACTCTGCGCGTATTATTGAATTACGAGCTTTTGCAGTACGTTTGGATTTGTTGTGTTCGGTTATATTTGTACATTACATACGTACATACAAAACTTCACGCCAGGTCCCTTGCGGGGTAGGCACGAACAACAGAGCACCATTCTGGCTTATTCTTACACACTTCACTTGCTTCTTTGACATTCATAGCTCTTGTCATGCACGCTCGTCTGTTCTTAAGGCTCCTGACATCACCTTCTGCTTGTACACGATCAATTTGTTCATGGAAGGTGTGTCGTGGCCTTCCGCGACTTCTGCATCCTTCCACTTTTGCATTGTATATCTGTTTAGTCATTCTTTCATCATACATTCTTTCCACATGCCCGAACCACCGGATCATTCCTTTCCTTAACTTCACCCCGATACTCTCTTTCAGAGCAACTCTCTTTCAGAGCTCTTTCTTTCTTACTTCGGTATTACGAATTAGTTATAATAAACTCTATAGTAATTCTAACGGCATTTTAATTCGAGTTTCGCGATTCGTACGACTATGAAGACGAAATATTCATTCTTGTAACACGATACCTCAACATCTAGACATGGAAATCGGTCTATCATTTGAGTGGCCTAACACTCTGACCCATATGACAATTACCAACCTGCTATAAAAAAGAACGACATCGTGCCCCCAAATATATTCAAATGTCGAACATGTACGTCCGTCCACAACACGTAGAAAAACACGGGACGTGTGTCCAATGTATGTTATGGTAATATGTGCTGATTCCTTGCTCCAATTGCGGCGACGTGGATGCCGCATGCGCCCCACGAAGCGTCAGTCAACGTGAAGCTAGGGATGGGACAGGTGTTAGAACATTCGGCAAGGAGCCGAAAATGTTTGAAGACGAAATTATACAAGTGCGAACCATTATGAAGTGAGGCCGAGACGTGACCACTGAAAGCGAGACTGTTCCACAAATTAAAGTTACTTACTGGTTAAGGATAGAGCTTTTAGTTATTTAAGAGAAAATATGCAAAAGATAACCTAGATAACTGCCCTAGCTTGTTATATTATTAAATTATAGTAGCAGAGAGAGTTGGTCTGAAAGAGAGTGTCGGGGTGAAGGTAAAGAAAGGAATGCTCCGGTGATTCGGGCATGTGGAAAGAATGTATGATTTAAGAATGACTAAACAGATATACAATGCAAAAGTGGATGGATGCAGAAGTCGCGGAAGGCCGCGACACACCTTCAATAATCAAAGTGATCGTGTTCTAGTAGAAGGTAATGTCAGGAGCCTTATGAACAGTCGAGCGTGCATGACAAGAGCTATGAAAGTCATAGAAGCAAGTGAGGTGTGTAAGAATAAGCCTGAATGGCGCTCTGTTGTTCGTGTCTTCCCCGTAAAGGACCTGGCGTGAAGATATGTATGTATGTATAGTAACAGTTTAGGGAAGAACATCGCAAGAGTCATACAGAAAAACTGGTTCGTAGGTTATTTTGTAATAATTCCTAGACCTCCAATTTTTAGAATATAATTTTGCTATTATCGCTTAATATATACTAACTTAGCACTTTAACTAGCAAGTACTACCCTCAATAACGTTAGTTAATCAGAGGATATCTTTGACGCCAGATTACCTACAACTATTTTGGTGATTGTGTTTTTGGAACAAAGTACTTTGACGTAGGTTACGCAGCGGCGGATGGGAACTAGAAGAAAAAAAAATTGTAAAAGTGAAATGAAAAATGCTGACCGCTATAAAATATGTAATTTTGAACTTTAATGCTTATAATAATAATAAATTTTTAATGAACTTTAATAAATTAGATCTAAAATAATATAAATTAGTGTAATAGACGCTGTTTTGAAAATAGAAGGTCTTGTTATTACCGTTGTTATTCAGCCGCATTTGGGCGCTGTAGTCGCTCACGTGCACATGTTTTTATATATTTAATTTATAAACGACTGAGATAAGGAAGAGGTTCACAATTTGATTGTATGTTTTATCTACGAGTTAATTTAAATTTATTTGTTTTCTTCCATGGTTGTCAAAAGTTTTTGTAACTTATTAGCACTTTGAGAATTTTTAATAGGTTTAGGAGAACTTCGTTCTGGTGTCCCAGAGTCTCCCCCAGGGGGTGCCGCCCTGGACTCCCCCCCCGTCCAGGTAGCGGTACAAGGGATGCGTCCCCGGGGCCCGAGCGGCCACTGTCACATTCCCCCTTCACTCCGTGACAGTGTGTCCCACCTTTCCGCCTCCGAATCCTAATGCCTTCCCCTCCTTCCCAGTGTGTCCCAGAGACAACATTTAGCTTTTTATTAGTTCTTTTCTGTCCTGCACAAAGTGGAAGTCGAAAAGAATTATTAATGCCGAATGTTGATTTTGCTTCACATCCCTACTAAACCTATCTTTTTCGAGGACGACAGAATATTAAAAATGGATAGTTAGACAAAGACACCATGATTTTCTTATAAGTTTATCTAATGCATGGAAAAAGATTTTATTAGTATTTAAAACATTTTGAATGACATTTTGATTGTTTTTATTGTCTGAGTTCAGCAGAAATGCGGAATAGTCTATTGAAATGTTACATGAGTTTTGCATTTCTTAGAGGATGCAATTTTATTTTTGGGCATGTCCCCACAACCAAACGCGCCTACGGACTACCTCATAGGTGGCGGGGAAAACGGGCGACCTTTTCTACCTGCTTAACATTCGATAAGTTAAATTTGGTAATATGGTTCTATGGTAAAGAAAAGAGTTAGGAATGAATAAAAAATTACTCACTTTTTTGGTTATAACTTCTCTAATTTTTAATTTAGGGCAAAAAGTTATGTAAACATATTTGTAGGCAAAACAATTTGCTACAAAATATGACTTTGTAAATTTTTTGTAAGACGCATAGTTTCCGAGATATCGCGAAAAAAGTGTTTTCACCCCTTTTTCCAAAATGGCGGCCGGGGGACAAGGGTGGCGACACCACAAACTTGAGGTTAAGCTTCTTTGACCCCCCTTCTATTGACACATGTCCTAAAAATAAAATTGCGTCCTCTAAAAAATGCAATATTCCGTCCTTAAATTGTAAGATTTCAATGGATTAGAAGGCCCACCTCATGGAAAGGGGTACCATCGCCTATATACATTTGCAACACCATACTTGCTACAAATGCGCTGCTGCTCTCTTAAGGGAGACTAAAACCTGGCCACTAATGCCAGAACACAACTCAAGGTTGTTAATGCGGCATATTCTAGACGAGGTGGTAGCCATCCAAATGGGCAAATACCCCACCACCTGGCTGCAAAATATTTATTGATTTTAAATTGTTTGATTATTTATATGTCCATTTTCCTGTACTACCTAAATCGCCTGATTCAAATTTCTTTAATTTAGGTTGCCGGGAAGAGCTTTTAGCGATAAGGCTGTCTATTGTACTATTGTATTGAAGATATTGTAAAAATGGTCTGTTTCTTTATTTGTATATTTTGGTGTGCAATAAAGTGTTATCTCTCTCTGTGTCTATATCATGTATGTGTATTGTTCTCACGTTAAATAATGTAGCAAGATTATTGCCTATAATGGAACGTACGATTCAAAAATGACAGTGACAGCTCTGACCATATTGGAAGTTCACAAATCTCTGTTGGAATCAATACACGTAACGAGCTTTTAAATCACAGATCAAATTTCAGTGGCTAAAATTGCACTTAAAATAGCATAACCTTTCTAACTTTGAAATTAGCAAAATCAATGCCGAAGGCGTTGAAGTCATAATTTAAAAAAAACTACCTTTTATTATATTTTTTCATTCAATATTATCTAGAAGAGATCTCCATCACGTTCATATATTTTATATACTTACTAGGATAGACCTGCAACGTCGTCTACTCTCGACTTGAAGTTCGCGCTGGAGCCTCGAAGGAACTTCAAGTCATGCGTGAAGGTTGACAAGATGTGTACGACGTAACTGAAGCAACTTGATACTTGCACGATGTTTGATGTCGTACTAAAAATCACTAGTAAGTATCGAAATTACTCTTGACCTAGAGATGCTTGAGTAGACAAATTTGTGATAGTCGCGCCCCTATAAGTGTCTCACTCTATATTCTATATCATATATAAACAAGGAAACTTACATTCGTATTTATAATGAGGTTGGGATAGTTATGACGACTGTACATGCGTTCTGTTATTTCCAAGAGTCCAGAGTTACCTGCGCAATTTACGAAAAATAACCTTAGAGGAATATAAAATTCAGATCATCACGGAATAAAAACATGTTTTCTTCCTGGAACATATTTGACATGTGACATTTTCCTGTTTGTCTGCAAGATTAAAAAACAAAGACGTAATATTTCACAATTGTGTCATTAAATGTTTTGTTTACCATTTCGAAATCAAAGTCAAAAGTTATCAGGGAATTTGATTACCTGAGGTACAACATGCTTGTCAGAGATGGGGGGTATGTCAGGTAATTCAAATCCAAAATTCAAGTTTTATTCAAAAGGTGTCCCGATACACGTCGTCCTGCCTGGAAAAGCTTCAATCGATATGCCGACAGCAGCGCCACCTACAACTTTGCTAAACATCATCACATGATCAAATGTATAGTTTACGATTGTATAAAAGACATATAGACAAACATTCGTTTTTTATACTTAAAGACAAGTTCCGCTGGAGAACACTATTTTTTAACTGCGCGTCCAAATGAGTGAAACTTTGGTGAGTAACTATCAACAATTGAACCATTTCCCGGTTCTAAGCCCACCAATTTTTTGTCAAATCGGTACAGCCGTTCTGAAGTTATAAATAGTGTAACTAACACGACTTTCTTTTATATATATATATATATATATATAAACAATAGGATTTGTCGATAGATGCACAAAAAATATAATATTCCAGAACCAAATTAAAATTTAAAATTAGCCAAAAGCTAAACCGTTGCTAAGCCATAAAAAAACTTGTAAATATTTTGTCTGTGCTTCGTAAACGTCATTTTCGTTTTTTATTCTTATAGCTTTTTTATCTGCTCCGAGGTGACCCAATTTATTCAGACATCTGTATGCACACCGAAATCATGAAAAAATGCTCGTCCTTTTCCTGTTTTGGTTCCGTATTAATCTATAGTCTATAAATATTTATCTATACGTATATATATATATGCTTCTTTGCTTCAATAACGTGACATATCCCAATACACACTTATTTCACTCACTCACTATATTTTGCTAAATTTATCATATTATCACAACTATCTCATATATTTCAAAAAGCTTAGTAAATTGACACTAAATTTAATTGTAAAAAATATAAAAAAAAGTGTAAAATATGTTTGGGTAATCTTTTTTGAAATTTTAAAAGTGGCGTACTGTAAATTTGGGTTTTTCAAGATACCACGTTATTGAAGCAAAGAAGCGATATACATTATTCTGTACACTCGATTATATACAAACGGAAAACATTTTAACTGTCAAGCTATAACAAAAAGGATTTATTTATGATCCTTACTTTACATACACGCACCAATACTCAGCCACATTAAGGCATACGGGAGTTTTTGGCGGGAACTGAAAGAAGATTTTGTGCTGTGCAGTTTTATTTTCTAAAATAAGTGTGTAAAATTACTTTAAAATAAACAATTGTTGTAGGATATTGTTACAAGTTACGCAGGACTGAAATAAAATGCCGTTCTAACTACTTACTATAGAATTAAGTAGAACTGTTTAAACACGTATAAAACAGGTACAAATATAACTGGGTCCAACCAGTATACACTGCACGATTAATAGCACGCGCAAAGTCCGTCGCTTTATAGCTCATTGAATGTATGTCTTGCTCGTATCGTAATCCTCGCTTAACTGTCCCGTTTCGCTTGGGCCATTGCTTTATAATGCACCGATTCATAACTGGCAAGTTTCGACGCAATACAATAACAACAAGGATTAGTTCGACACTAATGACGGCCATAAAACAAGTAAGATAACAATAGGACGTTTTTCTAAATTACAAATTCTAAACACAAAGTAAACGAAGAACTCCTAAATGTGGGAAGTTAATAAACTGCACTTTACAACAGGCAGGTGTGCACATTTCTTTGTCGGTATGTAACAATAGATATAGTTTTTGAGTAGTAATTATGTGTTTTGTGAAAAATGCAAACTATATACTCAAATGTGGCCTTTTGAGTTGTCAGAAGAACTCCGTTAAATGGCACCATCTGATAACTTACAGTTCAACTGTGCTACACATAGGCTAAAGAAAATGAAGAAACTATATTGTAATCTAAGATCTGGCTTAAAGGCCTAGCTGCCAAGCCATAAACCTAAATAAAAACATAAAGGTATACGCAATACACACTAACCACATACCTACACTCACACAAACACAAGGCGCAGACGTGACCGGCCAGGTCAGGACGATATTGATTGCTTGATTGAAACTTTTAGACATCTTGTCTGTCTGTTCTGCAGGCCGTTTTAGTTTATCCTTTTTCCCTGAACCCTAAAACTCCCTTACACGGAAATCAGACTGCGACGGTGACAAATGTATTAAATCATGCAAAATGGCTGACCTTCTACTTTTTTGGACGGTGTTTTCGTTTCAAATCGCAACAAAATATGATAAAATATTGGCAAGTAAATTGTTTTACAAATTTACTTGGGATTTTATAATGTTTTTTATCACGTCTTTAGGTTTTTCATATTCCGCAAAAACAGACCTTTTTGTATATTTATTAAGTTGTATAGTTGTTACATACATACATAACTTCACGCCAAGTCCCTTGCGGGATAGGCACGAAAAACAGAGCGCCATTCAGGCTTATTCTTTCACACCTCACTTGCTTCCTTGACATTCATAGCTCTTGTCATGCACGCTCGTCTGTTCTTAAGGCTCCTAACATCACCTTCTGCTAATACATGATCAATTTGATCATGGAAGATGTGTCGTGGCCTTCCGCGAATTCTGCATCCATCCACTTTTGCATTGTATATCTGTTTAGTCATTCTTTCATCATACATTCTTTCCACATGCCCGAACCACCGAAGCATTCCTTTCCTTACCTTCACCCCGACACTCTCTTTTAGACCAACTCTCTTTCTTACTTCGGTATTACGAACGCCGTCCGCGAGCGTCACTCCGCAGATTTTGCGCAGTGCCCGCATCTCGACCGCGTTTACTCTACTTTCGTGCTCTCTATTCCATACCCAACTCTCGCTTCCATACGTGAGCGTAGGTACCAGCACCGCGTTGTGTATGGCAAGTTGAGCCTTCTGGCTTAGGTTCTTAGCGTATAGTTGTTCTTGTCGTGTTATCGTTTTAAAGTTAATAATTAATTTTGTCATGTACCCTCTTATCTCTAAACAATACAATCGACCATTTCCATGTCTAGCCATGCCGCCTCCGCCAGGTCCCGGTCGAAGGGAAGGCCCAAGAAATGTTTTGTAGAAAAAGTAGGAAAGCGGACCCTGGGCGTCGGAGTGAACGCTCCGAACGCAACCGGGATTTAACGCTCGGCTGGTGATGATGATGACAATTGGCCAATTCCTTAACTGAATAATAATGGTTATAAGCGCGGGCTATCATATCCGCAATTTCGCGTTGCCGCCTGCGCAGCAAACATGTGTATGGCGAGGGCCTTCCGAACGCGAGCGGAGCGAGCCGAACGCCAGCGGCGAAAACGACACAGCCCGAGCCGAGCCGACGCTTTACGGATGGGCACGAACGTTTGCCGCGGTAGTTTACCGGGTTCGCGCGCTACATGGTGTATTTTTATTTATTTTCTGATTTAGTATAGAGCAGTTCTCCATAATTTACCATAATTTTATTTAACAACACTTGTCTCTAATATGATATGGTAATCGTTTATAGAGATTATAATTCAAAATCTCTCATTTGTATATAGAAGGTATTTACTACATTTTATTTTCATGTTGGCAGATGTGATAGATCTTTACAGTGCTCGATTTATTTTATTACTATTTTCCGCCAGGTCCCGGTCGAAGGGGAAGGCCCAAGAAATGCTGGCTTGACGTCGTGAAGGATGACATGCGTGCCAATGGTCTCAAAACGGGGGATGCTGAAGACCGCGCGAAGTGGAGTAGAAAAAGCAGGAAAGCGGACCCTGGGCGTCGGAGTGAACGCTCCGAACGCAACCGGGATTTAACGCTCGGATGATGACGATTTATTTTATTACTATTTTATATAAAATACTAGCTGTACCCGGCAGACGTTGTCTTAAAAGATAAGAATCTAGATCCCGATTCCAGCGTCATCTACCGGTACCAAATGCAAACTAAACTATTTTCAAATCCACTTGAACAAACAAAAAAAAATCATCCAAATCAGGCTCAGCGTTTAGGAGTATAGCGGCGCCACCTACTGGGTCCAATCGTTTATTCAAACCATTCCGGGGCAAACTTCAACACATTTATAATAACAAAAAGAAAACCTAAATTTTGGTAACCGATTGCAGCGCCATCTACCTGGTTCAAATTAAAATCATCCCAGTAGAAAATTATAAAAATACTAATATCGCAATTAATAAATAGGGGTTGGTCGTAGAGGGTTGAAAATTTAGGGTCGTACGCTTTTTTTAATCATAATCTTAATCATCATAAAAAAAATTAAAAAATCGTTCAAAAATTAAAAAAAAAATTTGGGGTGGACTACACTTAACATTTATAGGGCGTTCCACTAGCAACGCACAACGCCCAAAATGCTCAGCTTGCCGTTCCACAAGGCGACCGCGAGCGTTGCGGTCGTGGCGAAAACGTCACTAATGACGTCATCATTTTCGATCACACAACGCCCGCAACAACCCATGTCAAAAGGTGGGTCGAAGTGGGCGTTGACCACAGAGCATTAATTCTCTCTTGTCAATATATTGACAAAGGCGCAAATTTTGAAACAAAAATGGCGAATGAAAAAATATCTTTCTTTATTAATTTTGTAAAATTAATTTTAATGTATTTTGAACAGCTACCTATCATTTTCCTTTATTTGTTATTAACATTTATTTACATAATTTATTTCTAATCAGTTTTCATTATTGTTGTCTTGAATATAATTATATAATTAATGAGAAATTCATTGTTTGTAGATATAGCTTTTGCTGCAGAATAATACGAAAGAGTTATAACTCAGAATTCAGAACTATAGATAGATAGATAATTCAATGTATTTCTTGAAAGTCTAAAGTGGCTTTGAAATTCTTCATCTGAATAACGATCAACTATATTTTTATATTGTGTAATCGTGGCCTGAGATCACGTTTTTTAGTATTAAGGTTTATAAACTTAACGTCCACTCTTCAACTGAGCTAGGCGATTTGCTTTCTTCTAAATTATTACCGCGATGAAGTAGCCGATACCCAATTGACCCAATAAAGACATTTTGTATAAATAGCTATATATTTTTAACATAAATTAGTCAACCCTACACATTGAAAAAGGCGCGATTTTCATATCAACCAAGGACATTTGCGTATGACATTAATGACATCAACGCCCCATAACCCGTTCCACTAGCTTTTAGGATTGTAACGTCCGCAAGCAAGTGGAACGGCAAAAATCGCGGTCGTGAACGTGGTCGTTGTGAGTCCCTAATGGAACGCCCTGTTAGGGGGATGAAAAATAGATGTTGTTCGATTCTCGGACCTACCCAATATGCACACAAAATTTTATGAGAATCGGTCAAGCCGTTTCGGAGGAGTATGGTAACTAACACTGTGACACGAGAATTTTATATATAAGATTATTTAAAATTTCCAAACACTAATAGTGTGGCGAATTATTTTAGAAAAAGCTAGTAGTAAATTCTGGGAGGAAAAGACAAGGACGGATTGATTGAACTAGTAACTTTAAAATTCTTTTATGGTCGTCTACTTTTGTTTACTTAATGTCATACGGCCTATTGTTGTATTGTAAATATTAGCCAGGTGTTACGGATTTAAAATACAAACTAATTCTAGAATTTCCTATGAAATTCGGTCCACGCTGCCGGGCAGACATATTGCATTTGCAGTATAAAGCAATGACCCGATTGGGGGAGGATTCAGTCGAATGAGAACCACGAGCGAAATGAGACGTGTGTACTAAGACAATCTGGAATCTATTAAGTGGCGGACTTTACACGTTTTATTGAATTACGACCTTCTGCATTACATTTGGACTTAATGTGTTCGGTTGTTTTTGTACCTGTGTTATACGTGTTTTAATAGTTCTAATAAACTCTTTAATAATTCTAAGTCCTACAACTCGTAACAATATGAAGAACAGGCAAAGATCCTAAACCATTCAGCCTCACGGGCCATTTACATGGAGAGAGTATATCGCACGCTTTGGGGCGAAAACTCGTGTACTATTTTCGAAGGCGATACTCTTTAGACAATAATCGCGTTGACATTCTACCAAAAACAAAAACTGTCCAACGAGTATGTTACACGATAATTGGAAGGTTATTATCACCAAGAGTTTTGTACACTACGACTCAAATCATATTGTGATATTTAACTACGATTTCTCGACGTGTCTTAACTATATCTTGTATGACATTTAAATCTATTTCAAACCAAATCAATTTTATTGTAAAAAAAATTAAACAGAAATAATGCTAATAGGACTTGCCTGTATCACGGGCACCAAGTACGTGTGACTGCCTGTTAAGTTATTGATACCTCTAAAATTATAATTTGTTTTTGTAAGCTTTTTTCAACAAATTTACGGACTCGAATTCCGTACCCTTTTTTACAAGTTAATTTCTAAGAAAGTTGTTAGAGTTTATATACGCTTATTGGTTATTTTTGTTATTGTGTGTGACATTAATATAGTAATTTTTATGTTGTGGTGTACCTTGCGAAAAACATATTATATTAAGTTATTCTAATTTTAATACTAAACTTTTACTAATGTAGAGTGTCTCTGTTACATGCTGGTGTTGTGAGGATGTGCATGTGCAGTGTGCGCCTTATGTCTATACCTATATATATATATGCCATATGTGTGTGTTGTGTTTTCCCCTTCTTTTTCTGGGTTATTAATTTTTAGGCTCTTTGTGTGTCTTACTTAGTTTGTTTGTGAAGTGTGCGTGTAATGCAATGCGTTGATAAAAATAGATGTTAACTTGTTTGTGTGTGTTTGATTTAAGTGTTTTTTTTGCCATATAATAAATATATAATAAAATCTAACAAACCGCGGTCAAAACCGTTAAAACGTAGTTTTATTATATATATATACAAGTCGCGAAAACTTAAGAAAATATTATTTGTATGACATTTTTCAAATTCATGCGAGTATCGTACAAATCAGTTTGAACTGATGATATATATAGATATAGGTTTTTATAATCCCTCCACCTCGGGATCCTTAGGTAATTAGTATGCCCTTAGTTACTTCTCTGGAACATTTCACGACACAATGGCGACAACATGACAAACTATTAACATACATAAATTTTGTAACTGTCACCGTTGTTTGTTTGTCCCGTTTTAAGATATGCGTTTGACGTGGACAAATCGTTCGGATGTATAATGGGGCCTTAGTTTTGACACTGTTTTCTGAATACGACCGTTAGCGGGGCGGCCATGTTGTTTTTCAGAGTGTCTGGTCGGAAATTTATATGGAGCCGAGTGTACTTTTTCGTTTAAATTATGATAAGGTTTTTAGATAGAAAAACAAAGGACCGGATCGGATAAACAATCAGGATCACAAAACAACCTACAACCAGGTGGCAGGGTCTTTGCTCGTCTGGAAAGCTACCAATCTTGGGCTAGAGTATGCACCCCTAACTACCTTGAGTTGTGTTTCGGCATTAGTAGCCGTGTTTTAGTATCACTTTTATCAGCGGCAGCGCATTGGTAGCGCACCTTTAGGGTTACAAATGTGTGAGCCGTCATGGGACGCCTGGCAGATGTGAAACAAATAATGAATAAATAATAGTTTGAAAAAAAAAACTAACGCTATTACCTATAGACTACGTATAGTACATATATTCCAACGTATAGCGTGGCGAAGCGTCGCCACAGCCTGTATCACCACGCCAACAATCAGGTTAACCCTCCGCCTATAGATGTTTCACATCAATAATGACTGATTATTACATTAATATTTATTTTTATTAAATAAAAAATTCAAGTTTTAAATTTATTTGAAATCTCAATTATTTTTATTAGTGACTTCGGTAATAGTATAGACAGTGTATAGTATATATATTCCATCATATAGCGTGGCGAAGTGTCGCCCCGCCAGCAAACAGGTATACCCTTGCCTATAGATGTTTCACATCAAAAAGTAATTATTGATGCCAAAATCTGAATGAGATTGGAAGCGAATTGAAGCAAGGAAGTTGATGGCCTCTATGTTTGAGCCCACACCCTGGGTGAAGAGCGCTCGAGGATCGTACAGTTTTAGTGGGTATCCCTAACCGCGGCGTGGCGATAGCACCTCACCCGTGAGGTGCTAGTGTCACCTCTACCTGGCGAATCCCACACACGGGCCGTGTCCTTCCTCTCACGCGGCTCACGGTCTTCAAACGGATTTCCTCTGTATAAAAAAAAGTCAAAGCGTAACAAAGAAACTCACATTTGAATTTTATCATAAACATAGTTATAATATTTATTTTGCCAGAATATAGTACAGAAGTTGTTATAATGATATTAAAGGTTCTATACGTTCTACCATTTTCAGGGCAAACATAACTTTAAAACTAATTTTAATTTATTCTTCACATTATTTCTAAACTTTTGCACAATTTATGTTATTATATTATACAGTAACAAAAAGTAATAGGTTTTAAAATGTACAATATCTCTATCTATCTAATATCTCTACAATAAAATAATGTCGTATAATTATAATTACTTATATTGCATGTATTTGGTTTGGGTTCGATTCCTGACATGGTAAATATGGGAAATCATATTTCTGTTATTAATAATAATAAAATAATAAATAATAATAATAATCTTTATTGCCAAAAAATGTGATACAATAACATATGGAAGTCCCTAACTCCCGAGCTAGGCATGTAGCCTGTGTTTCGGGAATCAGTGCCCTCTCACATTAGTATGTAGTTTTAAACACAAACAAATACAGATCGGTAACAGAGTGTTTATATCTAATGAGTAAGCGTGTTGTGTAGATGCACGTGAGCGCGCGCCCGCGTGCACATCGTATGTGTGGTGTGTGTGTGTATGTGTGTGTGTTGTGTGGTGTGTGTGTGTATGTGTGTGTGTTGTGTGTGTGTTGTGTATGTGTATGTGTGTGTATGTGTGTGTATGTGT
This sequence comes from Dendrolimus punctatus, assembly GCA_012273795.1. Lineage (NCBI taxonomy): Eukaryota > Metazoa > Arthropoda > Insecta > Lepidoptera > Lasiocampidae > Dendrolimus > Dendrolimus punctatus. Next base: position 5,198,210 of record CM022556.1, read on the forward strand.
GTAATTATATATGTACGGTACGGTTACTATTAAATAGATTAAAACAGTGCTTCGGTGGTAGCGTAGTCAAGGCTAAGTAGCCAGTTTTTAAGTTTAATTTTAACTTCCCGACTAGTGAGTCCATGTACATTGATTTTTTTATTTATCCTGTTATATAGTGTCACAGACATATAGCATTGCTGCCGTCTTGCAAAGCCAGTACGGTACATTGGAGTTTGCAATATGTTGGTTACAGCACGTTTCTTGTCGCTAATATTGTTATGTTTTGGTGTAATTTTATGTTGTTTTAGAGTTATATTAAATATATATAACTGCCTAACGGTTAACACGTTACTTTTTTCATATAAGAGTTTTGTAGGAAAGCGATAGGGACTAAATGTTAAAGTTTTTAATAATGATCTTATTAACTATGGTCTGGGTGTCTGGGATCGACTCCAGAGTGGTCCGTTATATATTACCCATGTCACAAGTGTAACGTGCTTTACTTGGGGATATACAACGCGTGTTTGTCTGCCGATAATAATTATTATTATTGATCGGTATACTTCATTTTACTTGTATATTAATGTTCTGATTTTATGTAAAATTTTTGTACAGTAAACTATATTCTATTCTGTTCTAAAAGATCAAAGTTTTAAAAGATCTCTCAGTTTATTGACTATATTTAGTCGTAAGCTCCGATCAAATTTCGGATCAATCTCAGATGACCGCAGCCCATTTTAAATATGGCGACCAATAAATACAATATTAATGAGGATATGTGCGTATCTGCGTCATAAAATAAACAAGATCAACATTAACATACATACATTGATTATTAGATCGTGATATTGAATACTGGAACCGAGACTAATATTTAAATGTGTAATGGCGAGCTTTTGTATATCTTATGATATCCATTGTTTTTTTATATGATAAATAGTATTTGACAGCCATCACGCCTAATATTAGATGATGATGCGGTCGAGTTAGGTAGCTAGGAAATACCTATTCATACGAGAGTGTAGGTATTTTTTAATATTTTTTTGCAGGAGTTCAGTAGACAGGCAGATGGCCCACTTGATGGATAGCGGTTACCATCGCCTATGGACATTTCCAACATCAAAGGTGCTACAAATGCGCTGCTGCTCTCTTAAGGGAGACTGGAAAGGTTGTCTTAAACGGGCCCTGTCTCAAAATGTATTCGTTAGGGGGAGCCCAAGGGAAGGAGATTTCCATCCGTACAGGAGCAGAGAAAGAATACAATTTCCTGAGGCCGGGCGGCATGTCTTAAGAGGCGATAAAACAACCCACAGCCAGGTGGTAGGGCATTTGCCCGACTGGATTGCTACGACTCTGGTCTAAAGTGTGTCGCCATAACAATCTTGACTTGTGTTCCGGCATTAGTGACCAGGTTCCAGTCTCCCTTAAGAGACCAGCAGCGCTTTTGTAGCACCTTTGGTGTTGCAAGTGTCCATAGGCAGCGGTAACCGCTTTCCATCAAGTGGGCTGTCTGCCTGTCTGCTGTACTCCTGCAATAAAAAAAGGAGAAAGTTTTTTATATGAAAAAAAAGGAAATTTAAACACCTCTCTCCCGATCATGGTGGGAACCACGGCCGGGAGCTAGGTGTCAAGTTTGGTTTGGGTGACAAGTTCTCGGCGCTCTTCCATCCAAGCTGAACACGACTGGAGTGTATGTATGCAGCGGCGTGCCTTCGTCACCCGTGTCACATTGGTGGCAACCTAACGTGAGCTTACGGGCAAGGTGACACAGGTACCTGAGAGGCCCTGTGTCAGCCGGAACGTCAGGGTCTCGGGACTTCGTCTGAGCCTTCCGAGTATTCTCGAGAACGGGCCTCACCGCCTCAATAGTGGGGGGGCCCGCGCTGGGGCGTCTCAGGTGATCTTCTGGGCTCCCACGGCGACCAGTTGGAGAGGGAATAGATTATTGAATTACATATATACATATACACATCGGGGTGAAGGTAAGGAAAGGAATGCTCCGGTGGTTCGGGCATGTGGAAAGAATGTATGATGAAAGAATGATTAAACAGTATTAGATTATGTATGTATGTATATATACATAACTTCACGCCAGGTCCCTTGCGGGGTAGGCACGAACGACAGAGCGCCATACAGGCCCATTCTTACACACCTCACTTGCTTCCTTGACATTCATAGCTCTTGTCATGCACGCTCGTCTGTTCTTAAGGCTCCTAACATCACCTTCTGCTAATACATGATCAATTTGATCATGGAAGGTGTGTCGTGGCCTTCCGCGAATTCTGCATCCGTCCACTTTTGCATTGTATATCTGTTTAGTCATTCTTTCATCATACATTCTTTCCACATGCCCGAACCACCGGAGCATTCCTTTCCTTACCTTCACCCCGACACTCTCTTTCAGACCAACTCTCTTTCTTACTTCGGTATTACGAACGCGGTCCGCGAGCGTCACTCCGCAGATTTTGAGCAGTGCTCGCATCTCGACCGCCTTTACTCGTTTATTATTGAATTAATTAATAAAATAAAGGTTTTGTGAATCATTTTTCTAATATGACATATAACATATTTAAATTATTCGAATTCGAACTAAAATAAAACCTTTTTTGAAGTGAACACCCTTGCCAGGGCCTCCTTGCGCCGCTGGTATTGCGACACGAGGACTCTGGCTTCCAGGTCCTATGGTGGGGATCCGGCGAGTAGCGAGGCCACTTCGAAGGACACCGTACGGTATACTCTTATTGCTCAGACGGCCAATATGCATTGTACTTGACGCAGAAGCGCAGTGTGTTTGGCCAAAGGGGTTGATTTTTATTTCTTCTTCCATTTTGGTTGTAGCCGAGTGTACACGTATTTCCATGTAAAAGTAGTTTATTATAATTTTCTACCAGTAACAGTGATTAACTTTTATACCTACAACGACCAGAATCGGCAATAACTTCAGCGTAAAATAATTATTAGGTGTGCGACGAGCTTGGCAGTTATATAGTTACATACGATAGCTCCACAAGAAACTAGCTCCATCTAGCGGTGACTAGAAGTTTTAGTTAATAGGGATGTGGACACATTACAATACTTCATAATATTTTTACAAAGAACAGTCGTTAAAATAACATCTTATCAACATCTGAGTTTTAAAGTATTGTGATGTTATAATATTTCAGAAGTAGTGTTGTCACGAATGGTGGTTTGGCCGAAGACCGAATATTCGGCCACGCATCCGGGCGCCGAATATTCGGGTACCCGAATAGGCTATAGGTTATATATCATCACGCAAAGACCAATAGGAGCGGAACACCGATGAAGATTGTTTTAAAATCGGGCTTTTTTCCTTTTGAGAGCTTCCGCTGCGTACGCTGCGTAAACGGTTAAAGTTTCGCAAAAATTATGTGACAGAATTGTTCCCCCTTTTAAAAAATAAAAAAAAACATTTCGCGACGGCATTTGTCTATCTTTTAAGGTCGACTTTTTTTTTTGGGGTAATCCATTTGCGAACCCCCCGCCGGGGGAGGCTTCGGCGGGGGAGCGTGGGACTCGCCTGTTAGAGGAGCCGGAATACCACTAAAACCCCTTGGTGCCACCTGACGCCATGTGCCAGGGTCACGGGATATGCGCGAGCTTTACTTCCGCGACCCCGACTGGCGTGGGCCCACCCCTGTTGTTGGGCAGGTCTCTCCATACTCAGTTGAGAGGGGCGCGCGCGGGCACCCACGCACCCCCTCGTCGGCGGCTTTGAGTGCGGGTGGCGGTCTTATAGCTTCCCCTGGCCGTCACCCGCTGCCACCCGCCCGTGGCTGCCAAGAGTCACGGGCGCTATCCCCCTTCGGTGGGGGAGGGGGAGGCTGCGAGGATTGCTCCTGCGCCTTCACCCCTCCCTCTCCTTCCTCCCCTTTTCCCCGCCGCCTCGCGCTTACAGCAGCGTCAGCGGTCGGAGTCGGGGGAGGCCATAAGGTCGACTCACTATAACCTCTTTTATGCTAACAAAATTTGTTCTAAAATAATGCATTATTTGTATAAGTGTTTTTATAAACATGATATTAATCCTTATCCAAATAAATACGATATTCATCACAAGTATTTGATTTAAAACTAATTTCCATTTACATCATTCGATTTCAATGAATATCTTAGGAGATATCGCATTTTCAACCGACTTCTAAAAAAGGGGAAGGTTCTCAATTCGTCGGGATCTTTTTTTGTTGTTTTTTTTATGTATGTTCATCGATTACTTCGTGATTTATAAGCCGATTTACGTGATTCTTTTTTTGTTCGACGCGGAATAGCTTCCAATTGGTCCCCTAAAACATTACTATATTTAGTAATTTTCAAAATATAGTAATGTTTATGTTTTACTTTGCACCGACTTCAAGATGTTTTAGATAATATATATTAATAATAATAACTTTAGAAATATGTTATTTTATACATTTTAGTTTTTTAGTTTTTGAAGTCGGTTTTTTATATAACATTGCAACAAAATAATGATCAAGCGGTGCGCGCGTATTTATGATGTGCAAGGCCGGCGGGTAGTGATTTAGATTTAAAAAAGGTTTTCACCTTCTATGTAATCAAAGTCACGAGTAAAAGTGACTATTCCACGCAGACGAAGTCCACGGGCAAAAAAATCGTTCAATATATAATTATTTTAATTCAGTTCGAGAATTTTTGGTTTCTTTAATTAAATAAAGTGTGCGTCTGGGGACGCCGAAGTGATAACTTGTCTTAAATTAATCTAAGTTGAACTATTTAATATTGAAATAGCCTAACTTGAGAAAAGCTTAGGTTATTACTTAGCAATTATGTATATTGATATGATGTTACAATTCTGGAATATGTCTACATTAGAATTTCGTGTGTGTACATTATTAGTATCATTATTTAATCTAATTACCGAATTCGGCTAGGGCTGTGAGTTAGAGTGAGAGAGGAGGAGCCTGCCTCCCGCTGCCGTATGCGTGAGAGAAAGGGAAGCCAGACTGGCGCCGCAACGCGTTACGTAACGAAGCGGTTTACCCTCCCATGACAAGTTATCATTTCAACAAGATGAGTAAATATTTAAATTAAATAATTACGAAAATCTAAAAATAATATGTGCAATGAGCTTTGGACAATGTCAATTTGACGCTGAAAGCGGCGTACGACGTCGATTGATACTGAACGCCGCTTTCAGCATCCATGTAGGACCACAGTCTTATGTTTTCGTTGGATGTAAACGATTTTTGGAATAAACACCTATTTTACGGTGGCGACAAGAATTGGTTATGTATGTAAAACAAGTCAGTTCTATGCGAGTTTTGATTTCATATAACGGGTTCCGTTTAAATTCAATTATATTTTCTGTTACGAGCTGCAGGACTCGAATTAAAATTCCGTTGGAATCACTATAGGGTTTATTAAAACTATACCAACACGTCTAACACAGGTACAACAAATATAACCAGACGCAATAAGTCCCAATGTAATGCAAAATTCAATAACATGCGCAAAATCCTTCTCTATATCACTTGTCGAATCTATGTCTGCCTCGTATCGTAATCTTCGCTTGACTGCCCCACCCCTCCGTTCGGGAATTGTTTTATATTTATTTATTGTTACTATCCGTGCAGGAACGGAGAAAGAATACAATTTCCTGCGGCCCGGCGGCCTGTCGTAAGAGGCGACAAAACAACCCAAAGCCAGGTGGTAGGACATTTGCCCGACTGGATGGCTACCACCCCTGGTCTAGAGTATGTCGCCATAACAACCTTATGTTGTGTTCCGGCATTAGTGACCAGGTTCCAGGCTCCCTAAAGAGAGCAGCAGCGCATTCGTAGCACCTTTGGTGTTGCAAATGTCCATAGGCGATGGTAACCGCTGTCCATCAAGTGGGCCGTCTGCCTGTCTGCTAATCTCCTGCAATAATAAAAAAAAATACTCAACTATATAATACCGACAGAGGTGCCGCGTTTACTCAGTTAATCCGCACATCTGGTAAGCTTCGACGCAGTGCAATAAAAACAATGATTAGTTCGACACTAATTACGGCCATAAAATAATACGATAACAATAGGATGTTAAAATTTTAAACACGAAGTAAACAAAAGAATTCAGGAAAGGTAATAAACTGCGTTTTACGACAGCCAGGTGTTCGTTATTTGTCGGTATGTAACACTTCTATATTTATAAAATTAATTATATAAATGTATGTAGGCGCATACCTTCAGAAGGACTTTACCGAATTTGATGATTTTGTATTGGTGTCTTTGAGTGGGCTCCCGGATGGTTTAGATTCACAATTGGAACCGGTAGGTGGCGCTGAGATCGGGTTCTAGAAACCTCCTAATCACCTGATCCGATTTTGGTGATGTTGTTTTTGTGTCATGAAACAGTCTTTTAAAAATTCAAAAAATATGGCGGTTCGATGTTCGTCGGGTAAAATAACCACTGTTTAGGCAATTTTTAGTGTTCAACACAAAATAATCCATGGTTATCGACGACAATGCGTTGGTTAACAATGTTTGAGAACACGCCCGTATGTAGTAATTTTAATCGACTATCAGACCAGTGTTAATCACTTTGAACAAGGTAAAAAATAACACACCAAAAAACTTGGTTGTTTGAATTGTTCACATACATTTTGAGGTTATGTGAAAGAAGTGTGAACACAAAAGTTGTAGGTCTTTTAATTACTTATAATTTTGCTTTTGAACTTTTTCCAAGTGACTTGTAGTTTTGCCGGAAATCGAGATAAACCGTTCTTCACCCTTAAAACTCACCCCCCTTCCACTTCCCGACCTCAGATCGCCCGTACATTATTGTTATACTATCTTCTTTTTCCAATGGGTTTCATCCTAGTGTAGCCGCAGACGTCCGATCGCCACGGCGGCCGCTCACAAATTGTTGCGGACAGAATCACTCCACTGACGTCACCCCCGTAAAGCCCGTGCGACCACGCCCCGCCTACCGCGGGGACATAGCTCGCTCCGTTAGCTGCTAAGCGTCTGCATTTTTGTAGTACTTTAGTAAGCGCGGAGCGAGCCTACATCATGCATTCCTGAACTGCAATTCAAACACACAACATTGTTTCACTTCTACCTGAAGACCTCAAAAGTGGTGACCCCGCAAGAAAACCACCTTCTGAAGAAAGGATCATCTCGAAACAAAATTCCTGCAGGATAGAAAACTCTGCTCGTCTGTTTAGCCGATCAAGCTCAGACAATATGGAAGATTGCAGTAAAGCATCAGCTACCAGTCCAAGAAGCTGACATACAAAAGACTGCCATCACAACACCATTCGGACTTTTCGAATTTCCCAGAATGGTACCAGGGCTCAAAAACGCAGGCCAAACTTTCCAACGATTTATCCACCAAGTTCTCAATGGACTCGATTTTGCATTCCCGTTCATCGATGACGTCATCATTGGATCAGAAAATGAAGAACAACATGAACACCATTTGAAAACAGTCCTACAAAGACTTGACGCCTATGGTATAACCATCAATCCATCAAAATGCGTATTTGGAAAGAAAAATTTGACATTCCTGGGATATGACGTGTCAACCGAAGGTATAAAACCACCACAAGAAAAAGTTCAAGCCATTACTGACTACCCCCGGCCAGCAAACATCGAAGAGCTCCGTCGATTCCTCGGTATGATTAACTTTTACCGTGACTCCATACCGAAGGCCGCAGAACTCCAAATACCACTCAACACTTACCTACATAACTGCAAAAAGCGGGACAAAACGAAGATCGAGTGGACAAAAGAGGCCGAAGAAGCATTTGAAGCGTGTAAGGCCAGCATACAGACCGCAGCCTTACTCGCTCACCCATCACCATCAATGTCAGAACCAATGACGCTCATGTGCGATGCATCCAATACATGTGCCGGCGCCGTCCTTCAACAGAGCACTAACGGCAAGTGGACACCGCTAGGGTATTTTTCGAAGAAACTATCCGACGCCCAACAACGATACAGCACTTTCGATCGCGAACTACTTTCAATCTACATGGCCGTTAAACACTTCAGGAAGCTATTCGAAGGACGAACACTCATCATCTACACAGATCACAAACCACTCACATATGCCATTCACAAACCGCCATCCGACAGCGAGACCCAACGACGCGCCCGCCAGCTACTTTTCATTAGCGAGTTCACAACTGACATAAGACACGTAAGCGGCAAAAACAACCCCGTAGCCGACGCACTATCACGCATTGAAACAATCGACGTACCTACATTAATTAATTTTGAAGAACTCGCTAGCGCCCAAGAAAAGGACACCTGCCTACCCCAGATCTGCAACAGCCAATCGTCCAACGTAAAAATCAAAAAGATCGTAATTCCCGGTTCGACAAAACCAATATACTGCGAAACATCAACAGCATACATCCGTCCTTATCTACCTGATGACTATCGTCGCATAGCATTCAACGCGCTGCATAATATTAGTCACCCTGGAATACGAACTACACGCAAGATGATACAACAGCAATACTTTTGGCCATCTATGAACACCGATATCGGAACATGGGCAAAAACATGCGTACCGTGCCAGCGCGCCAAAATACAACGACACACACACAGCGAACCCGCATCGTTCCCGCCAACCGAACGCTTTCAACATCTACACATAGATATAGTTGGACCGCTAACAACAACAGCACAAGGACACAGATACCTACTCACGATGATCGACCGCGCGACTCGTTGGCCCGAAGCAATACCACTCAGTGAGATAACAGCGGAACAAGTTGCCAAGACGGTTTACGACCAATGGATAGCTCGTTTTGGTTGCCCTACAACTATTACCTCGGACCAGGGTCGACAATTTGAGAGCCAGCTATTTCAATCATTAACTAGACTACTAGGAATAGAGAAAACCAGAACGACCGCTTATCACCCACAAAGCAACGGGATAGTTGAACGATGGCACCGCACGCTTAAAACAGCACTAACCGCCCGTTTGCAAAACGGCGGAAAATGGACGGACGAACTGGCAACGGTGCTACTCGGCCTACGAAACGCTGTGCGTGAAGACACAAAAACGAGCGCCGCGCAGTTAACTTTTGGCACAGCCCTACGTGTTCCCGGAACCTTCATAACGCCTACCCAACAACGAAGTATACCACTACACGAAGATTTCGTTCATAAACTTCAAGCAACTATCAGAAGCCTAACTCCAACCACAGACACTACACACGAGAATAATCTGAAGACATTTGTACATCACGACCTAGCAACATGTGAAAACGTATTCGTCAGAGTCGACGCCGTGAAGAAACCACTTCAGCCTCCCTACGAAGGACCCTACCCAATCCTGGAACGAAATGATAAATTCTTCAAAATTAAGCTGCCTGGAAGAGAAACCAACGTCTCTATCGACCGTCTGAAGCCCGCCTACGTCCTGAAGCTGTGCACTACGCCAACTCACCCTGCAGTTGGAAACCAGAAGGATGCCTTAAAAAAGGCAGTTGGCAGTAAAGATCGTTGCGGAAACATGGTTGCCTTGAAACAGGCAGTGTGTGACGACCATACGGATGCCTTGAAAAAGGCAGTTGGCACAGAAAATTTTCACACCCGCAGTGGACGTCGAGTCAAACCACCGGTACGCTTCGCTTGAGGGGGAGCCCTGTAGCCGCAGACGTCCGATCGCCACGGCGGCCGCTCACAAATTGTTGCGGACAGAATCACTCCACTGACGTCACCCCCGTAAAGCCCGTGCGACCACGCCCCGCCTACCGCGGGGACATAGCTCGCTCCGTTAGCTGCTAAGCGTCTGCATTTTTGTAGTACTTTAGTAAGCGCGGAGCGAGCCTACATCATGCATTCCTGAACTGCAATTCAAACACACAACATTGTTTCACTTCTACCTGAAGACCTCAAAACTAGTATATCTTTTTTGTTTCCAAAATTATCTACCCTGGGCTATATCTTCAGAAAGGAAAAAAACCATTACAGGAGCATGCTACGCATCGTTACTTGACAAGCTGAAGGCAGAACTTGCAGAAAAAGAAAGTCCTGTTTCACCAAGACAACGCACCGTCTCACCTGACCTCAGCGGTTGCCATGGCGAAAATCCGGGAATTACGATTTGAACTGCTTGACCACCCGCTTTCGACAGATCTAAAAAAATATAATATATATAAAATATAATATAAACCCCAATTAAAACTAATTAAATTATAAAAATAAGAAATTATTATTTTATTTTATTTACGTTTATGGCTTCGTAGCTAGGCCTTTGAGCCAGATCTTAGTTTACAATATAATTTCTTCATTTTCTTAAGCCTATGTGCAGCACAGCTGAACTGTAGGCCATCAGCTAGTGCCATCCATCGGAGTTTTTGTGACAACTCAAAAGGCCACATTTGACTATACAGTACATATTTCTCACAAAACACATAATTACTATTTAAAAACTATCAATATCCTACAACTATTGTTCATTTTAGAGAAATTTTACACATTTTTCTAAAATAAAACTGCACAGCACAACGTCCCGTATCAGCTCCCGCCAAAAACTTCAAATAAGAAATTAATATCCAAATAACTAAAGATAAAATAAATCAGCCCCAAGCTACTTATTTATGTTCCCTCATCTAAAAATTGCACTCTGAGGACAGAGATTTTCGTTAAATGAAGAGGCAATCACCTTCGTGGACAATTATTTTGCAGAGAAAAACGTCGAGTACCATTTGGACGGGTTATAGAGATGGGGATGTCCTCCTAGAGATGTCTCTAGGAGACTGTTGAAATATTTAAAAAAATCTGAAAAAACGTCTTTTAATATTTTTTAAATCGGAAACTTTTCAGAACACCAGAGTAGATGTTCTTTAGGATTTCTCCCTATATTTTTCCATCGTTATTATTAAAATCGTCATTATGTCACGCACGTGCAGTTATCTTTTACAATTAAATCAATCACAGTCCACAACAAATAAATATATTATTAATATTAGATTTATAACATATTTTTTTGGTTATTAAAATCGTCGTTATGTCACGCACATGTGGTTTTATTTTATAATTAAAATAATAACTGTTGTAAATAATGCAATATTTGTTCTTTTGTATTTGAATATTCATAGTGTCATAGCAACCTTTATTACCTGTTCTTACAAATAAACTCTTCATTAAAATATACAGGAAGACTTTTTTTTTCAACACGTTATCAGCAAGAAAGTCTAAAATTTAGCTAATGTTAACAAATTATTGAAAATAAGTACAAGTTATTTGGCGTAACTCAAGTTTTTGTTACAATTCTTTAACTGTTAATGCTATACAGCTCTGGAACGCGCTTCCTGTCACAATCAGACAACTAAAATCGCTGGCGATATTTAAAACTATGATCAAAAATACTACCTGTCGTTAGAATATGATATTTAAATTATTTATTTATATATATATTTATACACATATTCACGGATAAGACTGGATTCCAACTTTGGAACTGTCTGTTGCTGTCAGATAAGCCAAATCCCTAATAACATTTAAGAACTTGGTCTGAAAATTCTATCTATATATATATATATATATATATATATATATATATATATATATAGACACAAATGGCTAATGACTGCCTTAAAAGACTAAAATACACAATGGGTTGTTTTTTAATCACAAATTGTAAACTCAAAGTAAACAAAAGAAGTTCACAAAAGGTAATAAAATGTGTTTCTATAGGTATGCAGTCGCGAACTTCCAGATCAGATTGGATGGCTCCTATTAAACCGTGATATTCTGGTAAAGCAATGCTAGCAAATGGTGAAGAGATTGATTGTACTGGCATTGGCACTATTTCCATAAATACTAAAGATACATACATACATAACATCACGCCAGGTCCCTTGCGGGGTAGGCACGAACAACGAGCGCCATTCAGGTTCATTCTCACACACCTCACTTGCTTCGTTGACATTCATAGCTCTTGTCATGCACGCTCGTCTATTCTTAAGGCTCCTGACAAATAAATACTAAAGATAAGGTAGAAAATCACCCGATTTCCTAACTTATCAAACTAGTCACTCTTTGCAAGTCTATAATGAACCCAGCACCTATACAGACCTGACGTGGGCTCACTACCGAAGTGACACGGGTACCTCCAGAAGCGACTGTGTCCCGTGAGGACCTGTCCTAACAGTCATGCAGGACGGGCCTCACCGGCTCGATGGTGGCGGGGCCCGCGCTGGGACATCTTCGTCGATCTTCCCAGACCACGGCAACTTGGCGGAGCTTCGACCGGCACGCCTGGATCTCGCAGGGCGCGTCCATCTGTCTGTCTGTACACACGCTAACTCCTCCTAAACCACGTAACGGATTGCTAAGCAGTTTTCAACATCAGTTACACATACCGGCTCACAAAAAGTAATATTGGTGGTCTGTACTTTTGACCAGATCCATCTTTTGTTATGTGTTTCTATGCGCTGAATCCGAATCTGAGGTCTGTTCGGTCCATGGCCCAATGACAATCTTTGTTATATGTTACTAGCTGTCCTGGCAGACGTCGTCCTGCCCGGTAAAAAAATAGGGGTTGATCGTAGAGGGTTAATAATTTAGGGTTGTATGTATTTTTGTATGTTGTATCATAAAAAAATAGAAATCAAAAATTTTGTCTAAAAAATAAATAAAAAAATTAGGGGTGGACTACCCCTAACATTTAGGGGGATGAAAAATAGATGTTGGCCGATAATCATAGATACCGGATAAGCACAAAAAAATTCATCAAAATCGGTCAAGCCGTTTCGGAGGAGTATGGCAACGAAAACTGTGACACGAGAATTTTATATATTAGATAAAGAAGATATTATGCATTTCATATATATTTTAAACATTTTGTTGAACACTTTATCAATATAAAATTTGCATTATTTGTTATTCTAATTTACTCAGTACTAATTATTATTCTGCTTATATTAATTATATGTATTATGTGTATATATTAATAATAATTTGTTAATTATTTATAATAATAACGAAGTCTATAAATAAAAAATTGAGCGTGCCCAAAATGCTGGCCACATTTTCACGTTGGATGGCAATGCTGATTCGATGCCTAGGTGCAAGCCAGCCTTCTGGTCACGAGATACCTCAATTTGACGATGAGCTCCAGGCCACCACTGACCCAGGGTCTCGACCCCGAAAGACACTAATACGTACCCACTACCAATGAACACATTTGGAACATCTCAGAGCTTCCTGGTGGGCGGAAGCAGCCCCGGCTGTTGCGACTGTGTCTGGAAGATGGGACGCCGCCGAAGTATCGACACGAGTTGCGTCCCATCTTCCCACCACCGACATTCCGTCTGGTATCCTACCATTGTGGCGGCACAGCCCATTTGGTTCAAGAACAGGTGGTACCCCGGCGGTGACAAGAGACCGACGGATAAAGTCATTTAAAGATTATATATACACACATAGATATCTTATATATATAAATCTCGTGTCACGATGTTTGTGCGCGATGGACTCCTAAACTACTCAACCGATTTAATCAAATTTGCACACCGTGTGCAGTTTGATCCAACTTGAAAGATAGGATAGTTTTTATACCGTTGGAACCGGTAGGTGGCGCTGAGATCGGGTTGTAGAATCCTCTTAACAACAGGGAGCGATATTATTTTTGTGTGTTTGAGTGGGTCCCCGGATGGTTTAAATCCACAATTGGAACCGGTAGGTGGCGCTGGGATCGGGTCATAGATTTTTATTTTTTCAGAGCAGGACAACGTCTGCTGGGTCCGCTAGTATATTAATAATATATCGTGATTACACAATAAAATAAATTATATCAGAAATTGTTATTTTACGTGTCAAATGAATACATTTTAACCAGGATTGAATAATTTGAGTTGCGCGCATAAGAGCAACTTTAGGGCCGGCTCGATCGATATTGTTACAACTCAGGTCCCGACAAAAATGAAACCCACCTTCATATCTGAAACAAAATGCAATTATTACCCCTAGGCATTTAAACTAATAAGTAATAACATTGAAACTATTGTAATTCTTTTATGATCGCCTTATTTTGTTAACATATTGGCATACGGCCTATTGCTGTGTTGTGATCATTAGCCAGGTGTTCGGATTTAAAGTACAAACTGATTCTAGGAAATTCAGTTCACGCGGCCGGACGGACATATTGCATATGTGCAGTATAAAGCAATGTACCGATGGAGGGATCAGGCAGTCGAGTGATAACCACGAACGAAGCAAGACGTGTCTACTACAATCGGGAATCGTTTAATGACGGACTTTGCCCGTTTTATTGAATTACGACCTTCTGCATTACGTTTGGATTTGTTGTGTTCGGTTATATTTGTACCTGTGTTATACGTGTCTGTATAGTTCTAATAAACTCTATAGTAATTCTAACGGCATTTTAATTCAAGTCTCGGGGCTCGTAACAATACCATAATTTGTAAGCAGGATACTTGTATATATGCATGCCGAAAGGCGGAATTTGGAGAACTGTACTATATTAAAAACACTTTTGTATACCTATTTTCATATTAATATTTTTATTATTATAAAGAAGCAAGTGAGGTGTGTAAGAATAAGCTTAAATGGCGCTCTGTTGTTCGTGCCTACCCCGCAAGGGACCTGGCGTGAAGTTATGTATGTATGTATGTATGTATGTAATATTTTTATTTTTTTTATTGCAGGAGTTCAGCAGACAGGCTGACGGCCCACTTGATGGACAGCGGTTACCATCGCCTATGGACATTTGCAACACCAAACGTGATACAAATGCGCTGCTGCTCTCTTAAGGGAGACTGGAACCTGGAAACTAATGCCGGAATACAACTCAAGGTTGTTATGGCGATATCTTTAGACCAGTTGCAGCCATACAGTCGGGCAAATGCCCTACCACCTGGCTGTGGGTAGTTCTGTCGCCTCTTACGACAGGCCGCAGGAAATTTTATTCTTTCTCCGTTCCTGCACGGATAAAATTGAATTCAATTGAATTAATTGTTACTACGTAGAAAACTTTACGAGCCCTCCTAAAGCACCGCTTTTTGCTATTCTTTAAATGATGTTATTGGTTTTACCCATTTCTAAATGCTATTCCTAAGGATCTCTAAAAAAGTGCTTTTTGCAAACTACAATCGAAACCATGACTTATATTCACTTTGCTTTGTAAATGTTTACATTTCAATGAATCGAAACTGTATTCTGTTGTTGTATTTTTAAAGACTATTTTTGTGTAACAGATATCGTAATATAAGCTTTAGGTAATTCAATTATGGATGGTATAATATAGTATTAAGTTTGAGAAAAGTAAATTGTGAATTATTTTTTTATGTTTTTGTATTACATTTCAGCAGACAGGCAGACGGTCTAATGAAAAGCATTTACCATTGCCTATGATACATGTAACACCAAAGGTGCTATCAGTGCTGCCGCTCGCTTAAGGAAGACTGGAAGCCAGTTGGCAATAAATATTATACAACTTACATAAAAGGTACTTAATAAAATAAAGACGGAGAAAGAATACAATTCCCTGCGACTCGGCGGCCTGTCATAAGAGGCGAGAAAACAACCCACAGCCAGGTAGGGCATTTGCCCGACTGGATGGCTACCACCCCTGGTCTAAAGTATGTCGCCATAACAACCTTGAGTTGTGTTCCGGCATTAGGGACCAGGTTCCAGTCTCCCTTAAGAGAGCAGCAGTGCATTTGTAACAAGGTGTTACAAATGTCCATAGGCGATGGTAACCGCTTTCCAGCAAGTGGGCCATCTGCCTGTCTGCTGAACTCCTGCAATGAAAAAAACGTGCCTCTCGGGACGCCCGACAGAATAACTTACTCTAATCTAAGTTGAACTATTTAATATTGAAATTTTTTAACTTGAGAAAAACTTAGGTTATTACTTAAATTTTATGTATATTAATATGATAATGTAAGGAAAGGTTATTTATTAATGAAATCTTTTATTGATTATAAATATAATAATTATTTAATCAGTATTTTGGTAATTATACCGAAATACGCCTAGCGGCGCTACGAAGTCGTTGTAGCGTAATGGCTAGCGCACACGCCCCTGAATCGAAGGTCGCGGGTTCGATCCTGGCCGGAACGCATGCACCTTTTAGCCAGTTTTCTGATCTAATGTGCATATTGTTACAATTACCATGTGCTAAAAACGGTGAAGGAAAACATTGTGATGCAACCTGCACATCGAGATAACCGATGTATCATACCTGCCAAGCCGCCTTGGACAAGCGTGGCGGGTATACTGTCCGTTCCCCCTATAATGGGAGGCCCGAGCCCAGCAGTGGGACATTTATCGGCTGACATTATATATATGTATATTACATACGGCTAGCGCTGTAGGTAAGAGTGAGAGAGAAGGAGCTTACCTACCGGCGCGGTATGCGTGAGAAAAATGGAACCCAGAGAGACTGGCGCCGTAACGCGTTACGTAACGAAGCGGTTTACCCACCCATAAGAAGTTATCACTTCAAAAAAAAAATATTACTATCCTGTGTCTTTCCACAGTGATTTGATGGTACTCTCTCGCATAACGCGGTACTGTATAAAAACTCAAAATCCATATAAAGAAAAGTTCAGTGTTTCTTAACCCTCCATAGAGAGATATAGTGCGCTTTTAGTTTAAATTTTTTTTTAAAAATTGTATATACATATTTTTATTATTATTTTGTATTTAACGTACATAAACAATCAAATAAAGCGAAGAGAAAAGATTTAAAAAATTAAAATAATTTAAAACGTATTCAAGAAAGAAACCTACGGCTGTATATATTGTATAATGTACAAACAGTTGGATGGTACCAAAACGGCGGATTGTGAACAATTTTACAGGTATGTATCAATTAATTGCGTCTTAATACAAATGGTTAGGCACAATAATGCTATATTAACTTGGACTATCTTTAACCATATCAAATCTGAATTTCGTATGAAGTAAGGCTTCCTATTTGTTTTCGCCGGAATACTCACAGTCTAACTGTCACTTATAATATACTATTTAATCCTAATAGTCCTCCTTACCTTAAGGAACATTTTGGATTCCTTCGCCTTTCGACTTTCTCACAATGCACTCAGATACTATGGAGGGTCTCTACCCTCCATAGTATCGTCTTTATCTCTATAAAGAGGACCATCTAGTATGGGGATCAGTCGAAAGTGTCCACCTGTAAACAGCAAATTATGGTTCGGAAACTCGTCAAAATAGCGCTAGTGTAGTAAAAGGAAATGATATGAATTTAGCAGTTATAAACGAAGTATTGAGACTTACGACGTATATAAATTAATTAATTAAATTAATTAATAAGTCTTTCTTTCCTTCTTTAATCTAGTGTTCTACTGTAATTATTTGTGGCGCTATTGTAAATACTTTCCACTTGCTATTATGTCGCCATCTTAACTTGCTGCCCTTCAGTGGACACTTTAATATACTGAGATGGTTCTCCTTACCTCTACCCTCCATATCAGATACATATCATAGACTCCTGACACCAGCACATTTCATCCTTTTATGATAACTCTTTTACATTGCTGTCAAACTTTGGAGTTCGTTGTCTTACTGTCAGAGAGGCCAAAACATTACCTAAATTTCGGAACTCACTTAGAAAAGACTGTTTTTAAATCAATATGTCTAGTATATTAAACATTCACTTATTTATCTATTGTAATATATTTTAATATACAATGATTGTCACATATAATGTTAACAAATATATTTATCTGGATTGTTTTGTATATCTAATATATAAAATTCTCGTGTCGCGGTGTTTGTAGTTAAACTCCTCCGAAACGGTTTGACCGATTCTCATGAACTTTTGTGTGCATATTGGGTAGGTCTGAGAATCGGACATCTATTTTTCATCCCCATAAATGTTAAGGGTAGTCAACCCCTAATTTTTTTTAATTATTAGATATTTTGAAGGTAAGGAAAGGAATGCTCCGGTGGTTCGGGCATGTGGAACGAATGTATGATGAAAGAATGACTAAACAGATATACAATGCAAAAGTGGATGGATGCAGAAGTCGCAGAAGGCCACGACACATCTTCCATGATCAAATTGATCGTGTACTAGCAGAAGGTGATGTCAGGAGCCTTAAGAACAGACGAGCGTGCATGACAAGAGCTATGAATGTCAAAGATGCAAGTGAGGTGTGTAAGAATAAGCCTAAATGGCGCTCTGTTGTTCGTGCCTACCCCGCAAGGGACCTGGCGTGAAGTTATGTATGTATGTATGTATGTATTAGATATTTTTTATGATACAGCATTAAAAAATACATTCATCCCTAAATTTTCAATCCTCTACGATCAACCCCTATTTTTTCGGGCAAGACGACGTTTACCGGGACAGCGAGTACGTATATATATTAACTATTATATTTATATATCGAGGGCTTCATAACAAATGAGCGTACAGACAAAAGTGCAGTTTGTACATAATGCACAAGATTGTGAATAAACCAAAACTAGTTGATTGTATAAGGTTGAAATTTAGAATACCCTTTTATTTAGGCACACTTGCATACTGGTAAGACTTTCAAAATTGTAACATTTCATAGATTTCAGTGAACAACAAAAAATGGCATTTTTGCGTATACGCCTGTTTGTGTGATTTTTTTTGTGAAAGGTAAAAATAAAAAACCAGAGCCTTGGTTATTTCAATTTTTCACATAAATTTCGAGGTAGTGTTTAAAATGTGTTGGTACAAAATTCCACCCGAAATAACTTACATACATACATACAAACATAGGTACATGCATTGCAAGTTAAATAAAAGCTTATAAAAATGATATCTACCTAATCTGGTCTAAATTAGCCTCCCTGATTTTTTCACATTTTTAAACTCATTGCACAAACTCGAAACATTTACAGATTGTATATAGTATGGATAGATAATTATTAATTTGTTTACGCGACCAAGGTCGAAATTTGATATTTTTGTGACAAGGAATAGTTATTCGAGACATGCGTGTAATGACTAATTCACTTAACGCTTACGCATGTCTGAGTCTGTCTGCCGCAAGAATTTTTTTATTATTTAATAGAGACCTATCCAACATAGAGATGTCAAACAAACACATGATAATTCTGTTAGAACCTAGGCGCCGACAAAGACAAATTCCACGTACAGATTTGTAGAAGCACATTTATTACCCGTCGGCATTTGAACTAATATCCAATATCATTGAAACTATTGTAATTCTTTTGTGATCGTCTTCTTTTGTTTTCTTAGTTATTGTCATACGTTTTTAGAGAACAGCCCTTTGTTGTATTGTAATAATTAGTCAGGTGTTACGGATTTTAAAGTACAAGCTGATCCTAAGAAATTCGTTCTACGTTGCCGGGCGGGCATATTGCATTTGTGCAGTATAAAACGATGGCCTGATTGAGGCCCCTCCCTTAATCAGGGCATCGTTTTATAGAAGCAGGTAGTCGAGCGCGAGCCACGATCAAAGTGAGACGTGTGTACTACTATAGTCTTTACTGCCATTTTATTGTAAGCGACAGGTGGACCTAAGTATATGTTTGTAGCAAATAGTATTTTAAAGTAAAAAGTAAAAAGAATACAATTTCCTGCGGCCCGGCGGCCTGTCGTAAGAGGCGACAAAACAACCCACAGCCAGGTGGTAGGGCATTTGCCCGACTGGATGGCTACCACCCCTGGTCTAGGGTATGTCGCCATAACAACCTTATGTTGTGTTCCGGCATTAGTGACCAGGTTCCAGGCTCCCTAAAGAGAGCAGCAGCGCATTCGTAGCACCTTTGGTGTTGCAAATGTCCATAGGCGATGGTAACCGCTATCCATCAAGTGGGCCGTCTGCCTGTCTGCTGATCTACTGCAATAAAAAAAAAAAAAAAAAGTATTAATATGTTTTAAGACTCAGTTCTTTTTTGGTATGGGAGTTTTTATTTTTGTAGCATATTTTAAACTGAAATAAACCTATACTAATAATCAATATACAGGTTTATTTACAAAAGATAAAAATTACATATAGTAAATGGGTCCAAAATCACTGTCAGTTGGGAACGTTCCCAAAACGATGTCCGTGTTTCCACGTTGCATGGCAACGCTTACATTAGACCCAATTGAATCAAACCAGAAAGTTATAAAACAAAATAATACTGTCAATCTGTCAAGTATATTTAACATGCTATAATGGCAGCCATTTTTATTATTTATAGATTATTATATTGTATGGCTTTGATTATTATTAATAATTTTAACTGCATTGATTAAATGATTGTACAAATATGTTTATAAACCAGTATTTCAATTTTAGTTTTCCAATTATATGCCGAATAAATATATTCTATTCTATTCAAATATCTTTGGCTATAAAAAAAATTACTTATATCCACTTATGTCGCTTACGCTACAATAACGGTAAAGGTTCAACAATAAGACCTTTTATATATTTGTAAATAATATTTGAATTTATTTTAATCTCTGTCTACATCCCAATTTTATTCATTTTCTTTTGTTACAGATAAAAATGTCCAATTATTCAGAACATAACCTCAAATTGGACGACTGCATCACTAGCAATATAACAAACAAAAACCAGTGTTCCTTAAACGTTAATAATAAAATGGAATCAATAACAATAATGTTTAATGTGTTTTTTAATATTTGTAAATATATTTTCGATTGGATTTTTGAAAACATCATTATTTTGACGTCAGCTGTCATTTTTTGTTTCGTCGTCTATGTCATTTACAAGTGTTATTTTAATCCCGTTGTACTAAAAAAGGTAAGTAGTGTCTGTGCCTACCTTTATTAAAAGCTTGAATGGCAGTTTTTGGCGGGAACTAAAAGGAGATACTCTGCTTTGCAGTTTTATTTTCTAAAGATGTGTAAAATTATTCTAAATTGAACAATAGTTGTAGGATATTGATAGTTTTTAAGTAGTAATTATGTATTTTTGTGAGAAATGTGAACTGTAAAGTCAAATGTGGCCTTTGTATTGAATGGCCAGAACTCCATTGAATGGCTTCAGTTGATAACCTACAGCTCAGCTGAGCTACACATAGGCTTAAGAAAATTAAGAAACTATATTGTAAACTAATACGCGCTCTACACTCTCGCCGAGATGTCTTGGCCAAATGTTTTGCCGAGACATGACGAGACGGAGAGCGGCCCTCCACATTCCCATTCACGCATTTCCCGTTCAGAACTCGTACACGATGGACTTATTAGAAGCGTCTGGTGGTGTAGCTTTATGTGTTGTAGCCTACTACAATTATATGACGAAGATGGTGGATGACATCAATACATCACAACAGAACAAGCTAAAACGTATTGATTTTTTAAAAAGCCTTATATATATGCAAAACCTACAAATGTTTGACGGGACTGTGGAGGGTTCTGTCTCGCGCAAACACAAATTCTTTGATAGTACGGACATGAACCTGAGACTATACGAATGTAAGCGAATAGACTTGCCGAATAGGGCCTTTACACTCCCGTATTCGGCTAGTCTCGTGTAGTTTTGCCGGGAATGAAGAGCGGTTTTAAGATCAGGTTTAAAAGACTAGCTGCCAAGTCATAAACCTTAATAAAATAAAAAGCTTGAACGTCGGCGACCCAATCATGTGTGACATGAACTTTTTAGTTACCCTCATGTTGGGTGCCAAAGAGTACATTGAATATATGGAGATTGGGTGCCCATTGTTGAGTTAGGGTAAAATCCCAAAATCTGTCACTGGTTACGTTGCCTGTTAAATATAATGAAGAATTCTACTGTCATTTTACAAAAAAGGCCAGCATTCCAGGCGCAGTGCGTTCCACTATACTGCGTCCAACGGTCGACTTTACTTTAGACTGGTCCGTGCAGGAAAGGAGAAAGAATACAATTTCCTGCTTTGGGGCGGCCTGACATAAGAGGCGACAAAACAACCCACAGCCAGGTGGTAGGGTATTTGCCAGGCTGGATGGATATCAACCTTGCTCTAGAGTAAGCCGTCATAACAACCTTGATTTGTGTTCCGGCATTAGTGGCCAGGTTCCAGTCTCCCTTAAGAAACCAGCGGCGCATTGATAACATCTTTTATGTCACAAATGTCCATAGGCGATGGTAACCGCTTTCCATCAGGTGAGCCGCATCTGCTTTCCATCAACAATTTATGTATTTCATTCATGTGTTTTATTCTCTATGTTATACTCTTGGAAGGATATATTTCGCCGACCCCAAATAAATGGGAGACGGTAAAAGTAAAGAACAAAGCCCGAGTGAGATAGAGAACTGCAATGTTTTTCTGTAAAATGCAGCAAATGAAAATGTGCGTCATTTTACAGGAACTGTCAGAAATAGGCTTTGAACATATTGAGAAGGGCCCAGATAGGCAAAGAAGGATCGCCCTGTCCCAAGCTGCTCGGCGATTGGGGTTCAAAATACCTCCCCCCTTCCCGAACGGCTGGTTCGCGATTGCCGAAAGCCGGGACTTGAAGAAGGGTCAAGTCTTACCCGTTGACGCTCTGGGTAAGTTTTTTGTGTAAATATATATATTTAAAAACTAGAATATTTTACTAATAACTAAACACTAAATTCGGTTTTTTACACATAATAATAACAAAGACTGCCCAGCAATACATGTTTCCATTACTAGGTCACAACGCCCGTAATGCTCCGTCTGTCGTTCCACCTGACGACCGCGGTCGTTGTGGTCATGGCCAAAAGACACTAATGACGTCATCATTTTCGAACGCACAACGCTCACAACGACCCATGTCAAGAGGATAGCCAAATAACCGTTCCACTTGGGTTTAAGATTGTAACGCCGGCGCCGGCAAGCAAGTGGAACGGGATAAATCGCGGTCGTGAACGTGGGCGTTATGAGTCTCTAATGGAACGTTGTCATAGAGATGAGTCGAAGCCAACCTGATTTCAAGTAATACAACGAATGTCAATGTGCTTAAGACAAAGTAGGTATTTGTTTGTAAAGTCGAAAAGATCAGGGCCTTGGTAACCGAAGCCTTAATAGACAGGTGGAATCAGTACCACGAGGACCTAGTAGTAGGCACAGAGACGGTGATGGCCGTACGCCCCCATCGTTGGGTCTTACACAACTGTGGAACCCTTGCGTACAGGATGGCTGCTTCGGTTAGTATCTGTGCCGTATAGCGGGCGGGACTCAATGCTCGAAGGCCACCACTGCGGCGCACCGGTAGACATATACGCTACTCGAGTGCGTTGCTTGGATGCTTCAGGAGTTTCATACGGAGAGGTTAGTCTGTCCGCTGGACTCACTCCGGGGCTTGGTCGAGGCCATGCTCCCGAGGAAGCAATGGTGGTCAGCCATCGCCTCCTTTTGCGAGTCGTTTATGGCCCAGAAAGTAGCAGAGAGAGAGAGGAAGGAGAGCGTGTACGCGGATCCCATTCGTAGACAGCAGCTAAGGGGTCGTAGGCGCGTAGTTCCTCCCGTAATCCATCACAGGGGGCCACATGGACCAATGGGGGATCCCGTGGACTTCTCCCCTATTCCCCCCTTCCTTGTCACATATGTAGTAGTAGCTATGGTCGAGTTCCTGTATCACCACATAAAAACGCACTGGAGAGGGGCGCAGGTTAGTGGGTAGTACGGTTTTCAATTCAATAAATGTTTTTTGTCAACCATATCCAATTTAATGGAGCCGTTCATTTGAACCACCAGACGGTTTCCAATTTAATGGAGGTTTGCCAACCAGATACAATTTAATGGAGGCGTTCATTTGAACTCCTTTTTTTAAAGTATTTTTTCCATTCCTTATTTTAATTCATATAATTAACCCTATTTCATACATGCTTTAGAGCTTTTTAACTATATCAAAGAAATATTTGTCTTATTTGTTTCACTAGCCATGTTAATCTGTTGTAAATGTATACATACTCATAACATTATAATATTCCATGATGATGATGTATGAAAACGTTTGTTCCCTTACTACTCTAAATAAACTAGCTCAAAGAAGTTGAACATGGATCTTGCTGTATTCAACATTTTTAAACAAACACTGGCTGTGCTTTGTTTACATTTAGGTTAGACAAGGCCTTATTGTATCGAGAACCATGATTGTTTTAAACTATTATAATTTATCAAAGTTATAGTTAAGACTCAATATTAGTTCAACTGTAAATAATGATACTTTGTAAATGATACCTATGTAGTAATTTACTATCTTCGGCAAAGGGGTTTGGGTAAAAGTGGATTAATTTTTTAAGTTTGCGGCCAGCGATTACATTTATACAGTAGATCAATGATATTACATAAAAATAAATAATAAACAAATTTAATCAAATTTTATTTTATTAATCAAAAAAACTGAATTCGATCCGGACCCCAATACAAACATCTATAGTCTACTCTAACATTACGCCGCCCCTCGACACGGCTGTAACGCTTTTTCGTGACAGAAAAAATACTAATACTCCCCGTTTATATAAAGTTTCACTTCAAAAATGATTTGTCGGACTTACGCAGAGAGGCGATCATGTACTCCAATACAATATTATATGCAGTTTGGTACGATGTTTGAGTGTACATTGAAAAAAAAAGTAACAATATAAAAGACAAATAAACTTTGATCCAAAACTAATAAATGGGGGCTTCAACACCTAAAACTAGGTAAAAACCTATATTAATTAGGTGTTGATGCTCTTCCAATCCTTAAATTATTTATTTATGTATGTTGTGTGTGTGTTTGTGTGTATGTGTTTATATAATTATAACTTAAATTACCATTTTCAGTAAATTTTCAATCTCATTGTAATTTCATTGTAATTAATAGATCTTATAATATCATTGCAGTAGATAGTACAGTAATAAAAACACTTTTTGTTTTAACATTTTTGTCTAACATACATCGGAGCCGAAATATGTGAAAAAATTGATGCAATTAAACATGCATAATTTTTTATTAGATTTTGGTTTTCATGCACAAAACTTTTTCTGCAAAATCTGCAGTTTATTCGTTAGTAGCATTAGGGTAATAGTTCACTTTAATTAGATATGTTATATTATTTCAAAAGCCATGCACAAAAACATGAATCTTGCAACAAATAACCTTGCATAAAACTGATACCTTAAGTTCACGCAGCACGATTTTGATCTTAAATAGCTCGGCTCCGATGTAACGCAGGACCAATGTTTTGAAAATAAATTCCACGCGGACGACGTCGTGGGCACAGCTGGCTTATATTATTCAGGGATAATGGGGCTTCCCAACGGTGAAAAACTTTTTGAAATCGATGTAGTAGCTTTTGAGTTTATTCGTTTCAAACATACAAAAATACTAATCTTTCCTCTTTATATTATTTATTTAGGTTTATGGCTTGGCAGCTAGACCTTTAAGCCAGATCTTAGTTTACAATATAATTTCTTCATTTTTTTAAGCCTATGTTTAACAAAGATAAATTGTAGGTTATCAGCTGGTGCCATTCAACAACTATTTGTGACAACTCAAAAGGCCAACAGTTCAACACATTTCTCACAAAACACATTATTGCTACTCAAAAACTATCAATATCCTACAACTATTGTTCATTTTAGAGTAATGTTACACATTTTTAGAAAATAAACTGCACAGTTTGTACTGTTGATGTTGTCATCTCCTTCCAGTTCCCGCCAAAAACTCCTTCCTCTATATAATATTAGTATAGATAAATAATAAAGAAGACTTATTTCGACAAATAGTCCATTTCTTTTCAGTCAAATCACGCCATCTATTGTCGAGTAGCTAGCACTAATATCACCGTTTTCAACTTTCAACGACTACAGGTGAGAATCTATGCGTTTATCGCGGGGAGGATGGAGTCGCAAGGTGCGTAGACGCCTACTGCCCCCACCTGGGGGCACACCTGGCGGTGGGGGGCGCCGTGTGCGGAAACTGCATCGAGTGCCCCTTCCACAAGTGGAGGTTCGACGCGAACGGCGCCTGCGTCAGCGTGCCTGGCTTAGAGCATGGTAAGTTTTATATAGTTATTGATAGAGGTCTGTAAAAGTCAGGTTTTTTTCTATATAAACGTTAGGATTTTTCTGTCACGAAAAGCGTTACGACCGCGTGGAGAAGCGGCATAAATTTAGACTAGACGTGGTGGCATTATTTTAGACTATACTATGGATGCCTTTTCTGGTTCTGGATCGAATTCAGTTTTTTTGCTTGATAAAATAAAATATTTTAAAAGAATTGTATGTGTATGTACTTATGTACGCGCGTTAGAAGTTATACTTCTTTGGCGTATTAAGATAAAAATCTTTTGAAAATTTTTATGTTTTGAAAACGACACTAACAATAGAAAAACTAAAATGTTGACTATAGCTAACTTCAAGGTGTCGGTTGACTATAGCTAACTTCATGGTGTCGGTTTTTCGTGTGACGGTGTGCGCACGCATCGTAAAAATTTACATACATACATATATAACTTCACGCCAGGTCCCTTGCGGGGTAGGTACGAACAACAGAGCGCCATTTAGGCTTATTCTTACACACCTCAGTTGCTTCTTTGACATTCATAGCTCTTGTCATGCACGCTCGTCTATTCTTAAGGCTCCTGATATCACCTTCTGCTAACACATGATCAATTTGATCATGGAAGGTGTGTCGTGGCCTTCCGCGACTTCTGCATCCATCCACTTTTGCATTGTATATCTGTTTAGTCATTCTTTCATCATACATTCTTTCCACATGCCCGAACCACCGGAGCATTCCTTTCCTTACCTTCACCCCGACACTCTCAGACCAACTCTCTTTCTTACTTCGGTATTACGAACGCGGTCCGCGAGCGTCACTCCGCAGATTTTGCGCAGTGCTCGCATTTCGACCGCGTTTACTCTACTTTCATGCTCTCTATTCCATACCAAACTCTCGCTTCCATTTACCCTCAAAAAAAAATCTATTAAAATTTACTCTCATCATTTTTTCCCTAACGCGCCTCTTTAGGCGTTATTGAATATTTATTATATATTATTATATATTTTTGAAGTTATACTTCTTTAAGTATAACTTCAAAAATGCATTCATTAAACCTGCGAAAAATCGAAATGTGTGCTGGGACACACGCATAGTATAAGTAACACTTCAACGGACAAGTGGAAAAATGAATCGCAACAAAATTTTACGACTTTTTACGGGCTGATTTCTAATGTACTTGTCCAATTCGGAAACTTGCCCGTAAAATTTCAAGTTAAAGTTTTGTTGCGATTCGTTTTGCCAGTATGGTAACGCAACCTGGCGGTAAAACGTCATCCTCCCCAATCCTTCCTCACTCCCGCGCGCATACGCCGCTTGCTACGCTCGCTGATATCTACTGTGTATAGAGTGTAAATCGATCCCGCTACGAACGCACGCGTGTGAAGTGACAGTGACAGATAATTACAAAACTAACCACGCCGGCCAGCAAGCCTTCAGCAGCTGTCATATCCAGGTAACCTAGATTCAATTTCCAAAAGACGTTTGCCGTCCTAATACAGTCCATTAACCGCCGCACCATAGTATATATATATATATATATATATATATATATATATATATATATATATATATATATATATATATATATATATATATATTAACATGTGACATAATGTTATAAAAACACACTGCCCATTTTACAGCACCAAAAGGCGTTTCCATCAAGACCTGGCACACAGTGGAAGCAGACGGCGCGGTCTGGGTGTGGCATGACGCCGAGAACCGAGATCCGATATGGTTGGTGAAAGATGCTGAGGAGTTGAAGAGATGGAAATTAAGAGGCAGAAACGAGTTTTACGTCAGCGCTCATGTACAAGTAAGTCTTATGGAAAATGTTTACCGTTGCATATGGATATTTGCCATTTTGTCCCAATTTTGCTATTACTAGCTCGTAAAAATCCCAGGCCCTAACGTCTCAATCGTAATTTTCCCTGATTTCGGTAATGCGTTCTTACGTTGCGCTAGCCATCGTGTCCGATTATAAGCCTAGTCGAAAGGCTCTCCTGCGACGTCCGCGTTATGTCCTCATGGACAAGGTCGACGTTACAAAACGGCTGGCCCGGATCAGCCCGCCCGCGGTTAGGACGGCAGGCTGGCAGGCAGACACACAATCACGATCTCTCCACGTCCTCGCGAGGGACGCCACGAGACATGACCGTCCCATAGGATAGACTAGGTGTATTGCTGGAAAGTTTCTCTCGCCGTTTCTTCTCTCCCAGCCATAATACGTTGCAAAACGGCAGTAAGTTAGCGTAGGCCACTGCGAACCGCCGATCCCGGTTCGCCGTGATCCTACCCTTCCGGCTTTATATTACCCGTCGCCCGTTCTTAATTAGTTCATTGTGTCGCCCTATGCTGGGCATCGTCAGATTCATCCCCCTCTCATGGCAACAGTGCAGCCGAGGTAAAACTTTCTAGGGACCTCACTCAAGCAAGTTGCCCTCCGGGCTCGCGCGCTCCCAAAAAGCCTGGTAAAGTTGAGGTCTTCGGATCAACAATATAAAGTCCACCAAAAAAAGCGCTAGCCAGTAGTTCGTTGTCTACTGCGATGACTAGACGTAAGCAGCTCCCATACATTAATTGCTCCAAAAAATTGTCCGCGTAACCTTAAGATTACAAATACCTTAAAACTTTCAGGAAATACCGGAGAATGGTGCGGACGTTGCTCATTTGAATGCAGTTCACGCGCCGTCGTTGTTGTCAGCTTTAGGAGTGAAATATCCGATACTATGTAACATTATCGGTGAGTTATACAATTATTTTTTGGCGAGCCTAGATAACGGGTCGACAGCCTAGCTCATCGACAGTGATTAGTTTGTCTCTCGAACTACGCTACATTCCTCCTTCACTTACCTGACCACTAAACTCGTCAGTGTCTTCTATTGAACTCTTCTTCCAACTCTTTCGTATCGGTCTTGTCGCTTCACTGTCTTGAAATGAACTTAACTCTAAACTGTCCGGTAGGGGCGCCTTACGCTGTTTATATACCCGGAAGAATTTTCTAGAACCCATCTATTTATCTCTGTCTCTTTCTTCCCGAACCTTCTGTTCAGGAACTTGCGTTTATGCATCTCCCTTTCTAACATCTATCTATCTCTATCTTTCTTTGGTCGTCTATCCCTTTCTAAATACATCCATACATACATAACTTCACGCCAGGTCCCTTGCGGGGTAGGCACGAACAACAGAGCGCCTTTTAGGCTTATTCTTACACACCTCACTTGCTTCTTTGACATTCATAGTTCTTGTCATGCACGCTCGTCTGTTCTTAAGGCTCCTGACATCACCTTCTGCTAGTACACGATCAATTTGATCATGGAAGGTGTGTCGTGGCCTTCCGCGACTTCTGCATCCATCCACTTTTGCATTGTATATCTGTTTAGTCATTCTTTCATCATACATTCTTTCCACATGCCCGAACCACCGGAGCATTCCTTTCCTTACCTTCACCCCGACACTCTCTTTCAGACCAACTCTCTTTCTTACTTCGGTAGGCGAGCGTCACTCCGCAGATTTTGCGCAGTGCTCGCATCTCGACCGCGTTTACTCTACTTTCGTGCTCTCTGTTCCATACCCAACTCTCGCTTCCATACGTGAGCGTAGGTACCAGCACCGCGTTGTGTATGGTAAGCTGGGCCTTCTGGCTGAGGTTCTTAAGGTTAAATACATCCGTCCTTGTCTTTTCCTACTAGAATGTTCTAGTTTTTTCTAAAAGTTATAAAACTTACTAGATGGTTCAACCATCATTGGCCACACTACCTAATTATCTTGTATCGTTCATTGACCCACCTTAACCTAATACTGTGCCTAAGGAGGAGGATCTGACTTTTGCCCCCACGTCACAGCCTAATAATACATAATAATACACTAAACCAAAAACTGGACACATGAGCTAGGAATAGAACAGAAACATAACTAACTTAAAGGCTGACGTCTATTTTGCTCAAAGGATAAGCATTGCTATTCAGCGTGGTAACGCCGCCAGCCTTTTGGGAACGTTCCCGGTAAGTGGCAGTGGTTTGGGACCAATATTTTATTTATAATTTTGCTCTCTATTTGCATTTGTATTTTTAAGTTAGGTTTATTTATAGGATATTTTGGTTTTTATTAATAGTTGTTAGGTTGTTAGATTTAGGTAATTTCAATTCTAAAATATATTGTCGATTCTTAACTGAATGATATTTTTTCATCCGTGCAGGAACGGAGAAAGAATACAATTTCCTGCGTTGGGGCGGCCTGTCGTAAGAGGCGACAAAACAACCCACAGCCAGGTGGTAGGGCATTTGCCCGACTGGATGGCTACCACCCCTGGTCTAGAGTATGTCGCCATAACAACCTTGTGTTGTGTTCCGGCATTAGTGACCAGGTTCCAGGCTCCCTAAAGAGAGCAGCAGCGCATTCGTAGCACCTTTGGTGTTTGTTGCAAATGTCCATAGGCGATGGTAACCGCTATCCATCAAGTGGGCCGTCTGCCTGTCTGCTGATCTCCTGCAATAAAAAAAAAATTTTTTTTAGAGTTTAACTAACTTAAATATTAGTTTAGAAGAATTGAATGTCACTAAAATGTTTGTTGTAGGTATTTGTACAACGACGCAGATATTCATTTTGTCCGTAGTTAGTTTTGGAAACAGGGTTGGCAATCTGTCTGTACTACTTGCAACAACTCATAAGGGTTTATGGTAATAAAAGTACAGCAACTGGTCACATAGTTATAATCAGAGAACCTTACGGTCTTAACATAGGTATTTTATGTACTAACTCTTCACACTAGACAAGCATTTTTAGAACACCGCCATCCCTCCAACAATTTAACAGCCCATGAAACTTAGCAATTGGCACAACCGATAGCGGATTGAAGTCATTGATAAACTATTTTAATTAAAGTGTTATGAATGAAAAGAATTGAATACATTACTGTTTGGAAATTGCAGATAATATTTTATACAAGATATTATATAAAACATTATACTTGAAGTTTTACATGTAATAAAACAAACCGAACACAGTATAAATCTATCGCGTTTGCCAACATAAAAATAAAATTTATAAGTAACTAGCTGTCCCGGCAGACGTCGTCCTGCCCGGTAAAAAATAGGGGTTGATCGTAGAGGGTTGAAAATCTAGGGTTGTATGTATTTTCATATGTTGTATCATAAAAAAATAAAAATTAAAAATTTTGTCTAAAAAATAAATAAAAAATTTAGGGGTGGACTACCCCTAACATTTAGGGGGATGAAAAATAGATGTTGGCCGATTCTCATAGATACCGGATAAGCACAAAAAATTTCATCAAAATCGGTCAAGCCATTTCGGAGGAGTATGGCAACGAAAACTGTGACACGAGAATTTTATATATTAGATATATATTAGATAATTTTAATTTATTCATATTATTTATAATATAATATACAATTAAGAGATTTTGAATTATAATTTACACAATTACCTCATCATATTAGAGATAACACTGTTATTTAAAATTATGGTAAATTATACACAACTACTTTACACAAAACAGGAGCTATTCACAGAATAAATAAAAATATAATATTTTTTAACTATCCCACGGGAAATCTTTAATTTTTCGGGATCAAAGGTGTCCTATATGTTATGTTATACCTGGGATATAAGCTACCACAATACAAAATTTCATTAAAATCGGTCCAGTCGTTTCGGAGATTAGCCGGTACAAACAGAGAAACAAAAAAATTGAAAAAAAGTCTAAATTAGTTCTATTTCACTTCTTCATCTCCCTGACTCGGTTTTTAGCATATTTCTTCATTGTACAGAAATTCAACCTCTACAGTTTTATTATGTGTATGGATTATTCTCTTAGGAAATGGCCGATTGTATCGTTTAGAAATAAGAGGGTACTTCAAAATAAATTATTAACTTCAAACGGAAACATGACAAGAACAACTATGCTACTAAATAACTGTAACATGTCTGTGTGAGGAATAATTACAAGGGTAACACTGTGGTACATTGTTATTCAAAGATGAAATTTATTACCGCCGCCTCTAGGACATTTGCAACACCAAGTCAAAGCCAACGCGTTTCCAGCCTTTAGTGAGTGATAAAGAGTATGGGATAGGGGCATGAGATAGGGGTCAGAAAGGAGGGATGAGATATGGGATTGGAACAGGGGGATGGAATAGACGGAGGGGGAATAGGGAGGGAGTTGGGTATTCGTCTCGCGGGTACCGACGTTAGTTGTGGTCCCGGAGACGCAGATATGCGCAAAATATCCTCCCGTGATTCATCTACAGCGGTCCTCCAGCACCTGGGAAGCAGAGGAACCAACCCTTATTGAAGAAGTGAGGTTGACTCTCCCGGGGTTCTACATTCTAAGCGTCACGCTAATCCTGCCATAAGCGCGGGACACATGGGAGGAAGGGGGTTTTAGTAGAGTTACCTCTTTAATAGAGGTACCTTGCTGAGTGTCCACACAAACCCGCAATTGACTCTGTTATCAGTGCCATGTTCAATGGATAACTCTGATTGCTTTGGTTTTATCCCAGTAAAGGACCCGGTAGTCTACGAAATATATTTCCCCCTGCCTCAAAAAAATAGTCTGAGGGGGAAGTGAGCGACTAGAACTCTCACTTATCGCACGAAACACGATTACCACAATGCTAACTAAACTACCGGAGAGTTTGATACTTTCTGATACTTTTTAATACATGGTCGCGATCATAACATACATTGATTTGTTCCAGGTCGTCACGTATGGTCTGCTGAGTGGTCCAAAGGAGATGACCACACGTCGAATATAAAACTATCACATCATTACAAGATATTTAAATGTGAACTTTTACATTTGAACGTGAATATAACGCAGGTAAGAGCATGTAATGTAAGAAAAATATTGGAATACAATACGAGTCGCACTCGGCACGATTTCTCGACCATTTACTAACAATTTTCTTTAAAGACTGAAGCCGTCTTCTCTAATGCGATATGCTCCTGTCACGCTTACTATGTGACTACTAAAATGAATATCAATTTTTATTAATTTATTCATGACTATAGAATCAAAGTCTTTCAGTCGGAAACATGTTAATTAATAGGTCTTCGTATAGTAGCGCAGTTGTATTGCAGTCTACAACCGACGCCATTCAATGGAGTTCTTGTGAAAACTCGAAAGATCACATCTGACTATACAGTTCACATTTCTCACAAAAACACATAATTTCTTCAAAAACTATCAATATCCTGCAACTATTGTTCATTTTAGAGTAATTATACACATTTTTAGAAAATAAAACTGCACAGCAGAACGTCTCCTTTCAGTTCCCGCCAAAAACTCCGAATATCAATAAAACACAGTGTTGCCAGATGACCATGTCAATTAGCCCCAAACTTTTATCGATAACTCGCAAAAATATAGTTTTTGAAAAAAAGCCTCCAAAACAGTTTTTACTTATTTTAAAGGCGAAATAAAAAAGCCGTCGTGGCGAAAAGTCACTCATTTTGTCTCACGCAGCGCTCACAACGACCCATGTCAATAGGTGAATCAATCGATTAGCCGTTACACTTT
Organism: Dendrolimus punctatus; assembly: GCA_012273795.1. Taxonomy (NCBI): domain Eukaryota; kingdom Metazoa; phylum Arthropoda; class Insecta; order Lepidoptera; family Lasiocampidae; genus Dendrolimus; species Dendrolimus punctatus. The sequence continues at coordinate 5,231,649 of CM022556.1, forward strand.
AGTTTACGATTGAGACGCCGGCAAACAAGTGGAATGGGAAAAATCGCGATTGTGAATGTGGTTCTTGTGAGTCTAATGGATCGTAGCCGTATCGTAGATGTTAACATATACGATTAGAGACGGCATAATAAATAAACAACGAACGAACGGTGGAATTGAAGTATGAGTCACTAGTAGAATATAATTCTAAGAATTGTGTTTGTGGATGAATTAATGGTACCTGAACAAACTCCGAAATTTCTCTGTACTTAAATTTTCCCCTGAAAGTCCCTTCCAAAGTCGAAAAATTCCCGAAATGTTCAGGGAACCCATCCCACCTGGCAACACTGCCCCTAAAACACAACAAGAATAACAAGATGATCATGTCCGCGCCGCGCTCGCCGCCCCGTCCCGCCGCACTCCTGTTGTATTCAATACTTAGCGTCCATACTCATATAACTTATGTATTATCTTTTTCAGATAGGTCCAGGCCACGTGCGCCTCTTGATCCATTCTCCTTTGGGTCCAGTGTTGGTAGTCCAGTCGGTGACACCCCTCGGACCATTACTGCAGAAGGTGATCCATAGAATGTACTCTCCAGCCTACAATGCACTATTTGGAGCGTTTATGGTATTTTCTGAAGCTGCTATGGTAAGATCAATCTCCACTTATGTTAAGTTGCCTCAGAAATATGATCAAGATTGACATATATTTCAATCAGTCTTTATTTGCAATAACGTAGGTACATGAATAGGTATTGCATAATATAAGTTTCCAGTACCTTTTGTCATTTACATGACGTGCAAATACTTACATTCACTCAATGTCTTCAAGCTATAACCCTACACTAATGTTTCCAAATTAATTTCAGTAAATATACATGTCAAAAAAAAATTTAAAAAAAATTGTTAAAAGAAATAAAAAAGTTAACGTATCTAATTTAAAAATGTCAATGTTATTATCTTATTTTATTATAATAATATTATCATTAATCTATTCGTCTATGCTATAATATAATTTATTAAGTAAAAAAGTTGTCATATAGGGTTTGAACCGTTTAAATGGTAGCATCATCTGCAAACAATATGCAATCACTATTTAAAGCGTCTGGAAGGTCGTTAATGTATAAAAGAAACAATAACGGACCTAAAATGCTTCCTTGAGGCACTCCAACGTTAATTTGACGATAGGACGATCTATAACATATTTTGTGGTGTTGACATATTTGATTGATTTCAACAAATTTAAATGTAATGTACTTAGTTTTATATAGAGAGATCAGATAGGACTTAGAGGGGATGGAATAATACGAAGAGGAAGTGGCGAGACGAAACACGTTTACTTCAAGGCGAAACCTTTCACGTTGATATTTTGTTCGTGTTACCACACCGATCAAGCCGGCTTTAAAGCTGTAATTAAGATAGTGATTACAGCATGGCTCTACCACATTAATGTTGTTATTCTTCGTTTCAGTTCGAAAGGGACGTGTCTATATGGAACAACAAGCGGTTCGTGAGCGCACCGGCTTACGTGAAAGCCGACAAGACGATCAGGAGCTTCAGGACCTGGTTCTCTCAATTCTACAGCGAGAGTAGCAAGACTTTCAAGGACGCTATGCAAAATCCTTTAGATTGGTGATTTATTTGGTTCAAATGTTAATCATAAATGAGTGAATGATAACCCTAAACATACCATCAGCCGGTTCGGTGGTGGAAACAGCTTGATCACTCAAGCCGCGCAAATATGCAACCCTCAGGGGGAGTTATATGTTTGTGCCGCTTGCTGTCGAGTCGCTGGGACCGTGGGGTCCTGAGGCCATGAGCCTCTAGCAAAATTTATCGAAACGACTCATCGACTCTTCAGGTGATCAGAGGGCTGGTGCCTACCGCGGCCAACGGATCAGTATGGCGATCCAGCGAGGAAACGTAGCCAGCCTTCTGGGCACCTTACCCATAGAAGATGGTGATCTGGGTTCAGTATTCTACTAATAGTCCTGATGGACTATGGGTAGAATACTATACAAATAAGTTAAGTTTTCTTGCATTGTATTCGATTATATGTAATTTTATAATTGTTGTCTGAATAAAATAAAACCATCAGTTAAAAACGTAATCATTACAAACTACATACAATATTGGTTGAAATAATAATGAATTTATAGTTTTTCAAAGTTACGTTTTTTTACTGGGCCTTGCCTAAAAGTGAATAGACGAGAGGTTTCAAGACCTGGTTCACCCAGTTATACAGCTAGAACAACAAGATTTTCAAGGATGTTATGCAAAATCATTTTGGATTGGTAGTTGGTTGGAATGAATGAATTAAACTTTGTTGTTCACCATCAAATTGAAATAGGTTCTTAGGGCCTAAACACTTAACCGTATCGACGCTCCGCAAAAATTCATTTATTTACCGTACTAACGGTTGAATTTTGCCATTACAAGTACAGTGTTTATATCAATTTTTTAAAGATAGTAAGAATATAGAATGGTTAAGATATAGGAAAGGACTAGTAGCCGGACTTTTCTAAAAAAAAAAATTGTCATAAGCTATGGAGCTTACATGATAGTGACAGTACTTGACATTCAGTCAATAATGTCTGTATAGACAAGTATGGAGTAACTCCACTACTTCCCCTCCATAACTTCTCAAAAGAGCTGAATCAACAACTCATTACTGTGAAATCAATGACTCGCACAACCGCACAACTCACTTATACTACAACACTACGCCAAGCATGCAACATTGCAACATAAAAAAAATCAATCGCAGATGTCATTTTAGTCCAGTGATTAAATATCAGCGTGAGTGAATTTTCTTTGTAAACAACATATTAGTTGTAAATAATTAAAATTTATTTGAAAGTAAATGATATAAAATTACCTTTATAATAGAATCGCCATTTAAAATGTTTGTGAATAATGCCAGTGTGTATTTTGCTATAATAATATGTGTTTGTTGAAAATTAATAGGTATATTAAACTGATTTACTAAATGTTGTCTTTAATTTATAATACACTAGCTGTCCTGGCAGACGTCGTCTTACCCGGAAAAGCTTCAATCGATATGCCGACAGCAGCGCCACCTACCGGGTCCAATTGTGAACCAACTCAGAAACCTTCTCTGTCTCATGCTCAACAACTTTGTTAAAGATCATCACATGATCAAATGTTTAGTTTACAATTCTATAAAGGACATACAGACGAACATTCATTTTTATATAAGACTAGCTGACCCGACGAACTTCGTATCGCCATATTTTCTGAATTCCTAAAAGACTTTGTTTCATGACACAAAAACAAAATCGCTGCCGGTGATTAGGAAGATTCTAGAACCCGATCTCGGCGCCATCTACGGGTTCCAACGGTATAGAAAGTATCCTATGTCCACATCTCCTGGTTTCTAAGCTATCTCCCCACCAATTTTCAGCCAAATGGGTACAGCCGTTCTTGAGTTATAAATAGTGTAACTAACACGATTTTCTTTTATATATATATATATATATATATATATATATATATATATATATATATATATATATATATGATTATATATGGGGAATACATTTTATCTAGGTTGCCTATAAAAATGTGTCCGATAGATTTTTTATTAAAATAATATTAGTTAGATATCTTGCGAAAAATTTAATCCATTTGTTTTTTAAAATATCAAGTTAAAGTTACTTAAATATCTTTAGTTCTCGCAAATGTAAAACATGCTGCTTATAGTACCTATATTGTTACAACCTAGGCGCCGATAAAAACAAAATCTGAAACGAGGCACATTTATCGCCCGTCGGCATTTGAACTAATAACATTGAAATTCTTTTATGATCGTCTTCTTTTGTTTACTTATTGGCATACGGCCTATTATTAGCCAGGTCTTACGGATTTTAAAGTAAAAGTTTTAGGAAATTCGGTCCACGTTGCCAGGCGGGCATATTGCCTATGTGCAGTATAAAACAATGAGATGGAGGGGGAGGCAGTCGAGCACCACAAGTGAAGCGAGACGTGTGTACTACAATCGGGAACCATAGTGACGGACTGCGCGTTTTATTGAATTACGACCTTCTGCGTTACGTTTGGATTTGTTTGTTCGGTTATATTTGTACCAGTGTTATATGTCTTTGTATAGTTCTAATAAACTGTATAATAATACTAACGGCATTTTAATTCGAGTCCCGCAACTCGTAACAATATAAAGGATTTTATTATTTTTTACTTATTCTTGGAATGTTTCGTATTATTTATTGTCTTCGCCGCCACTGTTGTCTTAGTAATTTCCTTAGTTTAGGGGGTTGCCTGGAAGAGGACGCTTTAAGCGATAAGGCCACTCTTTGTCCAACATTTAGGGCATTACTTATAAACGTTTCTTAAATTTAAAGAAACTGCTCAACAGCTGATTAGTGAAAATTATACCCATAAACTCCTCTTTAGCCGAATATATTGGGTACAACCTACGTTAATAATTCAAATTTCGTTTATCTGTGCTCCTCTTAAGTTAACCATCAATACACGTTTGTAAGTGAAGAAAAAGATATTCATTGATTAGGGTCTGATTCTGATTCTTTTACTTAAGAGATGCCTAATCGTTTGTTAACGATATTATTATAAGTAAGGCAGTAACGGCCTAGTTTTAAGAACGTTGTTTTAATTTTTGGTGAACAATAAAGGGCTTTACTTATAATAATCTCGTTGAGAAAGGATGAGCCATCTCTTAAATAAGTAATTTAATAATACTGTAGTGATTTTATATTTTTTGATTTTATAAAACTTTTAGCATTTCCTTAAAAAATGAGCACTTAAGCTACGGTAACGCCACCAATTTTATGCCTTCTGCCGTTACTTTACTACTTCTTATCCTTAAGAGGAGTTTATGGGTACGGATTTTCACTAATCAGTTGCTGAGCAGTTTCTTCAAATTTAACAAACGATTATAAGTAAGGCCATTATTGTTTTCATTCATTTATTCGAACTTATGTCTTTCTGTGTACGATGGAGTTGCCACCGGCTCGTTCGCTCTCGCAAACGCGCTCATGTTATTTTTTTAAATAAAACCACTTTAGTATCTTAATACAGTTTTATTTCAGCTGTCACTGTCATCAGACCAAACAATGCCTTCGATCCAATCTAGATAACTGGATACCCTCGTGTATATGGATGGGTGGTCCCTTTCGCCGCACCCCTTTCCGACAGATGTTACACCAACTATGTAGTAGTTGCACTTGTTGTCACGGGACTCCACTTGGATTGGCCCGCCCGAATCACCCTGGATAACAAAGTTATTTACTTCTCAAATATTAGGAGATCATTCAGATTGGGCTGATTTTAGCCATTGTAAATATTATATTATTTACTAGCTGTGCCGACAGACGTCGTCCTGCCCGGTAAAAAATAGAGGTTGATCGTAGAGGGTTGAAAATTGAGGGTTGTACGTATTTTTTAATGTTGTATCATAAAAAATAAATTAAATTAACTAAAAATAAAAAAGTTAGGGGTGGACTACCCTTAACATATAGGGTGATGAAAAAAAGATGCTGTCCGATTCTCAGACCTACCCAATATGTACACAAAATTTCATGAGAATCGATCAAGCCATTTCGAGGAATATGGTAACTAACATTGTCACACGAGAATTTTTGTATATAAGATAAATACGCTTTATTGTAACTATTTTTATAAGTGTTTATTTCGCAAATAGTTTAAATTAAATTAACTTTTTAAAAATTACGACTAAATATTAAGTCTTTCCAGTCTGGAGGCGATAATGCGCGAATGAGCCCACAACCCAGACAACAAAGGGAAGAAGAGAAGTCGGACAAGGGTTTTAGTGGGTATCACAAACCGCGGCGTGACACTTCATAAGTAAGGTTAGCTGTACAAGTTGAAAACCTAGCAAGTGCTACCTAAGAAATTTAGAAAGAAAGAAAATACATTTATTTAGTCATCACATACGAGTCAGACATATGGCAATGGATTGTACGGTGATTGATATATACCAAAAAGTGTCGCGATGGTACCAAATAGGTGCAGTTCAGCATGTGCCAGGCAACAGGTACCTGGTTTTCAACTGCACCCTAGGACGGACGGATGTTGCACTGTTAGTTATATATATTTGACATTTCGTTCGTTTGGTTAAATTTACTTCGGAATTTTTGGCGGCAACCTGACGAGTGATCTTTTGCTTTGCTGTTTTATTTTAGATTTTATGGGTATTTAGCATTGAGATAAATAACACCGGCCGACATGATATTTTTTCTAATATATAATAAAAAAATCACTAATTTTATAGTGCTATCGTTATCGTATCACATCAGATTTTTAATAAAACGAATAACTCATTGGGAATTTAGGAGCCGAATATGTTCCTGGAGAATGGAGATGATATTTGGAGATGATTTTTATAGATTCTTCGAAACGGAGTTTAAAAGGTGTTCTATTACACAACACCAATCAGTATGCTTCTGTTCCCGTCGCTCATCCTGTTCATTTAAAAGAAACTTATGAAAATTTAGAAACATACATACATACATACATAACTTCACGCCAGGTCCCTTGCGGGGTAGGCACGAACAACAGAGCGCCATTTAGGCTTATTCTTACACTTCAATCTCGTTTGTCTCCTTATTGGTTCGTGTTAGATATAATTTTGTGTTTTTCTAAATTATTTGTGTAGAATTTTTCATTTTCGTCCGGGTGATTGACATTACACTTGTCATAGTAATAAATTTTTCTCTATTGAATATTAATGAAGGAGATTTCTTGTAAATAATTTAGAAACAGTACTAGATAAAATTGAATATGAAGAACATGGTTGGCAGCTTTGTGAAGTCTGAAAATTATAACTATGCTGTTAAGTCAGCAGTCAGGATATACGAAATATCCTTGTTTTTATGCGAATGGGACGAGCAAAGCATTACGTCCAATAACAATGGAATCCTCGTACAAATCTGAAACCGGGAACCAAAAATGTTATACGAGAAAATTTAATTGATCCTAAGAAAATTTTATTACCTCCGCTTCACATTAAACTCGGTATGATGAAACAGTTCGTTAAGGCATTGGATAAAGAAAATGATGGTTTTAAATACTTGAGTAAAAAAATTTCAAGGTTATCAAGATGCAAAAATAAAAGGAGTGTTCGATGGACCACAAATAAGATGACAGATGAAAAATTTGATGAAACATTAAATACAACTGAATCAGAAGCTTGGCTGGCGTTCAAAGATGTTGTCAACAATTTTCTAGGAAATCACAAACACCCTGCCTATAAGAATATTGTAGCAAATTTATTAAATAAATATCAAAAATTGGGGTGTAATATGAGTATAAAACTCCATTTTTTAGATTCACATTTGGATTTTTTCCCTGATAATATTGGTGATTATAGTGAAGAACAGGGTAAAAGGTTTCACTAAGACATCAAAACTATGGAAACAAGATACCAAGGGCGATGGAATGTGAATATGATGGCTGATTACTGCTGGGCAATAAAACGTGATATTATTGACGATTCCCATAAAAAAATTACTCCCAGACGTAATTTTACAGCTGAACGCAAAAGATCTCACTCAAAATAGCTTCATAGCAACTATTGTACATGATATTTTCTGTAGAAGTTTTCAAATATATGTAATTATAATATAATTAATGATTGATTTCTTTCTTAAAATTGAAAAAACCGTTTTTCTTGTTTGTAAAAAAATCTGATGTGATAAAGTAATTATGTAGGTAATTTTGTGTTTCAAATACTATAAATTAGTGATATTTATCACTCATATCAAAACAACTTTTAAAAGTCTTCATTTGTCGGCCGGTGATTGTTAAGGCCAAAGCCTTACAGCAAAAAAAAATATAAACCGCAGTGACAGTGACGTGCCACATTAATGCCGTATTGGCGTCCCCGCACCCCTCCCCTTCTTCTTCCCGCGCCCGCGCTGATATTGCTCTGCGCTGCCCGCTCCCGCAAAATTTATTTTCTTTCATAAAAGGTCTAATCCAGAGTGTTGTATCAAGTTATTCAAGTTGTATGTGGTGAAAAATTCAAGAAGATTCGAAGAAAGAACACGGGCCGGCCCAAGAAGCTTAAAACATAAAAATTCAAGTGAGTGATAAGAAAGTTTTCCTAACCAATTTACCTACAGTCCATTATTTTCAACCAAAATTAAAGCAAATAATATACGAGTGACAATCTGTAATTGACTTTTTAATAAGTGACAATTTCATACAGAATAATAAATATTAATATGTGAAAAGAGGATACTCAACATTTGTCTGTCCTTAAACGCGTTTAAGGCAGTTAAATACCCATTTTTGGGTTATTTACTTTGACAGTTCTTTAAACATATTTACCGGTAAATTTTGTGCTGGGCAAGACGCTAATCGTATTTAAGGGTTTTAAATGCGTTTTGTATTTCTTAAATAAATTTAAGGGACGTCATCAAGCCGCCCTAAGTCACTTGCTAACAGGGCTGTTAGAGAAGGTCTCATGGATGTTAAATCTTACATAGCATGTATCGTGTCCACCATCGAGATCACCAGCACATAGTTGCGTGTCCGTAAACCCATCCCACGTGAGACCTCGTCCGTTGAACAGTTTCTCGTCGCATAACTTGTTCTCTCTAAAAGGCACAACCAATTTCATCAACACTTCTGACGGTTTTGGATGTTCTGAAACAACAAACTATGTTGATAGTTCCTTCTTATTTTAGAAGAAGAGAGAGAAGGCCCAGCTTATGGGAAGTTACCGTCAGCTATAGCAGCATTTAGGATGGTATAAAGAGAGGATGACAGGACAGAAAAATTTCACGATGGCTAAAGACTTCCATCCAAACAATACTAGAAATAGTGAACGTACATACATACATACATAACTTCAGGCCAGATCCCTTGCGGGGTAGGCAAGAACATCAGAGCGCCATTCAGGCTAATTCTTACACACCACACTTGCTTCTTAGACATTCATAGCTCTTGTCATGCACGCTCGTCTGTTCTTAAGGCTCCTCACACCACCTTCTGCTAGTACACGGTCAATTTGATCATGGAAGGTGTGTCGTGGCCTTCCGCGACTTCTGCATCCATCCACTTTTGCATTGTATATTTGTTTAGTCATTCTTTGATCATACATTCTTTCCACATGCCCGAAACACCGGAGCATTCCTTTCCTTACCTTCACCCCGACACTCTCTTTGAGACAAACTCCCTTTTCTAATTTCGATAATACGAACGCCGTCCGCGAGCGTCACTCCGCAGATTTTGTGAATAGTGAACGACTAGTATTAAATGTGGCTACCATCGGCTGTGGGCGTTTGCAACACCAATGGCCAACGCCTTACCAGCATTTAGGATGGTATAAAGAGGATGTCATAGATTAGGTAGAGGGAGCAGAAAGGATGGGATGTGAGACTGGAATAGGATAGCGAGGGTTGGATAAGGATAAATCCACAGGGGGCCACTGTTACGGGGTGACAGCGGACTTTTTAAAGTGAAACTTCTATATAGAGGGGGTCTTACGGATTTTTGGCTCACGAAAAGATGTCACAGTCACGTGGTCACCGTCACTAATTCTTACATTTTTAAACTCGTGATATCTTTCGAATGAAATGTCCGAATTGAATAATTCAAAAAGTTATATAAAGGTATTGAAGCAGTCTTGACGTGAAGTAATTTATTTTGATAAGGATTAATACCAAGATACAAATAAAGAGACATTTCTAGCGGCGACATTTTAATTAAAATTTAAAATAAAATAACACTTATTGTGGCATAACTATAATAGTTAGACATATGCTGCCGCGACACTTTTTGTAGATAATGATGTGTTCTGCAAAGTCGTAGTACATTATTTCATTCTATCATCGATAGTTTTCGCAGTGCTCGCGATTTTAGGTATTTTTTACACCTGGGGTTACGTTATTGGAGTTTTAGTAAGGATCCCTAATTTTTTTGTAAACATAACCTACGTCACCCAGGGATTGTGTAGCTTGCCAACAGTGAAAGAATTTTTCAAATCGGTTAAGTAGTTTTGGAGCCTCTTCAATGCAAACGAAGAATTTAATCTTTTCTCTTTATAATATTAGTATAGATATTCATATAGATTTATTATAAAATTAATTAGATATTTTCATATTACAAAAAGCGCAAGATTTTGCGCTGGAAGTTGTTTAATAAAATTGGAAGCTGGATTGCCCTAAAAAGCGCTATATCTAGCTCCTAAAGCGCTAAATTGGCAGCTCTGGTGAGCCGAGCACCGGGGAAGTCTCGTAAACGAGAAAGCTAGCGAGAGAGCGAGCGAGGATATACCGCGTCCTCAGACTACCTCATCCCTCTAATACCTAAAATTGCGTTTTGCGCATCGGAAAGTGCGATGTTCCGAGCCGCTATTAATGGAGGCAAACTTAAGTTTGCATCGAACTATAGCTCTGCTCTACACGTGACAAGGCATCACTGCCTCTATTTGTGGTATATGTAAAAAAATATAAATAAATAAATAGAGTTTGTTGAGGAAACAAAAATAACAACAAGAAAACTTTGCCAACTGTTCAGTTTTTCGAAAGTCATAACAAAAGTGAACGACAACGAACGACAAAAGTGTTGACGTAAAAAATGGTCAGTGCGTGGGTAGCAGCGTATTACATACACAATTAAAATGTACTTAACCTAACCAAATCATAATTTGCAGTAAACCTGCGAAAAATCGAAATGTGTGCTGGGACACATATTAGAAGTGGAACTTCAACGGACAAGTGAAAAAACGAATCGCAACGGACATGTGGAAAAACGAATAGCAACGGATAAGTGGAAAAACGAATCGCAACGGACAAGTGGAAAAACGAATGGCAACGTACAAGTGGAATACGAATCGCAACGGACAAGTGGAAAATCTTCAACTGACAAGTGATAAAATGAATCGCAACAAAATTTTAACTTGAAGTTACGGGCAGATTGTTAATGTACTTGTCCAATTTGAAGCGCTATAAATGGGGGGGCGCAGATTTAGGTTTAGTGGATAGCTCGGGGGCCATTTCTCGCGATAGCTTAGTTTTAGAAGCGAGCGTGGAGAGTTGCTGACAGTCCCGCACACCCGTGATGCAGGCCTTATACTTATCGGCCCTTCCTCCGAAGGACCCGAGGATGGTGTCCAAAGACATTACCCTGCTTTATCAAAATAAGGCAAGGGAGAAATCGCTCCTGGCCGTGGTAAGCACCATGGTTTGGTGGTACGCCCTACCATATGATCTGAATGATGAGATGATCTGAAGTCCCAAGATACCATTCGCGAGAGGTATTTGAGATTTATTAAGCTGCGCGCATGGAACAGTGTCCATGTGCGCGTTTTAAATATGAGACGATAATTGTCACGGGTTTTGCGTATGAGGGAGATTATGAATGTCACGAAGAGGGTCGCGGGGTGCTATCCGTGAGAGCAATACTGGAGCAAGTTTGTCCACCTTTCTTTAAATCAGGAAAAATTACGAAGTGACTATAACAATATTTTTGGACTATGGCTCTACTTACTCAGATCAGTGACGCCCCACCCAGTAGCGGTTCCTTTGACGTAGTGTCCCACTCCATTTTGGGTCCAGAGACAAGCCGGTCTAATGGCCGTCGTAAAGGCCACTGTTCTCTCCAGCTCCAGGAGCGCTATGTCGTTGTAAACCACTGGCGGGAGGTACTCTGGGTGCATGTGTATCTTACGGATTGGTATCTGAAGAAAACCGAAAGCAACATGTTATTCAATACGGTACATGACAGTATGAAAAATATAGGCTGATTTTAACTTATATCGTAGATAACGATCTAAACATGACAAAAATAAATCGTTTTAATTCAATTAACTTATATTCGTTTATATTTTTGAGAAATAAAATTGTTATATTGCAGCCATTAGCCACGTGACAATAAACGCCGATCAGAGCGCGTGACGTCATAGCGTGCAAAACATGAGAAGTTATCAATGACTTCACAGATAACACTTCAACGAAACAGATGTTTGTTTTGCACCCTGTGACGTCATGCGAGACGCCATGATGGCTTGACGCGTTTTTGTGACGATATGTTAAAATATTTATGAAATTGCTAAATTAAATATGTTAATGTTGTTTTTTTTTGCTGAAATATTAATATTTTGGCTAAAATAGTCCATAAGGGTGAAAATAAACATGTTTCTCAAAAATTGACAAGTTCCGTATTATTTATTGATGATTATTCAAAAGTTCTTATTCGAAAAAACTCTATTGGAAAATAGTTTTTGAACATTATATTTCATACTAGACTAGACAAACTGTATTGCGCAGAAACATTTAAGAAATATAAAGAGTTATTTAAATGATAGTTCTATACGATCTGACCAAGTCAAATAGATGTGCAGCCGTGTCGGTTATTGATTAAAAAAAATACCAACATGATTATGGCTATTAATTTTAATTTGTTCATCTAAATTATATTTTACACTACTAATACTAATTTATGAGTATAGTATGATTTTAATCCTTTTTAAATATACACACACTCAACACACGTAACTCTCGCTATTTGATCTTGAACATGAAAAGGACCTACCTGGATACCTAAGAGTTGTGACCGGAAAAGAATAGGCAACATAAGATTTGCATATTCTATCGGCTACATACTTTCGATTGGTATTACAATGTACAATGTCAGCCCATACATGTACCACTGCTGGGATCGGGCCTCCCATTATAGGGCAACGGACACAGTATACCCGCAACGCTTGTCCAAGGCGGCTTGGCACGGTTATCTCGATGTGCAGGTTGCATCACGATGTTTTTCTTCACCGTTTTCAGCATGTGGTAATTGTATCAATATGCACATCAGATCAGAAAACTGACTAAGAGGTGCATGCGTTCCGCTCAGGATCGAACCCGCGCCCTTAGCGCGTGCGCTAACCATTACGCTACCACGACTTCGATTGGTATAGAATTTGTTTAATAAACAAACCGGTGAAATGGTAAAAAAAAAATAATTAATCATATACTGGACTGAAATTTTTTAGGCAACCCATATGCAGTAGAAACTGACGGACTCATAAACTGCATCAAAGTTCAGGATTAGATTGAAATGATTTTTTTACATAAGTATGCAAACTTTTTAGATTAAATCATATAAATATGGAGAGACTGGCTCTTAATCTCAAAAAAAAGGAAAATTTAAAAATAGAACTGCAGTAAAACAAATGAATATAGCCGGGAAAAGAAAATTTACTCGTAGTATCAGATTTGCGTGTTATTTATAGCAAAGTTTTAAATTGATTCTCATTGATTTTTTATTCTTTTGTCAATTGAATTATTGTTACCAGCAGAATTGCTGGGCTAGTTTTTTAACTCATCGAGAGTTTTTGAACCATAATATGGATACTTCGTCCGAACAAGCGGCTCAAATTGTAGCATTGGTGCGGGAGGGCTTGGATCAACGAACGATTGGTAGAAATTTAAATTTAAACCAGTCTACGGTTTCTAGAATATACAGAAGGTTTGTGGAGACAGGTTCTTACCGGTCGTGATGACCGATTTATTGTTACAACTTCCCTGCGAAATCGTTTCTCTCACGTCTGTTAACATCAAAACAGAGCTTAATGAAGTGCGTGGAGTGAGTACACGAACAATAAGAAGAAGGTTAAAGGAAGCGGATATCACCCCTTTTAGACCAGCAAATGGTCCAAAGTTGTCTGTAGCTCACAGACAAGCTCGCTTAAGATTTGCGCGTGATCACCTGAATTAGACAGATGAGCAATGGACCTCCGTATTGTTCACGGACGAGTGTAGGATATGTTTATATGGTGCAGATAGTCGCAGAAGAGTCTATCGTCGACGTGGGGAGCGATATGCTCAAAGTTGCATTGAGGAACGTGTTCGTTTTGGAAGCGGTTCGTGTATGGTCTGGGGTGGCATATTGATGAACGGGCGAACATAACTTGTGTTCATAAACATGGTCCGTCAAAATGGTAATAGAGGGGGTTTGACTGCACATCGCTACATAACAGAGATCTTAGAAGATCACGTGGTGCCTTACATGGGATTCATAGGCGAAAATTTTACTTTAATGCAAGATAATGCCCGGCCGCACGCTGCTGCACAAGTTCGACAATATTGCGAAGAGGTTGGGATACGTACAATGAATTGGCCAGCACGCAGCCCGGATCTTAATCCCATTGAGCATGTTTGGGACAATTTAAAAAGAGCTGTATATGCGAGAAACCCTTTGCCCACGACAGTGGCAGCACTAAGAACAGCACTTTCAGAAGAATGGGACAATATTCCGCAAGATCTTTTAATAACCCTAATAAAATCTATGCGGAACCGATTAGAATCCGTAATAAGGGCACGTGGAGGTAATACACCTTATTAAAACGTAAATAAACCCTTGCATAAAGTTTGTGTCTATTGTTAAAACCGATTGTTTAATTAAACCAATTTTCCTTAAATTTCTATTTTTTCTTCAAAAAAAAGTCTTAAGGTCCTTTCCAGTATACAAACTTAAACTTAAGGATATGACCCTACGCTGTTTTAAAGTTCACGAACCAATCTAGAGGTTTCAATTTAAATCTGTATAGAAAGTTTGCATACTTGGTTAAAATATTTATTTCGAAGTCGTCTATTACTTTGATGCAGTTTATGAGTCCGTCAGTGTATTTATTGACATATTAAATTAAATATAAAATAGGTTTCATCAAATAAGCATCTCGGTGAAGGTCGTTGTAATAGCGGGATCCTATACTATAAGTACAGAAATAACCAATGTAACACGCGCAAACATATCGCAGTTGCAATTGGTACTAGGAGGTACGCGGTGTCTAAAGCGTTATCAGGGTTGGATTTGGGTAAGCTGAAAACGAAAGCCTAAAAAATTTAAAAAGATAATATTTGTAAAAAAATATAGTACACTTTATTATTTTGAATTAAAAATACCTGAACATTAAATAAAAGTAATAATTAGACGTATGTATATGCAAACTTACTGTTCGAGCGATCAGAATGCCAGAAGAAACAGTTAAATAATAATAAAATAAATAATTCACGGGACCTCCCCGTAAATAGTTCATGGATGACGATTTATAATCTGTATTCTTCGACTACTGATTAGACAACGTGAGTACATCTCAATGAACTTTTTTTTAATGGTGTGTTAGCACCGAATGGTATTTAAATAGTAAATACTACTTGTGTTAGTCATATAGGCAAGGTATTGAATTATAGTATCTTTTCGTACTATCCTTAGATATGGAAAGTAAATAGTACGAACATTGATGTAGCAATATTATAGTTACATCAATGAGTACGAAGCATGAAATTGTAGTACAAATACTATAATTCGGTAGTTGACAATTTTTGAGAAACAGGTTTATTTTGAGCATTATGGTCTATTTTAGCCAAAATATTAATATTTCAGCAAAAAACAAAAATTAACGTATTTAATTTAGCAATTTTATAATTATTTTGACATTTCGTCACAAAAACGCGTCAAGCTATCATGGCGTCTCGCATGACGTCACAGCGTGCAAAACAAACAACTGTTTCATTGAAGTGTTATCTTAGAAGTCATTGATAACTCCTTGTGTTTTGCACGCTATGACAGCACGCGCTCTGATCGGCGTTCATTGTCACGTGGCTGCAATAACAACAATCTTATTTCTCAAAAATATCAATTAATAATATTTTCTTAAGCTTTCGCGACTTGTACACATAATAAAACTACGTTTTAACGTTCTTCTGTGACCACGGCCACTGAAAAACGGCCGAAACGTCGGATAAACCAAAATCAAATAAATTACCGCGCTTAAAACCGTTAAAACGTAGTTTTATAATATCAAGTAATATTTAATATTTTAATTAAAACAATTTATTTTTATCATATTTAGATCGTAATTTACGATATATATTAATATCAGCCTATGTTTTTCATACTGTCATGTACGAAATCTAACCCTGGACGTTATGCTGGTGGGGAGGCCCTATTTCACAATTTTGCGAAAAGACATATTGTGCCGACCTCAGATAGTTGGGATATGGTGAAAGAAAAGAGGGAGGTTGGAAGGTAAGTAATTGATTCTACGCGTCTAGTTAGCTTGGTCGAATTTGTCGCGATCAACTTTCGCGCTTAGGTCCTGCTACCTGGTGCCACGCAATAGCAAAGACGCGCCTAATGACAGGTAATACTTACTCTTACTTCTATCTTTTTCTTAAGGCGGGAGAAATGCTGTTTACGCTCTATACTGGATCCTTTGCAAGGGATAAGACAGATGTCGTACCTTAAGGGTAATCCGTCCATAAATGACCAGCATGTGTGGTGACTCAAAATCATTGGACGACCAATGACCAATACCCACTAAAACCACCCTTCTCCCATGTGCCCCGAGCTTTTGAGTAGGAAAGGTCTGACTTAGAACGTAGTTACGCCCAGTCCGGATACTTACATCTATACGCTGTGCTCCATCAGCAGGTGTTTGGCCTATGTTAAGATCTCCCAATCTCACGAGGGCGGCTCTCTGAGGACTTTTGTCTTGTTCCGTCGACTGGTTGCAGTGGCCCGCGGTTAAGACAAATTTGTAGCTGATCAATGATCCAGTGCACAGGAACTTGTAGGTGTCCACATCCCTATAGAATATAGCCGCCTGAAAGGAGATATATTCATCGATGGTTTTACGCAATTTATCGGAACGAAGTTCTTTATCGCAAGTTAGACGTTGGATGAGGGTTAGATGAAAAAAGTTTTAGGGCAAGAAAAAATGCTGCTGTATATTTCTAGACAATTTGGAACTTTAATGCACAGGTATAAGATCTAAATATTTTCCATTAGTGGTGCGGCGGCTAATGGACTGTATACAAAATATAATATACTACCCTTACCCTCCGTCCGTGCTTCTTGTTTAAAGATGGTACAACACAGGTTACATTGTATTAATTTTTTATTTTACTGCTATTTGCCCGGAAGAATCATTTCATTTTACATATCTATTATCGGTATTTAACTACGTATGTATACCATAACTACGTATGTACACCAAAACGACCGAATCGACCACACCGACCACGCCGACCACGTCGCCCACTTACCACATTACCCACTTCGACCCCTTCGACCATATCAACCACACCGTCCATACCAACCTAACCGACCACATCGCTCACTTCGACCACATCGACCACACCGACCACATCGCCCACTTCGACCATATCTTCCACACCGACCACACCAACCACATCGACCATACCGACCACATAGACCAAATCCACCAAAATTACAAAAAAGGCAAATCACAAAATAAAAACCTATCCTACTTTTTGAGACAACCTTTACATTAATCTATCCCATTATCCGGGATAAAAAGTATCCCTTGTCCATCCTCGATATTAAAATTCCATATGTATCGAATTTCAGCCAAATCTGTCCAGTAGTTTTCGCGTGAAAACGGAACAGACATACAGAGTTACTTTTGCACTTATAATATTAATAAGGATATATATATAATATATATACATAGTGTACTGTCTGTTCCCCAATAGTGGGAGGCCCGAGCCCAGTAGTGGGACTTGAGCTTGGGCTGTTATTATCTTACCATGTGAGGAAACTCTTCGGGTTCTGTTTTGTTACCGCCAATTATAAGCGCAGTGCCAGCAAATTTGCATAAAGAATTATCTTCCAGTATTTTCACAGGTTTCACTGTAAGAGTGTTGAATGATCCAAATTCTAACAACTTCTTGGTATATTCGTCGCATTCTGAAACAATACCATTGAGTTATATACGCCAAAAGACAGGCTTGCATTGAATATCAGCGTTCTGACGGATATAATTCCGGCACAGCAATATGCTGGGTGCAAATCTTGTTTGAAAATGCGGCGTACACATCCTCAAAATATGCTCTGTGTATAATAATGTATAAGGTACATACCTTTTACATTCGTGTTATTCGTACATGAACATTCGTGAAGTGAATTTAAATCTCTTAAACGCCGAAACGCCGCCAGCCTTTTGGGGGGGACGTTCCCGGTAAGTGACAGTGGCTTGGGACCAATATTTTATTTATAATTTAGCTCTCTATTTGCATTTGTATTTTTAAGTTAGGTTTATTTATAGGATATTTTAGGTTTTGTTAATAGTTGTTAGATTTAGGTAATTTCAATTTATTTCTAGATATGTCTGTTATATTGTTATATATTCCAGATTAATGAAAATCACATAATAATTACCAAATAACTGTATTTCAAAGTTCTTACGAAAGATCCATAACATCGAGTAGTTTTACTAATTATCAGAGACACAGAGTACAGACAAACAATGGCCAAAATACAAAATGACCACAGACAAGTAATACAATAGTTTTAATAATTAACATTTACAACAATGTCTATCATTAAAACACATTTATTTTAATTAGAAGAGAATGTCATTTTTCTTTATTAGTTACCAATCTTTCTATATTCTATCCTATAACTTCCCGCCAGGTCCTTTGCGGGGTAGACACGAACAACAGAGCGCCATAAAGGCTTATTCTTACACATCTCGTCCTTTATTATATATCCTTTTTTTTTTCTTGTATAATGTACTACACATATAATGAAGAAAGAAAGAAAAACTTTATTTCAATAGCGACATAATTTCATTCCTTATTATATTATTGTACATATAGCATATTTTGAAAATTTGTACGCCGCATTTTCGTCAACTAAGGTTTGCTCTCAGCCTATTGCTGTGCCGGAATTATATCCGACACAATGCTGATTTTCAGTGGAAGCATTCCCTATGGCGTATGACCAAAACGAACCATCTTTGTTAAACTAATTCCACTTGTGTAATATTTAATTATTAATTAATTATTACTTGTGAATTAAAATATAGTAGCGTGTGTTAATAATTTTTTTAAATGCACGTGATCAGTAAACATGCAGGCAGCCGGCTTGATGGAAAGCTGTTACTATCGCTTATGGACATTTGAAACAGTCTCTAAAGCAACTGGAACCTGCCCACTAATTCCGCAACACAACTCAAGGTTGTTATTGCGGTATACTTTAGAGCATAGTGGTAGCTATCCGATCCGGCAAATAGCCTACCACCTGGTTGTGGGTTGTTTTGTCGCCTCTTACGACAGGCCGTTCAGCGGTAGGAATCCGTTCCTGCACCGATAGATTTGTATTGGTTTACAATAAAGATAATTTCCAAACAATAATGTATTAGATTCTTTCCATTCATAGCCCTTTAATTAAGATAGTTTATCAATTACTACAATCCACTATCGGTTGTGCCAATTTGCTAAGTTTTTTAGACTGTAAAATTGTTTGAGGGATGGTGAGATGTTCTAAAATGCTTGTACAGTGTAAAAAGTCAGTGGATGTATAAAACCGTAAAGTTCTCTAATTACAAATATGTGATCTTTTACTACCAAAAACCCTTCTGAGTTGTTGCTAGTATTACAGTATTGTGTCGCAAACCATCGCAATGCAACTACGTTCAGTTGTATCATATTGTATTGTATCGTACTTTTTTATTGAGGCGAGGGAAAATGCTACCGATTTACGCACATACTGGGTCCTTCAAGGGAACAGACCTACGTCGGTCGGGGGCGGCATCACTGCATGCAATAGTATGGTATTGTATCGTACTGCATTGTATTTGGACAACTTACTCTTTTCGCAAATTCTTTTCGGTTTGTCCGATGAATCCCTGAAATAAGATAAACTCGTTTTTTGTATTCTGGTACTTGTTTGTAAAAAAATACTTATGAATGTTTGTGTGCTATGCCTCGATATACACACTCCAATCACAGTTGAAGCCAACAATTTGTTACTTTTTAAGTAAATCTCAAACCTTTTAAGACGGAACCACAAATTTGTTGCCAAACTGTCACACACGGCTAATTGGGAAGCACTCTCTATATATAGTGTATCATCTATGGGAAGCACCTAGGGTTGCCAACTATTATTGCAACAAATAACAATAACGTATTACATTTTTTAAGTAGGGAAATATTAAAGAATTCAGAAGAAAAAAAATTATTTCTTAATTTTTTTTATTGTAGACACTATTTTTGTGTGCTTCTAGCACACACTAACAACTTTTCATTTGTCCTTAAATTTTTGGAAGCTATCTTTACATTCCCAATTTAAATTTAATACATAAAAGATTCATTTTTTATGAAATTTATAGATTTTTTGTTCCTTTCCTGTCGACATTTTAGATTAATTACTAAATAAACTTTTTCAGTGAAAGATGGATCGATAATAGTCCAGTAATTATCTATATAAGTATTTCATTTTCCTCATCAGAGTAAATATTGGAAATAGACTATTTTCACATACTTTTTTTATAATGCAAAAGTATATTTACCAAAAATTAAGCTGGATACATTAATATAAATTATGGTTGGCAACCCTAGAAGTACCACAAATTTGTGGTCAAATACAGATAAGCTGAATGCACAAATCGTGCCAAGCCATTATTGAACAAAGAAGAAATACAGATAGGTAATTGAAACGAACGTTGAACTGATACTGTCTCCCTCTAACTACATAGAATTTGTGTTAGAGTAAAAGAGACGATATAATTCTCTTGGTTTTAGTGCGGCACTTTTGATGGTAGCTGGCAGATTATGGACAAAAATTTGGCCCTTAAAAGGGGCCAAATTTAATATTATTTTTATTGTATATTAAATTCTTAAATTAGTTTGAGTATTTATATATCTATAGCCTTTTTCCTGTACATCGCACACATCGCCTAATTCAAATTTCTTTGATTAGGTTGCCTGGAAGAGATCGCTTTGAGTGGTAAGGCCGCCCATTGTATTGCCTAGGAAATATGGTAAATATGGTCTGTTTTTGTAATTGCATATTTTTAATAGAATAAAATAGATGTACTCTATTGCATAACATTAAGATACAATTCAAGAAGTTAAGTATAGAGGACAATAGGCGGTCTTATCACTAAAAGCAATTTCTTCCAGACAACCTTAGGATGGATTAGAAAAAAAATGTGTAACGGCAAGAACAGACATAGGCATTGAAATAAGACAAAACTATTTAAGAATACAAATATGTGTGTGTAATAGTGTCCTCTCTCTCTCTCTTTCTCTCTCTCTCTCTCTCTCTATCTCTAAATTATTAATGACGTTATCTTTTAACGCTCTAAATAAAAGATGCATTTGGCCACAGTCCAGGGTTGGATTTCGTACTGTAATTATAGTATTTGTACTACAATTTCATGCTTCGTACTATATAATATACTATCCATATCTAAGGATAGTACGAAAAAATACTATAACTTCTATACCTTGCCTATATGACTAATATAAGTAGTATTTAAATACCATTCGGTGCTAATGCAACATTAAAAAAAGTTCATTGTGAATTTGTAATGTAATCACGTTGTCTAATCTTTTCAGTTTTGTTTTATGTAACATGGAATTAATATGTTAAATAAGTTTAGTTAGTACGTCACTGGGAGCAATTAACACCTAGGATACAGGCTTGGCCTAGTCTAGGTGTTAGTATCCAGTCTTAATTTTAAGGCAAATTTTGTTATTTTTTTGGTGTCAATAAAAATTCTTTTATTTATTTATTAATCTATAATCGAAGAAAACAGATTATAAATCGTCATTCATGAACTATTTACGGGGAGTTAATAAGATCAAATTCTAAGATATCTCAGGATGAAACTAATATTGAAGACCTGATAAACTTGGAAAAGGACTACATTTTATGTAAACTCCTGGTGATTTAATGTTTAGGTATTTAAAATTCAAAATAATAAAGTGTACTATATTTTTTTACAAATACTATCTTTTTGAGTTTTTTGTGATATCGTTTTCAGGTTACCCAAATCGAACTCTGCCACAGTCACAATAACGCAGGTGAAGCAACAAGATGCATTTGTCACTTACACTGACACAAGTGGAGCAAGGGCATTAAAGAAAGAAAATAAGTTTAATTAACTTACTCGCCTAGTTTTAGACCGACTCCATCTGTATCCAATGAGGAGTCTCTGCAGCAAATTAGCAACCTTCCCGATTCATCGGTGCCACTGCAGTAGGTAGTTTTGTAACCATTCCTGTTTAAAATAAAAGCCTGAGAGACAGAATGAAATATAATTTTCTCGGTCGTTTTGAGTCTCCTGTAGAACGTAACCTGTATAGCCTTGATTACGGAAGACAAGGATGTCAAGTGTCAATGAGTACTGATTAGATTTAATTTTTGTTTATGGTTATTATTTACTTTATGGTAGTGTACCCTAAATTACCAGTAATAATAAACATACATTAAATAACTAATTAATATGGCTTGTTGAGTTGTGGCTTGAAGAGAAGAAGCGGCGCAAGAAGCTCTTTAGCAACATGCCTAGCTCGAATAATTTTATATAATACTTGAAGACCTGGCGAACTTCGTAGCGCCATATTCTCTGAATTCCTAAAAGACTTTGTTTCATGACACAAAAACAAAATCACCATAATCGCTCCAGGTGATTAGGAGGATTCTAGAACCCGATCTCAACGCCACCTACCGGTTCTAATTGCGAATCTAAACCATTCGGGAACCCACTCAAACACACACACAAAATTTCATCATAATCGGTAAAGTCGTTCAAGTTATAAAATTACAATGAAAAGTGTCATTGATTTTTATATAATAATACTAGCGGCCCCGGCAGATGTTGTCCTGCTCTGAAAAAATATGACCCGATCCCAGCGCCACCTACCGGTTCCAATTGTGGATTTAAACCATCCGGGGACCCACTCAAACACACAAAAACAAAATCGCTCCCCGTTGTTAAGAGGATTCTAGAACCCGATCTCAGCGCCACCTACCGGTTCCAACGGTATAAAAACTATCCTATCTTTCAAGTCGGACCAAACTGCACACGGTGTGCAAATTTGATTAAAATCGGTTGAGTAGTTTAGGAGTCCATCGCGGACAAACATCGTGATAGGAGATTTATATATATATTAAGATATAAATTATTAATTTAACGCCCCCGCAGCTCCTCTTGCTAGCGGAGTTTCGTAAAATCTGTTAACTCAGTTCACACGTCTAAAAATTATAGAAACATTCCTTCAAAATTTTAAGCTTATAAGAACAGTTTAGAAATATTGATTTTCCATTTTTTACGAACACCCCCCCGTAATCGCCTTTGGAAGTAAACTTTCAAAAAATGTGTTTTTTGTTGACCATAATGTATCAAATAGAGATATTCCTACACAATTTTAGGTTTGTCGGAGGTGTAGTTCGGAAATATCAATTTTCCATTGTTTAAGCCCCCGCAATCCCCTTTGGGGGTGGAATTGGGTAAAACCCATTCTTAGCGGATCTTTACTTGGCATAAGAAATATTCATACCAAATTTCAAGTCAGTTTACAGGCCTTACAGTTTCAGAGATATCGTGATCAGTGAGTTCAAAAACGAGATCTCCTATATATATTTAGATCAAAATAATGAGAAATTAATTTACAGTGCAAACTGTATTTAAATATTTTTATCACCTGGGAAAATCGTCTTTCAGTGACAAAAAATTTGTTTTTATCCCTGTGATCAAGTAAATTCAACAGTATTTTCCGAGTATGACAAATGAAATTTGAATTGAATAAAATATCCTAATAGTACATACAAAATTTAAAGTACTTCTCCTCCATGCGGCATAGCTTTAAGACATTCGGTAAATAGTGGGTCGGTACCGAGTGCGCAATACTATAGTACTTTTTAATAGTGGGTCGGTACCGAGGGCGCAATACTACGGTACTATTAATAGTGGGTCTGTACTGAGGGCGTAATACTATATATAGTACTTTTTAATAGTGGGTCGCTACCGAGTGTGAAATATTATAGTACTGTTTAATGCTGTGTCAATACCGAGAGCGCAATAATATAGTACAGTTTAATGGTGGGTCGGTACCGAGGGCGCAATACTACGGTACTATTAATAGTGGGTCTGTATCGAGGGCGCAATACTATAGTACTATTTAATGGTGTGACGGTACCGAGGCCGCAATACTACGGTACTATTAATAGTGGTTCTGTATCGAGGGCGCAATACTATTACTATTTAATGGTGGGACGGTACCGGGGGCGCAATACTATAGTACTATTTATACTTACTTTGAATCCTTTCTGGCTGTAGAACAATCTTCATATTTTTGGCAGTGTCCTTCTTCGTTGGTGTATTTTACAACACAATAATCCCCCACTATCGCTGAAAGCATTATATATGCTAATATTATAAAGAAGTAAAGTCTCTTTCACAAGTAAAAAGCTACATTATTCCTAAGTAACACAGGCTATAATTGATGGTGACTAATAATATTTTTGAAGTAAAACTTCTATATAGACGGGGTCTACGATTTTTCGCTCACGAAAAAGCGTCACGACCACGTGTTCTGATACTTACGTTTTTAAACTCGTGATATCTTTCGAATGGAATGTTCGAATTGAATAATTCAAAAAGTTATATAAAGGTATTGAAGGAGTCTTGAATATGAATAGATATAACTCCATTCGGAGCGCCGTATCACAGCTTTGGGAGGAGTTTTTCTTACGCAGCATCAAAATGCTGGAATAATATTGCACAACCCCTTAGAAATCTGCATTCTATTACTGCAGTGGTGTTATTCAATGTGTGGGTCGCGACCTTTTTGTCGCAGAGATTTGCTCGGGGGGTCACCGGCAAAATGGAAAAGGCAATTTAAATTTATAGCTCGTACTTAGGTACTTTCTACGTTCTGCAGCTTTTTGTAGAGTATAGGTCCTAATAATTAATATTGGTAACAAAATAAAGACACATAAACGTAGTCTTTTAAATACTGACTTTTTGTCTATCTGTATCCCAAGGGGTAGGCAAATATCTTCAACCTGTAAAGGGGTCGCGTATTCAAAAAGATTCAAAACCACTGTTTTATTGAATTTAGATGTGATTCAAAGATATTTTCAAAAGAGCACCAATATTAAAAATTACTAATAAAACTTAAAATTAAATGACAATTTTCAGTATTACAGCCCCATCTAGATGCAAGAGGATTATTTAAATTACCGTGAATTATGAGACCAATTGGGAATTTTATTGCCAATCACTATAAATAAATTTTAAAATTATCTCCAATAACTTTCTCAATTATTGAGACACTTTATCAATGATAAATGAGTTAAATGAGTATAGTTTTTATTAGCGACTAACAATAGAAACGCTGCCATCTAGTATCAAGTAGGGAAACTACGTACCATCTTTAATTTGTCCCTCCACGTCGATAAATGTCGATATGACGAGGAAAATCCAAAAAACCCGTTTAAGCATCATTTGAAATCTATTTTGAATGATGACGAACAGTTTTAGGAATTTGTAATTTATTTAAACATGGTTATGACGTTGCCTTTTTGACGCCTTTCAAAAACTGTAATAAAAAAAGAAACAATTTTGAGATAATTGTACCATTGATAATATATCCGTGCTTGGAGCGGAGGGGGCGGTCTGTCGTAAGAGGCGTCAAGACAACCCACAGGTGGTAGGGCGTTTGCCCGACTGGATGGTTACCACCCCTGCTCTAGAACATGCAGCAATAACAACCTTCAGTTGCAATAAAACTTAAAACGTAGTTTTAAGCGAAGACAAAGATGTCAAGTGTCAATAAGTATTGTTAAAATTTTATTTAGCCAACCGCCAACTTGTTCAATTTAATTTTGTTTATATATATATATATATATATATATATATATATATATATATATATATATATATATATATATATATATATATATATATATATATATATACATATATATATAAATTATTGACTCTTTGGGAGCCTAATCTAATTTACCATCACTTCGCAACATGTTGTGGCGTGAAAAGAAGTAGCGGCGCAAGAAACTATTCAGCAAATATGCCTAGCTTTAATAATTTCATATAATATTACAATGAGTGGAAGGAAAAACAAAGAAAATATTGTTACGAGTGCGGGACTCGTATTAAAATGCCGTTGGAATTACTATAGAATGTAACACGTATAACATAGGTACAAATATAACTAGACACTACTAGTACGAACTGCACGATTCAACAATACGCGCAAAGTCAGTCACTATATCGCTTATTGAATGATTGCTTTGATCGTGGTTCTCGCTAGACTGCCTCACCCTCGTTCGGACATCGTTTTATACTAAACAAAGGACCGCGCGGACTAAAGTTTCCGAGAAATCCGATTCCGAGAGATATTTTGTTAACTTCGTGCACGTTTACTTCCCGCAAGTTAATGACAGGCATAAGACCTGCCTGTCATAAGTTTATGACAGGCAGGTGTGCCTTCACCTTTGTATGTAACCATATCAATCAAAAGTCGATTTGTGTTCCGGCATTAGTAGCCAAGTTTCACTTACTCTTAAGAGAGCTTCGTCTCATTGGTTACACTTTTGGTGTTACAAATGTCCATAGGCGATGGTAACCGCTTTATATCACGTGGACCGCCTGCGATAGGCTGACTGAATTCATCCAATTAGAAATAAATATCAAAAATACTGGTTTTTCTTTTACCAAACCTGATTCACTTTAATTGCATTACTTAAATACATCTACATGGTAAAACCATGTTGGAATCATCTATGATACGTGAATCAAAAACACAGCAAAAACTTTGAACCCATTTTTAAAAAAATTTCCCGGATGTAGGAGTATGAAACTTCGCATACTTCTAGTTTATATAGAGAAGGAGTACAAAATGCTAATATTATTTCTAAAATTATGCTTAAAATACATTAAATCAATAAAAAAAAACATTACACACACAACCGTGTATTTGACACACACACGCATATACAGCGTGTTTCAGACCTTACGACAATAAATCAGACCTCGTTTTCTTCATGACGTACTCTGCTCAAATACAAAAACGAATCAAGGTAGCTTCTTTGGTTTAGCCACAGGACCTCATTTTTCATTTCAGAATATTACAACAACATATATCAGTTATTGTGTCTAAATCGGTAGGTTAGTGACCAATGTATCATGTTGCCAGCTCGTCTCTTCATCATTAAACGCGGAATTTGTTCATTCTTACACTCTCGCTCGCGAACCAATATTTACAAGATTTCTTTTTATTCCCTTTTCATCGTAATCAATTTGTTCGGAAATTGCTTTTTTTTAATTTTGACATTACGGTTGATTTAATAGTACCAAAAATTTTGTATGGAGTACGACCGCTAAAATTATCATTTATTGTCATTTGAAATGAAACACGCTGTGTATATTTTTTTTTTTGCACGAGTTCAGCAAACTGACAGACGGCCCACTTGATGGACAGCGGTTACCATCGTCTATGGACATTTGCAACACCAAAGGTGCTACAAATGCGCTGCTGCTCTCTTAAAGGAGACTGGAACCTGGTCCCTAATGCCGGAACACAACTGAAGGTTGTTATGGCGACATACTTTAGACCAGGGGTGGTAGCCATCCAGTCGGGCAAATGCCCTACCACCTGGCTGTGGGTTGTTTTGTTGCCTCTTACGACAGGCCGCCCGGCCGCAGGAAGTTGTATTCTTTATCCGTTCCTGCACGGATATTATGTGATATATATTATATTATGTACTCTTTTGTTTATTGTTAAAGTCAAATGAACAGTGTAGCCTTGGCGAAATCTGTGATTATAGGAGTATAGTGTTATAGTCTTTGACAACAGACCTCAATAATGTTCAAAATTATTATTTAAATTAATTATTATGGTCAAATTTCGACCGCGGGCGACCATTACTTACTTTAAATATTGACAGATCAAAATTATTTTTTAACTTTAGGTAAAACAGACTCATTCATATTGAGTTAGAGTAAGCTTGTAGGCGGCTTTAGGGTTCATTTACGCGTCTATACATATAAAGTGTGTGTTTGCAAAGGCCAAATTACAGCTTTTTAATAATGCGTATGAAAATATAATAAGGTACCTATATAAAAACAACAATTTTTAATATTTTTTGTCTGTCTGTATACAGTTTGTTCCGGCTAATCTCTGAAACAGCTCGACCGATTTTGACGGGACTCACTGGCAGATATTTGATGTTATAAGAAGTAACTATAATTTAAATTAATTAATATGGTCGAATTTCGACCACGGGCGACCACTAGTTTAATTACAACTCTAAGCCTAAAGACACGCTTGCTGACCTTTCTGCACGGATTTCGGGGACTGCAAGATCGGCGCTAATCTGAACGCGGCGGAAACAATCTGTTATAGGTTGTTTAAAAAACATTGTGAGAGTATCTTTTATACCGTTTGTATAATACGGCCGGCGTATCTTGGCAAATGTGAACATAAGCTCTGCGAAGTTTAGAGCATTTATACACTCGTGCGATGAGTGGGCATACGATTCGTCAGTGAATATAATTGGTCGCCCTTCATCCCTGTATTTTTTCATTGCTTTGTACTAGTTGGTCACTGTATTTTCTTCACGAGTTTACATGCGCTAAAGTTCGCAGAGCCTATGTTCTCATTCGCCAAGATACGCCGGCCTTATTATATTGTCAACAGGTTCACAGACAAAGGTTAAAAGGGTTGAAGGGAGACACCGGTTTTTTTTAAATAACAATACTACCGGACTCGAGGTCCGTGCCCTTTTTACCACTTGATTATTGATATTGATTTTTTGAGTTTATACAAGCTTATTATTATCTTTTGTTATAGTGTGTGACATTGATTTTGTGGTTTTTATGTGGTTTTGTGTATCTCAAGAATAACTTGTATATTTTTTTTCTAATTTTAATACTAAACTTATACTAATGTAGAGTGTATGTTGCTTTTTCTTTTTGTGCCTAGGTTATTAATTTTTAGGCTCTTTGTGTGTCTTGGTTTGTTTGAAAATTCTGCGTGTAATGCAATGCAGTGGTAGAGCGCGTTGGTGTGAGTAAGTGTTTAAGTTTTGTTGTCGGTTGTGTGTGTTTGTGACATTGTGTGATGTTAATTTATTGTAATATAATTGTCGTGACATGAAAAGACACCGGTTTAAAAAAATGCTTTTATGCTTTTATTTTTAAGAGCTTTCATTATACAGGAAGCATTAGGGCAGTCTGAGTCTGAGTCTGACCCTTCTTATCTTGCAGACCACTTTTTAGAAAATTAAAGGTCAGTTGACTTGTTTATATACTCATATTTCAAATAGGAAGCTTTGTGAAAGACAATACATTAATGTTTGATAAATATTCTGATTAAAAAATGATTCGTTAAACGAGATATCATAAAAAATGCATTAGTGTTTTAACTACTGATCATGTAGACCATAGATAATAAATAGACATAGAGTAGACACTTAGTAAAAAACTGCATTTTTTTAAATCTTTCGACGACTAAGTTCGACTAACAGTCTTTTGTTATTCTATTTTTCACACTTTGTTTTCTTTTACGTTATATTAGTGTGTGTAATTTTACATACATACATACATAACTTCACGCCAGGTCCCTTGCGGGGTAGGCACGAACAACAGAGCGCCACACAGGCCCATTCTTACACACCTCACTTGCTTCTTTGACATTGATAGCTCTAAGCTAGCGCTGTTCCAGCTCAGTGTGTAATTTTGTTGTTGTATTTTCTTGATCCTCGCGATCAGTGTTACCAACCCTACAGTTTTAACATTAGATTTGCTGTTTTCATATTGATGTCCCTGTTTTCTGTTTTATTCTTAACTAGCGACCCGCCCCGGCTTCGCACGGGTGCAATGCTGATACAAAATTAAATACACTACAGAAAAACTTGTATTATACATATAAACCTTCCTCTTGAATCACTCTATCTATTGGAAAAAACCACATCAAAATTCGTTGGGTAGTTTTAAAGATTCAAGCGCACATAGGGATATAGGGACAGAAAAGGCGACTTTGTTTTATACTATGTAGTGATTTTTACTGTTTTTTCAATTAACGTTCAGTGCCACCTATTATACTAGGTATTTTTAGCTATAAATATTATGAAAATCAAATTACGCAACAGAATATCACTATTAAAGGATACAACTATACATTATATTATTACATACTAAATCCAAAATAACCGATTGCTACTCATTTGAAGCCACATGAAAAATTTAATAAAAATATGTTTATTGTCAGAAAGTAACTCATTTTTTTAATACAAAACTTAAAAATAAACTAAATTATAAATAGACTAATTAATATAAAGTATGTAGCAAATCGCTGTCAGAGGGAAGCGTGCCCAGAAGGCTGGCTGCATTGCCACGCTGTATGGCAATGCTGATTCGTTGCGCGAAATACATTTTTTTTTTTTATTGCAGGAGATCAGCAGACAGGCAGACGGCCCACTTGATGGACAGCGGTTACCATCGCCTATAGACATTTGCAACACCAAAGGTGCTACGAATGCGCTGCTACTCTCTTTAGGGAGCCTGGAACCTGGTCACTAATGCCGGAACACAACACAAGGTTGTTATGGCGACATACTCTAGACCAAGGGTGGTAGCCATCCAGTCGGGCAAATGCCCTACCACCTGGCTGTGGGTTGTTTTGTCGCCTCTTACGACAGGCCGCCGGGCCGCAGGAAATTGTATTCTTTCTCCGTTCCTGCACGGATAAAAACTACGAACCAGCCTTCTGATCATGGGTGGTATCAAAGAGTTTCTTACAAATTTCTTTGAAGAAACCCTTTGCCGAATAAAAATATGTATTATTTTAAAAAAGAAAATGAGTATCGTAATACTGAATATGAGGCAATTGAGAATGAAAGTGGAAAATAATTTTACGTTGATTTATGTTTTTTCTTTATTGCTCTATTATTATGTTGTGATTATTAATATAACAATATATCTGAGTCCTAGTGTTAAAAAAATTGGATCGGCAATATATTTATAAGCTTTAAATATGAATAATTTGATATAATTTATAAGAGAATCAAAAAATACGTCTTTTATTTTACATTGATATATTTGGAATCTCAAATTTAAATATAATAGACAAATAATAAAAACAACAACTAATCAAAAACTATGATACAAAACATGGAGGTTCTACTTCGACTTCGAACATCTTCCAAACCCAAAAAGATAACTTCGAACAACACCTAGTAATTAATAAGGCGGTTATTGTTATTAATATTGGATATTGCTTTAATTATATGACGAAAGTATGAAATCTGCCTTTTTTTTACTTTACCTACTGTTTTCTCCTGTTTTTTATTGGCGAACTGTTGTTTTTTAGTTTTTTGGGGTTGGCAATACTCCTCCCGATATCAAAACTTGGCTACGCCCGCGTCGATATGGTGGCTAGCTCCACCTTCGCTAGGTGGCGTTACGAGTGTTTAAAATAAGGTACTTTGAACGAAAAAGTTAGGAATTTCGACCTGAGAATTATAACGTAAGTATCCACTTCATGACATATGTCAGATAGCTTTTTTAAAGCGCTTGAAGCCGCCAGAAAAGTCAATTCCACAGAGTACTTTATATATACTGATATAGAGTCAACAGTCGTAATGTATATACTAACGCACTCTATCGGTATACGGCACTATTCAACGGCAAAAACCGTCCAGGGGTCTAGTATTATTTTGATTTTTATATTAGACTTTTGGAAATTGTGGGAGTTAATAATTTAACTCCTGCAATTCCCAAAAGCCTTTCCAAAAAATGTTTATTTGTTAGTAAATAAAACAACAATTTAGCGGTAGCGTGATTTATTATGTTTCCTTTTATTAAAATATTCAAATGCATACATTTTCATAACATCATATGTATCCACATCTAATCTGGTGCCGTTACGATGATTTACTTACAAGTTTTACCGCATCTGGGCACACAACAACCTCTTTCAGAAGAAGCCATAATCCAAGTCATCAGAGAACAAATCTTTAGGCAAATCGGTGTTCAGGGTACATGCGTAAGTCCAACGTGATCACAGAACACTAGTAAACATGATAAGCGAAGTCTTCGGAGTCCAGGAATCAAACAAAGTTGTCGAAAAATAATCAAAACACAAACAAAGTACATACATTCACGAATCTAACTCGTATTGATCGGAATGTCATTTTGGTTTTGACATAATTGACATCTTTGAAATAAGTTTTTGGTAAATCGACAATTCATCAAAAATCCAGTAATTAAAGTTAAAAAGAGCTTTATAATTTGAAATAGGTGAGGAATAGAATTTACACACTTTAAAATATATTTATTAGCTGATATGGCTTGCAAAAACACAAAAACATATCAAATATTTCTTAAACAAGTAATAAAACAACTGCGTATAACGAAACATATTATTTTCTTTCATTTGGTGTTCAATTTGAGAACAGTGACATCTACTGCAATACGTACCTACTAATAGAACGCAAAAAATCTCTAAGAAAAAATAATTGTAATAACTGTTATGACACTGGTCAATTCATAATAAATATACATTTACTACGCCACTTAAGTTTGATAGAAAATATAACTCACCAAAATAATGATTATGTTTTGTACAAAACCAGAAACGAGAAAAAGGTTAACATCAAAAACTTGTTTTATGTCACTTCGTAATAAAATATCTACTCCCTATTACAAAGGCAACACACATCACTAATTTTATAAACATATATATATTGTTGAGTATAAAAAGTAAAAATATATGGCGTAGGTTATTAATGTACGTCCATCCGCGGTTGTTTTTGCGGAGCTACTAAAAATGTAAATAATATATTGGCCAAGTGGGCATCGGTTTACGAAAAGCCATCAGTTCCGTAGTAGAAGAAGATTCGCTATTATTTTAGGGAATTTATCTACACCAAACACACAGTCTCGGGAAATCGGGCAGATTGAGGCATGTTATGGAACCGTTGAGCTTCTATCTACCACTGTCTATCCACTGTCTCAGTACTCCCATTATTGGGGGATAAATAGACCCGCCATGCTTGTCCAAGGCGGCTTGGCCAAGTTTGACACATTGCTTTCTCGATGTGTAGGTTTTATCACGATGTTTTCCTTCACGTTTGTTAGCATATGGTAATTGTAACAATATGCAAATTAGGTCAGAAAACTGGCTAAGTGGTGCATGCACTCCCTAGATTTTTTAAATAGGTTTTTAAATAAGTTTTAGAGATCCTAGATATCATGTAGCAGCAGAGTGCTAGCCAAGACAAGTGAAACGAGCCCAAACAAGACGGGTCTATCTTGTTTAGTACAGGAGTTCCTATGGCCACCTTCCGACTCCATCATTAGACCAGCTCCATGGTACATATTAGTGCATAATATATAATATAATTTCAGCACAATCGGAAACCGGGAAGTTGATCAAATTTAACTTGCAAGATACGCCACTTCGTCCGCGTGGAATAGTTTAAAAAAAAGGCAAGTTAAAAAACTCCCAAGTTTAATAGCCTTTCTTGATAAATGAGCTATCCAACAATAAAAGAATTTTTAAAAACAGACCAGTAGTTCCTGAGATTAGCGCGTACAACCAAAACGACTCTTCAGTTTTATAACAAGTTTGGCCATAAATTCTGTTACATAAAAACTTATCTTTTTTTCAACTTTTTAATTATTTTGAATTTGAAACACGTATATTAGTTTAAAAACTTCTTTCGATTTTGCGCCGCTTCACATATTTTTTCGTGCTCATTATTAAATTACAATATCGAATGGGGTGTTAAAGAAAATAGGATCGCAGTGTTCGCCTTGCACGAAGTGTGTACGGAGCCGTCGGGCATATTCCAGACACTTCAAAAGCTTGGTATCATCCGTATGTTTGTATATCAGACTATCAACAGATACAACAACACTTCGTCTGACGAAGACCAGAAAAGATTGGGAGCGCGTGTTGTTATAACTACAAAGTCTAAAATATGTCGCCATAACAACCTTGAATTGTGTTCCGGCATTAGTGGACCAGGTTCCAGTATCCTTTAAGAGGGCAGCAGCGCATTTGTAGCATCTTTGGTGTTGCAAATGTCCATAGGCGATGTAACCGCTCTTCATCAAGTGGGCCGTCTGCCTGTCTGCTGACCTCCTGCAATAAAAAAAAAAAAAAAAAAAAACAAATGTTGTTAATGCTGTTAAAAACAGAATTCGTCGAAACCCCATTAGGAAGCAAAAAATCTTATC
Organism: Dendrolimus punctatus; assembly: GCA_012273795.1. Classification (NCBI taxonomy): domain Eukaryota; kingdom Metazoa; phylum Arthropoda; class Insecta; order Lepidoptera; family Lasiocampidae; genus Dendrolimus; species Dendrolimus punctatus. Next base: position 5,265,672 of record CM022556.1, read on the forward strand.
GCGAGAAATGAAGATTCCCGCTAGGTCTCTGTCGCATATTATAAAACGACCTCTAGCTCGGTGCTTATCGTCAATATACAGGTGTGCCCTAAATCAATCTTTATTATTGAAAAGTGTGGATCGATCAAAACGCCTTCTGTCGCGACACGCAGGTGAAACGCACAGAAATATCCTCTTTACCGATGAAAAAAATTTCACTACTGAAGAACACTATAATAAGCAAAATGATAAAGTGTATGCTCACATTTTTAAAGCTCAAGTGGTCGGAAAGGTACAACGTGGTCATCATCCTGCCACAGTGATGGTTTTATGGGGCGTGTCTTATCAAGGAGTCACAAAACCACATTTTTCTGAAAAAGGAGTGAAACCTTCAGCCAAAGTGTATCAAGATACAGTCTTGGATCATGTTGTGAAACCTCTCAGCAATACACATTTTAAAAATATACCGTGGACTTTCCGGCAGGACTCACCTGGCACCTGGTCACAAGGCACGAACTACCCAAGCCTAGCTTGAAACCACCGTTCCGGACTTTATAAGAGCTGAAGACTGGCCCTCATCTAGCTCAGACCTCAAATCCTTTAGACTTCATATTATGGTCAGTTTTAGAGGACATGACCTGCTCTAAACGACACGGCGGCATTGAGTCTCTTAAAAAACTTTGGAGCAAGCAGCGGCAAAATTTCCCTTGGAAACTGCGTAAATCCATAGATTCGGGGCCAAAAAGATTAAAGGCCTGTATAAAAGCCAAAGGTGGCCATTTTGAATAGAATATTTTTTTTATTTCTTGTTGAGACTTTAATAATTATGTACATTTTAATAATATTACATTACTGAATTACTTTTATTGAATAAAACTAAATATAATATAAATTACATACTATTGAATACAATGTAAGAAAACTTAACTTATTTGTATTGTATTCTACCCATAGTCCCTCAAGACTATAAGTAGAATACTGAGCCCAGATCACCGTCTTCTATGGGTAAGGTGCCCAGAAGGCTGGCTACGTTTCCTACATTACTTCATTTGAAAAAAAATGCATTTTCATTTATAACAGAACTTATGGCTGGACTACGTATTTAGTATAAGATAAGACTATTGAGGAGTTACTCAAAATTACGAGCGATTATCAGGTGAGCATAGGCATTTAACTGATGGTTTAAATAAAATAATCCCTGTTTAGCCATATCGTTATGGTGATTAATTTATTTTAACCATTAGTTAAATATTTATGCACACTAGTCCGCCTTCTCCTATGGAGTCCATGGTTTTCTCATTTAACCACTGAACCTTAAAATCTTGTTATGTACTTCTTTTTATTTTTTCATAGTACCGTAAATCAATTTGAGATCGTGTTATGTTAAAATATTATTTTTACGGTTTTGCAGTTCGATGTGATAGAGATGTGCTGGAGTCATTTATCTTGATGACAGCTCGCTCTAAAGGTGCTCTTACACGGCCATTTTTCGAGCAATAATTGCCTGGCAACCGTAATGCATCATTCAAAGCAATCGCAATAAAATGCCCCATATATTCCACATTTCTCAACATCGCTATAAGTTGCCGAATATTTTTTTTTATTTTTTTGTTGCGGGAGTGCAGCAGACAGGCAGACGGCCCACTTAATGGAAAGCGGTTACAATCACCTATGGACATTTGCAACACCAAAGGTGCTACAAATGCGCTGCTGCTCTCTTAAGGGAGACTGGGAGCTGGTCTCTAATGCCGGAACACAACACAAGGTGATTATGGCAGCATACTTTAGACCAGGGGTGGTAGCCATCCAGTCGGGCAAATGCCCTACCATCTGGCTGTGGGTTGTTTTGTCGCCTCTTACGACAGGCCGTCCAACCGCAGAAAATTGTATTCTTTCTCCGTTCCTGCACGGATAGAAACGTCACGTCACGTCTGCCGTAGGACCGATGGCCGACGGAGCAGACGAGTCCTGGAGTAGAGACCCCGTCTCGACAAACGTAGTGTCGGACGCCCTCCAGCATAATGGGCCGACGACCTGTGCAAGATCGCCGGTAGGCACTGGATGAGGAAATCGGAGGACAGGGATGAGTGGCGCCGTCTTGGGAAGACCTACGTCCAGCAGTGGACTAAGAATGGCTGACGACGACGACGAATATAAATTTACATAATTATCATAAATGACATCACACAACATATATAGGCGATAGTAGCATGGATTTCAATGTAACAGAACCTTACAGACATTATTACTCACGCACTTGACCTTTATAATGAAAGTTGCATGAAATGTACGTCCAAATCAATCAGTGGAGGAGTCTATTTTCTAGAACTAGTTCGAATAAGAAATCATTGAGGCTAATTTGGAAAAGCTGACTTCCAAAATATAGCTTTTATATGTATTTATTAAAATGTGAACAAGCTTGTAATTTTTTTTATTGCATAAGTTCAGTAGACGGGCAAACGGCCCACGAGATGTAAAACGGCTACCTTGAGTGATTTTAGATAGTAGCTCAACAAACCTAGTACAGATATCACTAAAAGCTAGTACATTTGGAAATAACAAAACGTGTGCGCCTCGAGACGCTCAAAGAAGTGATAACTTAAACTAGTCTAAGTTACATACTATTATAGTCAGAAAGGTACTAATTTCTACTTACAAAATAGATATATAAATAGATCTATAAATAAAAAATTGACTCCATATTGCTGTCGGCGGGGAGCGTGCCCAAAATGCTGGCCGCATTTCCACGTTGGATGGCAACGCTTATTCGTTGCCCTAGGTACAAGCCAGCCTTTTGGTCACGCGAGACCTCAATAAGACGCCTTGAGAGGTCTCGATAGAGGTGATGAGCTCCAGGCCCCCACGGCCCCAGGGTCTCGACCCCGAAAGCCACAAATACGTACCCACTACCAATGGATACATATTCGCGACATTTCAGGGCCTCCTGGTGTGCAGCAGCAGCCCCGGCTGTCACGGCTGTGTCTGAAAGGTGGGACGCCGCCAAAGTATCGACACAAGTTGCATCCCATACTAGAGGGCGTCCCATCTTCCATGGCACCAACGACATCCCGTCTGGTCTCTTACCATCGTCGCGGCACAGTCCATTTGGTTCAAGGACAGCCGGTGCCCCGGCGGTGGCAAGAGACCGACGGATAATGTCATTAAGTGTAGCATGCCGTGATATCCTACCAGCGCTCCTTGCGCATGACAAGCCATGGTGGCCTAACTCATCAACTCTATCTCCGCACCGACAACGATGTGGCACCACAACATCTGCCCCCAGACGAATGCAGGCAGCAATCCTGAATGTAGTGTCATCCAAGAGAGTGCCTAGATTCGCCGAGGGCAGGGCTTGGAGCCACAAACCTGACTCCCATTTAGAGACAGCTAAAAGACGGGCGCGGTCAGTTTCGCCAATACAGGAAGACAAAAGGTTCTCTTGTAGTCTAAGTTGAATCTAAGTTGATTTAATTTTTTTAACTTGAGACAGGCCGATTTTTAATGTACTTGTCCAATTTTAAAATAAGCTCGTATCAAGTTAAAATTTTGTTGAGATTCATTTTGTTACTTGTCAGTTGAAGATTTTCCACTTGTCCGTTGCGATTCATTTTTCCAGTTATCCGTTGCCATTCGTTTTTCAACATGTCCATTGCGATTCATTTTTCCACTTGTCCGTTGAAGTTTTTTATATATATTCTCATGCTACTGACGCACACGCTTGTCAGGGTATTTGTGCATCTTTTTGTGTTTTTATTTTATTTTTCATTGTACATTTACCTTTATCAATTATTTATCTCATTTGCTAGGTTTTTCTATATCCTTATTTATATATTTAGCTATTTTATCTACAGACAGTGGCTGGCAGACCATCCGAGGACTCAAGCATAGACAAAATTTAATTAAAATCGGTAGCAGTTCTCAAGTTATGCGCGTAAATACATTCCTACGATTTATTTTATTTATTTATATGATTTATTACGTTTTCAAGTCATATAAGTATATATATAAATATACTTATATATTTATTTACATATATATAAATATTTACATGCATCATCATATCATCATCATAAAGCAATTACAACGAGGAAAATAAATGAATATTTCTTAAAGATTTTTCCTTATCATAAACTGTACAAAACGAAGTTTTTAAACGCAAAAAATAAACAATAAAAAGTGGCAATACGTGTTGAGAAAGTTGTATAGGGAATACCGGTTTTCAAAATGTCTATACCATGGAGTTTAACGCCAGCGATTCTCAACGTTTTTTACCTAGTGTGAGGTATGTAGCCCACGGATAATAATCTCGTTCAATTTGTGATGATAAATGTGAAAAATAGAAGCTCTACCAACCTTGAGATTCGCCCTCTCCTGGCGCGGTTCAGGTTGCACCAGGAACAGCACATACTGAATTCTACCTATATAGCTAACACTTAGTCCTTCGTATAAAGTTTTATGGATAGTGAATGTTCTTGGCACGGTCAGCTAACACAACAAATTTATTCGTTTTAGAACAAGTATTAGCGCACGGGGCGGTGTGGTTCTCGTCAAAACTTTGACTCGTAGAACAAAAATGGCTGCCCCTACCCTACTCTGCATTAGCCATCGCCTAACACAGAAAGAGGGTAGAATGGAAATTTGATGGAGCGATGTTCAACTAACTTCATACTAGGCAAGTATAGGCACTAACATACTCTTTACAAATTCGCGACACCCTTATACGCAAAATTTTTAATAGCTGAAGTGAAGGATCACAGTTTATACTGATGTGGGTAGTTTAAGGGCCGCTGCCTTTCAGTTTTGCCGCCATTGCGTGGTGGTAAAGCTAGTCTCCAACGCACGCGAGGTCTGTTCTTTAACATCTCATTGAACGTTATGTATAAGCGGCACTTGCTCTTTGGTGTGAGTGTACCACAATTTGAAGAGTTAAGTGCCATACACTCCCAGGAGCTCTCTATAGCCGCCCCATTGTAAATGGATTGCAAGGTCATTACCCCATTGGTTTTATAATGCAGGTTTTGGCATACCTCTCACACTCATGTATTCCCTTGAATGTAACCCATAGTCCACTAAACAATTACTCGAATCAGCGAAGCTGTGTGGGATCCGTGATGCAACATTGCACAAAAGCGTAAGTTTCATTTATTAAATTAAACAACATTAATTTACTGAAAATATTTTTTATTGCGTTAAAACAAAATACAAACACATAAGGTAAAATATAGGAACTTAAAATTAGTCAGCGATTTGATCTTGATGACTTTTGCATTTATATGCTAGAAGGAATTGTTGACAGACACTCTCATCTCGCAATTCACATCAAATAATCGAGAAGGGTACCCAGATTGTGTTTATCATTGCAGAATGGTGGCAGTTGTATATTTTCGATTAGTTTATAAAAAAATATCAAATAAATGCTACCCCAGAGATGCAATTCCGTAAATAGGGTGGTGCCACCAGTGCCCAGGCACAGAGCATAGACTCTGGGGCGCTGCAAGAATGGCCACACCACGCCGGTCTATTCTTTCTTGGTTTGTTCCCTTTAAGTTCCCACTGCACCCTTATTGCTTGATTCCAATACATACATGGGTAGTTTTCAAATATTTGCCGATTTCACCTGCCGGATTTATTTTTGTTGTGTATACTTTGTTTTCCGGTTTAGGCCAACGTAACTCTTAAGGACAGTTAAAAGTACATTAGCTGCATAAAGGCAAATCTTTTTAACACTTTAAAAAAAAAGATGGAATTCGATTTTAAGTTTGTAATTTCATTTTCTAATTAACCTGCGTGTCCAAAGAGCAAGTGTATGAGAATTATATTCATAAAATATTTATACATTAGAGATAAATAAAAGGCAGTGAAACACTTGATTAATGAATGTCCGAGCTATAATCTCTGTAAACATGTGACTTCTAAATCGAGAACGTGGAAAAGCAAAAAAGGAACCATTTTTGTAAGCAATAATTTCTACACCACCTGTCACCTTAAATGTTTTCGATTGATCGCAACACTAAATTCAGCACCGAGTACATAGCCCTCCCATCACGTCGCCTCAGTCGTCTGCTAACAGCGGAAGCGGTGAGGTGTGTGCCAGTGTATTTATTGTGACCAAAAATATTCATCGAGTTGTTGCCGCGTGTATTTGTAACCGTAAGTTCTATTTTTTCTGCCTACAATAACTTTAAGATTTATTAAATAGTTCTGGTTAAAGTTTCACCTGATGTAGTACATGAGGTCAGCTTTTGAGTGGAATAGGTATAACGTAGCTGAATCAAACATTTTTATATATCAATCGACGTAACGGTCATTTTCTCATTACCCCGTTTCTAAATAACCTGTCAGTACCATACAGGTGAATGAGATGTGATCGAGTGAATGAGATCGCTTTGGCCTGCTACAGTATATTGATAGTGCTGATCGAACTTAACCTTTTATTAAGCCTTATAAATAATACTCTAGACTCATATTTAACACCTCGCAACTGTATGAGACCCTTTTAAAATTTAATATTAAATTGAAGACTAATTTTATTAATTATTTTAAATCTTTAGAAGATGTCTGTTGTTTTGCTTGTAGGTCAATAATGGGTCGACCGAGTTCTGTTTCTACGACTACCGAAGAAAGAAAAAGACGGAAAAGGGAACTAGAACGAAAGAGATATCAAAAAATTAAGGGAAATTCAGTATTATACGCTCAATATCAACTAAAAAATAGAGCTAAATATGAGAAAAGGAAGGCACAGAAAAAAGTGCTTTCTATCAAAGAAATGACACCTAGAGCCAGAAAATCGCAAAGGAAAAAATGGCGTGAGTCCTTTAATGCATATTATAAAAGAAAGAAAGATGCAAAAGCTGATACAGTAAGATTTATGGAGTCAAATAGCCCTCCAGATAGTGAGGCTGAAGAGAATAACGAGCTCCAACGTGCTATAGAAATGAATGTAGAAAATAGGAATTCTCTTTCTCCTTCAATTCTTGACTCTCCTTCAATTTTATACATTTCGAATGGAAATAAAGAAAATATAAATCAAAATTTAAGAATCACGAGATCACAAAACAGTCCACTTTCTGATTGTAGATCACACTCACGGGTCTCAGAAACATCTTCAGTTTCCAGCAGAGCTATTTCGCCTTCTCGATTAATAAGAAAATTAAGATACAAAAAGGATAAAGAAATTAAAGTACTTACAAAACAGTTGGAAGGAATTAAAAAATTAAATGAAGCTTATCGAAAGAAAATAAAAATATTAACAGAAACGAATAAAGAAAACAGTATGGATCTAATGAATGATAACTTACTGCATTCATATACAGCTCTGAAAACCCACAAAGCTAAGCAAGAATTTTCAAGAAATCTTCAAATAAATGTAAAAACGACATTGAAGGACAAAGGACGTTTAGGGAAACTGACAAACATTTTCAGAAGGAGGGTAAGAGAGCAGAAAGGATCAAAAGTTAAAAAAATAAGAGAGGACATAAAAAAATTCCTTGAAGAAGATGAGAATAGCTCTGTAACTGCTGGTAAAAAAGAGACTGTAAATAAGGCCGGAATAGTAAAACAGAAACGCTATCTAACAAACTCCTTATACCATTTGCACAGAAAATTTTTGACAAAAGTCGATTACAAATTGAGTTTTTCAACTTTTAGCAGATTTAGACCATTTTGGATTCTTTTTTCATCACAAAAACCTAAAGAGACGTGCCTGTGCATTACCCACGAAAACTTTGGACTCTTAGTCGAAGCGATGCATAAAAATCACATAATTCCCCACAAAAATGCAACTGACGTGCTCATAGACATTTGCTGCGACCCTTTTAGTTCTGAGTGCTTACTGAGGATATGTAAAGATTGTAAGCCAAAAAAGATATCAAACTACCAAGAATTTGATAATTCTGATGATTTTTCCTATTGGTCTTGGGCTTCAAAACTAGAACAAATAGTGCAAAACGGACAAGAAAAGGTTATTAGAGTAGTGAAAAAAGAGAAAATTGTGACCCGCCCAAGAGATGCAATTCACATTTTTGAAAAACACCTAGAGAACTTTTCCAAACATTGTGGAAGAATGACAGCTCAGCATAATGCTATAAAGACATTAAAAGACCGTTTACAACCAGAAGAAGTCATCATTCATGTTGACTTCTCAGAAAATTATAAATGTCAATACGCTAAAGAGATTCAGGCAGTACATTTTGGAGGAAGTCGGAAACAAGTGACTTTGCATACGAGTTTGTTGTATTTCTATGATAGTGATTGTACGCGAACAACACAATGTTTTGCCACAATAAGTCAGAATTTAAGACATGACGCTGTTGCTGTTTGGGCACATTTGGACCCTATCCTTGAATATCTCGAACAAAAGGCACCCCAAATTACTACCATTCACTTTGTGTCTGATTCTGCCATAAGCCAATATAGGAATTATAAGACATTTTTTGTAATCAGCGCCTTAAAATGGCAATATCCCAGACTGGTTTCTTTGACGTGGAACTACACTGAGGCAGGTCATGGCAAGGGTGCACCCGACGGTGTGGGTGGGACTTTAAAGCGCATTGCTGATGCGATTGTTTCCCGTGGCCGCGATATCCCTGATTTTGACGCTTTTGTAGAAGGACTGAAAAGTAATACGAAGAATATAAAAATTGAAACGGTATCTGATTACGATATTATAGCAAAGGATATACTGTTACCTACCGATCTACGTGCTTTTAAAGGGACCCAACAAGTCCACCAAGTTATTTGGAATGACAGCGATAAGTATCAGATGACAATGCGAAACCTAAGTTGTGTTGAAAAGTCTTGTATCATTCGACCTCGCTGCTGTAGTCACGTTAAGTATCTTGGCACTCATGTTCTTAGATCAGAGGTATTGCCAAATCCTTCCATCCCAGACCACGATATTGAGAATCCCAATCCATCAAATATGACATCTCCAGTGGTTGCTTTAAAGAGATCTTACGCATTTTGTGCTACCAGTGAAGCAGATCTCCCGGAAGAACTTAGGTCTGAGATTGCGATGGCGCCTGCGTGCGATGTGAGGTCTGAATGCACTGATTTAAATTTACCAGAGGAAATAATCCTTCATAATTTGACTTCAATGGATTCTTTCAATTTACCAGAGGCTAACAAAGGAGTTGATATTTCAAGAGATGTTGAAGTTTTTGATGTTTCTCTAATAAGATCAGCACTTGACGAACCTCTCGTTCAACAACATTCCTCCGACTTGACTGGACTGGTCATCACTGCTAATGCTCCTGTAATTAAAAAATCTACTTATGACTTACCTCTCTTTCAGCTATCTACTATGGCTGTTTCGCTTACTGGCGTTGATTCTTCTGTCCTAATTTCTTCAGCAAATTCTGACACCTGTTTGAAAACTTCAAGTTCGTCTATTGTTAAACCTTCCACTTCCAAATACGTCAGCCCTTTACACTTGAGAGCAGGATTGTCAAAAACTAATAGCAACGGGAGAAAGAAACGAAAGATTTTAACAAATAAACTTAAATCAAATAAAAAAATGAAAGAAACTCCTGAAATAATAGAAAGGAAAATGTATAAGTCAGCTACTATAGTACAAAAATACAGCCAAGGCACAAGTAGAAAGAAACCAAAAACAAAAAACCAAAGAAAAACTCGCGAAGAAATAAGTTCTGATGAAGAAATGACTTTGGGTCCGTCACCTGAGTCAAATTTGTATAATGTGAAAGATGAGACAATAGAAAAAAGTGAACTTGAAGAAAACGACGACGGCATTGACGCCGATGAAGATAATGTCCATGAAGGTGACTGGGTGGTGGTGAAGTTTATTTCACAGAAAAATGTGGTACACCGTTATGTGGGTCAAGTGGTTAATGAGTCTTTAGCCAGTCTTGATGTAAAATTTGCCAAGAAAATAAATGACAGAAAATTTAAATGGCCAGAGAAAACCGATATAAGTGTCATTGGAAAATATCAAGTGATTAAAAAACTTCCTCCACCTTATTTTAAACCTTCCTCTAAAAGGATTGGAGCATTTGAATTTCCAAAGTCGTTAAGACAATTAAAAATAGATATAAGTTAGAGTAAATCTTACTTTGATAATTGAGAGCAAGAGAAAGGAAGGCCCCGGTTCTTCAAGAGTCAACCCTTCTCCTGCGGTTTGAATTATAATAGTAATTTTATAAGTATTGTTATATGAAACTTTTAGAGGAAGGATCTATGTGTAATCTTTGTTTTTAATAATTTTATGTTTTGTTTTATGAAACAGGTTGTCAAAACTTTTTCAGGAGGAAGACCTATTATTTTAATTTTATATTTTGTTATTGTTAAACTAATTGTTGCTTAACGTTGCAGAATATAGTAAAGTTTATTTTCAAATAACCATGTCTTAACTGTGTAACCTAAATTTGACTGCTTAATAATTATGATTAAAATAATAACCTAAAGTACTCAAATGCTATTTTTGTCAATAGTGTAACCTCTTTTTTAAGGTTTAAATAAGATGCTTTCGATTATTAATAATAAAACAAATTTATTCTGGTGTTGTCTTTTTTATAAACTTGTCAGATTTATCAATCACGTGAGACTTTTTTAATCTAACCAGCCAGTATCTAATTAAACCTGCCAGTTTCTAATTAACCTGGCTATTACCCACTAAAATACTCGCTGTTGCTTGTTCCCTTGTAATTAAATGTACTCATTTTTGCATAACAAATCCTATATAATATGATAAAAATTACATTTAAATATTTTTTTACTTTTTGTCAAAAACGGCAATTTTTTGAAAACTACCCACATACCTACATGCCAGTATCATCAAAAATATGTTAAATTAGACAAAACGACACACTCGTTTTTTGGCAGCACATGAGTGTATTTGTGTTCTAGTTTAAAAAAAATATATTTTACTTCCAAAATATAAGATAACTGGTCTACCAACACCAAGGTCTTTGTGCGTTATTTTATCACTATGAATAAAATAAAATAGGCCTGTACATAGTATTGCTCTAGCTAGGCTACCTATAATTTAATGTGTTTATTTTTGTATATATATTATCATATATGTTACTATTTCTTTAATTTAATAAACGAAATTATTGTATGAATGCTTTTGCGGTTTATCAATTACCGAGTTTTGTTGTCCTATACTCCATCCAAAGGTTGTCTGGAAGAAATTGCCATGGGCGATAAGACCGCCGATTGTAATTGTATTTAATGTTCTTGATTTTATGTAGCATTTTTGTTCAATAAAGTATATTCTATTCTAATATCCAAAAAAACAAAGATGCAATTAAACAACTCACATAGGGAATATAAAAAGCTATTACTGCACTGATTAAACCCTATCCCAGATAAAGCAGGAGGATAATAAACAAGACACATTTGGAACAAGCATTAAACAAATAAAACTAAATATATGTTATGCTCATATTATTACTGATTCTCAATACAATAACTTATTAACTTGACTTGGCGTCAGTCAATTCCCTTCTCTGTTGCACCATTTCTCTTAAGTTATTTTCGCTGTCTTTTAAATTTTTCTCCAAATATTCTTTACTGTTCTCCAAGTCGGAGGAATTTTTCTTCAATTTCGACTGTCTGTCCTTCAAGTTTGATTTGATGTCCGCTAAATCTTTAAGCAGAAACATCCTTCCAACTGATTCATAAGTTTTTGTGTCGTTAGGTAGCTTTTTCATCTCATTTTCGGCTAATTCTGAGAATTGAAGTAGGCGTTTCAGTACATCAAGTTGAGCGTCTAAATTACGGATCTTCTTGCTTGTGTCGACCATTTTCACTTGTAATTCCATGAAGGCTTTCTTTAATTCAAGGTCTACAGGTTGTGGTTGAGACATTTTGTTTAATATTTCTAGGAAAAATTATTACAAAAACGTACAGCTGCAAGCTATTTGAAGAAATTTAGGTTATGTTTTATATGTTGTTGTTGTTTATTTATTCGCCACAAAGGCAGGCAAAGGAATCTTAGTCCATACAGCCAAGTCTGATGTATAAATCTTCGTATAGTAGCGCAGTTGTATTGTAGGCTACAAGCCACGCCATTCAACGGAGTTCTTGTGAAAACTCGAAAGGCCACATTTGACTATACAGTTCACATTTCTCACAAAAACACATAATTATTACTCAAAAACTATCAATATCCTACAACTATTGTTCATTTTAGAGTATTTTTACACATTTTTAGAAAATAAAACTGCACAGCGCAACGTCCCCTTTCAGTTCCCGCCAAAAACTTTATGTTTTATAGTTTTGACAATTTAGACATTGACAGTTGTTTTTCTAAGTTAAGGCTACGATATGCAACTTGCATTTAATCTTTGATTGACGCGATTGAACGCATCTGCTACTACAATGAAGAAGAACGCAATGAAAAGAGTATAAAGTGGCACAAACTTAATATATTGAAATTGGAGATGCAAGATGAACGTAAAAGGGCACTAGTGTGTAACACTGCCTTGCCGGTTAAGAGCAAAATTTGTATATTTAAAAAATCTTAATCGGTTAGAGATATTGTAACAAAATCTTTCAAATTGTTACAACCTCACGTTTCGGCGCCAGGCCACTCATATCTACAATTTTCTGAGACTGAGAGGAAGACTTAAGTATTGTGCTTGTTTAGTTGACTATTAATAAAAAATTAATTGAATATTTGACATTGAAGTTCCAAGTTAAATATTCTGAAACGGAAAAATATAAAATAACCAACCACACTTATTACCAAATAGGTATTTATATTTTTTTTAATATAAAAACTCGATTGTATTAACTTAATAATAAATGGCAAGTCTAGTTATGGCGCGAACTTCTTCTTTGCAAGAATGTAGAGTACCTATTAGGACAAAACTAAACAGCTGTCGCTCTTCTAAATTCAGCATACTCTATGAATCCGTCGTTGTTAAAGTCAGCCTGCTCTAATGCTCCGTTTGCCATCTCCTCTAAATCCTTATCTTTATAAATAATTCTTTGCTCCTTTGGTTCTTCGCCTGGACCTGCAAGTATTCTTAGACTAGCATAAGGATAACGATGTACGTAATCCAAGTTTGGAAAATGTGTAAATAAAACAATATTAATGCTGCGTGAAAAAGTTTAATACTGAATAATCTGTATTGTGGCTTTAAAAATAACGTTGTTGTTTCATATTGAAAAAGTCAAATGATATATATAACAAACCTCAATAACTACACTCTTCGCTATCTCTAAATAATGATGCTAAGGAAGAAAAGAGAGTGGAAAATGTAGAGTTACGGCCGGGTCATGGACTTAGTCTAAACGTCGAGTAACCCGCCAGAGCGAATATTTATTAATATATATTATATTCCTAAATAGCGACAGCGGCGACAAGTAAACGAACGCATGCAGATTCTTGATTTTGCCATTGCGCGTTGCGCATATTCTATAGTTCGTCCCTACATACTTTCCTGCCGCTCTTCAATTAACTTTAGAGTCTGCAACACGAAATAAGTCTCACAAATGCGCTGCAATCGCCGTACTTTATCCTGCCAGAGTAGTTATTTGCTATTTCGTAAATCGATGTAAGTAATTACTGAATAATAAATACAAAATGCTCCATGATTAAAGCTGAAAATATATTTCCGGGCTATTTTACAAACAAAATACTATGAATTAGGGGACCTGCGACTTTTTTTGTTTCCGTGGGACTTCTTTTTCGCTGAGCGTGATGCTGCGAGGTATGCTTTATAGATCTTAATGATTTGTTTTTGTTACATTTAGCTGTCGCTCATTTCGATACTTCAATGGCCAGCCTATATAGTTACTGCTTACACGACAAAGTCGTGGCCAGGCCGTTAAGCTGTGGCGTAACTGTGGTGGCGGGCTTGCCCAGGTAGGCAGTCACTAAACTAATGGATTAAGACTTAGATAAAAAACATAAGGTTCTTCTTCTGCTGCAACAGAAACTTGTAGGTAAGTAATACGCTTGATTTAAGCAAAAATTTTAACAGCATTTAATAAAAAAGTATTGGAATTCCAGTGGTTGGGAATTTATTTAGTATTTCTAGCCTGCGGATTGTCTTTCGTCGCCGATTTAGCCTTATAATCGCTAAAACGGTACTCTAAATAATCGAGATACCCATCATTATTCAAATCTGTGTGTTTCATGGCGTGTTCTAGAATCTTCTCCAACTGATCGTCTGTGTAAACTTGATGATTCCTGTCTACTTGACCTAAAATTATTAAAAAAAACATTTTAATAATTGAATTAAGGTTGGGTATGTATAGGTTATTTTGGAATATAGTTGTGGCAACACCGGTAGCGAACTGTGGTTTTATTTTGTTAAATAACATTACTGTATACGACTGATTTATAGCCCGCCTAAGTTATCTGTGAAATGGCAAAAAATGGATTACAGCTACCGTGTTGAAATTTCAGACGAACTAGGGCTGCCAGTTCAAAAAATATCCTTAACGGTTTCATTTTTTAACGCTAGACGGAGCACGAGCATTATATCTTATATTAATAGATTATCTTATATTAATGCGATAAATGCAAATGTTTTAATAATTATTCGTAAACTGGCAACACCAGAGTTAACACAGCGCCGCTCTTCATTTCACAGATAAGTTGGGAGCACTGTTAGTTACTAAAGTGTACGCGCTACGACGCGTACAAACTTCAAAAACGCATTTAAGTTTTGCTCATATCATTATACTAAATATACTTTGTCCATTCGTTTATTTCACTTTTAACAATACATATACAAATAAATAAATTTGAATAGATTCATTTCAAGTATTTAAATTTAAGTAAACACTTACATGTACTTACCCTAGCCTCAAGTAGGGTTTGTTAAAAACACACTAAGATCACGTCAAATAGATCTTATCACACAAGCTGAAATATTTTTTTTATAACTAGCTCTCCCGGCAGATGTCATCCTGCCCGGAAAAGCTTCAATCGATATGCCGACAGCAGCGCCACCTACCAGGTCCGATTGTGACCTAACCCAGAAACCTTCTTTGGCTTATGCACAACAACTTTGCTACAGATCATCACATGATAAAATGTATAATTTACGATTCTATAAAGGACTCACAGACAAACATTCATTTTTATATATCAAGAAGAAAAGAGCATTTTCCATTGTATGTTCCATTTATTCTCGTGTTATATAGATTATAATATTATTCATTATCTTCTATCTAAAATTTCATTGGCTGCCAGCCCTCAGCTGATCAGACGAAAACAGACGTCGAAAGGCGTTCGAGAGTAAGGCCTGTGTTTCTGTGAAACCTTCGTGATGTTTTTGCCGTCATTCATATAACACAGATTTGGCGTGAGTAAATTACCTCAATTTATATATGTTCAAAAATGTGGTAATACGCAAACCAGATACCGAACTCCATTTAGGCAACCCTGTAGTGAAACACTTAAAAGCCAATAGATGGCGCTGTACGATAAGTGATTCCCGACATGTACAAAGAATTTAAACAAATTTCGAACAACTGCCCTCGCGGAAAGATCTTCCTTTGAAACTTTGGCAGAGCATCCATCTCGCTGCCCTACCTTATATGGGGCACTCCCTAAAACCCCTTTAATAGGACACTCCCTAAAACCCCTTAAATAGGACAAAATGGTATATTACAAAACACATAAAAAATAAAAATATTATTTAATTACAAATATACTCTATAACAAACATTTCAAACACACACACGACATAAAAAGACAAACAAAATGAGAATATTTATGATCCCAGAGACAAATATAAATAACATTATGGAACGTTCCGGCTACCTGTCCATGGAAGCGGAGCGAAGCTGCGGAGCGGAGAAACGGAGATATATATATAATATAATATTTCTCCGTTTTTCTACTCCGCAGCCTCGCTCCGCTTCATTGGATAGGTCCTTATACGCCGCGTACACACAGGGCCCCCGAGTCTGTAATTCCAATTTGGCAATCGAATCGAATTGGAGTCGTGAATTTTGACGGTTTCATAATCTATAAATAAGTTAAGCTCGGCCCTTGTACATCAACACTATTGTATAATTTTGTATGTAACTTTTTGTGTACAATAAAGAATTTCTGAAGAATCGCATTCAATTGTAACAGCTGCAACAAAGTAGTATATATACTACAGCAGTTGTTTGCTATGCCATATTGTTTTCTATGTATTTATGTTAATGGTTTTTATAAATTCTTTAATAAATTGCGTTTTTAAAATCAGTCACTGAATAAATCGCTAATAACGGTTTTCTGCGGTTTTAAACTGCTCGCGTGCAACCGCGACGCGTGCTAAGTCTAATGGCTGGTTATACATATTATTTATTAGTCAATAAGCAGATGCGGAGCGAAAATGAAGATAGTTACCTCCTGGCAATGGAAGAGGCACTTTGTTGCCTCTTGTCCGGGCACGCTGAGTGGTTAGACTGTTTACCCGTAGCCCGGGTATAGAACACAGGAAGATCGAGGGGCGTTTTAGTGGGTATCCTCTTCTCGATTGTACACAACAACAATTCTGTGGGGATGTTGTTGCCACTCTAACGCTACGAATTCCAAACACCCATGCCATACTTCCCTTGCGGTACCAGTTCACAATCGGTTAATACATATATGTATTAAGTACATATATAGATATCTACATTTTAAATGCAAATTATTATGAAATCATCATATACTTGCATTAAGTGACTTAAAGCCGAGTCATAAGAGAAACGTGTTAACATTTTTTACCAAAGGAAATACGATTGTGGACTGTCCACAGCTGAAGCAGCGTGGTGGGGTGGTAGTATCATCGTCGAAGAAATCCTATCACTCTATGACCGCACGAGTCAAAGGTCCCTTGAGGGAGTCTCAAACCCCTCGGTGTTTCTTCCCTCGCCATTGTCGGAGTAATGGGTTAACAGCCCAACCTCTCGGGCGCTATAATATGTTAATCCAGCCATATCAACAAAGGAATCGAACCATTCTACCGTACAACGAAACACTTTCACAGAACCAACGAGGGCCAACAAAGCCCAATCGTAGGCTTCCATCGGAACTGTCTGTACGCGGCCTTACAAACTATACTAAAATTAATCTATAGAAGGGACTTTGAGATATGGCTCCAACGGTGTTCGCGTTGATTTTGCCAATGTCACAATTAATTCTTTAAAGTAGGTGGTAAAAATAAAGAAAAATATAAACTACCTACAATTTAAACAGTAATTTGGAAAAGATATATTTGTGGCCTTAAACTGTCAGTGTAATGACACGTGATGGGATTCAGAATATAGGATAAAGGCAGGAAATAAAGGGGGTGGAACAGGCTAACTAAATATAGGGATCATACAAGAGGAATAAGATGGAGGGGATAAGATGGGGGTGGAATAGAGGAAGGAAGTAATGGAGGAAGGAAAGGGAAGAGGGAAATAGATAGAGGTGAGACAAGAGGAGCGGGGTAGAGGGAATTAAAATAGGAGGGGGTGTGTGGAAGGCAATATGGGGAGTGGGAAGGGAATTCTAAATTCATATCTACCCCAAAAAAAATTTGATACCAAACAAAAAAATTTTTATCGGAAACTTACTTTTTTTGGGATCGAAACATATGAAGACCCTGCATATTACATTCTTTTATACTCGAAACAAACTTGGGTTATATCATACTAAGTCTATTTCAAATAAGACTGTATGGGATAAATTACGTAAATCGAGAAAAAAAACATCGTGATGCTAAGTATAAGCAGTATAAGTTTATTATTCAACAGTAACGGGATTAAATACTTAAACTTTGAATTCATTAAAATGAATATTTATTTCGTTGGATAGTTAACGACAACGCTAAAAGTTTTATGGATGCGTCAGCCATACTGTCCTATATGAAATAGACTTTAGTTCTGTTCCAAAACCAATCCATTACACAAATCAGTTCCAACCATTAAAATGGACGGAGTTCAAAATAAATTTAGAATTACTTTACAATATTAACATTACTAGTCTGGCTAATGAAAGTGGCAGAAAAAATTATCAGTATGGCAACCCAAAATTACGATAGAGTATTAATGCAAGACATAAACAGCCTTGTTGGAACGAAGTTCTTTATCGGACGTTACTCGGCGCATGGAGGCCAGACGAAAAAAGTGTTAGCGCAAGCCAAACTGCTGACCAAGTGACCACTGTATATTATTATACAATTTGTAACATTAATGCATTAAAAGACTACGTTTTAACGGTTTCTATCGCGGTAATTTATTTTATTTAGGTTTATCCGACGTTTCGGCCGCTTTTCAGTTGCCTGTTCAGAGCAAATAATATCCATAAACAAAATTAAAACTAAATAATTAAAATGAACAAGTTGGCGGTAGGCTGAATAAAAACTTTGACAATACACGTTTGACAAATGTCATCTTTGTCTTCCGTGACCACGGCAACTGAAAAGCGGCCGAAACGTCGGATAAACCTAAATAAAATAAATTACCGCGATTAAAACCGTTAAAACGTAGTTTTATTATGTATACAAGTCGCGAAAACTTAAGAAAATATTATTAATGCATTAAATTTAAATTATTACAATTACAAAAATACTAATAAAAACTTACGATAGTGTAACGGTGTAGCGGCCGAAACGTCGGAATAATAAAAATCAAATAAATTACCGCGCTTAAAACCGTTAAAACGTAGTTCTATTATGTATACAAGTCGCGAAAACTTAAGAAAATATAACACCTATTTGTATAGCTATCATGTTTTTATGCAATACATTATATTATGTGATTTAAACTAATTGCCATTAATTTAATATACACTGTTCTGAAAATGATTGTCCATTACTCTTTACAATTTCTTCGCTGTCCTCCGAATGCCTCCGATGACCTCCGATGGGCTCCGATGACCTCTAATGGCCTCCGATGACCTACACAATACATGAGTATCTTTCTGACCCAAATACTGATACAGGAGTCTGATTTTGTGACATGAGGAATCGTAATTATTATTCAATATTCGCACTATAAATTGTATATTAATATAGACATTATTAGTTTTAAATTATATTATTTTGTAAGCTACATATGGGGCAGGATACAGCGATACCTATTTGTTATCATTATGGACATCATATTCAAACCTGTATACACAAAATAAATTACTTTGACTTATGTGTACAAAACTTCGTTCCAACCAGATACCCAAAGACACCTCATTTTTTTTAAATCAGCCTCTTCTATTGCTTTTTCTTTAATTTAGATATTTACAAAACAATAACTACCACACATGACTTTCATTGGCTTTATCTGTGTTTAAAGGTCGTAAACACTAAAACGCAATTATAACAAATAACGAAAATGTCAAACTTAAGGACTGTTTAATGACATTGACATTTGTATCAGTATTGCCATGTGAAAAGTTTGTGAATAATTTCAATAATTTAGAGTCCGCGCCACCAAAGAAGTCGCACAGGCGTAGCTACAAAAATTCCTGAAAATGTTATCCACAATTGTACTCTTCGAAGTTTTTTATGTAATGGCTTACAATAAATTATCTATCTAATCTTTTATAAATTAATAACATTTTTGAGAATAACTGCGGGGCCAACAGGAACGGCTATCAGACTTGTCTTTATTGTCTATAGAGGCAGAAATCTAGAAAAACGTGAAATCGTTTCCAGCTATGGACGATTTGACAAACAAGTTTGTCGAAAAAAAGGCGAGAAAAATGTATCTTTCATTTGAATTGTTTGTTTTCTATCTAACTTAGCTCCTAGGAGCATTGAGTAAAAGTATTAACTTATAATCAATATACGAATATAATTATTTTAACTTAATTCGAGCATTTTTTTAAATAAATAAACTACCCTTTCTTTGCGTCCCCAACAAATTTTATTGTAGGCCAGCTAAGCCACTGCCTTCCAGAGTAATTATTTGCTAATCCGTAAATCGATGTACAGATAAATTAGCTTCGAAACGTTTTGGCATATGTAGCACATAAATAAATAAGAAAAACGAATCTGTACATATAATAAAATTGTAGAGGTCAAATTTCTGTACAATTAAAAAAATGTTAAAAACCGAGTCAGGGGATGTGAGAATGAAATTTACGATACTCATCACGATATTTTTCAAATTTTTTGTTTCTCTGTATTTCTGTCTGTACCGGTTCACCTCCGAAACGACTGGTTACAGTTAAAAAAACCGCACCACGCGGACGAAGTCGCGGGCAGAAGTTAGTTTTATATATTTTTATAGGCCGGTATATAAAATGAAGCTCATAATATTAAACGATATTAAAATAATAAGTATTAATGTTAAACATAATTTTCAAGACAGAATTTCAAGGAAATTTAAATTTGAAGTTTGGATGTCCTGTAAATATACTAATAAATACAATATTTTCTGGATACTTTACGAACAAAATTATATCGAATAGAAGCGCCGTCGATTTTAGTTCCTTTATTACCCTACTTTCATTCGCCAGATTTTTATACGGTTGGTGTTGCCAATATAAAAAAACATTAAAGCGAAACATTCGAGAATTTTTGAGATATTAAAAAATAAAACATAAACTTCCTCGCATTTGAGCAAATAAGAAATATATACAACCATTAATTTACATTTCGTTCTGTTTATGCTCTTTAGACAGGTGGCATTAGCGCTAAAAGAATCGAATGGAAAAAATATGAGAATGATATACCGTTACGCTAAGTGTTACTCTAACATCATACATACATAGCCAGTAGATAATCAATTGTATTATGTATGACGTGTTTGCATAACTAGAATATAGTGTTAAATTATGAAACAGTTTAGTCAATATAATTTTTTTTTATAAACTACATTCAATTTTGCAGACCAATAAAAAAAGTGTTATGTCATTAGGGTTGCCATATTTTATAATAACATATCCTATTTTATTTTTGGTAAATATATTTAATATTTTTGCATAAAAATAAAGTGTATGAAAATACTCGATTTCTAATATTTACTGTGTTGCAAATGGCAAGAAGAAAATGACAGGAAATCTATACATTTAATTTAAAAACTGGATTTTGGTTTAGTCTGGAACTAGATTTTATGGCTTAATTTTAGTTTGTATATATAGTTTATTTTTAGTTTAATTTATGTATAATTTAATTTATTTTTAATTAGGAGTTTAGGATAAATTTTCTTATTTGTATTTATTTTAGTTTAACTTATTTCTAAAGCTATTATTATTACTTATTAAGTATGTATAAATATATATAAATTTCATAGTTATAATAAATATAAAAGAAGAATTGATAATCCTATCAGAAAAACATTACAAAACAAATTATTTGTTTATTTAAATTGGGAATGTAAAGATGACTTCCAAAATTTTTAGGGATAATGAATAGTTGTTAGTATGTGCTAGAAGTATACAAAAATAATGTATCCAAGAGATGAAATAAATAAAATTTTGAATAATACTTTTTTTTACCAATTATTTTATTTTTATCCTACTTAAAAATGTAATACGTTATTTTTTTCAAAAATAATTGGCAACCCTATATGTCATTTCCATACATTTCCATTACATTCGTTTAACGCCATCGCCTCTTGTCAAGAGGGCTAGAACAACACGCGTTTTGAAATTAAACAGTGAACTATAAAAGATCAGCTATTCAATTTTCAAAACATTCAAAACATTCAAAAAACGTCATTTATAAAATTGTTACCTTTTAAGGAATGTTGAATAATCTCCAAAACTATTATAACAGAAAATTTATATATGTGAAAAAATGGGAAATTCTATCAAAATAACAACGGACTGGTGGCGCTTATAAAAAATTGCACAATGTGTTCCAAATTATCTTTTTTACTTTACTCCATTGATAGAAAATGGACATCACAATTACAGTATAAACTCCATGTAACGTTATTCGATTAAACGACAAACTCCCTTAAGCGTCAAAATCACTTGGCTTTGGTTACTTTAGCTTTTCTATCATACGATGACACACTCTATATAGCATTCGACTCACTCTCAGTAACGTCAACAATTGAGTAATAAAAAGTACCGTTTAAGTTGCCAAAATTAGCAAAAACTGCGCAGCTGTGTACGTTCTTTTAGCGCTTTATTAACTCGACTGTCGGCATCATACATACCGAAATTTCTAAGTAATCACCAAGATGCCTCAATATCGCAAGACAGACAATAAAATAAGTAAAAAAAAAAAACAAAACTACTGGTGAAGCAAAAGACGTCCGACAAAAATAACACACCTCTCCATTTAACGTCAACTCTCTATAACACAATACAATGCCGTCCCTTCAGTGTCGTTATATAGAGTTTACACTGTACATGTATGATTTGTTACAAATTTTGATCCGTAGTAAGACAAATAAATGAGTAGGAAGATATATGAATCAGGTATTGCTTTAACGTGTTATAATAGTATTGGGGATAAATGTCAAAATATTATGTCAAATATGACAGTGTCAGATCGACAAACGTCAAACCGTACGGATGAAGACAACGATATATTACTGTCTCAATTCAAACTAGTAACAATTAAATTAAGTGGATCTTATTTCACAAATGAAGAACACATTCTTAATTAGCTCGGGACTCGTGCGAAACAATAAAAATATAAGTTTTTTTTTTTCTTCCACACTCATGTATATCATATTACGTTATGTATAAAAGACAATGTTAATCCCCAAACAAATTACTGGAAGTGGTTGTTGGACGCCAATGACAGCCACTACTAAATATCTGGATACTGTATGTACAGTCAAAGAATGAAAATTTTCTTCAGTTTTGAAACAGATTCATATAAAATTCCGCGAGCGCATGTTACCTTTTCAAACTACGTCACAGAACAGACTGTAACACAAAAAAATATAGTTTACCATTTGAAAAAAAGTAAGCTTACTTCACTTTTTTGGTTTATGGCTCCAACACACTTGGCATCGATTTTGCCAACATGAGAGTACAATATGAACGACAAGTGATTATTTAATAACATTAAAAGCTTAGATGAATTTTGGAAGTTTAAAGTTACTTAGATCAAAGTTGTTTGTCATCTGTCACATCTGTCAAATTTGACACTTAACAGTAGTCTATGGTTAGATCAGTTTAAAACTAGTTGCCCTGTTTTTGACTCTTCTGCTGTGCTCTCACAAACTCCGGATAATCGATATAGCCGTCTCGATTATGGTCGTCCGTGTTTAGGATTGGATCGATTAGATTCGTCAGTTCGTCGTCGACGAATATCTTCTCGCCGACAGGCGGCGACCCCGGCTGGGGCTGTTGTTTATGCCCTTGCTCGACTTTTGGAGGGTGAAAAGACAATAGACAATATGAGTATATGCGACATACTACACAAGTATGGAAGGTAGAGAGAAGGTGACCAATCTATACATATAATAAAATTGTAGGATGTAAGAAGTGAAATAGAATTAATTTAGATGTATTTCAAAATTTTTGTTTCTGTTTCTTTTTGCACGGGCTAATCTCCAAAACGACTGGACGTATTTACATGAAATTTTGTATAGTGGTAGCTTATATCCCTGGTCAACATATAGGATACGTTTGATCCCGAAAAATTAAAGAGTTCCCGTGGGATAGTTAAAAAAACTTTATTTACTTAAAGCTTATTATACAACTTAGCCACCTAATTAAGTACATATTTATATTGCCGGTTTCATCATACAATAAAACAACTTATACATCACGCTAATAGGAGCGGAGCACCAATGAAGAATGTTTTAAAATCGGGAGGGTTTTTTTAACTTACTTTTCTTAACTATTCCACGCGGGTAGAAGCTAGTGTGTAAATATTCGAGTGATTCTGGGAATTACTTGACCAAGATTTAATGTTCACAGACTATCAGAAAAAACTGGAAAGTTACCAATCAAAATGTGTACTATTTCTGCCTGTATATACATATACTTGCTGATATCCGCCCGCTTCGCGTGCCGTAAAATCCGTTCTTAGCTGACTTCTACTTGGCGAAAGGAAGGCTATGCCAAATTTCAAGTTTCTAGGTATTATAGCTCCTGAGATATCGTGATGAGTCACTATATACGTGAATTTCATTTATGTATATATATTATATGCACATGTCGTTTTTTGTAAACATCTTGGCATCATTATGACAATGGCAAAATGAATTCTGATTCATGGAGAATCTGAAAGTTGTGAAGTCATCAGAACCAAGTCGGCCCGTATGCTTATTATGCTCTTATCGAATCTTTTGCGAAAATTTGAAATGTATATGATACAACAGCAAAATTACTATGGTTAAAAATTCTGAGAAACACTGATTTAATTTATGACGGGTTCTTATTCGTGCATCTAACTAAGGTGAAAGACCTTACTATTAGTGGAAATTTGACAAGGGAACTCTTCTCATCTCTACCTTCCATAGACACAAGAAAGCATGAACAATAACCAAACCATCGAGTAAAATCAAGCGAATAAGATCAACATTCAATACGATTTCCCATATGCAATTCTCCTAACGGTATGTTCTGTTACATTTTAGGACACCTGACATGTACGACTGTACATGTAAAATGAGATGACCGAGGCCGATCACATCCGACTCTTACCGAACATTTCCGAACTGGACCAGGGGTCGGCAACCTTTTGAGTCGGAAGAGTCAAAAATAGTTTTTCACAACAAAAAGATAATATTTATGTGACATTGTTAGATGAAAACATTTAACTTATTACAAGACTAACTTGTGCTTCAATAACAAACAATAGGGCAAACAAACTCAATGGAAACCATGTCTTTTTATACATATCAAGAGCTTCATAACACATAGGGTACATGCATAAATGCAATTTTTTAGTTTACAAAAAATATGCATGTTACGATTTAGGAGGTCTTATCAGTATGCAAGTGTACCAAAGAAGAAGGGTATTCCGAATGGGGATTATTCACAAAAAAATTCTCTCTGATTTTATATTTTTATTACGTAAAATAGGGCATTTTAAGATACTAATTTGAATATTTTTGTATTTTAAGCGTTAGTTTTTTTAGAATTCGATTTTAAAATTATTTCTCCGATGACGTCATAAGGGACAAGTTTACATTGATTTATTTGCCTAGAAAACAAAAATAATAAAAGTAATTTTTATCTATATATAATCATAGTAATCTGTGCTACTATTTAAATGTCACTGTCATTACTCATTGCGTATCGTGATCATTTTAGTGATTTGGCGCTAGGCTTATAATTTTTCGTGTTCAACCATTATTATTTCCTATAGTTATCGTTAGTTTTTTAAGTGATCTTTACAGAACTTAAATCAAATAATGTACAGCTAGAATTTTTTTTACACCTAAAGCAAGAAAACAGGCAGACTGCCCAGCTGATTGGATTTAGTAAGGTCAAATAAAGGTCAAATGCATTTCTTATAAAATACAAAAAGATCGTAAGTTTTTTGGAATTTTAACTAGACAGAAATGATTAGGGACACTATTCCTCGAAATGGTTTTTCAAATAGTTATATTGAAAAAAGTGAACAATCCCAATTCCAGCCTTATACGATCAACTAGTTTTGTTTTATTCACAATCTTGTGCATTGTGTAATACTGAACTTTTGTCTGTACGCCCATTTGCTATGAATCCCTCGATGTATAACTAAAGAGCCGCAGCTCAACACCCAAAGAGCCACAGTGGCTCGCGAGCCGCAGGTTGCCGACACCAGAACTAGACGTTTTGAATGGGGCAAATGAGGGAATGACGCTCACCGGCCTCCACGCTTCAAAACTACCGCTGTACAAATGTCCTTGCCTCGTGTGAAGTGCTACATCGTACTGGTTCAGTACAAAACGTCATGTAACTCTTACAAACTCGTGTTATAATCATGTCCTACCCAACACTTGTACGCCTCCCAGTAAGACGTCATAAATCCTTTCTTCTTTTGTCTGCATTTCGTTACACATTCTTAGAAGTGTTCAACCTACGTGATTATACCATGAGAATACCTGGCTGCATAAGAATAATATATTCAAATATTTATTCTACTGTCTGACGTACAGACAGACATTAGCTTTTCTAACTGCAACCAAGTGAATATCTAAAATAAACTGTCTTACCTTTACCCTGTATATTTATTATAATATCTTCCGACATAAAAAGAAGCCATTAAGCTTTCAAGTTGAGAATTTAAAAGAATAGTGGGCGTGTTGCTAGGGGGCCATATTTAATTTGCAAATATATAAGTTCGGTCAGTCGGGATTGAATTGGTTGAGTTCCAACTACGATCGAGGCGTTGCTAAGGGTACTTTGGAGCGGGAATATCATATTGACGGACTTTGCGTGTTTTATGTATTTACTGTTTTATGGTTTATATTTCTTTCTGTAACTCACCATGCCAATGTATGAGGGACTTGATCAACTCGCATCCGTCCAACTTATTATTATTATCCGCGTCATGCATCTTGAAGTAATGGAACTGGAGCTCTTGTTCTGACATCTTTGACGTGTCAATCGGTACATCCATATGCTCTTGAATATGGCTGTGAAAACAAAAGTACATACATAACATCACGCCAGGTCCCTTGCGGGGTAGGCACGAACAACAGAGCGCCATTCAGACTTATTCTTACAAACCTCACTTGCTTCTTTGACATTCATAGCTCTTGTCGTGCACACTCGTCTGTTCTTAAGGCTCCTGACATCACCTTCTGCTAGTACACGATCAATTTGATCATGGAAGATGTGTCGTGGCCTTCCGCGAGTTCTGCATCCACTTTTACATTATATATCTGTTTAGTCATTATTTCATCATACATACATGCATACAAAACAAAAGTACTTATATAAAAATACGTTTTAACAGTTTTAAGCGCGTCATTTTATTTGTTGAAGAGTTTCTTGCGCCGCTTCTTCTCTTCAAGTTACAGCATGTTGCGAAGCGATCGAAAATTAGATTAGGCTCCCATAATCGCCGAAACGTCGAAATAGAAATCAAATAAAATGCTACGCTTAAAACCGCTAAAACGTAATTTTAATTATGTATACTAGCTATTGTCTGGAAGAAATTACTTTAAGATAAGACCTTATATTGTTTTATGTAATTAATCTTCTTGGAGTGTATCTTAATAAAATAAAGTATACAAGTGATCGCCCGTGGTCGAAATTCGACCACAATAATTAATGTCAAAGACTTCTATAATCACAGATTTCGTCAAGGCTACACTGTTAGTTTGACTTTAACAATAACCAAAAGAGTACATATGCGTATGTGTGTCTAACACATGGTAGTGTGTGTAACGTTTTTTGAAGTGAAACTTCTATATAGACGGGTTCTTAGGATTTTTCTGTCACGAAAAAGCGTTACGGCCGCGTGGTGGAGCGACATAAATTTAGACTAGACGTGGTGGGAGGCGGCATAGTTTTAGAGTAAACTATGGACGCGTTACTTGGTTCCGGATCGAATTCAGTTTTTTTTGTTTGATAATATAAAATGTGTTTAAATAATGCATTCATTAAAATGTACCTAACCTAACCAAATCATAATTTGCAGTAAACCTGCGAAAAATCGAAATGTGTGTGTTCACATATTAGAAGTGAAACTTCAACGGACAAGTGGTAAAACGAATCGCAACAAAATTATTACGGGCAAATTGTTCAAATTCAAATTCAAAAGTTTTTATTCAAAATAAGTTCCACTGGAGAACACTTTTTGAAGGTCATACATATAGGTTAAAATTTAATTTTACTTCCTAGTCTATGCACACCGCTTCGCAATGTGTTATTGCTGTTAAGGAGAAGAAGCGGCAACAAACTCCCCAGCAACACGTCTAGCTTTTTATCCGTGCAGGAACGGAGAAAGAATACAATTTCCTGCGGCCTGGCGGCCTGTCGTAAGAGGCGACAAAACAACCCACAGCCAGGTGGTAGGGCATTTGCCCGACTGGATGGCTACCACCCCTGGTCTAGAGTATGTCGCCATAACAACCTTGCGTTGTGTTCCGGCATTAGTGACCAGGTTCCAGGCTCCCTAAAGAGACCAGCAGCGCATTTGTAGCACCTTTGGTGTTGCAAATGTCCATAGGCGATGGTAACCGCTGTCCATCAAGTGGGCCGTCTGCCTGTCTGCTGATCTCCTGCAATAAAAAAAAAAAAAAAAAAAAAAGCTAAAAATTGTTTTTCTTTATATATGTTGTTCTATTTTTTATATTTAAGTACTTTTTTTTTAAAAGATTTTATACAGAATTACGTTACAGAATAACTTTTGAAGAATTAATGGAGTTGCAGCAAACAGTGCATATTCAATAAGACAAAAGCGCAATAAAAGGATAGAAAATAATTATAGTTATAAATATAAAGACGTAACGTAATATATTTTTCTTTGCAACATATCTCCATGTTGATGGACTTGTCCAATTTGAAAACCTGTCCGTAAAATTTCAAGTTAATTTTTGTTATTGATTTAGTGTATTTTTATGCCTAGTTAAAAAAAAATAGCATTTGTCACTTCTCCTCTTTATAAACTATGAGTGTGCGAAATTTCATGCTCCTCCGTCCGCGTAATTTTCGTAAAAAGGGTTACAATGTTTTTGCTTCACTTTTTAACGACTTCGAAAAAAGGAGGAGGTTCTCAATTCGTCGGGATCTTTTTTTTTGCTTTTTTTTATGTATGTTCGCCGATTACTCCGTGATTTATGATCCGATTCACGTGATTCTTTCTTTGTTCGACGCGGAATAGCTTCCAATTGGTCCCCTAAATTTGACATAGTTTGGCCCAGTAGTTTTCATTTTATGAACATTTTTCATGGAAATAGTTTTCACTCTGTTCCTTATGTACACCGATTACTCTGAGATTTATGATTCGATTTACGTGATTCTTTTTTTGTTCGACGCGGAATAGCTGCCATTTGGTCCCCTAAATTTGACATGGTTTGGCCCAGTAGTTTTCATTTTACGAACATTTTTTTGTTCCCGGTTCTTGGGACCTATATTTTTCAAGAAGCGCGGCACCATTCGAGGTCCACCCATACATAGCTAGACACTAAAAAGTAACAAATAAAAAATAAAAACTTCATTTAAAAAAACCGACTTCAAAAACTAAAAAACTAAAATAACTTATTTCTAAAGCTATTATTATTAATATATATTATCTAAAACATCTTGAAGTCGGTGCAAAGTAAAACATAAAAATTACTATATTTTGAAAATTACTAATAATATATAATATTAATAATAATATCTTTAGAAACAAGTTATTTTATACATTTTAGTTTTTTAGTTTTTAATATATAGATTCTATTCTAAAGTATGTGAGTATGAAGTTTTAAAACAGTATCTAGCAACAAAAATGACATTTCTACTTACTCTCTCTCCTGAGCAATATTGGCTGGGTTCAACAATTGGGGATCTGAAATCAATAATTCAAAACTTTAATTTACATCTCTTTTATTTTATACTAGCTGCGTGGTAAGTTTTTTTAACTATCCCACGGGAACTCTTTCGGGATCAAAACCGATTCTCAGACCTACCCAATATGCACAAAATTACATGAAAATCGGTCAAGCCGTTTCGGAGGAGTATGGGAACATTGTGACACGAGAAATTTATATATTAGATTTTTGTAGTCGCTATAAAATATTATTTATTAACACAATTATAAAATAACATACTATTGAATACAATGTAAGAAAACATAACTTATTTGTATTGTATTCTACCCATAGTCCCTCAAGACCATAAGTTGTATATTTTTGAATGTGCTAAATTTGTACGGAACAGTTCAGAATTGTTTACAAAAGCCAAGGAAATATATCTCAGAAACACAAGAAACCCAGATAGAATAGTTGTAAAAAAGGCACCTAAAATTGCAATGTTACAAAAACAATCCCACTACATGTGTGGTAAAATATATAACAAAATACCACAAATAATCAAAGACATGAATATAAATTCATTTAAACATAAATTATATGACTGGTTAGTAAACAACACATTTTACAGTATCAACGAATTTTTTGATCATAAAATAAATTGAAACCCTTCGTAATAATAATAAAAAATGACTATTCCAAAATCTAACCTAAAAAATTGTGACCTAGATTTGTTGACAAAATACCAAGTACTTGAGCACAGATGTGATGTAATTGACTATTATTTAAAAATATTAATTTAATTTATACGTATTGACATAACATGTAGATTTAGCTGTTTGACATAATACATATTATTTAAAATAAATTATAGGTGATATATATGTATATATATATATATATATATATATATATATATATATACATCGAAAGGAATAATAATATTGAAAATAATTTTATTTTAATAAATAATTTCGCTAAGCGATTGTAAAAATAGCTGAGTTAAGGAAGCCGGATTTTTCAAATAAGATAAATGAAACATATTAAATTTATTTACAATTATAACTATTTTTGCACACCATGAAAATGGTAGAATGTATAAGGACAATAATTTATCATTGTAACAACTTTTGTACTACATTCTGGCAAATAAAGATTATTATTATTATTATTATTATTATTATAAGTAAAATGCTGAGCCCAGATCACCGTCTTCTATGGGTAAGGTGCCCAGAAGGCTGGCTACGTTTCTCAATAAATGTCATAAACTGTTGGTTTTCTCAATAAATAAATATCTCACCTCCATGAGATCCGTGCTGCGCTTGGACTGGTTGGACAGGCGCCTGTTGGTACTGCTGCTGAGGCTGCTGTTGCTGCTGGAACTGCTGTTGCTGAGGTGGCGGCGGCTGGTACTGTTGCTGTTGGGGAGGTGGTGGGGGCTGGAATAACAAAACAACATAAACCTAACACAATCCACGGACAATAGGACATTTCAACTCAATATATGTCGTAATCGTCGCTTGACTGCCCCCCTCCCCCAATCAGGCCATCGTTTTATACTTCACAAATTAAAATGTGCCCGCCTGGAATCGTCGACAAAATTTCTTAGCTTGTACTTATAATCCTCAACACATGGCTAATGATGCTTCTGAGCGAGTACAATAGGACAACAGGCTGTGCTCCACAATAACTAGAGACATATGCCAATAAATAAGTGAACAAAAGAAGACGATCCTAAAAGGATTACAATTAGTTCAAATGCCGACAGGTAATAAAATGCGCTTTTACAGATCTGTACGTGGAATTTGTCTTTCTTTGTACCCCTTTTTAAGAAAATTGCGCGGACGGCGGAGAATGAAATTACGCACACTTATCCCTATTAATATTATAAATGCGAAAGTAACTCTGTCTGTCTGTCTGTTCCGTTTTCACGTAAAAACTACTGGACCGATTTGGCTGAAACTCAGTATATACATATTTTCGATACCGAGGATGAACATAGGATACTTTTTATCCCGAAAAATGGGATAGTTTCCGGGATAAAATGATATTTGTCTGTTTGTTTGTTATGCTTTTACGGAAAAACTACTGGACCGATTTGGCTGAAATTCGGCACGTATGTAAATTAAATACTGAGGATGAACAAGGGATAATTTTCATTTTGGCCTTTTTGGTAATTTTGGCCTATTTGGTCATTTTGGCCTTTTTGGTCATTTTGGCCTATTTGGTCACTGTTGCCTTTTCGGTCAGTTTGGCAATGTCGGTCAGTTTGGCCTCTTTGGTCATTTTGGCCTTTTTGATCATTTTGGCCTATTTGGTCATTTTGGCCTATTTTGTCATTTTGACCTTTTTGGTTATTTTGGCCTATTTGGTCACTGTTGCCTTTTCGGTCATTTTGGCAATGTCGGTCACTTTGGCCTCTGGTCATTTTGGCCTTTTTGGTCATTTTGGCCTATTTGGTCATTTTGACCTTTTTGGTCATTTTGGCCTATTTGGTCACTGTTGCCTTTTCGGTCATTTTGGCAATGTCGGTCACTTTGGCCTCTTTGGTCATTTTGGCCTTTTTGGTCATTTTGGCCTATTTGGTCATTTTGACCTTTTTGGTCATTTTGGCCTATTTGGTCACTGTTGCCTTTTCGGTCATTTTGGCAATGTCAGTCAGTTTGGCCTCTTTGGTCATTTTGATTATTTTGGCCATTTTGGTCGTTTTTGCCTACTCCGTCATTTTGGCCACGTCGGTCACTGTGGTATTTTGATCATTTAGACCATTTTGGCCTTTTTGGTCAAGTTTTGTAATTTATTTTGTTGACAGATAGACGGGGGATGATATAATTAGCGATATAAAATGAAGTGTATCTTCCGTGGGCAAATACATAAAAATGTAATATATTATAACCTTTAGCACTTGCTCTATAAACAAGAGACACGCAGTAGAGGTTAACCCGGGGTAAACTCTAGTAGTTTATATAGAGAAGAAGCGACGAATGCTAATATTTTTAAAAAATATACATAAAAAATACATTGAATAAAAAATAAAAAAATTACACACACTAACACGCATTTGACACACACGCATATTGACTCTTTTGTTTATTGTTAAAGTCAAATTAACAGTGTAGCCTTGGTGACATCTGTGATTATAAAAGTACAGTCTTTGACAACATGACTTTAATAATGTTCAAACTTATAGTTTAAATTCATTATGGTCGAATTTCGACCACTGGGCGACCACTAGTAGGAAATTAATTTAGATCAAGTTTACCATATTGCTGATAGGCAAACAAAAACAGACGGTGTGCGTCTCGGGACGCCCGAAAGATGTGCTAACTTAACTAATCTAAGTTGAACTATTTAATATTGAAATTGTTTAACTTGAGAAAAACTTAAGTTATTTATTCCCTAAATTTTATGTATATTAATATGATAATGTAAGAAAAGGTTGTTTATTATTAAAATCTTTTATTGATAATAAAATATATTTCATTCTTAGTTATTAGTATCATTTTTTAATATAGTTACCGAAATACGGCTAGCGCTGTGGGTTAGAGGGAGAGAGGAGGAGCCTGCCAACCGCTGGCGTATGCATAAGAGAAAGGGAAGCCAGAATGGCGCCGTAACGCGTTACGTGACGACGCGATTTACCCTCACATAAGAAGTTACCACTTCAAAAAAATTTACATTTGTAATTGTATTTATTTTGCTTACCTGATTCATCTGAGGAGGTGGTGGCGGTTGGTAATTCTGTAAAATTTAATTGGTATTAAATAATCTATGTATAATCATGGTAGCATAATGGTTAGCGCACACATCCCTAGCTCAGAGAGAGCGGGTTCCATCCTGGCCAGAACGCATGCACCACTTACTCAGTTTTCTGATCTAATGTGCGTATTGTTATAAATACCACGTGCTTACAACGGATTGACTACAGAATTTTTATTCATTTATTTAGGTTTATGGCTTGGCAGCCAGGCCTTTAAGCCAGATCTTAGTTGACAATATAGTTTCTTCATTTTCTTAAGCCTATGTGTACAAGCACAGCTGAACTGTAGGTAATCAGCTAGTGCCATCCATCGGAGTTCTTGTGACAACTCAAAAGGCCTAATTTGACTATACAGTTCACATTTCTCACAAAACACATAATGACTACTCAAAAACTATCAATATCCTACAACTATTGTTCATTTTAGAGTAGTTTTACACATTTTTAGAAAATAAAACTGCACAGCACAACCTCTTCTTTCAGTTCCCGCCAAAAACTCGATTGACTATAAATAGAATATTACCAGAAGGCAAAAAAAGTTAATTTTACGGTCATTTTGGTCGTGTTGTACGGCTATTGCAAGAAGTGCTTGATCTTATACTAATATATGAAGCTGAAGAGTTTATTTGTTTGCTTGAACGCGCTAATCTCGGAAACTGCTGGTCTGATTTGAAAAATTCTTTCAGTGTTAGATAGCCCATTTATCAAGGAAGGCTATAAGCTATATATGTATCATCACGCTAAGACCAATAGAAGCACCAATGAAGAATGTTTCAAAATCGCAGGGTTCTTTCTTAACTATTTGCACAGTGGCAACACAGAATGTGCGGCTGCTATCTAGTGGCTGGAGATTCACTTTGTTGCATGTAAAGTAATACTTTTGGAATATAATATGTTACTAACTATATGCAAAATATAAAGGCTAACAATGCAAGTGATTTTTATTTCACATAGATACCGGCACCGGTGACTATACGCTAATCTCAGTAACTACTGATCTGATTTCAAATATTCTTTCAGTGTTACATAGCCCAATTACCGATGAAGACTTAAGGCTATATATCATCACGCTAAGACCAATAGGAGCAGAGCACCAATGAAGAATGTTTCATAATTGGGGGTTTTTTTATCTTCCTTTTTTTAACTATTCCATGCAGGCGAAGTCGCGGGCAGAAGCTAGCACATATATAGAATATATATACAGTACAAATTACAGAATTTATAACTAATTTTTATTGTTTTTAATTTGCTTTGTGGAGTTATATCCTGCAGGTTTCATAAATGGAGGGGTTTTTTAAACTATTCCAAGTGGACGAAGTCGCGGGCAGAAGCTTTTATACCTATAATCATACACTCTTTTCAATCACATATTTGATTTGCAAGATAACAAGTTTAACTACTTATAATGTGTTTATAATTATAATGGGCATTATTGCAACACTGCAGTATTTCTTGTCAAATCAGTGTTTCATTGTTATTAGGTATTGTTCTTCTTCTGATACCTAAAGTACAGTGCTTAATTAACATTTACATGAAATTAGTTACAGAACTTCCTTTGTACATAGTTTTGTTTACTAAAAACCTAACAAATATTACACATCTGCATGTGATTTTGCTTGCTTGTGATGTTTCCACACTGTAAAATTTTATTTATTTATTTATTGCAGGAGTAGACAGGCGGATGGCCCACTTAATGGAAAGCGGTTACCATCACCTATGGACATGCAGCACCAAAGATTCTATAAATGTGCTGCTGCTCTCTTAAAAGAAACTGGAACCTGGTCACTATTGCCAGAACACAACACAAGGTTGTTATGGCGGCATGCTCTAGACCAGGGGTGGTCTAGAACATCCCGCAATACCTACATGCAAACATCCATTTACTGCAACAAATTTTATTTAATGGAGAAATAAATTAATGAGACATGATTTTCATCATTCCTCATTAGATGCTAATATAATTCTTTTCTTCTTACCTGATAGTTTTGAGGAGGCACTCCAGGTGCTACCTTCTGTTGGTACTGCTGCGATAGACAGCAGTTGAACAATACTGCTAATAACAGTAGGCGCATCATGTTCTCTGAAAAAAACAGTATAGACTTTATAGTACACATACTACAAGTTTTTTTTTAGTTGGAGTACACCAGACAGGCAGATCGCCCACCTAATGGAAAGCAGTTACCATCGCCTATGGACATTTGCAACACCAGAGATGCAACTAAAATGCTGTCAGCCTCATTCCAAATCCTCGTGTTGCGCAAGAGAACCATTTTTTCAAAATATAAATATAAATAAAAGTTACTAGATTTTATTATGAAGAAAAATACTATTACCTAACTTTTTTTAATAAAAAGTATTAAAGCATATCTCACTTAAATAATTTCTCTCAGAAGACATATACCTCAGCAATAAGTAGGATAAATCAGTTTAAAGAATTTTCTAAACCATATACTCAATATTTTATAATTCTCACCTCAAACTGTAAGTAAATTAAACGTAATAATATAGTATAACCTAAGCCGAACGCATATGTAAACTAAAAAATCTAATTTATTCAAGTAAAACTCTCACTTCTTCAAGTTTTTTGATGTTAAAACTTTGTAACATAACAGAAACTGTAAAATTAATTATTACCTGATAATACACCGATACGTGGTTGTCACACTATAATAACCTTATCAAATCTGTTCTTAGATAATTTCTGAATGATTGAAAACGTGTATTTGTTATAGAAAATGATTTAAAACGAAATTATAAGATTTTGCTTCGCAAGCTACACGTCACAGGTGTTGTTCATTTGACAGTTCGATTACGTTTCGTTGTTGCTCTATAAACATTAAGAGTTGCAATATTTTGTTATAATTTACACATTCAGTCAATTAATAACGATTTAGTTTATAATTACAAAAACCTCTACTCTGAAATATAGTCTTTGTTATAATATTTAAATATATATGTTTTGTATAAATGACTATAATTATAAATTTAAAGATACGTTTTGTTACTGCTACGTAACTTTCACAGTTTTTAGCGGGAATTTGAAAGGTAATGTTTTTTTGTTGTGTAATTATTGAAATGCTATCAAATTCAAATTCAAATTTATTTACTGCAAAAAACATGGTTCAAAAGGTGTTACAATAGTGGTATTTAGCTACACATGTTTTTGCCAAATTGGCGTGCAGATTTAGCTCCTACAATTTACATTATTTATTATAATAATATCTATCATAATTATGTCAAAATTAAAAATTAAATAAATAGCGTCCGTAGTCCCATAGTCAGATAATTATAACAGTCAATCGTCAAACAAGTCATCATATCTTCTTTAATTGTATTTATTTTAATAGCTAGCCTTATGGATTCCTTCATCAAAATCTAAAAACACCTTAGAGAGATCCCGGGGTCCATTCAAGACTTATTAAGAAACCAGGATACGTATAAAATTCTTTATACATTTTTGACAATTGAACGAAATACTTTATTTTGCTGACAAGATAATTTTTTGGATATTTTGGCTGCTATTCCATATACAGTACCCGAATTTTAAGTAGGTAGTGGATGGGATAAGGGAGAAGGTATACTTACCTTGTCTGCAATTCGTTTGGTACGTAGTTTATACCAAACCTAATTTTTCACTAATATTATTTATTGTTGTTCGTGCCTACCCCGCAAGGGACCTGGCGTGAAGTTATGTATGTATGTATCTTAAGAACCAAGCACAGAGCCGAGCGAGTGAAGCGAGCGTCCTGCGGCAGTAGTCATTAGGTGTCAAAACCGACTGGAACCATTTACTATTTATTAACCGACTTAAAAAAGGAGAAGGTTCTCAATTCGTCTCTGTGTTTTTTGGTATATTTGTTACTCGATTTTTGCGTCAATTGTGACCGATTTCAAATTTATTTTTAATCGAAAAGTTATACTCCCCGAATTGGACCCATTGTCATCATGTCAGGATCTGATGAGTGGATTCCAAGATATTAAAGAAACCCATGAAAATTGTTAGCCAACTTCTTCGTAACACGATATCTCCCTCAATTGTGAACCGATTTTCAAATATTTTTCTTTACTCATAAGTGTATACTCCCGAGGTAGTCCGATGGTCACCAAGTTAAGATCTGATTCCAGGGATATCGAGCATAACCGTGATATTAAAGAACGCCATGCGCCTAAATTCTTGGAAAAAGCTTATAGACGCGTTAATTATAATAATTTTTATAAGCAGGTTATGCGATCTCTCCATCTCCCTAGATGCTAGAGGGCCCCTCGGTATTCATCGGAGATCTTGCGCATATCGCGCCTCCGGGACCCCGACTGTCGTCGGTACCCGTAAGACGCATGCGCAACTCTCTCCCTATCTCGTTCTGCGGCCTCCTTTTGAGACATCACTGTCTCGCAGAAATTTGACGCACCCACCCAATAATCGCCGCTATGCATGGCTTGCACCAGACTGCCGAGCGAGTCGATCAGACCTTCGGTTGTCTCAAGTTCAAATCTCTGCGGTGCTCATGCTGCGCACTCGACTAGCGTGTGAAACGCCGTGTCTTGTACGCCACACTGGCGGCATTGGGGTGAAGGCAGGCAGCCCGCATTCTGACTGATATACTTATCGAAAATGTAACCAACTTTTTTTTTTGAGGCGAGGGAAAATGCTACCGATTTACTCACAGACTGGGTTGTTGCCAGGAAAACGACACACGTCGGTCGGGGGCGGTATCACTGCAGCAATAGTATGCTCTTGGCAGTGATCCGTCCGCGATCGACTCGGCTAGTGTGGAAAGACTCAGAGGAAGCTGCACGGGCAAGCAACCCCAATACCCACTAAAAACCAAATGTAACCGACTGTGCCAAGGACGGGGGAGGGGTCAAAAAATCATGCAATTGGTGTGACGTAATTTGTTTATGGCCCCTAAATCCAGTAGACTAGGAAAAAAGGTTGTAACATATACAGACTGCTGTGACGATTGGTAGATTGTTTTCGCCATTTTTTTAACCGATTCCAGCGCTAAGTATTTCGTTTAGATTGATTGGTTAAATTGTGGAAGGTTTGATAGGGATCCCTAATTTTTATGCAGCCTATATTAATCAATGATTTTGTAGCATTCGAATAGTAGAAGAATAATTTATCAAGTAAAACATGTGAAAGTATAAAACACAATAAAGTTTGCTCTAAAACTAATGTATGAGGGCTTCAACACCTAAAACTAGGTAAAAACCTGTATTATATTAGAAAGAAAAGAATACGAAAACCAAAAAATGGATCATAAATAATACAAGAATGTATAAAGTGTATATTTATTTAAATACTTTTTTACTTACTTACTTTTAAACTTTGGACATCAAATTACATTTCGACCTATTTCTAGTAAATAATAATAGACTCGCGACGATCATGGCCGAATGTGAAGAGGAGGCATATATAAGATGGAGCAATTACATTCGTCCGCATCCCTGTTCTTTCATATAAAATCTTAAAACCTTATCATATAGCACCAAAAACTTTATATCGTGCGTAACGTTTTCTTATCTTAAATATCGCGCTACGCACGTAACCTGTACTTCGGCAGTAATTTTTTTACTACTATTTACACATATGAGAGCTGCATACGTCTAGTCATCGCAGCGGACAACGAACTACTGCTGAGATAGTTGGTCTATCTCACTCGCGCACATCATCCGTCCCGCTCACACACTGTACTATATATTGTAATAGCAGTACGACTTGTTCATATTTTTACTTAAGGTTACCGTTTCCAAAATAAATCTGTTTACTTCAGTTTACATCAGCACTCGACGGTGAATACTACTCTCTGCCATCTGAAGTATCATTTAACCTTTAGAGTGTACTACCACTACCATCGCTACCACACATACATAAATAAATATTAGTATATAGATCTCCACTTGCGACGCTCTTGACAAATAACTTTAGCTTCATCTACTTTCATTTACCTCTTTATATATGCACGTTAATTTGATATGCTTTTTACCAGACCTCTTTTTAACACTTCTGCTATTTGATCATGGTGTGTACGTCGCGGTCTACCGGCACCAACTCTACCATTCCCAATACTGTCATATACTTGTGACTCTATTTTCATCCATCCCCTATACATGCCCAAACCACCTTAACATTCCCTGTTCAACTCTTATTATCACATCTTTCAATTCACAACGTTCCCTTATTATACTATTCCGTATTATGTATATATATAAATATCAGTGCAGCATCCGTCCGTCCTAGTGTGCAGTTGAAAACCAGCGTCAGGTACCTATTGCCTGGCAAATGCTGAACTGCACCTATTTGGTACCACCGTGAGACTTTTTGTTTTTTTTTTGCAGACAGGCAGACGGCCCACTTGATGGAGCGGGTTACCATCGCCTATGGACATTTGCAACACTATATATACTACAAATGCAGTGCTGCTCTCTTAAGGGAGACTGGAACCTGGTCACTAATGCCGGAACAAAACTCAAGGTTGTTAATGGCGGCATACTCCATACAGTCGAGCAAATTCCCTACCACCTGGCTGTGGGATGTTTTGTCGCCTCTTACGATAGGCCGCCCCAACGCAGGAATCAGTATTCTTTCTCCGTTCCTGCACGGATAAAACGGATGTAGATACCTACATCATTTAATTCATCACCATGTGCCTTGCTATGTGAAGACCAAATAAACGTTTTAAGCTATTGCATAGCTTTTATCGCGGGCTTTGAGCGCGGCGACCGAATCAAGAAATTTCGTAACGAAAATAAAACCTAACACCCCCCCACTCCGCCTACCATGTAGCTCAGCCGAGCGTTCGCTTAACGTGTATGTATATGGTACGACTGTACGAAGCTCGCACGGATCGAGACGAGCTGCTCCGAAATCGGACGAATACGTAAGCAGCTGTTTGTGAGAAAGTATATAGATGTATAAAGTAAAAGGTAAAGGAAAGTATATCTATCATATCTTTATAATGTCACATTCACCGCATGTGCGCCCCGTAAGTATACATGTAGGTATATATGTATACAGAGGTGATTTTTTTTTCTTATCGGTCACCACGCTCAAAAAGTGTAACTTAAATTAATATCAAAGAAAAAAAATTACTGCATACATAAAAAATAAATAAATTGCATAAGTTGATAAAAAAATGCTATGCAATAGCTTTACCGCGGCAGTCCTCGAGTGCCACAAGTTTTTTCCTTCATTTCTTCTATCATGTCGTTTAAGCTTACCTCACATATACTTCTCAAAGCTCTCATTTCGACTGCATTTATTCTACTCAGATGCTTCTTCTGCCACACCCAACTTTTTACCATACATTAGTGTTGGCATCAACATCCCTTGATGGATAGCCAAGCGTGCCTTTACAGACAGTACAGTACTTTACTACTATTTAAAAACTAGTAAATCGTATTTATTCTAAAAGTTAGAAACATGTCTCTTATGATCGATTCCTATATTTTACCGACCGTCCATTTGCCTTACTATGAGTTAAATTTTGACAGAAGCTCCATATGAGTAATCTTTCAACCGCTGGTATAGTCCCCGACGTGAATCTTCAGCGGTCACTTTTTCCTACGAACCGTGAATTTTCGATCCTTTTTCGAAGTTTTATCCGTGCAGGAACGGAGAAAGAATACAATTTCCTGCGGCCGGGCGGCCTGTCGTAAGAGGCGACAAAACAACCCACAGCCAGGTGGTAGGGCATTTGCCCGACTGGATGGCTACCACCCCTGGTCTAAAGTATGTCGCCATAACAACCTTGGGTTGTGTTCCGGCATTAGTGACCAGGTTCCAGGCTCCCTAAAGAGAGCAGCAGCGCATTCGTAGCACCTTTGGTGTTGCAAATGTCCATAGGCGATGGTAACCGCTGTCCATCAAGTGGGTCGTCTGCCTGTCTGCTGATCTCGTGCAATAAAAAAAAAAAAAAAAGTAAAGAGACAAAAGTATAATAATAATATTGTCGATAAATCTCAAATCTACGATCAATGAACAAAGGGATTCCTACTGTTCAGTCGACCGCTCAGGATTCGCGCCGGGGGCTATAAGAAAAGTGAACGAATAGTAAGATAAAGGTCCGGCTATCAGTATTCACAACACTCAAGAGAGTATTTGAAACTCGTTATGAGATTTCTAATAGAGAGAAATTGTCATTTTTATCATTTGAAAAAGGTTTTAAATAGTATAACATTGTACTATAGTCTTGTGCTTAGTGTTCCAAGTGAGTACTACTCAGGCCTCAAGTAACGGGACAAATTTTTTGAAGTGATAAAAATTTAAATTTTAAGCCGTATCAGTGTGCTACAAATGTGCTGCCTCACACGAGTACTACCCATCACTAGACGAATAAGCACAAAACTATTATACGGCCGGCGTATCTTGGCGAATGTGAACATAGGCTCTGCGAACTTTAGCGCATGTAAACTCGTGAAGAAAATACAATGGCCAACTAGTACTAAGGTGACCAACTGTACCAATTTACTGAGTTTTGTACTCTTTTTTCGCAAACCACAC
Organism: Dendrolimus punctatus; assembly: GCA_012273795.1. NCBI lineage: Eukaryota > Metazoa > Arthropoda > Insecta > Lepidoptera > Lasiocampidae > Dendrolimus > Dendrolimus punctatus. The sequence goes on from CM022556.1 coordinate 5,307,164, forward strand.
TCTTTTCAAATCCTGTACTCTGAAAGTACTCATAAGGAATGATGAGAAAATAGAACTTGACAAAAGATAGGTAGAAATCTTTTGGCATTTTAGAGTAGTTAAGGTAAGGTAAGTTTTAATAGAAATTTCCTTATGTTGTCCAGGCACTAATGCTGCTGTCGAAAGGGTATTTTCACTAGGGAATGATTATTGGCGCAGTGAGAAGTCGCAACTATCTGTAAAAACATTATTTGCCGTCTTAACAGTCAAATTCAATATCCAAAATGAAAGTTGTTCGAATGTGGCTACATTATTAGACGAACATCCTCATTTAGCAAAAAAAAAATCCACTCCGGAAAGCATGTTTTTAAAAGAAAATAAAGTTTTTATCGTTTTTCTTCTTTTTTTTCACCTATGAAATACAAATACTTGCAAAGTGTACTCTTTTTGAACAAAAAATAGTTGATCACCTTACTAGTACAAACCAATGAAAAAATACAGGGATGAAGGGCGACCAATTGTATTCACTGACGAGTCGTATGCCCACTCATCACACGAGTGTACATGCTCTAAAGTTCGCAGAGCCTATGTCGGCCGTATTATAATTAATACCTAGTATAGTCTAGTAGTCCATATTAAAATATCAAAAAACTATTTAAGGCAACATCTTTTTAATGATTGTAACCTTTTTACGTTTCCCATGACCGTCCTCTTGCACAACTAAACCTTCAAAATCACTCGCCAAACTTTTAATACACTCCACTTCATTATTAGTCAAACCTAATGGCAAATCAAACCTCGAATAATCGTCCCTTCCCGCCAAATCTTGACACATGTCACGGACGCCATTTTGGAAGTCCTCGTCTACGTCGTAGGCTAAGGCACTAACAGATTCAGCCTTGAACGCTTTCTGCCACATAGCCTTTTCGTCTATCGCAAATTTTTTATTTCTCTCATCTATCTCTGCTAAAGTTCTTCCTATATCTTTATTGTTAGGTTCCAGTTTCAACGCTTTTTTATAATATGATATCGCCAAATCGGTTTTACCCAACATTTCATAAGCTCTACCGTAATAAAACAAACTTTTACAATGTGTTTCAATATCGATTATTTTATCGATATTCTCGCACATGTAAATGACGTATTTCGGTTTATTTATTTTATAATAACACACAGCTAGGTTGACATAAGTGACTAATTTTAACTTTTTAATTTCGTCGCCTTCCTCTTTACTCTGTGGATGGCATAGAGCAAGGACGGTGATGGCTTGCTGGTAGTTCTTTATGGCACTTTTATATTTTCTATTTTTAAACAAGTCTTTGGCGTCTGTGCGTATTGTTTTAACCGTTCTCAATGTCACTTCGAATTTGGATTGTTCTTCTGAAGGCAAATCGTTGAATCTGAAAAATGAGATTTATAATGCTGATACTACACGGTTCAATGAAATTAAAGCAATTTAGTTGAAAGATGAAGAAGTGAATCGATACATCAGTATGATTATTATTATATTAATATTATAAATCAGGAAATAGCTCTTGTCTGTCTATTACGCGGTAAATCTACTGCACAGATTTGGCTGAAAATCGGTATATAGGTAATTTTGACACCGAGTATGGACATAGGATACTAACGTTTTAGTCAAAACTATGCTGAAATAAGCTAACTCATATACAACCCGACTACTCTAAACCGCTCTAGGGAAAATTCCCGTGGGATTCCGGATGGAGCGTACCACAGATTTTATCTCCCAAAAAATTTGCCACCAGTCAGTGAAAAAAATCACGCCAGAATAAGAGTGAATTTTTTCATGTGTTTATCTCTTTTTCGATTCTACGTTTCACTTAAAAAATTAGGACCTTTTCCGGTTTTTTTCGAACATACCTGGCAACCCTAGTCTTATTTTATCATATAATTAACTTTCATCTGATATTTGAAAAATCGATTTAAAAACTCACCTAACAGCAGCCTGCACGTCCTTAACGTCATAGACAACAACGACGAAGAGACACGGCTCGGGCCTTATCCGGGGCGGGACCCCTTTTTCCCCCCAAGCGTACTTCGGATGCACCCAGAGGTTGAATCGAGACATTTTGCCCCTGACCATAGTCAGACCTATCTCCAGACCAGGCAGAAATGTACCACGGCCTAGACGTATACGCTGAAAATAAAATACGCGGTATATAATAAGATACAGATAGATTAGAAAACAAAGGTTGTGGTGTTTGAAAGAGAAGAAACCAGAACGAATGCAAGGATAATGGTCGATGATGTTATGCTGGAACAAGTGAATGAGTTTGTATATCTTGGATGTGCTTTTAGCAGGGATGGAAGGTACACCGCTGACATAGAAAGAAGAGTGAATTTGAGGATTGGTGTGAATGGAGCTTATATCAAGTTACTCGTATGTACAAAGGGCGGTCTTATCGCTAAAAAGCGATCTCTTCCGGACAACCCCAGGAATGAATTTAGATGCTAATGGCGATAGTGGTATACGTAACATATAGTACGAACTACTTATATTTGAATAATAAATACATAAATGTATGTATGTTTATATATGCAGAGATCTTATAAATTACATAGATATATACTTAATAAATATACATACCACTGTTACGAACTACAGGACTCGAATTAAATAAATGCCGTTGGAATTACTATAGAGTTTATTAGAACTGTACAAACACGTATAAAACAGGTACAAATATAACTGGATGCAACCAGTACAAACTGCACGATTCAATGCAATTCAACACGCGCAAAGTCCGGCACTACATCGCTAATCGAAAGTACTACACACGTCTTACTCGTATCGTAGTCGTCGCTTGACTGCCCCAGCCATTATTTCGGGCATTGTTTTATATTAAACTGTATAATACCGACAAAGGGACCGCGTTCATATCTGGCAAGCTTCGGCGTAATTCAATAAAAATAGGGAATAGTTCAAATCTAATGGCAGCCATAAAATAAGTACGATAACAATAGGATGCTTTTAAGTTTTAAACGCGAAGTAAACAAAAGAATTCCTAAATCATAGAAGGCAATAAACTGCGTTGGTGTACGCTCTTTGTCGGTATGTAACAATACCATACAAATACATATCTACAAAATATATAATTTTTTTATAAATGGAATGGAATGGAATATGATATATATAAATAATTTTTTTTATATATATCATATTCCAACGATATTTATTCAAATAATATAGAAAAAAAAACGAATGACAGCAAAATTTTAATGTGAAGTTTTGCGGGCAGTCCACACACATTTAAATTTTTGCAGGTTTACTGCAAATTTTATTCGTGCGGGAACGGAGAAAGACACAATTTCCTGCGGCCAGTCGTAAGAGGCGACAAAACAACCCACAGCCAGGTGGTAGGGCATTTGCCCGACTGGATGGCTATCACCCTTGGTCTAAAGCATTTCGCCATAACAACCTTAAGTTGTGTTCCGGCATTAGAGACCAGCTCCCAGTCTCCCTTAAGAGAGCAGCAGCGCATTTGTAGCACCTTTGGTGTTGCAAATGTCCATAGGTGATTGTAACCGCTTTCCAACAGGTGGGCCGTCTGCCTGTCTGCTGAACTCCTGGAATACAAAAACACAAGAAATAAACTCACGAGAGGCGATCCGTTGTTCATTGTAAGGGACGAGTCAAACGGGATGCTAGCTTTCTCCCAATACGCTGCATAATGTATTGTCACCTCCGAGTCCACGGGTATCAGGGGGCCTTCGCCTGAAAATTGGTATAAAAATCCTGTACTTAGAGCCACCATGGTCTAGCAATGCCTCAAATGGTTAGTTTGATGATATGTATTTAAGCTATGTTCCATTAGAGACTCACATCGACCACGTTCACGATCGTGATTTTTCCCGTTCCACTTGCTTGCCGGCGTTACAATCGTAAACCCAAGTGGAACGGCAATTCGACCCACCTCTTGGCATGGGTCGTTGTGAGCGTTGCGTGATGGAAAATGATGACGTCATTAGTGTCATTTTCATCACGACGAAGATAGTGACGAGTTTAGTGATGAATTTAGTGAAAAGTTTAGTGGGCAGTTCAGTGAAGGAGAAGTGTAGCGTAGTTTAAGGTAAGATCCGTAAGCGAGCTATAATACGGCCGGCGTAACTTGGCGAATGTGAACATAGGCTCTGCGAACTTTAGCGCATGTAAACTCGTGAAGAAAATACATTGACCAACTAGTACAAAGCAAGGAAAAAATACAGGGATGAAGGGCGACCAATTATATTCACTGACGAGTCATATGCCCACTTATCACACGAGTGTACATAATCTAAAGTTAGCAGACCCTATGTTCACATTGGCCAAGTTAGGCCGGCCGTATTATACACGCGGTAAATTCAGAGCTGAGCAGTGAGGTGGTTTTCGCAATATCGGCGACGGTATTGTGAGTGAGACATCTTGTCGTCGGGACAGACTTCTGTAAAATTCAGTGCTCAATTAGTGCTGTCGTTGTAGCAAAGGATTAAAAAAAAAGTTTTTAACATCTCGCTAAGAAAAATTTATTTTTCAAATATGTTTTGCTGTACTGGCAGCACTAATTGAGCACTAAATGGTGACGTCTTTTAAATCCATTAGTTTCCGTTTTAGAATCTTCTCCTCGCTCTTGAGACTGCTGGGGTCGTTATACTAGTAGTAGTTGATTTGAAAAAACAATAAAAACAAATATTTTTCATAAATCTTCTGCTGTACTGGCAGCATTAATTGAGCACTAATTAGTAACTCTTTTCAATTTCACCAATACCTATTTCAAAGTCATCTTTTAGCTCCATGATTGCTCGTGTCGTTATGTCAGCAGTAATCTAATACTTAAAAATAGAAAAAAAAATCGATGAATCTGTTCGCTTTTACGGGCAGCACTAATTGAGCACTAAATTATTAGCTGATGTGCCTCTCGCTCCAACTGTATCATAGCGCGGTCACGAATAGTACACTGCTAGCTTAATTAAAAGTTAACAGTGTTCTCATTTTTAGTCCACCTATCACAGCACCAAATATCTGTTATCAGCACTAAATTAGCACTAAATGAGCACTAAATTATTAGCTGATGAGCCTCTCGCTCCAACTGTATCATAGCGCGGTCACGAATAGTACACTGCTAGCTTAATTAAAAGTTAACAGTGTTCTCATTTTTAGTCCACCTATCACAGCACCAAATATCTGTTATCAGCACTAAATGAGCACTAAATTATTAGCTGATGAGCCTCTCGCTCCAACTGTATCATAGCGCGGTCACGAATAGTACACTGCTAGCTTAATTAAAAGTTAACAGTGTTCTCATTTTTAGTCCACCTATCACAGCACCAAATATCTGTTATCAGCACTAAATGAGCACTAAATTATTAGCTGATGAGCCTCTCGCTCCAACTGTATCATAGCGCGGTCACGAATAGTACACTGCTAGCTTAATTAAAAGTTAACAGTGTTCTCATTTTTAGTCCACCTATCACAGCACCAAATATCTGTTATCAGCACTAAATTAGCACTAAATGAGCACTAAATTATTAGCTGATGTGTCTCTCGCTCCAACTGTATCATACCGCGGTCACGAATAGTACACTGCTAGCTTAATTAAAAGTTAACAGTGTTCTCATTTTTAGTCCACCTATCACAGCACCAAATATCTGTTATCAGCACTAAATGAGCACTAAATTATTAGCTGATGAGCCTCTCGCTCCAACTGTATCATAGCGCGGTCACGAATAGTACACTGCTAGCTTAATTAAAAGTTAACAGTGTTCTCATTTTTAGTCCACCTATCACAGCACCAAATATCTGTTATCAGCACTAAATTAGCACTAAATGAGCACTAAATTATTAGCTGATGAGCCTCTCGCTCCAACTGTATCATAGCGCGGTCACGAATAGTACACTGCTAGCTTAATTAAAAGTTAACAGTGTTCTCATTTTTAGTCCACCTATCACAGCACCAAATATCTGTTATCAGCACTAAATTAGCACTAAATGAGCACTAAATTATTAGCTGATGTGTCTCTCGCTCCAACTGTATCATACCGCGGTCACGAATAGTACACTGCTAGCTTAATTAAAAGTTAACAGTGTTCTCATTTTTAGTCCACCTATCACAGCACCAAATATCTGTTATCAGCACTAAATTAGCACTAAATTTTGATATATAAAACGAGTGATTCTGCCGACTTGACCTTTCTAGCTTTACAGACGTTCGGGACAGTGCATCGTTAGTCGTGCGTGTAGGGGCAACCTTGCGAAGAGGTATTACGTGCAGCTGAGTTAATCAATAAAAGCTTTTAGTTAAAAACTGGTATTTTCTTCCAATCCTATTGTATAGTGTGTGTTTATCTGCCGATCATTAGATGAGAAAAAACTTACTTTCTTCCTCGATGATAAGTATCTTGACGTGCCCACCGGAAACACAGTCGGCCATCTTCTCTGAGAGCTGCTCAAAGGAATGGTACTCCGGAGATGCAAGCATCATTTTATCAGTCTTTTCCTCAATTTGTTTCAATACATCTTCCGTATCGCTGTTGAATGGAAGGAAGCAAGTTACATAGACAAACTGGCAGAAGGGTCCACTTGGTGCCAAGTGGCTACCGTCGCCTATGGACATATGCAACACTAAGGGAGTCGATTCGTTGTGTACCTCATTGAGACTAAGGGCGGCTTGCATGACGTTCTTTAATTTTATTTAAGAAACACTAAACGCATTTACCAGCCTTAAATACGATAAGCGTCTTGTACAACGCTAAATTTGCCGGTAAATACAGTTTAGAGAACTGTCAAAGTTAATCATCCAAAAATGGGTATTTAACGCCTTAAACGCGTTTAAACATTGTCACTCGTATGTCTTTATGAAATGGTCACTTATAAAAAGTCAATTACAGATTGTCACTCGTATATTATTTGCTTTAATTATTTATCTCAATTCTAAATACCCATTATTCGTACAAACTAACATGGTAATAAAGTTAAGGAATTGGATCCGGTAAAGATATTTTAACTAGGAAAGAATAAATACAATATTCTAGCATTGTACTCGACCAGACGTTCACAATGGATAAGGCGATCGCAGAGGCTTGAAGGTAAAAATAATGCACCCTACGTCAATGACCTAGATGGTAAAAACTATAAGCCTTGGCGGTATCGTATTGAGACAGCGTGCAGGGCAACACCGGCGCTGAAGAAATTTTGCAATGAAAACTTCAAAAGCCCGACGAGCCTGCAGCATCTGATGGTGCAGATGCTATAGCCAAATATGAAATAAATTTACAACAATTTCTAAAAATTGACTGTGCCGTTTTTACTCTGATGACGACAAACATGACGGATGAGATTCAAGGATTCAAAACAAGTTATGCCATATAAAAGCGCTAAAGAAGTATGTGATGAGCTAGAACGCCTATATAATGGAAGCAGTGAAGACAAACTTATGACCTTTGTCTACAGTTATTCTTTGATTATAAAAAGGACCCTGAACGTGAGACGGGAAAGTAATATCTTGTGCATTGAAGAACATTTCAACAAATGTTTTCATAAATTAATATTTATTATCCTTTATGAAATTGAAAGTTATTAAAAAGTCAATTACAGATAGTCACTCGTATTTTATTTGCTTTATTTATCTCAATGCTAAATACCCATAAAATCGAAAATAAAACCGCAGAGCAAAAGATCATTCTTCAGTTTGGCCCCAAAAATTCCGAAGTAAACTTAACCAAACGAACAAAATTTCAAATGTCAATTTGAGATTGGCCAACTAAAATCCATTTTACACTGAAAATAACTAACATTAAAGCTAAATTTCGTGTGTTTGTTCGATAAAATGTGACGTGAACGTGAAACAGAACACACCTGGCTGTTTCACCGATGGCATAAATACATTTTACTAAATGACATGGTGAAGTGCCTCATGCAAGACAACATAAATGCATTTACTGTTAAACGTGTTTAGAGAGTTAAATAAAATTAACTAATTTTATTTAAAGACGATCGTTGTGCAAGCGGGCCCAAGTATCTGTTTACGCCCCTTTTGAAGAGCCCCATATTGTAGCGCTCTGGGAAAACCGCAAGAGGGAGCGGGGAGCTCATTCCATGGCTTGGCACATATGGCATGAAGGAGAGAACGCCACGTACAGTGGATAACTTCCAGGTGTCAAGGAACTGTGGATGAACTCCCAGTCGCTGGGGAGCAGTATGGTGGTGGTGGCCATGTAGGTACCAAACCAAATAGCTCCTCAGCATTCTCCCCATTGTACAGAGGGTAGAACGGGCTTAGAGCGCCAACGTCTCTTCTGATACTTAAAGTTTCTAAACCATCTGCTTTCCTACATATTCTTCTTCACTTCGTCTTGAAACAAGACTCGGGGCCTTCATCAGAATTCAAAGTTGCGAACACTACCTTTGTTCTTTTGAGACTGCCATTCATCTGTTTTTTTGCATCTTCCATTCTATTTAATTAAACGTATTTGTTAATATGGTTACGAGTCGCGAGACTCGAATTAAAATGCCGTTAGAATTACTATAGAGTTCATTAGAACTATACAAACACGTATAACACAGGTACAAATATAACCGAACACAACAAGTCCAAACCTAATCCGTCACTTATTAGATTCCCAATTGTAGTACACACGACTCGCTTGGCTCGTGGTTCTCGCTCGATTGCCTGCTCCCTCAATCGGGCCATTGCTTTATACTGCATAAATGTAATATGTCCGCCCAGCCGCGTGTACTGAATTTCCTAGAATCAGCATTTACTTTAAATCCGTAACACCTGGCTAATAATCACAATACAACAATAGGCCGTATGCCAATAAGTAAACAAAAGAAGCCGACCATAAAAGAGTCTCAATGTTATTAGTTCAAATGCCGACCGGTATTAAATGTGCTTTGTTTCAGTTATGCAGGTGGGTTTTGTGTTTGTCGGGATCTGAGTTGTAACAATATGAAGCGAAATCGCTCTAACATTTTCCTGCATTATAAATGTGACTGTTTGCCTCGTCGATAACAGAATAAATCGGCATTCGGGCACAATCTCCCTCGCACACGATACCCATGGGTCCCGCACCCACGTGCAGTGCGTAGGATCGACGCGCGATCGTAGCGACTAGTGGACGACTGTTTCTCAAAAAAACAACAGACAGTTTCAAATGTATGAAATATGGGGGAAAATATGTAAAATTCTCTATGATCCTGGATGGTCTTTATGTTAGAAATAAAAAGTGAAAATGTAAGGCGCAGGTAGTGTACTCAATGAAACACCCCTTAAATATGGACTGTATTTATTATAGGCGCTTACAACAGCAATAGGTATGATTAGCACTACTGCACTAAACGTCACCTTAAAGTCAATCAATACAAGCTAGCACTAGAACTACGTTCCTCTGAACACTGATAGCACTAATTCTATCGATTTCACCGATCAATACTAGTTGCACTAATAAAAAACACTCTTTCACAGGATCCACGAGTCACGCTGAGAGTCCAAATGGTGTAGCGTTAACGGAATGCTTCCTGGTATTCCTTTTACAATTATTTATCTTAGCCTGCACCTTAAGGCAACATTCACTAATCCAGTACAGCAAGAATCCAAAACCCAAAAGACGATTATACCATGTTTGCACTATTAGAGGTGGAAAGACTAGTTTGATTCGCAGATTTTTGGTTTCCATGGAAGTTGTTTATACAACAAGTTAAATCAATTATGTCGTATTTATGACTTAACCAAAAAAGAGACAAAACATTTAATTTGTAAATTCCTTAAGTCTCAAAACTACTTACAAACTGAGAATTTGATAACAGTTGCAGAATAACAATTAGTTCTACTAACACTCACACTTTACTAACATTGATTTTCCTACACACAAACACACTTGTGACCATTATTACACACAAACACACACACACACACACACACACACACACACACACACACACACACGCACACGCACGCACGCAAGCACACACACACACACATCACTATTGTTTTGTTTCGATTTTATTTTTTTCTTTCATTGTAGTTACCTTTGGTGGCGGTTATTATAGAACTAGTGCATAATGGGAGGCGAGGGCCAGGAGTACCATCATACAGGGTTTTACCTAGTTTGGGCTCCTGTCCTTCCCATTTAATTAAGTTTGTAAAATTTTTGTACTCTATAATTTTGTTTTCTTTTTATGGGAAGTAAATAAATAAACAAAAATTTAAAAAAAAATCTTCTCATTTTTAAATAATTTGATTCGGAAACTGGGTGTATACTTGACCAACTAACTACGCCGGTGGCTCGCACCGCACTCGCTAAGGTACTACTTTTAAGCAGACACTTAGCTGCTAATCGAACGAGCTACATATACGCGGTAAGCGGCGCGTACGTATGTAGTTGGGTACGTAGTTCCGGGGAAGACGTCAGGGGGGTGTTTTTTCCGCAACAGTAAAATTATTTTGACCGATTATCAACGCGTGCATTACGTCAGGCCCCAACTCAGCTGATCCATCATCATCATCCACATCCAGGGTTTCATTTATTTCTTTCAATATTTTGGGTCTATGTGTATACATAGCGTTAAAACCGATGTTTTCTTATAATCAAAGCACTGGCAACTTTTGGAAAAGTATTCAAATATTGACTTAATTTATTATTCCTTCTGTCACTGTATTATAAAATACATAAAATTGCATCTGGCTCAACTAATGTATTATTTTTCGCCTAAAATAATTACAGCTTAATAAACTGCAACTCTGTGTGGGACTCAAATCTCACACATTGTTTGTGTATATTTTTCTGATGCTTCATACAAAACACTACTATTTTATATTTCTTATCAGTAACTATGTATATATATTTTTAACAAAAATATAACTGACTTCACACTAAATAGCTTTTTTTTTTTTTTTTTTTTTTTATTGCAGGAGATCAGCAGACAGGCAGACGGCCCACTTGATGGACAGCGGTTACCATCGCCTATGGACATTTGCAACACCAAAGGTGCTACGAATGCGCTGCTGCTCTCTTTAGGGAGCCTGGAACCTGGTCACTAATGCCGGAACACAACACAAGGTTGTTATGGCGACATACTCTAGACCAGGGGTGGAAGCGATCCAGTCGGGCAAATGCCCTACCACCTGGCTGTGGGTTGTTTTGTCGCCTCTCACGACAGGCCGCCGGGCCGCAGGAAATTGTATTCTTTCTCCGTTCCTGCACGGATAGCTAAAAATAAATACTTAATCCCTTCTTTCTATGTCTTGAAGTCAGTGTCAGAATCAAACATAAAAATTACTTATTATTTATTTATTATTATTAATATAAATACAAAAGAAATTAAGAGTCTGTAGAAAATGTAATGCCTACACGCGTAAACAAGCTTTATTTTATAACCACCCAAAATTAATTTAATATCTCAAGTAATAAATAAATGTGCTATATATCTATACTCCACCCTCCAAGCATCATTCGGTTATTTCTGCCTAGGGGCGGGGTCTACAATCTGCTGTGGAAGACACCTGTTAGTGATAGTCAACCTGAGATGACAGTATCCACTTACCATCAGATACTATACTCTAACAACAAGAGCACTGAAAAAAAATAAAAAGAGTAGAAAATATAACCTGTCACTGTCATCGCCCATATCTGGATATAAGTCATCATCAGCATTCAAGAAGGCACCCACATTCTTCTTCTTGAAGTCCATATCAATGTGGAACTCATTCTCAGAGTTCAAAAGTTCCCTGTCAAATAATCAGAACTATCATTTTACTTTTTTTTAATAATCTGAAGCCTTACTCACTTAAGACGATTGGGAGTTCATCCACTTCCTAGACACTTGAAAGTCCTCCATGGTACACAGCGGACGCTCCTTCATACCATATGTGTCCAAGTTATGGACTGAACTCCCTCCTGCAGTATTCCCAGAGCGCTTCAATATGACACCCTTCAAAAAGGGTGTGAACAGATACCTAAAGTCACAACGAGGTAGGCAACTGGCTCCCATGGTGTTGCAGATGTCCATGGGTGACGGTAGCCACCTATTACCAGGTGGTCCGTTTGCCACTTTGCCTATTTATAAACATAAAAAAGGGACCATCCGCAAACTACAGCGCACATATTTCATGATTGACGCCTCCCCAGTCCACATAGCTGGTCATACTCATGACAGCTCCTCCTTCCCTAGTGTGACATTGAATATTTTACAATTTTACATCAAGAAATTGTTAAATTCACAGCAGTCTTTTTATTTCCATTTAAATTATTTGTTAATAATTTAAACACAATGTTAATACAAATATATTTTGAAGTTTTTCCTTAATAGTTTAAGTAAGCTCGGACCTAGAGTCCGTAGTATTGTTATTTAAAAAAAAGGAAGCTTAAATATATTCAATTTTGAAATGTGATGACAAAATTTAAGAGACCAACCCTTGTCACAGAATCTCACACTTCGTCAAACTCCTCCACCCTAAACATTACTGACCTATTTTAAAAATTTCCCCATTTTGGTCATGGCGACAGTCTATCGGAACCAACTCTACCAGTCACATTACTATGGCTTTCTTTATCGGAATGTTACATTTTAAAAATCATTCAATAAGATACTAAAACTTTATTTGCAATAATAAAGTTTTATATGGTAAATACTAACACTGAATGATTATAGGTATAGTATATAAATATTCTACTTATATAGTCTGGGTATAATACAATATAACTGAGATAATTTAAATTATGTCATTGTAATAATTAAGCTCAACAATAATACCAAACAAGCAACGTATATATTAAAAATAACTTTTTTGGCAAAATCAATGGTAGAGGTGTTGGGGCTATAATCCCAGAAAGAAAAGAGAGCCTCTAAATAATTATCCCATTAATTACTTAAACCATTAATTGTGCATTAATAACAAAGAATGAAATAATTCATCATAATTATATTTCATAAGTTAAAAAATTAATTAAAGAAAGACTATTCAAAGAACTTACCTGAGATTAATTCCTTTAGACAATTGTACCGGCTTATTAAATACATTGTTCATTTTGATAAATTTAATATTTAAAAATGTAGTATTTTACACTGCAAAACCAGTATTAGATTCACGAAAAATCAAATATGTTTGGTATTATCACAACATTAGCAACTGCAAAACTTTTTTGTACCCGTAATACTATCCATACATAGTAGTTTGTGCTTTGTGTCCGTACCCGTATATAATAAAATTATAAAGTACTCTGTGCTTCTGCTTTTTTGGAGGTCTCTTTTTTTTAGTAGAATTCGCCCAAAGGCAGGCAAAGGGATCTTAGTCCATACAGCCAAGTCTGATATATAAATCTTCGTATAGTAGCGCAGTTGTATTGTAGGCTACATCCCACGCCAATCAACGGAGTTCTTGTGAAAACTCGAAAGGCCACATTTGACTATACAGTTCACATTTCTCAGAAAAACACATAATTATTACTCAAAACCTATCAATATCCTACAACTGTTGTTCATTTTAGAGTATTTTTACACATTTTTAGAAAATAAAACTTCACAGCGCAACGTCCCCTTTCAGTTCCCGCCAAAACAAATCTTGGAGTTTCTAAGTTGACAAGTTCTAACACAGGTTATAAAATTAAAAATCAACTCTTCGTAATACTTCAAATTACTTTGTAAAATTTATCTTATTTCTTGGTAAAGAAGCCTTTTGAGCTAACTTCTGTATTCCTATTTTATTTTACGATAAATTGTGTAAAAATGTTGAATCTTGTGCATAAAATAATTTAGCTATCTGGTTTCAACCAAAATCTAGGATTTGGCTAAGACTGAGTTACAAATATTGTAGTAAAACGATTTCAAAAAACTATGTACCCAAAAGACCCAAAAATGTAAAAGAATATAAAAAAATATTATCATTCTAACTGTCAGTGTCATTTTGCGAGGGAGCTATTTGAATTGCGCGGTGCGCCATGCTATGAGTTTGGTTGTGCATTTTATACTTTGTTTTTAGTTATTGATATTGTGCAAAATGCATATCAGACCTGCGCTGAGCTATAAATCAAAGTATTGATATTTCTTGTTCTATTTAAAGTTACATCTAGGCTAGTGGTATCCTAGTAACGACATTAAAACCCATTTTCGCTTACGTCCTCGGATCATTCCGTTCCCAATTTGCTGTCGGTTACTTGTCTTAAAAGTTGTAAAGGTGAAAGTTTTATTGCCGATTAATCATGTACGCTCAGTAAGTATTTTTGAAATATATTTATTATTTGTTCTCTTACATTCATCTATTTCCTTATTTTAATTTGTTAAGACTCCTACTGATATTATTGCATACATATCATGTTATTTTTTGTTTTTGTGGAATGTAGTAAAAATGTTGGTAATAATCATTTATTTTCATTTCTACATAATTATGAACGACTTTACAAGGCAAGATGTACTGATATACTTATCCTGTTATCCTGATTTCTTTTCTACCTTCAAGGTTTTGCAATATTGTACCTATATACTATTTTGGCTGCGCTTTTAGAGTGTGGCATGAGATTAAGGGAAATTAAATCCTTATGTATAGACAACACACCTGTTGTTTGGGCTAGGAAACAAATTTTTGGGGTCCACCAACAAGTTTTGAATGAATAATTGGAAAAACAAAAATATGTTCCTTAAACAAGGTTATGTCACTTTTGTTGATAACAAAGGGTGATTTGTGTTTAGGAATACATTTACACTTAATGTATCCTCACATACAGGTGTTTGTTTAGTATATATAAATTTAATTTGTTTATTGAATTTTTAATATGAATAGTTTTTTTTTGCTTATTTTATATTTATTATGTTGCGACAATGGTTATAAATTGGTTGGGACACTCCCTGACTGCTGCCATGGCACACTCGCCAGGCTTGTGGGTTTTAGTCGAATGTCACCAGTGACTAGAATGGTGACTTACATTAGGTTATGTAGACTTTAAACTTAAACGTACAGCTGAGCAAGCGAAGTAAACATGTTGAGGCAGTGCCATAACAGACTGGTCACCATCGTCGCAATACAATGAAATAAACAAATTAAAAAAAATATATCTCAAGAACTACATGTCTCCTAGACATGGAGGCAACATGGATTGCAGAAGGGAGACCTCCCCTTCCCCCAAAAGTCCTTGTAAATTAGTGACTTGAAACTAGGTAAATGAAACCTGGGTTCCAATAAACACTGAACTAGACTGGGAACCAAATTGGAATTAAAAGAGATAGATATTGAGGGTTTCATATCATATAGGTGTATATGTAAAAAATGCCATTTTTTTGTTGTTTACTAAAACCTATGTATGTTACATTTAAGAAAGTCTTTCTGGTATGTAAGTTGTACCTAAAAAGGGTATTACAAATTTCAGCCTTATACTATATACAATCAACTAGTTTTATCTTATTCTAAACCAACGTCCCCGGCAGACCTTGTCCTGCTCTGAAAAATAAAAATCTAGGAGCCGATCCCAGCGCCACCTACTGGTTCTAATTGTGAATCTAAACCATCCCAGAACCCACTTAAACACACAAAAACAAATCACCAAAATCGCTCCAAGTGATTCGGAGGATTCTAGAACCCGATCTCAGTGCCACCTACCGGTTCCAACAGGATCAAAAGCACCCTATGTCCAATAGGTACAGCCGATTTTGAGTTATCAGACTTGCTTTTATATTCATAGATTTTATCCCTTCTGTAAAACTGCACTTATATCTGTATGCCCATTTGTTATGAAGCCCTTGATATATAGAAACTTTGTAGTATCTGCGTTATCATTTTTTTTATAGCTCAATGGCTGAACCTCACCCGAACCAAATGATGACATGCCCTTACAATAAGGCGCATCAAGTAGAGCACTTTAGAATGAGTTTCCACCTGCAGAAATGTCGGGTGCAGTACCCGAATAGCCAAAAAGGAACATGCATGTATGATTCAACACATGTAATACCCGATGTTGAGATGAATGTAAGTATGTTCTTTTTGATACTACAGTTCAACCTTCACCTAACAAATCTGAAGAAGAATAGAATATTCGTTTTATCAAGACATTTGTTGCACGCATGCATACACACTGATAACATACTCACCAGCACACACTCACACATGCTTGTACACACACACCAGTGCACCTAGGCACGTAGTTATAATGTAAATTTTATTATTATATATTTTGTTTTTTCCTTTCGCTTCTTTTCAGTTTTAATAATACCAGGTAATAAAAGAAAAAGAGTTTCGAAACCAAAGCGAATTCCACTGAGGTGGCCACACAGGCTTTGTTGAGACACCATTTCAACAAAGCCTGTTTCGGCACCCACCAGAGCTAACTTTAGATGCTTCTACAGAAATGTCATCATTTTTTATGTTCGGAATATTAATATTTCAGCAAAAAAAAACAACATTAACATATTTAATTTAGCAATTTTATGAATATTTTGACACTTCGTCACAAAAACGCGTCAAGCTGTCATGGCGTCTCGCCTGACGTCACAGTGTGCAAAACAAACATCTGTTTCGTAGAAGTGTTATCTGAGAAGTCATTGATAACTTGTTGTGTTTTGCACACTGTGACGTCACGCACTCTGATCGGCGTTCATTGTCACGTGACTAATGGCTGCAATATAACAATTTTATTTCTCAAAAATATCAATTAATATTTAATATTTTAGTTAAAACAATTTATTTTTGTCATATTTAGATCGTAAACTACGCTATATATTAAAATCAGCCTATATTTTTCATACTGTCAACTACCGAATTCGTGAACTCTCAAAAAGCTACCAATGTCGATTGGTTCTGCATGTGAATGACGCGCGCTTTGACGCTCGGCTGGAGTCGGCGCAGTGACGCGTCACACTGATCGACTGTTGCGTAACTATGTTCTATATCTCAGTCTTTCCATCACAAACAAAAGCGCAGGGTCGACAGGGAGGAGGGGGTTTTTAGTGGATATTGAAGTTACTCGCCCGTGCGGCATCACTCGGAGTCTCCACACTCCTCTGTGTAATCCATCGCGGACGGAACGCAAATAAAGCATACAATTGCTAGCGTTACCGCCCCCTGTGGATGCCTGCCGTTTCCTAGTGACGGCCCAGAGAGTGCGTAATCGGTCATTTTACCTCGCCTCAAAAAAAAAAAAGTGACGCGTCACACTCGTCAATGCTAACGTCGACGAATGTCGCGCGTCGCCGTGCACAACATGACGCGTTGCGTCGTTTCGACACTTTTTTTTGTGGCGAGGGAAAATGCTTATAACCGATTTACGCACAATCTGGGCCGTTGCTAGGGAGCGATACGCGTCGGTCGGGGGCCATAACACTGCAGCAATAGTATGCTCTTGACAGTGCTCCGTCCGCGATCGACGTCACAGAATAGTGTGGAAGACTTAGAGGAAGCTGCACGGGCAAGCGACCCCAATACCCACTAAAAACCCCCTCCTCCCTGTCGACCCTGCGCTTTAGTTTGTGAAGGAAAGACTGAGATTTAGAACATAGTTACACCCAGCCGGTCGTTTCGACTCTGCGCCAGTGTGAGCTGTGAGCCTTAGATTTAGCCCGCTCATCCACAGGCCGTCAAAATTGTCCCTGCTGTGTGTGTGAAATTGCCCTCCCATCTCTTATGTTGTCATCCTCTTTACTCTGTTCTCCTTTCCATCCTTTTTCAGGCAGACGGCCCACTTGATGGAAAGCGATTACCATCGCCTATGGACATTTTCAACACCAAAAGTGCTGGTGCTGGTGCGCTGCTACTCTCTTAACCGTGTCTCACTTCTCTCTTGGTGATATGATGTTAAATAATATCAATTTCTGTTTCTAGTTCCACTTGTTGATCTGCCCGAAGAGGTACATGTTGGACACCAAGATGTATGTGATGGAACCGTATGAGAGCTCTACGGTTACAGTGTTGCCAGCACCGCCTGTCATGCCCACTGAAGAGAATTGGGATAATGTGAGTAATTTATTATTAAGCTATTGCATAGCTTTTATCGCGGGCTTTGAGCGCGGCGACCGAATCAAGAAATTCCGTAACGAAAATAAACCTAACAGCTCCCACTCCGCCTACCATGCGCGGCGAGCGGAGGCGTGCGGTGGCCACAGTGAGCCGCGAGCTCTCGTAGCGATTCGAGGTAGGTCAGGTATTGCAAATTATGGACGACGAGCTGCTCCAAAATCGGACGAATACGTAAGCAGCTCTTTGTGAGAAAGTATATAGGTGTATTGGTATCTATCATATCTTTATAATGCCACACTCACCGCATGTGCGCCCATTAAGCATACATGTAGGCATATATGTATACAGGTGATTTGTTTTCTTATCGGTCACCACGCTCAAAAAGGGTAACTTGAATTAATATCAAAGAAAAAAAAGGCATAAATAAAAAATATATAATTGCATAAGTTGGTAAAAAATGCTACGCAATAGCTTTTCCACGGCAGTCCCCGAGTGCCACAAGGAGTTTTTATTAACCTTTCAAGATGGAACCACCACAAATTTGTGGTCAAATACAGATGATTGAAACGAACGTTGAACTGATGCTATCTCCCTCTAACTACATAGAATTTGTATAAGATTGAAAGAGACAATAAAATTCTCGTGGTTTTGGCGCGGCAATTTTGATGGCAGCTGGCAGTTATGGCCAAAAATAATATTAAATTTGCCCCCTTTTAAGGGTTAACACAGCAAAAAATTTGTGTACCCCTTTTTACAAACATTGCGCAAACAGAGGAATATGAAATTTCGCACACTTATAGTTTACTAGCTGTCCCGGCAGACGTCGTCCTGCCCGGTAAAAAATAGGGGTTGATCGTAGAGGGTTGAAAATCTAGGGTTGTATGTATTTTTGTATGTTGTATCATAAAAAAATAGAAATTAAAAATTTTGTCTAAAAAATAAATAAAAAAATTTAGGGGTGGACTACCCCTAACATTTAGGGGGATGAAAAATGGATGTTGGCCGATTCTCATAGATACCGGATAAGCACAAAAAATATCGTCAAAATCGGTCAAGCCGTTTCGGAGGAGTATGGCAACGAAAACTGTGACACGAGAATTTTATATATTAGATTATATAGAGAAGGAGTGCAGAATGCTAATATTTTTAAATATTATACATAACAAATACTTAAAATCAATAGAAAAAATTACACACCCTACCATATATTTAACACACTTGCACACACGCATATATTCTCTTTTGTTTATTATTAAGTCAAATTAACAGTGTAGCCTTGGCGAAATCTGTGATTATAGTCTTTGACAACAAAACCTTAATAATTCCGACCACGGGCGACCACTAGTATTCTTTGATATATAATACAAAGTTGATACATATATCAATTATTACTGACGGTCTTTGCGTGTTTTATTGAATTACGACCTTCTGCATTAAGTTTGGATTTGTTACATACATACATACATCACTTCACACCAGGTCCCTTGCGGGGTAGGCACGAACAACAGAGCGCCATTTAGGCTTATTCTTACACTCATGCACGCTCGTCTGTTCTTGAGGCTCCTGACATCACCTTCTGCTAATACACGATCAATTTGATCATGGAAGGTGTGTCGTGGCCTTCCGCGACTTCTGCATCCATCCACTTTTGCATTGTATATCTGTTTAGTCATTCTTTCATCATACATTCTTTCCACATGCCCGAACCACCGGAGCATTCCTTTCCTTATTTGTTGCGTTCGGTTATATTTATATCTGTGTTATACTTGTCAAAAAAGCAAGTGAGGTGTGTAAGAATAAGCCTGAATGGCGCTCTGTTGTTCGTGGCTACCCCGCAAGGGACCTGGCGTGAAGTTATGTATGTATGTTATACTTGTTTGTATAGTTCTAAAATAAACTCTTGAATAATTCTAGCGGCATTTTAATTCGAGTCCCGCTAAACTCGTAGCAATATGTTTTATTTTTACAGGATAATGTAACAACCTACGTCCCGGATCAGACCAAAAGAAATGATATCTTGTGGAAGGCTAAAGGCCTTACTCCGTCCGAACGTAGGAAGATACGGATGGAGGGCATCAAGAACTACCGGCCGCCTCAAAATGACGGAGGACCGTCCACAACTACTTAAATTTAAAAAAAAATGGACCATCCACTACTTTAATTTAAAAAAAAAATACTTCAAATATGACGGTATGGCTGACATTTCATGACTTGTTATTATTTAGGTTTATGGCTTGGCAGCTAGGCCTTTAAGTCAGATCTTAGTTTACAACATAGTTTCTTCATTTTCTTAAGCCTATGTGTAGCAAAGCTGAACTGTAGGTAATCAGCTGGTGCCATTCAACGGAGTTCTTGTGACAACTCAAAAGGCCACATTTGACTATACAGTTCCCATTTATCACATAACATATAATTACTACTCAAAAACTATCAATATCCTACAATTATTGTTCATTTTAGAGTAATTTTAAACATTTTTAGAAAATAAAACTGCACAGCACAACATCTCCTTTCAGTTCCCGCCAAAACTCACATCTCATGACTTATACCAATATCAGCGCGTTCCACTAGTAGCTAACAATGACCACGTTAACGACCGCGATTTTTCCCGTTCCACTTGCTTGCTGGCCTTGTAATCGTCAACCCAAGTGGAACGGTTATTCGACTCATGGCATGGGTTGTTGTGAGCGTTGTGTGATCGCAAATGATGATGTCATTAGCGATAATTTCGCCACGTCCCCAGCGACCGCGGTCGCCTTGTGGAACGGCTAAGAGCATTTTGGGCGTTATGAGCTACTAGTCGAACGCGCTGTTAATCACCTATGAATTACATAGAAATCTTTTTATTCAGACAGAAAAAGATTTTTTAATTAAAAAGGTTAGTCTTAGAACATGTATGGGGAAATAATAAAACTAAGTTTTACCGGTTTTAAGCGCGGTTTATTTGATTTTGGTCTATCCGACGTTTCGGCCGCTTTTCAGTGGCCGTGGTCACGGACGACAAAGATGACATTTCTCCAAGGAGTATTGTTAAGGTTTTATTTAGCCTGCCGCCAACTTGTTCATTTTAATTATTTAACCATTAACAAAATTAAAACTAAATAAATAAACCTGAGTGTTAACCAACATAACTTGACTGTGCTAGGGGCATTAGTTAGCATTAGCATGCTAATCGTTAGCCGTCACACCATTGCATAGCACATTTACACCAGTGTTAAAACTTAACACGCATATCGAGGGCTTCAAACTAATGGGCGAACAGACAAAAGTGCAGTTTTTCAGAAGGGACAAAATCTTTTTCTTATATATAAGTATAAAAATGAATGTTGTTTGTATGTCCTTTATAGAATCGTAAACTATACATTTGATCATGTGATGAGGTTTAGCAAAGTTGTTGTGCATGAGCCAAAGGTTTCCGAGTTGGTTCACAATTGGACCCGGTAGGTGGCGCTGTGGGCATATCGATTGAACATTGGCGGGAGAGCAAGTTATGAATAAAACAAAACAAGCTGATTGCCTAAGGCTGAATCTTGGAATACCCTTCTTATTAGGTACACTTGCATACTGCTAAGACTAAATTGTAATATGCACAGTTTTTAGTGAACAACAAAAAAATTGCATTTTTGCGTATACGTCTATATGTTATGAAGCCCTGGATATATGCAGTTAATAGAACGATTATTACTAATACTCAGAAATAATCGAATATCAACTCACGGTATGCAGAGCGTCACATCTCTAGACTTACCAAATCAATTAATGTCATCTGTCACGTGTCATCCATATCGTCCATTTTGAAATAGAGAATACTTTTTTTAAGTTAAGTATATGAAGGGCCTCTACACTTAGGAGGACCATCTAGTATGGGGGATCAATTGAAAAAGTGTGCACCTGTAAACAGCGAATTATGTTTCGAAAACAAGTCAAAATAGCGGTAGTGTAGCAAAAGGAAATGAAATGAATTTTGCAGTTGTAAACGAAGTGAAGTGTGCTGGGTTGAAAAACGCATGCGCGGTAACATAGAGAAAGTCTTTCTTTCCTTCTTTAATCTAGTGTCCTACTCTAATTATTTGTGGCGCTATTTTTAAATACTTTCCACTTGCTATTATGGCGCCATCTTAATTTGCTGCCGTTCAGTGGACACTTTTTAACATACTAAGATGGTTCTCCCTTCCTCTAGCCTCCATGGTTAAGTAGCATTTACCTAAAAGGAGTTCGATGTAGTTACACTCCACATGAGGCCTACAACGATCACGCTCAAGACCGTGATTTTATCTGTTCCACTTGCGGACGTTACAATTGTAAACGTCAAGTGGAACGGATTATTTAACCCCACCTCTTGACATGGGTCGTTGTGAACGCTGCGTGGGCGAAAGTCATGACTTCATTAGTGACGTTTTCGCAGCGACCATAACGACCGTGGTCGCTATGTAGAACGGCTTAAGTAGCATTTTGGACGTTATGAACTACAAATTGTTAATATGTATACAAATCTCGAAAACTTAAGAAAATATTATGTAAAACAATGTTGTATTCATAGAACAATTATAAAATTACGTATAATTAAAATACAAGGCGAGATAACTTAATTTATTTGTATTGTACTCTACCCATAGTCCCTCAGAACTATAAGTGAAATGTATGTAAGATATTCAATTTTTTGTCATAAAATAAATCGTGGTAATTTGAATTGCTTCTAAAAGCACAAAACGCCGAAATTTAATCTAATCTCGATATTAGAATTGTTACAGTAATTTTTCAATTATTTTTTAGTTTTAAAAATTGTGTCAAATTTTTCATTCTCCACCTCGAGCCATTTCTTGAGATGGGTCGTTGTGAGCTCGGTGCGAGCAAAGATTCTGACGCGGTCATAACGACCGTAGTCGTCATGTGGAAAAGTTAAAGAAGTATTTTGAGCGTTTGTGAGCGTCTGGCGGAACGCGATCGTAGTTGTGCGTTCTGTTCTGTCGCGTTTCTGAGTTTACCAGTTATATAAGTGCAATAAAGTTACGTAATTGATAAACATGGTTAACTGTTCACCTACAATGAGTACCAAAACTCGCCACTAGATGGATCTATTTAAGAAGGAATATCTAACATTTATTTACATTAATAAGTACCTCAAAAACCGGGCATGAGTTATATATAGACTTAATAAGAATGAGTGTTAATTAAACCCCTGTTAATTAAATATTTAGTTTATAGAAATAACGCCGTCTTCTGTATGTGGTTATTTTTTTTATAGATGTTCGTAAATAGTAGTAAGTTATATAAAAATAAATGTTCTGTATATACCCTGGAATATATAGACAAGTTGTTGTTGTCTAGTTGGTCAGTTATAAAATTAAGGCCGTGGTCGATTTTTTCACTAGTATACTCACCACCGGCACTATTTCAATGTTAGGCCTGTAAAAGATTATCCTCCTTGTCTCTATCCTCCATTATAGTATAGGAGCTACATACTTCTCCCTGCTAAAATAGCATACGTTATACTTCATGGCAGTCGCGGCTATAAATTAATTATGGACTAGAGTTGTGCCGTGTTATACCCACTGTCGACGGTATGACTGATGTCATTGAAAGAAAATAATATACCTATATATTATACAACGTGTTTCAGACCTTACGACAATAAATCAGACCACGTTTTCTTCATGACGTACACTGCCCAAATACAAAAATAAATCAAGGTAACTTCTTTGGTTTAGCCACAGGACCTCATTTTTCATTTCAGAATATTACAACAACATGTATCAGTTATTGTGTCTAAATCGGTAGGTTAGTGACCAATGTATCATGTTGCCAGCTCGTCTCTTCATCATTAAACGCGGAAGTTGTTAATTCTTACGCTCTCGCTCGCGAACCAATATTTACAAGATGTTCTGTTTTTTATTCCATTTTTATCGTAATTAATTTGTTCGGAAATTTCAAAATTTTAATTTTGACATTACGGTTGATTTAATAGTACCAAAAAATTTGTATGGCGTACGACCGCTAAAGTTATGATTTATTGTCATTTGAAATGAAACACGCTGTATATCAATTGCTGTTCGTTAGTCTCGCTTAAACTCTAGAACAGCTAGACTGATTTGTCTAATTTTGGGTTTGAATTATTTGTGTAAATCCAGGGAAGGTTGAAAGGGTGAGTAAATATAAAAGTATTCTGAAGCATTACGAAGTTTGTGAGGTCAGCTAGTTATTCTATAAATATAGTATACTGTATATATACAGCTATAAATCAATCGGTTTTTGGTCGGAATTATTTTATATAAACAGAATATTGAATTAAAACTTCGTTGAAAAAATGACTCCCCCGGTACTTACTCCTCCTTATTCGTATATCAAAGTTTTTTTGCCTACTGTAAATTTGATATATTGAATTGCCGCGACTGTCCAAGTCGTAGCGTGTATATATAGCTTATATTTCGTGTAACTACTAAAATATTAATTAACAATATGTCAAGAATAACTTTGTTTAGAATATTTGTTTTATGTTGATGTTAAACTCGGAACAATAGTTATAGAAACCGCCCTTAAAAACACGATGAGCAAAATACAATATACACAAGTAAGAGTGAGACAGAAATATGTCATAGGTTACTATTGTTTCGGATGGGTCACAAATATAATTCGTTTTGTTCTAATAATTCTATTACCTTAAAAATGTGTACCATCCATGATTGTTGTTTGTAAAGTAAGACGACTTGATAATCTTGTTTAGTTCATGAATAATGAACTATTAGGAACCGGTTCTCTACATTTTACTAAAAGAAATGTTTCACATTACCAAACATTAATCAGCCTATTAGTTGACTTGGCCAGTACTCACAGAGTTATGAAGCGTTCTGGTATGGTGTATATTTCATGAAGGAAGTACTATTGGGAACCAGACTTCTACCCTGTACTAATGGCTGGTTCCCATATCTTACTATTCATTAGGTTGTCATACACCATTGGTTGAATTTTGACATTACTTGTAATTGTAGCTCCATAGATTGTCAAATTTACCGATCGTAAAGCAAATGAAACGGTTGGTAAGCCATAGGTACGAGCCATCAATATGGTTCCAAGTGATGTCTCACAAAATACTATTTCTGTGTAAGACTGTGTACTAATTATTTAGATCCATGTCAATTTCACTAAGCGATTCTCCTAAAGCGGCCACTGTAGACCTCCAGCATTGACATGTCACCTTGATTAATTTTGAGAAATGTAAAATAAGTGTTTCTATGATTTAATTTAATAAAATAATTGTAAAAATCTCTTGTCTTTTTAAGGTATCCGCAGATAGAGGGTGAAAGTGTTTTCCATAACTGTCATCGTTTTAGTCAAGTCTGACATTGATACATCTAAGGTTGAAAAGTTATATGTTTCAAATAACATTTAATGAGAGACTTACATAATGAATTTTTATCCATTGTTGTTCTGCTAAAGTAAATATAGATTTTAACCGATTTGGGAATATAATGATCAAGTAGGTGCATAGTTTGAACTATATAATACCCTCAGAGGGTGCCGCCTGTAAAATGCCTGTCCGGTATTTTATAGTGCACACGGGTACGCGAGCCCGAGGTCCTCGACGCGGCCGCTGTTACTTTCCCTTTGTTCCGTGACAGTGGTGTCCCCCCTTCTCCTCATCCTCGTATCCTCCATCTTTACTCCTTCCCACATAGCACTATCCATCCCTGGTTTCCCTTGATGGGTTGTGTAGGTCGGGCGGCAGCCGCTATATTTAAAACCAATACTCGCCACATCTTTTATGGTTAGTATCACTAGAACGTTGGGTATGGTTAGGGCGTCGCCGTTAAACGACGCGCAGGCACATCGCCCTACACCTGCGACAAGTGGGCAAGGGCTACCGTGTCAAGGGCGGGCACGGCTAACGACGCGAGTCCAGACTCAAATTAGGAAACTCCGCTTCGCGACGTGGAATATTGGCACGCTGACCGGACGTGCAAGGGAGTTGGCTGAAGTACTCTCCAGGCGGAGGGTGGCCGTGGCGTTCTTGCAGGAGACTCGGTGGAAAGGCTGCAGATCCCGGTTCATTGGGAATGGCTACAAGCTGATCTATACGGGTGCTCCTGGTGGGGAGAACGGGGTTGCTGTAGTGCTCTCCGAGGAGTTCCAAAACAATATTCTGGAGGTGAAACGCTTCAGCGACCGGCTTATGGTCGTGTCGGTTCTTATCGAAGGGGTTGTGACCCATTTGATAAGTGCCTACGCGCCACAGGCTGGTTGTAGCGACACTGACAGAATGAGGTTTTGGGATCAAATTGGGGATGTGCTGCGTGGCATCCCGTTATCACAGGGGGTCGTTTTGGGTGGTGATCTGAACGGTCATGTGGGTGAGAAGTGGGAGGAATTTGAACGTGTTCACGGTGGCTTCGGATACGGAAGCCGCAACGCAGAAGGGGAGGACATCCTCCGATTGTGTGCGGCTGCCGATCTGGCCATCGTGAACACGTATTTCAAAAAGAAATCCGAACACTTAATCACCTACAAGAGCGGGAGGCATGCTACCCAGATCGACTACCTACTCACCAGGAGACACCACATCGGCAAAGTAGCCAACTGCAAGGTCATACCCGGAGAGAGTCTCACGGCACAACACCGTCTCCTTGTCATGGATCTCTGCGTAAAACCCAAAGACAAACCCGTTGAGCACTGTCGACGCCAAATTAGATGGTGGCTGCTTGACGAAGGCAAATCCCAGGAGTTCGCTTCAGTATCCGTAGATGTGTGTGTCGGAGCTGACAGCGAATTAGTCCAGAGCCACTGGGACAAGATCCAGGCAGCCATCACTAAAGCGGCAAAGGCAGTGCTGGGTGTGTCTAAGGGTGGACGCAAGTGTGACAAGGAGACTTGGTGGTGGAACGACACAGTCCAGAGGGAGGTTAGGGTGAAGAAAACCTTTTTCAAAAAGTGGCAAGCGTCCAGATCTCCCGAAGATCGCGACGCATACAGGGCCGCAAAACGTGCCACTAAAAGAGCTGTAGCCAGAGCCAGACGAGACCACTTTCGATCGATGTACGATAAGTTGGAATCGTCTGAGGGGCAGAAGCTCATTTATAAGTTGGCACGTTCCAGGATCAAAGCGGCACAGGACATTTCCAAGTGCCGCTGTGTTAAGGATCCTGGCGGTAACCTGTTATGCGAGGACCTCGCGGTGAAGGAGAGATGGCGCTCGTACTTCCACGAGTTGCTGAATAAGCAACACAAAGAGGTGCAGCCACCGAACCTCCCTCCGAATCAAGGACTAGTGCCACCGATAACGCCTGAAGAAGTCCATAGGGCTCTTCGCCGCATGAGGAATCGGAAAGCTGTCGGAGCCGATGGAGTCCCCATCGAAGCCTGGAAGGCGATGGGTCCTCGTGGTGTGGGCATTTTAACAAACCTTTTTAACCGCATACTCCTCACCGGAAACATCCCGAGCCAATGGAGACTGAGTGTTATCACCCCAGTCTTCAAAGGTAAGGGATCGGTGCAGGAGTGCGAAAGCTACCGCGGAATAAAGGTAATGTCCCACACCATGAAGCTCTTTGAGCGCATAATCGACTCTCGGATCCGGCAGGAGTGCACTGTCTCGGGATGTCAATATGGGTTTCGCCCCGGGCATGGTACCATGGACCCTGTTTTTGCCCTAAGGATCATCATGGAGAAATACAGGACGAAGAATACGCCTCTGCATTTCCTGTTCTTGGATCTGCAGAAGGCCTTCGACTGTGTTCCTCGCGTGATGATCTGGTGGGCACTGAGGTCCAAAGGGGTACCAGAAACCTATATTGACATTATCCGGGATATGTACCGTGATTCCGATTCCTTAGTTCGGACCGCTGTTGGCGACACTACACCCTTCCCCATTACCGTAGGCGTGCACCAGGGATCGGTCCTTAGCCCGTTTCTGTTCAGCGTGATATTAGACGAAGTCTCGAACAGCATCAGAGATGCGCATGAGCAACCTCCATGGTTGCTCATGTATGCTGATGATATCGCGCTGGCAGATTCGGACAGGGGGCGCCTGGTGCGGCGCGTAAATGCGTGGAAGGGGTCGCTAGAGAACGGCGGTCTGAAACTCAATGTGGCGAAGACTGAGTACTTGGCCTGCAATACCACAGATCCCACATCCGTGCGCATAGGCGAAGATACGGTCGAGCGCACGGATCAGTTTAAGTACTTGGGATCTGTCCTTAGTGCGTCCGGAGATATCGACCTCGACGTCAAGGCCCGTATTACTGCAGCTTGGGCCAAGTGGCGTGAGGTGACAGGTGTCATTTGTGACCCCAAAATGCCGGTCAAATTAAAAGGGCAGGTCTATAAATCTATCATTAGACCTGTCCTTTTGTATGGCAGTGAAGCGTGGCCTGTACTTGAGCGACACAAGCAAGAACTGCGTGTCACGGAGATGAAAATGCTGCGTTGGATGTGTGGAGTGACGCGGAAAGACCGTGTCAGAAACTCCCGCATCCGTGGCAGTCTTCATGTCCGTGACATAGCAGACAAATTGCAGGAGTGTCGCTTACGTTGGTACGGCCACGTTTTACGGAGACCGGCTAATTATGTGGGGAACAAATGTCTAGCCATGCCACCTCCGCCAGGTCCCGGACGAAGGGGAAGGCCCAAGAAATGTTGGCTTGACGTCGTGAAGGATGACATGCGTGCCAATGGTCTCAAAACGGGGGATGCCGAAGACCGCGCGAAGTGGAGTAGAAAAAGCAGGAAAGCGGACCCTGGGCGTCGGAGTGAACGCTCCGAACGCAACCGGGATTTAACGCTCGGATGATGATGAATACCAATAATTTTTTGAAATGGGCTTTCAGGACCAAATTCTTAACTATAAAATCATGAAAAACTCGTCTTAAGGCCGATTTTGATGAAAACTAAAGTGATATTATAAGATTTTTCCATGCATATGTCGCTAGTTCAGATCCGGCTCGAAGGCCCAAAAAAAAACAATGTTTCTTCTGGAGGTGGTGTGGGGTTTCTGTAGTCCCGCCTCTTGACATGGGTCATTGTGAGCGCTGATTTTGATCTGATAAGATGGCAAAAACGTCATTATTCAAAAATAATTAATTAGTGACATTTTCGCCATGCCGATAGCGACTGTGGTCACTAAGTGGAACAGCTGATGGAGCATTTTGGGCGTTGTGAGCTACTAGAGGAACGCGCCCAGTCACATCAGAAATAATGCATCAAATACTTAGCTACATCTGCATGACCCAGTCTACAACTTCTAATTTTATAATAACTTGTTTTTTACAAAGGTTTTAAATACAAGCTTTTGACATCCTGAATATCATGTAGCAGCAGAGTGCTAGCCAAGACAAATAAAACGAGCCCAAACACGATGGGTCTATCTTGTTTAGTACAGGAGTTCCTATGGCCACCTGTTGACTCCATCATTAGATAAGCTCCATGGTACCATATTCTTGCATGGTAACGTGAAATTTTGCACACATATGTATATACATGTGTGCAAAATTTCAGGAGCCTTAAGAACAGACCAGCGTGCATGACAAGAACTATGAATGTCAAAGAAGCAAGTTAGGTGTGTAAGAATAAACCTGTATGGCGCTCTGTTGCTTGTGCCTACCCCGCAAGGGACCAGGTGTGAAGTTATGTATGTATGCAAAATTTCAGCTCAATTGGAAACCAGGAAGTTGTTCAAATTTAACTCGCAAGATTCCATCCGAAAATACATACAAAATTACATTGATTGCAAGTTATATTAAAGCTTGAAAAAGAATAAAATATACATCTATAACATTCTCAAAATAAAATTTAATTTTAATATAATACATAATAAAAACAAAATTTATTTCAAACTATTTATATAATCACTATCCATTTTCTCAAACTTCTCTTTCATTTCATCCGGAACCTCTACAGAAGATAAATCATCCGCACCAACTTCTACTTCCTTCTGTATTAATATATCCACTACATTCTCACATGCAAGCAAATTCCTTGGATCCTTCTCCCATTTATGAAACTCTCTTAATACATAATACACACCGTTTTCTCTTAACACTTCTCTACCAGAACTTTTTACACAGAATTTGTTCAATGTCTCCAAAATTATTTTACGTATATCAACATCTGGTTCTCTCGTTTTTTCTTTAGGTAAGTATTGTAGTGATATTGGTAGTGTATCCATTTCTTCATCGATATACTCTTCGTTACCCATTATTGGCTTTAATAAGTATGTAAGTAAATCTAAATCATTGCTAAGAAGGAAATCATGAAGTTCTGTATCAAAAGATAGATTACGTACAGTTCCAAGTGCTCCGCCTCTTCTTATTACAGACTCCTCATAATTGCAAAAAGGTAGTAATTTGATTAAAGGAATGTATGGAGACTCTTCCACTAACCACTTTCTAACTCTGCCGTTACATGACAGGTTACTAAATAATGGCGATAGGTAGTTCAAATTTGAACCCTTTTTGTTAAAGGTTGTATTTACGAATACATTCAATAAATCATTTAAATGTGGAAATAAAACGTCCAGGCACTGTTCTAGAATGTTTTCATGTCGCGTGATGTTTGAGAGGATCATACAAACAGCGTCGGCGTCTTTCTTTTCAGGATCCAAAACATAACCTACAAATTTTTGTACGCAGTTTATCTCGTCTCGATAGTTCTGTTTGATCACCAATTCTGCACCTTTGACGTTGGCTGTGATGTTAACTAACGCTAGGAAAGCGTTTTTAGCGATTTCAGCAACTTTGTCGTCAGTTAAATTGATGATACTTCGTAAGATTTGTTCGTGGCTCAATAACGTTTCCAATCCTTCGTCCGTGCCAGATAATCCTACTAAATGATCTAAAGATATATGTTTTAAGTCAATTCTAGTTTCGGGTTTAAGGAATTGTAACATCTCTTCAAGTGGATCTTTAGCCATTTTTACTTATAATTACAAAATTTAGATTAGAAATTTTCACAACAAAAACGTATAACATGAACTCATGAACGTCAAAATATTTGTCAAACTCTATGTCAAGGTAATTTTTTAAAGGATTTATGGCTTTGTAGCAAGGATGTTTATGTAAATTTTATGATAAAATAGAAATTAATTGAAAAACTGAAGCTGTGTGCATATTATAAGTCGCGTATATCAGACGTGACTAAGGGGCGCGACGTACATCGTATCTGGATAAGGAAAGTCCATTAACGTGTCCACATTATTAGCCCTAAGTCGCGGACCAGATCTTGAGCATTCGGACGCCATAAAGCAATCTGGAGTGTGTTACATTTGTGACTACGAGGCCTTTGGAACCATAGTAAAATACTTATTTTCAGTGCTGCCAATTTTCTTTATAGATACACGATATATACGCGATACATAATTTTGTCAACTCCTAAAAAGCGCACTTTTTTAGCGGGAACTCAAAAGTGATATGTAATTGTAATTTACAAAATGTATAATATTATATTATTTTAAAATGATCGGTTGTTGTGAGATATGGATAGCTTTAAACTGACTTTAAAAAAGGAGTAAGTTATATATTATAATTGCCCGGTATACAACAGAATTTAGCGTTGATAGGTTATGTCTCGCAATATTCTAGTGAGGAGGTTGGCTGATGATGATGGTGGTTGATGGTTGTGGCCGTTGAGCGGTGTACGGGTCAATGAAAGATATGGTTTGCGACGTACACTTTTAATCACACACACACTCTCTCAATGTTACAATATTATAGTTCAGAAGGATTTTGGTATGAAGGCAAGCAGCGAGCGCGAAAACTAACGTTTTGTACACGGGCACGTATGTCGTGCGGTCGCGTGGAAGACGTAAGTCGGACTGTGTCGAGATGACCCGAAATACTTCGGTCCTCGACTGTTTCGCGGCAAATGGATTGCCGCGAAAATTTTGTGGGCGCGCTGTCATACAACGGCGCGATGTTTTGCTTTGTGCAGATTAATACTATTTGTTTCGCGCTTACGTGCTTGTTTTTATGTTGGCACTAATGTCGCCACACCACCCACCCACGGAGAAAAGTACCCCCAACAAATAACAAAATAAGGCTTACAATATAAAAAAAACTTATGTCTAAAATATTTACATATACTACACATCCACGGGCGTCTTGAAACGAACGTGACGTCCCGAGCGAGTGACATACTTGGGATGTGGAGAAGATGTGTTGGGAGGTAGTGGTGGGTTGGCCTGAGCCGGAGTTGTTGGTGGGGTTGGAGCTGGCGGTGTGGATGGAGCGTGAAGCGGAAGCGGTGGAAGGGGAGGTGAAGAAATTTGGGTCCCCTCGATGAACGCTGGCTTCACACGGTCCAAACTGACTCTTGTGTCCCTGTTCCCCACAGTAATGCAGATGGTTTTATCATCCCTGCTAATTACTGGATGGGGTCCTGTATAGGGTGGTTTCATAGTGAGTTTCCCAGAGTCGTCCCGCAGAAATACATGAGTACAGTCGTGTAATTCCTTAAATATGAATGGCCGACGTTGGGAATGATGTGATCCAGTGACTGGTTTGAGTTCAGCCATGTGGTTCCGTAGTTGCGATGTGAAGTTGTACACATCTTCCAATGTGCTGTTCCCAGTTGAGGGACTCAAGAATTCGCCGGGTAGCCTCAGTGGTTCCCCGTACACGAGTTCAGCGGCCGATGTTCGCAAGTCCTCTTTTAGAGCGGCTCGCAGGCCCAGGAGCACCAGTGGTAGGGCAGCACACCATGTACCTCCATGGCACATGAGGGCTGCTTTTAGCTGGCGGTGCAGTCTCTCCACCATACCGTTTGCGCATGGATGGTAGCTGGTGGTGCGTGAGCGAAGCACTGAGCATTGCTTTAGAAGAGCCTGGAATAATGCAGACTCGAATTGTCGGCCTTGGTCCGTGGTTACGACGGAAGGAACCCCGAAACGAGCAATCCATCCCGTTGTGAATGTTTCGGCCACCTCTTCTGCGGTGATGCCGACCATGGGCCAAACTTCTGGCCAACGGGTGAATCTGTCCACAGCTGTTAGACAATATTGGTAGCCTTTACTGGAAGGCAACGGTCCAATAATGTCTATGTGGACGTGGCGAAAGCGGTTGGTCGGGGCAGTAAAACCACCTAAGGGTGTTACGGTGTGCCTCGACACTTTGCTGCGTTGACACGGCAGGCATTCACGTGCCCATCTGTGACAATCCTTGGTCATTGCCGGCCAAACGAAGCGCTCCGCCACCAAGCGCGCAGAAGTCTTCGCACCAGGGTGACTGAGGTTGTGCAGTTGGTTGAAGTAGCTACGGCGGAAGGATGGTGTTACATATGGTCGTGGCTTTCCTGTTGATGTGTCGCAGTAGATGGAAATATCGGAGCCAGGAATGCAGATCTTCTCCAATTTAAGGGAGGAATTGTTAATGGCATCCTGCAGTTCAGCATCTGTGGATTGTTCTTTCGCTAACTCAGTGAAACTCTGTTCTATAGAGATGGCTTCTATTCTAGACATTGTATCAGCAACCACATTGTCCTCTCCCTTTACATGTACAATGTCTGTTGTGAATTGGGAAATGAAGGACAGCTGGTTGAGCTGAACAGGAGGAAGCTTCTCTCGACGTTGAGTGAAGGAATAGATGAGCGGTTTGTGGTCCGTGTAGATTGTCACGTGTTGAACCTCGAGCAGGTAGCGAAAGTGTTGTACGCTTTCGTATACCCCGAGGAGTTCACGATAGTACGCGGGCCATTGTGATTGTTTGTCAGTAAGTTTCTTACTGAAAAAGGCCAAAGGCTGCCATTGGTTGCCTATCTTCTGTTGGAGGCAAGATCCCACGTGAACTGAAGAGGCGTCAGTGAAGAGTCCCAGTTTAGCGTCGCTGACTGGGTGAGCAAGGAGAGTAGCACTCACGAGGCTATCCTTGCACTTCTGAAACGCGAGTTCAAGTTCGGGCGTCCATGGAACTGGCTTTGGTCCTTTGAGTTTGGATGCAGCTAAGGCATCTATGAGCGGAGCTTGCAATTCTGCAGCCTTTGGGAGGAATCGGCGATAAAAGTTTATCATGCCCAAGAATCTGCGAAGTCCTTGCACGGTTTTCGGCAAGGGATAATTTTGCAGAGCTTCGATTCTCTCCGTAGGCGGGCGTGTACCGTCTTTGTTAATACGGTAGCCGAGGAAAGTAACCTCGTCGACGCCGAAAATGCTTTTTGATGCATTTACTACGCAGCCATAGTTGACCAAGCGCTGGAAAACTGTACGCAGGTGTTCCAGGTGGTCTTCTGGTGTCTTTGAAAAGACCAGTAGGTCATCAACATAGGCGTAGCAGAAATCGAGTCCCCTCATGACTTCGTCAATGAAACGCTGGAACGTTTGTCCTGCGTTTCGAAGACCGAAGGTCATGAAGGGAAACTCGTACAGACCGAATGGTGTGGTTATTGCGGTCTTGCAGATGTCAGGTTCATGAACTGGTAATTGTTGGTAAGCCTTTACCAAGTCAATTTTGCTGAAGATAGTGGAACCTGCGATGTTGTGTGCGAAGTCGGCGATATGTCTGACAGGATACCGGTCTGGCACAGTTCTTGCATTCAGAGCCCGGTAGTCGCCACACGGTCGCCACTCTTGGTCTCCTTTCTTCGCCATGTGTAGAGGAGAAGACCAAGGACTGTCCGAAGGTCTAGCTGTTCCGCAGTTGACCATGTCCTCAAATTCCTTTTTAGCTGCTACTAGCTTCTGAGGTGCGAGACGACGTGGACGGCAAGAGACAGGAGGGCCATCGGTAGTCACGATGTGATGAACCGTGGTATGCTTCACCTGCCGTGGGAGGCCTGGAGGTCTGGTCAAGTCCGCGAACTCGAGGAGCAGCTTGGAGTATGCTGAGGATTCCGTGACTGACACGGCTTTCACACTGACTTGGTTGACTTGTGCAATTGTAGCAGCAGTTGTCAAGCTTGTGTTTCCGTCAATTAGGCGTTTGTGGCGGAGATCTGGCAACAAATTGTAGAAGCTAAGAAAATCCGAGCCTATTATTGGGATTTCTACATCGGCGATGGTGAAATTCCATTGGAAGTTCCGATGCAAGCCCAGATTGAGGCAAAGGGATATGCTGCCGTAGGTGTTTATGGTGCTGCCGTTGGCTGCGGCCAATTGATAATCGGTTGCTGACTTGGCACGACCTTTGGCTAACTGTTGAGGATAGCAGCAGAGGTCGCTACCTGTGTCAATTAGGAACCTGAGCCCTGTCGTCTTATCTGTGACGAATAACCTGCGGCAGAACATGTTGCAGTCAGTCGCCGCGTCTACTGACTGCATTTTGGGTTTCCCTGATCTTGGTTTACCCAGGAGCAGGGGTTAACGCACTTCTTGGCCTTTTTGTGGTATGTCTTGTGATACCAGCATAAGGAGGTGGAGGGGGAGGAGCGGGTTGAAGATCTGGAGCTAGCTCTAGATCTGATTGGGTCACGTCCTAGACGTGATTGCGCTCGAGCTTCTGCCGTTAATGCTTCCACGATCTTCGTCAGCTGTTCGAAGCGGTTGGTGAGCTCAAAGAGCTCGGGAGATGTAGCTGTAACAGCGTGAACCGCAGGTTTTGCCACTTCCAGGATCTTGTCTGCGATGTCGGCTGCCTTTTCCAAAGGCAGGTCCTCCTGTGCAGCTAAAATTGCTTGTACGTTTGCAGGAAGGCGACGCATCCACAGTTGCCTGATGACTTCGTCGTTCCTGAAATCTGATCCTGCCAAGGACTGGAGGCGTCGCAAGAATTGTGATGGCTTGCGGTCACCAATGTCCTCCTCTCCGAGGAGCCGTCTGATCCTGTCCTTCTTGGAGGCAGAGAGGCGCTTGATGAGTTCTGTTTTCAGATACTGGTAGCGGTTGGTGTCCGGAGGTTGCTCTATGATATCCGCAACCTCGTCGGCAATTCTTGAATCCAGAATGGAAATGATGTGGTTGTATTTTGTCCTGTCCTGTGTGATCCCAACAAGTTCAAATTGAGCTTCCACCTGGCCAAACCAGACGGAAGGCTTGTCAGCCCAAAAAGCTGGTAATGTGACAGTTATTGCCATTGTCCGACTGTCTTGGCTGTCCTGTAGCAGTTGGAGTTGAGCTTGAAACAGCTCTAATTGCTCTACAGGTGACGTCATTGTGGTGGAAGAAGGGAGTCCAAGAAAAAATCGTTATTAGGAAGTAAAGGAAACTGGAAGGACAGACTAGTGGAAGTATCAGGAGTTGATGTTAGAAAAGACCCAAGTGACACCGGGTGACAAAACTAGCAATTTCTATGATTTAATGTAATAATCCAATACTATTTTGTACACAAAAAAAACAATTTACAAAATACACACATATATACACCTAATACACAAAAGAAAGAAAAAAATATATTACACGTCTAGAAAAAAAGTACACAAAACAATAATAAATTTAAACATGAAAACACAATTAATATATAATAATTAAGTACACAAAAGACATGAAGAATTTAAGGATTAATATGTAATGTAATGAATATGTACAATAATTATTTTATCACACCAATAAATTATTATTAAAAGTTTGTTTACTAAACAATTATTTATTTTTAAAAAATGTACCTAATAAGTCTTACAAACTTAGGTAATTAAATATGTATAGACAATAATTCAGTACGTAATCAATATTTATAACCGAAAAACGTCGTCCGAATATATTGTACCGGGTAATAATCACTTCACTATTTTGGTTTACTTAGTTTTGCACTTTTGTTTGTTATTAAAAAAAAAATTCGCTCACCGAAAACTGTAGAACACTTAATACCTCGATGTAATGTTGGCGCGAACTCGATGTGATGTTGGCGCGCAACAGCTGACGGTTCGTTGTTACCGGGCGCCAATCGTTCGTTGTTGCTAAGCAACCAGCCGATGGTTGCCTCGTCGCCGGCCGCTAACTGTCGTTGCTGTGCACCGATTTTGGGCGCGTAAGTTAGAGTTGGCGGCAAAAGTTGTAACTCGGAGTTTTGTGGCGGCGAAAATTATCCGAGTCGGCGACGGTTGTTGGTGAAATATTAGGTTGGCTGCAGGTTAGCTGTTAGCTGTCGGTGAACCATGTAGAGAAGTATTACCCGTCCGTGGTGTGTTGGCCGACTATACCCGAGGGTGCAGGGGATGAGTGGCACCCGGGAACAGAGTCGTGTATGCAGGTAGCGATACATGTGACACCGCTGGCAGGAACCGGCGTATGTCTGCTCTGCACTTGTAGAAGTTACCTTGGACGTGGGTGTGGTTGACGAGTCCTTGTTTTTCGTTTCGTGCGCGTTGTGCTTGTGCCTTCTTGCGTGTAGGAGGTGGTCACCATTTGAGGAGGTGGTGACCATTTGAGGGAAGTTGCTGTGATTGTGATGATGATGGTGTGATTGATTTTTGGAAGGCAAGCAATAAGCGCGAAAACTAACGTTTTGTACACGGGCACGTATGTCGTGCGGTCGCGTGGAAGACGTAAGTCGGACTGTGTCGAGATGACCCGAAATACTTCGGTCCTCGACTGTTTCGCGGCAAATGGATTGCCGCGAAAATTTTGTGGGCGCGCTGTCATACAACGGCGCGATGTTTTGCTTTGTGCAGATTAATACTATTTGTTTCGCGCTTACGTGCTTGTTTTTATGTTGGCACTAATGTCGCCACACTAGCAACACGTCCAATCATTTTGATAGAACTTTGAGTTAAACTACAATCTATTTGAACAATTTCAATTTCTTTATTTTTTATTGCAGGAGTGCAGCAGACAGGCAGACGGCCCACTTGACGGAAAGTGGTTATCATCGCCTATAAACATTTGCAACACCAAAGGTGCTACAAATGCGCTGCTGCTCTCTTAAGGGTAACTGGAAACTGGTTCCTAATGCCGGAACACAATTCTAGGTTGTTACGGCGGCGTAGGTACTCTAGACCAGAGGTGGTAGCCATTCAGTCGGGAAAATGCCCTACCACCTGGCCGTGGGTTGTTTTCTCGCCTCTTACGACAGGTCGCCCGGCCGCAGGAAATTGTATTCTTTCTCCGTTCCTGCACAGATAAAAGATTCTTGGCCCCTAAAACAAAGATTTCATAAGTTTGGCAAAACGGCTTTTAAAATTTTCAATTTGCTTATTGAATTAGATGTACAAAAAAAATATTTCAAATGTGAGCTTAGGGCAATGCAGCGAGCGCCTAATTTACTAAATGAAGTTAATTATATTGTTACGAGCTACAGGACTCGAATAAAAAGGCCGTTGGAATTACTATAGAATTAAT
Source organism: Dendrolimus punctatus (assembly GCA_012273795.1). NCBI lineage: Eukaryota > Metazoa > Arthropoda > Insecta > Lepidoptera > Lasiocampidae > Dendrolimus > Dendrolimus punctatus. The sequence continues at coordinate 5,345,261 of CM022556.1, forward strand.
TAGAACTATACAAACACGTATAACACACGTACAAATATGTAAGTTATTTAGTCTCAGATATGGCAACTTTATATTGTGTAATATGCTGGTAACATTGTACCTGTGCGCTCTCTCTGAGTGTTCGCCATGTTGTTGTTACTTGTTAATAAGTAAGATTGCTTATAGTACCTAATAAAGAATTTAAGATGGACATGTCTGTATAATTTAAAGAACCAAGAAGATCCAAATCATCATCTTTGTACAGGTTATGTACCCAGTTCACGCAAGAAGAAATGGAGGACGACAGAAAGAATCGTTTTGGAATCGTCCCCTTCGCTGGCATAGATTTTGGAAATTGGTTCTACCGCGTGAAAGTAGTTCTGGAAGAATACGACTTACTTCAAGAAATTAATGAAACAAAAACTAAAGAATCGTCTACGGACACTTCGAAAACAAGAAAATGTAAAAGCATCATTGTACAGAGCATCGCAGACAGCCATCTTAAAATTATAAAAGATTTAGAAACTCCTCGAGAAATTATAGAAAAGTTGAAAGCAACATACTTGTCAACAGGAATAACATCACAACTTTTAGCAAGAAAGAAACTTCTAATCTTGAAGTACAACGAAAAAACGACGCTCAGTGACTTCTTTCTAGAATTTGATAAGCTGGCCCGTCAGCTACGAGAATCAGGTGCAGACCCGTCTAGAGATGAACTGATATGTTATATCCTGCTGGCTATGCCACTATCATATGGAAACATTGTCTCGGCAATAGAAACAATAAACAGTCAGACCTTGACAATGGAATTTGTTAGAAGAAGGTTGCTGGATGAAGAAACTAAAAAGAAAGGTTTGGTAGAAAATGAAGAAAGCATAGAAGTATTTCAAGCTAAGAAAGAAAAGCGTCTGATATCTAAGCCACCAGAATATAAGAAAAATACAAACTCCGACAGAAAACCATTCCCCTTTGAATGTTACAACTGTGGCAGAAAAGGTCATATAAAGTCTGAATGCAAGTTCAAGAAACTTTACAAAAATAGAAATTCAATGAATACTGAAACAGAAGAACAAAATCAGTCTGGTATTTCATTCTTAGCTGTGGACAAAGAAATTTTGGTGTCTAAATCGGAAAACATAATAGAATTCATATGTGACTCTGGAGCTACAGACCACTTAGTGAACAGTGAAGATTTCCTTCAAGAAACAGAAGTATTACAAAATCCAATTGCAATAAACACAGCAAAACAAGATGACAAGATAGTTGCCACAAAGAAAGGAAAAATAAAAGAAAAGAACATCACAGTAAAGGATGTGCTGTATGTACCTAACAGCCGGTGCAACCTGTTGTCTGTAAGTAAAATGGAAAGTGCTGGATGTAAGATAGAATTTGATGACAGAAAAGTTAGAATATACCATAAAGGTGAACTGATTAAAGAAGGAAAACGTGAGAAAAATTTATATAAGATACAATTTGAGCCAGAAAAGGAAAAACAAGCACAAAAAGCATATACTGTCAGTAATGAGGAATATGAATGGCATATAAAGTTAGGACATGCATCACAAGGAAAGCTACAGAAGTTAAAACAAAGAAAATTGATTTCATATGAAAATAGTAATTCAGAAGAACTATGTGAATCATGCTTAAAAGGAAGACAAACAAGGTTACCCTTTCAAGAAAAAGAAAGAAAGTACAGTAATAGAATACTAGAAGTAATACATACTGACTTATGTGGGCCAATAACACCCACTACATATGATAACAAGAAATACATACTGACATTCATTGATGACTACAGTCATTTTGCATATATATTTTTGATAGAAAACAAAGCAGAAGTTCTTAAATATTTTAAATATTATGTGAACATAGTAGAAGCGCAATTTGGCACAAAAATATCAAGACTGAGGAGTGATAATGGAACTGAGTACAAAAATAATGAATTTAACACTTATTGTAATGAAAAAGGAATACAGAGAGAATTTACTATAAATTACACACCACAACAAAACGGAGTGTCAGAAAGATTCAATAGAACATTAGTCGAAAAGGCGAGAAGTTTGTTAGCCGACTCAAAATTCAGCAAAGAACTTTGGGGTGAAGCGGCTTACACAGCCACATATATAATCAATCGATTACCAACTAGAAATGGAATTATTCCAGCAGAATTATGGTTTGGTAAGCCTCCCAACTATAACAAACTTCAATGTTTTGGAACAGAAGCCTATATGCATCTCCAGTCACAATACCGACATAAAGGAAAGTTTGAAGAGAAATCAAAGAAGTATTATTTTGTTGGTTATTGTAACAATGGATACAGGCTATGGGATATTCAAGAGAAGAAAATCATAAGAGCTAGAGATGTGATATTTAACCAAGCAAAGGAGAAGCAAGAACACTTTTCACATCCCTATTTTGAAGAAGAAAAAGAACTGTCAAAAATTCATGAACATAACCAAACAAAATATAATGAAAAATTAGAAAAACAACAAGAAATATTTGACAATGTGGAAAGTAAACTAGAAATTGTACCTAGTGAAGAAAAACGAACAAGAAAGTTACCATCATATCTAAATGATTATGAGGTATATCACTGTGCATTATTATGTATGGAAGAACCAAGTACTTTAGAAGAAGCCTTGGAAAGTGCAGATAAACAACATTGGAAAGAAGCAATGAAAACCGAACTAGAATCACATGAAAAACATCAAACTTGGACAATAGTAGAAAGACCTAAAGATAAAAAGGTTATAGATAGTCGATGGGTATTTAAAAAGAAAGAACACATCTACAAAGCAAGGTTAGTCGCTAAGGGTTTCCAGACACATGACTATGAAGAAACCTACTCACCTGTTGGACGATTAACTACACTTAGATGTCTGTTAGCAATTGCAAACAAAGATAGTTTACACATGGAACAAATGGATGTGAAGACAGCATTCCTCCATGGATATCTTCAGGAGGAGATATATATGAATCTACCAGGAGAAAAAGGCCCTCAAGTTTGTAAACTCAACCGCTCTATATACGGTTTAAAGCAAAGCCCTCGTTGTTGGAATCAGGCCTTCCACTCATTTATGCTGAAGAATAAGTTTAAAGTATCAGAACGTGACAGTTGTCTGTATGTACAACATGAAGAAAACAGTGTAAAAGTGTATTTATTTCTATATGTAGATGATATCCTACTAATTAGTGAAAGTGAATCAAAGATTAGTAAAATAAAGTGTGTGCTATCAAAAGAATTTGACATTGTTGAACTTGGACCTGTCAAAAAATTTCTAGGCATTGAAATAGAGAGAGACTTTATGAATAAGAAGTTAGTGTTACACCAAAAGTCTTACATTCAATGCTTACTAAATAAGTTTGACATGATTGACTGTAAAAGTGCATCAACCCCATGTGAAGTCGGACTAAAGTTAAAGAAATCTGAGATATTTTCATGTATTTATCCTTACCGTGAGCTAATTGGTTGCCTAATCTACCTCGTTATATGTTCAAGGCCTGATTTGTCTTATACTGTGAGCTATTTCAGTCAATTTCAGAATAATGCTAGTAATGAACATTTTATATACTTAAAAAGAATATTAAGATACTTAAAGTCAACAGCTAACTATGGTTTGCTATATGAATGTAGTGAAGATACTGAAAACATTGCTTTGGGGTACTGTGATGCAGATTGGGGATCCAATAATGTAGATAGAAAGTCTATATCAGGATATTGTTTTCTTTTATACAATAATATTGTTTTCTTGGTGTACTCAAAAGCAAAAGACAGTATCTTTATCTTCTGCAGAGGCAGAGTACATGGCTCTCAGCCTTGCATGTTGTGAAGCTGTATGGTTTAAAGGCCTTCTGTTTGATTTAGAAATTAACTGTAAAACTTTAACAATTTGTGAAGATAATTTGTCATGCATTCATATTGCTAAAAATAGAGAAAATAGTAGAAGAGTAAAACACATTGATATTAAACACCACTTTATTAGAAATTTAATTGAAGAAGGGCAAATTATACTAAAATATGTACAATCTTCGAAACAACTCTCAGACATTTTTACAAAAGCTTTGTGTAAACCTAAATTTGAAAATATAAGGAACCTTTTAAATATTAAGAACATAGAAATGTACCTTGTCAAAGAATAAGTATATTCAGAAGGGCAAAATTATTTTCTGTAGAATATAATATTTTTTAGAAATAAGATATATAGAATATAAAGTTGAGGAGGAGTGTAAGTTATTTAGTCTCAGATATGGCAACTTTATATTGTGTAATATGCTGGTAACATTGTACCTGTGCGCTCTCTCTGAGTGTTCGCCATGTTGTTGTTACTTGTTAATAAGTAAGATTGCTTATAGTACCTAATAAAGAATTTAAGATGGACATGTCTGTATAATTTAAAGAACCAAGAAGATCCAAATCATCATCTTTGTACAAAATATAACTGGATACAACCAGTACAAACTGCACGATTCAATAACACGCGCAAAGTCCGTCACTATATAGCTTATCGAATGTACACTTCTTGCTTTGATCGTGGTTCTCGCTAGACTGCCGATTTTTCCATTCGGCCATTCCTGCACCGATACAACATGGCTGCCAGCCCGCATAGATCGAATTTCTTAGAATTCAGTTCAACACACTTGCCTTATGACTGCCGTAAAACAAGTACAATAACAATAGAATATTTTTTTAATTACAAATTTTAAACGCAAAGTAAAGAAAAGAAGACAAATTACGGGAAAGGTAATAAACCAGGTTTATGGCAGGCTATGTGCATTCACTTTTTGTCGCTATGTAACAATAAATAAGGAACGAGGTTGAAAGTAGGCCAAGTTAAGTGATGTTCTAAACACAATGAAAGTTCTGTAAAAGAGACAAATATAATTCTCACTTCCCTTTTTAAAAATATGGCTCCAACGCACTTTGCATTGAATTTGCCAATAATTAGTATAATAATTGTCATTTGTACAAATAAATTTTAGGAGTTTATGACGATGTTGCGTGTTGTATTTATTTCGATAACTTCATCAGATCTTTGTAAAGCATTGTATTTATCAAAGAAAAGGGTGACAGACTTGTTGTTGAGAACTTCCTCGCCACTTCTCCTTAAATAAGAATAACATGTTACGAAGTGGTGTACATAAAGAAGGAAGCAGACTTCATTTTTAACTTATGACCTTCTAAAATGTTCTTCAGTGAAATTTAGTTTCAAAAGAAACTGTTCAATTGGAGATAATATAAAGCATTGTTTGTCAAACTTTTTATGTCGCGACTCACGAAAAAAACCTTAAGTCTTGCGACCACTTCACAACAAAATTATATTTAAAATAATAGTTAACTTACACGTTATATTTGTTTATAGGTCTTATTTTTTAAAAGACTTAGACCCCCTTTAATAGCAAATGCGACCTCCATGTTTGGTATGAAACCTCAATGTTTATTATTATTTAGGTTTATGGCTTGGCAGCTAGGCCTTTAAGCCAGATCTTAGTTTACAACATAGTTTCTTCATTTTCTTAAGCCTATGTGTAGCACAGCTGAACTAACTGTGTGTGACAACTCAAAAGGCTACATTTGACTATACAGTTCACATTTCTCACCAAACACATAAGTAATTATTACTCAAAAACTATCAATATCGTACAACTATTGTTCATTTTAGAGTAATTTTATACATTTTTAGAAAATAAAACTGCACAGCACAACATCTCCTTTCAGTTCACGCCAAAAACTCCAACCTCAATATTTATATTATAGAGGCCACGTTCCACTTGTGACTCACAAAGCCCAAAATGCTCCTTCCACATATATACCGCGGTCGTTATGGTCACCGCGAAAACGATAATGTTGAAGACGACATAATCTTCGCTCACCCAGCGCTCAGAACGACCCATGTCATGAAGTGGGTCTAAGTGAGCGTTGACATCAGATCATTAATTTTCTCAATTGAAACGCTGACTATGGTGCGATTTTTAAATCTTTCATATATCCACAAATGCAATTTGTCATAATCCATTACATATAAGTTTATGATTGTAACGCCCGCAAGCAGGTGGAACGGGAAAAATTGCAGTCGTGAGCGTGGTCAATGTGATTCGCAGATAGAATGCACCCAATTTTTAGACTTATTTTTGTAATATTGTCGTTGGATGCGAAACATATAAATGTAAAAATGGAACTTGTAGTTTCTGTATGAAATTATATTTATTTTTTATTGCTGAAGCACATCAGACATGCTGACTACCCCCAATCAATCCTTTAAACAGATATTTTAACACCCCGTATTGAAAAACGATGCCTTAAAGCATTTATATACCAAGCGTGGCACTAATAAAAGATCACCTGGCCACATAGTTGATTTAAAATGTAAAAACATCAATTGGATTCTGTTTATTTTGGCCACACTATAAGTTCAATCCATTCGATGTAAGAGGAAACTCTAGTGTATACAGCAGGTGTGTCTTTTTCACCACAACTTTTCCCTATTGACGTCACACCCATAACGTAGAAGATACATTTGTTTTCACTCGACGTCACTTGCAATGGACCTCCCGAATCGCCCTGTAAAAAGGTGTTAAGATGTTTATTGTTGAATGAATTACAGTATAATAGTCGGTGTGCATACAGACCGGAACGGAAGTCATAAAAAATGACCATAAAATAAAAACCACTGTACCAAAGTATATTAAGTTTTTAGGGGACCAAATGGCAAATATTCCACATCGAACTAAAGAAGAATCACGTTAATCGGATCATAAATCTCAGCGTAATCGGCGTACATATGGAACGGAATGGATTTTTTTTATAAAATAAAAACTACTGAGCCAAAGTATATTAAATTTTTAGGGGACCAAATAGCAGCTATTCCGCATCGAACAAAAAAAGAATCACGTAAATCGGATCATATATTTCAGAGTAATCGGTGTACATACATAAAAAAATACCGCTCAAGTTGAGAACCTCCTCCTTATGGAAGTCGGTTAAAAATATTAGCATACTTATATAGTTACTAACATTTAACCGCGGCTTAAATCGCGTAATTTGTTTTTTTGAAAGGGTGGTAATTGGTCCACTTAAGGGGGCATCCACAAATTATGTCACACGAGTTTCATGATGTTTTGACCCTGCCCCCGTCTTTTAGTAGGGAAGGCCAAGCGTGGATTTTGGGATATACTCGAGCGTGGCAGAATAACGTAAGGGGAGAAACCTTGCACTCTATTATGTAGCCCCAAAATATATTAACCCTTCTAATAGGGTGGGGGTATTTTTTATGCTTCAAATAATTATTCAAACCGTCAGATTAAGGAAATTCCTCCACGCAAATGTCAGATTAGGAGTCAGTACGACAAGGACAAAAAGGTTAACCGCTTGTACATTAATCTGACGCGCTCAGTACTCGAGCGCGTCAGATTAATATATAATTTACAGATGTTACTTTATTTTGTTTATTCAAAAATCGGTCATGTCTTTTGGTTGCGTCCAAATCGTCAGTCTTTTGAATAGGAGTTCCCTTAGGGTTTACCTAACATGCCATTTGAATATCTGACGCGCTTGAGTATTTCTGTGCGACTCTTTAAAAAAAAACTTGTACAGGCTCCCCCTACCAGTGAAAGGGAATACTATTACCATATATTACCTTTTTTTCTTTTTAGTATCTAATCTTCACAATCCAAAAGATCCCCGCGACGCTCGACTAACTCTACACTCTCTCTTGGGCTCCCCTACTATTTGTCACAGCTGGTCACATTCTCGAGAAACCTCCCTCCCTAGTGTGACATCACATATTTTGCAATTGTACATCAAGAAATGATTAAATTAATAAATCAGTTCCGTAATTACTTTAATTACCACTTCAATTGTTTTTTTAATAATTTAAACACTATAGTAGTAGTCATACTGATATAGTTGGAAATGATCTGAAGTTTTTCGTTATTAGTTTTAAATTTTGTGTTTTAAAGCATAAATATATAGGTTATGAGATGTGACGTCTTGAAATTTAGGACCAGTCCCGCCACTTGTCACACAATATCGACCCCCTCCCCCTCCTTAACGTTGACGTAATTTATGGATGGACCTAATGAAAAATGGTTAACGTTGCCTATAGACGTTTGCAACACTAGGGAGTAAGCTAAGTTGTTGCTAGCGTATACGATAACAACCTAGACGGACAGGAGGGCAAAGATGGTATATAGGGGATGGAATGGAGGGGTCAGACAAGGCAAATTTTAAAGTGCGGATGGGGTTGGAGAATGGAATACAGGGATGGGATACAGGGATTATATGGAACTGGAATAGGTGGATCGGATATGGAAGATGGTATATGAGGAGGGTGAAGTCGGCCATCGGAACTCTCACTAAACGCACCAAGTAACTTTAGCTCAAGACTAACCGTTTCATGCCGATATTCTGCGACAACGTCACACTGATCGAGCCAACCCTTAGTTAAATGAAATAAATATACAAATTTTTAGTCTGCGCCATCTATTGGCTTGAAGTGTTCAACTAGAATGCAGCTTTGCCAAACAAAATTGACTCACTTGACAGGTGTCCTCTCCACCGGCCAAGTATCCTGCACACAATTGCGAATCAGTAAAACCGTCAAAGTGTCTGTTTCCTAGGACCAAGGTGTCACAAAAATCATTGTCATAAAGGTCGAGTGATACCCTTTTAAGGATTTTTGAAGGCTTGCTGGACGGTCCTAAAGAACAATAAAACAAAGAAAGAAAAAATTATTGACGTAAATTTTAGTACACACAGAAAAAAAACACGTGTAATAAGACGTTATGGGTAAAAAAACGTATTTAAGTGCTGAGTACATAACATTCATGCCTCGTTACTATATATGACTCAACATTATGGTGCGCAAAGGGCCGACGCAGCGCTGATTTTCAGTTCCAACCCTTATCCAAAGAAACCAATGACCCAAAGAAAAGTAATAATTTAACTACATACATAAAAAATACTAACATAAATTTACACAAAATAAATCATTAATAAATTAAGTTTAATTGCACTAAACTAATAATACCACAATAACAAATAACAATAAAATGAAAAAAACACAAAGTATTATCTCCACGTAAATCGAGTACCTTAAAAAAAACGAATCATAGACAAACACCTTTGTAAAGGCCTGAGCCTGCTGAGGCTCCGGTTGTGTCGTGGACTGTATTTGGATGCTTGTAAGAATGATGAACGTGTTGATAATAACGATTTTATTGCTTGGATGGTACAATTACAATAAATTAAAATGTGGTGCGCGCGCGCGTTGATGTGAGAGGATCGTAAGCGTGTGTGGTATGACACCGGCCGAGGCGCCGCGTTGCCCCCGCCGCGGCTACCGCCCCGTGCCAACCGGTGTGGTGGCTGGCTGCAGCCGTAACACCTTAATGGTTCGTCTCACCACCATCCTAGTCAGTTAGCTACCGTGGGCAAATCTTTGTTTCAGAGAGCACAAAAAATCTGTGACGGGAACCATGTGGCTGGAGAGCTTCAGCATGTCAAGCGAGTCTTACAACGCAATCAGCTGAAGACTCCACACCAACGTCACAACGGCCCCAAACCACCTTCAGTTGAGCGGTGCCCTGTTACCCTACCCTACATCAAGGGAGTCACAGACATGGGTTAACCGCGCTAGCGGCACCCTCACCTTCAGGACGACGCAGATACTGACCGGACACGGTTGTTTCGATCAGTATCTGTTTCGCATTGTGGGCTGCTTGCCTTCTCCGGATTGCCGACAGTGTGGCGCACCCGATACGGCGTTTCATACGCTTGTCGAGTGCGCTGCCTGGGCGCCGCAGCGTCTCGAGCTCGAGACAAAGTTAGGAGCCGTCGCATCGCTCGGCGATTTGGTAACGGCCATGTTGCAGAGCGACGACCGCTGGGATACTGCGGTCTCTTTTTGTGAGGTAGTTATGTCTCTGAAAGAGGCCGCAGAAAGGGATAGGGAGCGAAGTCCTAGGGCGCGTGCTACGGTCTCTTCTCGAGGTCGCCGGCCTTCAGCCGGCACCCGGAGAGGCAGGTACGCGCATTACTTCCCTCCCTGAGGTAGGATCCGGAACGATGGGGGCCCTTAGCTACTAGGTAAAGCAAGGGACTTAACAACTACCCCCGTTTCGTAGTGGAGTGTGTTCTCCCGGGGCACACTTCAGCACTTTATGCGCTGGATCGACTGCTGAGTAACTATGTTCTACATCTCAGTCTTTCCTTCACATCAAAGCGCAGGGCCGCGAAGGGAGGAGGGGTTTTTTAGTGGGTATTGAGGTTGCTCGCCCGTGCGGCATCGCTCGGAGTCTCCACACTCCTCTGTGTAATCCATAGCGGACGAAGCGCAAGTAGAGCATACAATTGCTAGCGTTATCGCCCCCCGTGGATTCGTGCCGTTTCCTAGTGACGGCCCAGAGAGTGCGTAAATCGGTTAGTCATGTTTCCCCGCCTCAAAAAAAAAAAAAAAAGGGAGTCACAGACAGAATTGGTCACATCCTCAGGCGAGCTTCAATCAAAACATATTTCAAGCCGCATAAAAAGATAACCCAATTTTTGAGACCTGTGAAATGCAATATACCACTCCAGGATGCAGGTGTTTACAAGCTCGATTGTGAATGTGGATTATCATACATTGGGCAAACAAAGAGGAGCATAAAAACACGGGTAAAAGAACACATTGCTGACATGAAACACACAAGGTCTACGAAGTCTGCGATCAGTGAACACACGCTGGATAAACCCAACCATTACATCAGATTCGATAACCCACAAATCCTCGCGAAAGAGAATCGTTTCATACCAAGAATGATGCGTGAGGCTATTGAAATCAAAAAACACCCAAATTTCAATAGAGAAGATGGTTGGCAGGTACCACCTGTTTGGGATCCAATCATCAAAACTATTAAGACCCAAACCCAGCAAAAACCAACTGTCAGACCTCAAGACACTGTGAGCTCTTTCTGCGTGCAACGAAACAAACCAACTTGACTGATAATTTCTTTTATTTTTTCCTTCCACTCATTTTAATATTATATTAAAAAAATTTAGAACTAGGCATGTTTGCTGAAGAGTTTCTTGCGCCTCTTCTTCTCTTCAAGCCACAACATGTTGTGAAGCGGTGGTAAATTAGATTAGGCTCCCATAGAGTAAATAATATCCATAAACAAAATTAAAACTAAATAATTAAAATGAACAAGTTGGCGGTAGGCTGAATAAAAACTTTGACAATACACGTTTGACAAATGTCATCTTTGTCTTCCGTGACCACGGCAACTGAAAAGCGGCCGAAACGTCGGATAAACTAAATAAAATAAATTACCGCGCATAAAACCGTTAAAACGTAGTTTTATTATGTGTACAAGTCGCGAAAACTTAAGAAAATATTATGAGAATCATAGATACCTACTATTGTGTTGTTATCAACTAATAGCAATGCCTAACTATCCTATAAAACTAATCTTAACTAGTAATATTGAATTATTATAAATATTGAATTGATTAAAAACTATAACAGAAGAAAATACGTAAATTAAAGGTGCTATCAGACAGAAAGCAGTCACCGTTCGAGCGTTCCTACCGATTCCAACTGGATAAAAGTATCCTATGTCCGACTCCTGGTTCTAAGCTAACTCCTCCACAATTTTCAGCCAAATAGGTACAGCCGTTCTTGAGTTATAAATATTGTAACTAACGCGACTTTCTATATATAAATTAAAGTAAAGAGAATTTATGACAACGTTAAATATATTTAATCCAATATCATCAATACTATAGTAGAATTATTTTCTCCTTGCAGTTTGGGTCATGAATCAAACTCGGCCTCAGCCCGGTTAGGGCGGTGAGCATGTTGCGCGGGCGCAACGCCATTAACGATAAAAACTCATTCTTATCAAAGAAAGATCATCCTATAAAAATCATTATTATCTTTTTTGCTGTTCATTTTAAACTTAGATATAAGTATTTATATTTAATATGACTTGTTACATTCTAAAGTTTTGTACTTATAGTTTTTTAATACATAGATACCTAATTAATAATATATTTTAAATAATTATTATTCTTATTTTAATAAATACGTTGTTTCATCTATTTTTTTCTTTCATTTATATCACTAATCCACAAAATGACAAAACTAAATACACTATCGATAACGCTTATCGACAACAATAATGCGTATCACTATGCCTGCCCATAAGGCCCGTGAGTGGAAGAGAGAGCGAAATACTCGCTTCACTGCTCTGATTATTTATGACCCAAACTGCACGGAGAAAATAATTCTACTACAAGCATGTTGATTATAAAATGAGAAGAAAGTATCAGAAATATGATTGGAAAACTCCAATACCTTTCTATGGTATTGTATATCTTTTTCTCTAGCCTTAATTAATGAATGCACCCAGTATTTCCTTTTCCAAATTGTTACTGATAATGACCATAGAATAAATAGTTCGTATTCAGATGAAGAATTATCGTCAAGATACATGGTGACAGTAGTGATACTGCGTAGACCACGGATTCCCAAAGTAGTCTATATCGATCCCCTGGCGTCGAAATAGGCGGCGCTGCAATCGGGTTGTTTTTCAACTCACTAGCAACCTACATTGTCATAAACAATATGTCATTCGTTGTATTATGTCAAAGAGGCCAAAACATTACCTACATTTGGGAACTCCCTTAGAAAGTACTGTCTGTCTTCAAATAAATATGTCCAATAATAAAACTACGTTTTAACGGTTTTAAGCGCGGTAATTTATTTGATTTTAGTTTATCCGACGTTTCGGCCGCTTTTCAGTGGCCGTGGTCACGGACGACAAAGATGACATTTGTCTAACGTGTATTGTTAAAGTTTTATTTAGCCTACCGCCAACTTGTTCATTTTAATTATTTAGTTTTAATTTTGTTTATGTATATTTACTCTATGAGAGCCTAATCTAATTTACCACCGCTTGACAACATGTTGTGGCTGGAAGAGAAGAAGCGCCGCAAGAAACTCTTCAGCAAACATGCCTAGTTCTAAAAAATTTATATAATATTAAAATGGGTGGAAGGAAATATAAAAAAATTATTAGTCGAGTTGGTTTGTTTCGTTGCACGCAGAAAGAGCTCACAGTGTCTTGAGGTCTGGCAGTTGGTTTTTGCTGGGTTTGGGTCTTAATAGTTTTGATGATTGGATCCCAAACAGGGGGTACCTGCCAACCATCTTCTCTATTGAAATTTGGGTGTTTTTTGATTTCAATAGCCTCACGCATCATTCTTGGTATGAAACGATTCTCTTTCGCAAGGATTTGTGGGTTATCGAATCTGATGTAATGGTTGGGTTTATCCAGCGTGTGTTCACTGATCGCAGACTTCGTAGACCTTGTGTGTTTCATATCAGCAATGTGTTCTTTTACCCGTGTTTTTATGCTCCTTTTTGTTTGACCAATGTATGATAATCCACACTCACAATCGAGCTTCACAATCGCCAAAATTTTTCAACCTGTAAAGGGGTCGCGTATCCAAAAAGATTGAGAACCACTGGTCTAGACTATATGGACTTGATTCTTTGTTATAATTATATGTAAAAGACTGAATTAAGTTTTGTGTAAGTAAAATAAAACTAATGCTCATGGTTGCACACGCGTCGCGGGGCAAACTCTATTATAGAATAAGTACTTACGACTATCTGTAATCCCCCATCCTGTAGCTATGGCCTTAGTGTACTCCCCGACGCCATCTTGGTGCCAGAGACAAGCGGGTCTTACTCCAGAGCTGAATGGTACGTCCGATATTAATTCCAACAAAGCGATATCGTTGTATGGTCTCGGAGACTCATAGTCTTGGTGAACGTATATTTTACGTATTCCCACCTGGGCAAAAAGGCCTGTATTCAAATTTTGAAAAAATATCGTTTTGTTCTATAGGTGAATGGCAAAAATTAGTATTAGCCTTGTGCTTACTCGTGGCCCGTCCCTATATGTTACCGAGCGTTCATTTGATTTACTATTGTTTAAAATTTAACAAAGCTCCGTATAAGTAATGTCAAGTGAACGTATAGTAAGATATAGGAACTGGCCATCAATCACATATACGGCGGCTGTTTGCAACTGATTCAACTGAACCACAAATTAGATATTTATTTATCATCATTATCGTCAGCCATTAATAGTCCACTGCTGAACGTAGGCCTCCACAAGTCGAGGCCACTTATCCCTCTCCTCTGTTTTCCTCATCCAGCGCCTACCGACGACCTCGTACCGGTCGTCGGTCCATTGGGCTGAAGGGCGTCCGACTCTACGATTACCGAGACGCGGTCTCCACTCCAGGACTTGTCTGTTCCATCGGCCATTGGTCCTGCGGCAGACGTGACCGGTCCACTGCTATTTCAACTTGCTATTTTTGCGAGCTATGTCGGTTACCCTGGTTCTCTTACGGATATCCTAATTTCTAATTTTATCCATAAGAGAAACACACAACATAGCTCGTTCCATAGCCTGATATGAGCGACTTGGAACTTGTGGACCAAATCGTAGGTCAGGACGGGGAGGACGCACTGCTCGAAGACTTTTGTCTTCAAGCATTGCGGATTAGATATTAGGTATTACAAAGTGAACGACAAGCATGCATGCCGCCGCGTGTCTTACCGCCGCTGGGCCTCAGACTTTGATCCCCGCGGCCCCTTGTCAGTAGCATAGCTTGCCTTAGACGAGCCCTGTACAAATGTGGTGGGGAGGCCAAAGGAAGGGTAAAGTTTTTCATAAAAAAAACCAAAAAATGCTCGAATTTACCTCAGTAAATAAGTACAAACAATTCAAATCAAAGATACACTTTTCTCGGCTTTCTTTCGGCAAACTAATTATCAAATCATCTATAGCTGAAGACGATTTCAGTTTTCATAGATTTTCTGCCACAATAGACAAAAATGACAAGTCTGATAGCCGTTCCTGTTGGCCTAGCTCTTATTCTCAAAAATGTTATTAAACTATAAAAGATTGTAGATAACATTTTTGTTTTTTTTTGCCTACACGTTTTGGTTAACACGATTAAGTAAATATATCAAGCATTTTCGGTAAGTACTTAGAAAGACTGAAACCTGGCCAACGAGTTGTGGCCCAACTGAATGGTTAAAATATTTTTATCTGGCAACATGGAATATAACATTAAAAACCCAATTTGGTACTTTTGTGTTTTTTTTGTATTAATGTAACTAACCTCGTTTCGGTTTCATTACTTATAAAAAAGTTTACCGATGTCCGAGTCGAGCTATTTGACCCGAGTTGCCCGAGTCAAACCACGAACGAGTCAACTCGAGTCCAGTTGTTAGTAACTCGAATCACTACAATATAGTAAGAGAATTCTCTGCCTACGCTCGCGAAACGAACGAACTTGCAGCTCGAGTCGTATTCGCATGATGCATCCTACGGGGGACACAAGTTGCGACAGGCAGCATCGAGCATCTCCAAATTGGATTGAATTGAATGAAATGAATCCGTTACTAGTAACTCCTGCACGTCGTTCAACTCGCTTTGTAATATTTGGATTCGTCGGTTCGTCGGGCCATTTCGGGTTCGGTTCGGCTATGATCGGAACTCGGCGGCGGCGGGCATCACAGAGTCGAGTCAACTCAAGTCGTGATTCGAGTCAATGGCCATAATACGTCGATTTACTCGAGTAAAAAAAAATCCAACTCGTCACATCGCTAGCAAAACTTTCCACAAAAAAAACACGCGAGACGATATTTGTCACTATTCGTTTGACAAATATAGTGTTGCCATAGGATGCATCTGAATAACTAGTTTGTGATAAACTCGCTGGCCAGAGTCTATAGTTGAAATTCCAAAGATTACATTACAAGAATTATTATTTATAGAAAGCTTTTTATAACGTGCTTTTTCTATAGTAATACTTACTTCTTTGGGCGTAGCGCCATCATTCACACTAGGGTCCAAATTGTGGTCCCCGAGCCTCACGATATCTGGCACATTCCTGCCTGTGCAGCAATGCGCTGCAGTCAGTATAAATTTCTCGCTTATCAAAGTACCACCGCAAAGGAATGAATAGGTGTCGAAATCAACATAGCCTATTGCTGCCTGAAAGAATATTTTATTTAATTAAAGATGGAAAACCTTCAGTTAAAGCACATGAAAGCATTTATAATTGTATCAGAGTAGATTTGCTAACCGTTCTGTTCCCCAGGACATGTCCTAGTTTTTGTATTGTTCTGGGAAGGTTTTTTTATCACGTATAGTTTCGCATTTGAACATTATCTCGCTCGATTTGAGCGGAGTTATGGTCTAAGATCGAGCACACTTATCTAGAAGGTACACGAGACTTGATGTAAAATTAATATAATAAACGAATCCTTTTAATGTAATTATTATATTGTAGACAGACGATTGAAGTATATTTTCCAAACAGGAAGAAAGTTGGTAAGCAACGATTTTCTGTGAAACATTCAAACATAAAGCTTATACGGAGGTTGTATGTCTTCACACTTGAAGATACCCAGGTTGTAGGTTTCGGGAAAGGTAGACACCGACAATGAGTTCTTCTCCTTTGCGGTGCATAATGAAGGTGGACTCAAAGCGCTTTGTTCGTATAGGTGGTATATCCACCATATGGTGGTGCCGCATGTCAGTGCGTCTGGTTGACCGATGAAAGAAGGGAGACGGCGGGATAAGACTAAAAAGCTCCAATGCACACTCTCCAAAATATAAAATCGACAAGCTGGCAACCCTGCGTCGATGTTCGATATTTTGTAATTTATAATTTGCGATTAAATAACTGGTCGTTGACTATCAACTTCCTGGCTTTCCGCTCCAGCGATTCATTGTCGTAGTTGAATAGGTACTGGATAGTTTTTAAAGTGCTCTGAAAAGAACATGTACTTTAAAATTCGGGCGCCAATTTTAAAATGCTTAGACACCTAGCCTCACGGCTCGCCAATGTTCACCCTGCTGCACGTTTTATATTTGAATAACTCGTTTTAAACTCGTATAATTTTATTCAAATACTTTTGTTATTAAAAAATACGAGTATTATCATTACTTGAATTTCATTTAACCTATATTCACTACATATTAATTTAACTATTGCAACTCTATTACTGCATCTGGTTTTTAAATAGAATTTACTTGGTTATCCAAATTCCGAGTTAGGGATGGCCACTAAAACTAGAAAATTAAAACTAAATATTTAAAATGTACAAATTGGCGATTACTCGTTAACACTTGAGTTCTTTGTCTACCGTGATCACGGCTACTGAAAAGTGGCCGATAAGTCGGAATATAAATCAAATAAAATAACGCACTTTAAACCGTTAAAACGTAGTTATTGGTGGCAATTGCTTCTTTCAAATAAAACTCTGTGGACTATATGACATAGGCCCCTCGCCCACGGCGACTTTTTGTAGCGATGCAAATGCGACCAATACCCATTAGTAACGATGCTGTCGTACGTTTACTAAACGCGCGACAGCATCGCTACAAAAAGTCGCCGTGGGCGAGGGGCCTTATGATTGGCGTTATTTGCAATTAAACTACACACAGAAGAAAAGAAATGAGAAGTGGGTAATGGTGCTATTGTATGTGAGCAATATAAAGCGAACGAGCAAGTGAGTGGGTATTTCCGGCTTCCAACGCCGCTTCTATATCCCACGTTCTGTCCGACGCTTAGCTGCTAACTGTGCGAGCTATGGGCGTCGGCGTTTAGCGGGGTGTGGAGAGATGTGCTCCGGTGGGCGGGTCAGGGCGTGTTCTCTGTCCGCAACAGTAGTTTTAACAGTATTAATACTAACCATATGCGGGAATTCTTCCACTTCGGCAACAGTCCCACCAATAATTAGTTCAATTCGTGAATACTTGTATTTACAATTTGATGTTTTGTACTGGTATTTACTACGTCCTTCTTCTGTTTTCGATGGAAAGACTGTAAGTATCTTCGTCACATCTTGACTGTATTCTTCACATTCTAAAATATATCATCAAACCTTTAGGGGACAATCCTTT
Source organism: Dendrolimus punctatus (assembly GCA_012273795.1). Classification (NCBI taxonomy): domain Eukaryota; kingdom Metazoa; phylum Arthropoda; class Insecta; order Lepidoptera; family Lasiocampidae; genus Dendrolimus; species Dendrolimus punctatus. The sequence goes on from CM022556.1 coordinate 5,363,213, forward strand.
TTTTTTATTGCAGGAGGTCAGCAGACAGGCAGACGGCCCACTCGATGGAGGGCGGTTACCATCGCCTATGGACATTTGCAACACCAAAGATGCTACAAATGCGCTGCTGCCCTCTTAAAGGAGACTGGAACCTGGTCACTAATGCCGGAACGCAACACAAGGTTGTTATGGCGACATACTTTAGACCAGGGGTGGTAGCCATCCAGTCGGGCAAATGCCCTACCACCTGGCTGCGGGTTGTTTTGTCGCCTCTTACGACAGGCCGCCCGGCCGCAGGAAATTGTATTCTTTCTCCGTTCCTGCACGGAGAAAACAAATAAATAACATTTCGCATAATAAAAATCTAAAATTATGTCACACGTTAAGGGGTGGTGAAGAGGGGGTCGACGAAGCATACCATTGTAACAGCATTTGGAATAAGTAGACAAGCTGACCTCAAAAACTAAGCCTCGTGGCCGAGCCTAACATACTAGAAGAAACAAAGCTCACCGCCTCCGTTGGCTCGGTCAAGTGGATCGGATGAACGACGCCCGGTAGTCGCCCCAAGAAATGGTGGAGGGACCGAGTGGAGGCTGACCTGTCTAAGCTTCAAGCCCTTAACTAGCAAGAAATCGCACAGGACAGGAACAGGTGGCGTGTTCTCGTCTCGGAGGCCAAAATACATTTTGGGTCGCTGAACCAACGGAGTTAGTTAGTTAGTGGACAAGCTGACAGCCCAACTGCGATGGAAAGTGTTTACAGTCGCCGATAAACATTTGCAATACTTAAGGTGGCTATCTATGTGCTGCTAGACTCGTAGGTGGGACTGGAACCAGGCCACTAATGCCGAAACACAATTCAAGGTTGTTATGGCGGCATGCTCTAGACCAGGGATGGCCAACTTGATTAAAACCAAGATCTACAGTTTACTGACGAAACTCTCTGCAATCGACCAATGACATTTCTTTAAATTTAATGAAGCATTATAGTTCAGTATACAAAATAAGTAGTATATTTTAGTGATGATACAAGATGAAGATGATGCACGCAGCACTTGGTGATTACGATGATGATTACATTTTTATGCCTTGTCACGATCGACTGGACTTACAGTGGCGGTCAACCGGTTGGCCACCGCTGCTCTAGACCATAGTAGCCATTCTCGCGGGTACCGACGTCAGGCCAGGTCCCGGAGGCGCAGATATTCGCAAGATCTCCCCCCGTAATACTGTTTCAGAGGCCCTCTAGCATCTAGGGAGCAGAGGAGTCTTCACCCCTGACGAAGTGAGTTTGCCTTTCCCGGGGCATTCTCAAGCACTGATGCGCTAAGATCAACGTGGGCATAACTACGTTCTAAGTCTCACGCTCTTCCTGCCATAAGCGCGGGGCACATGGGAGGAGGTGGTTTAAAATGGAGTATTGAGTTTTTGAGTCTCCACACAAGCCGGCGATTTGACTCTGGTGCCCATTCGTGGTCTCATCTCTCGTCGCTTTGGTCTAATGATCTAATCCCTAGTTAAGGACCTGGTAGTGAGCGGAATGCATTTCCCCCGCCTAAAAAAAGACCATAGTAGCCAACCTACTACATAACCTGGTTATGGGTTGTTTTGTCGCCTCTTACAACAGGGTGCCCAGCACCATGAATTAGTATCCTCTTTCCATTCCTGCTCGGATAAAAATTGTGTGACAAGCAGTGGGAAGGCTTTTAAATTAGTCACATTTCAAAACCTAATATTCCAACAGCAAGTCCTGGCTTCACACAGGCGAACATTTAGCAGTTTGATAATGATACTAATGACGAAAAAAAAATAAGAAATCGGTCCAGTCGTTTTTGAGTATATTCGTTTCAAACATACAAAAATACAAATCTCTCCCTTTATAACACTATCTGTGTGAACATATGGCCTTACTTATAATCTTTTTTGATTTATCGGCCAAATTGCTAGTTTCCTTCTTTTGTTTTATTTATTTCACATGGCTTTTCCATTCACACGACATTGGCAAAATCAATGCACCAATGGCATTGCAGCCATAACTAAAAAAATAACTAATATTTTTATTTAAAGCGTCAAAAACCCGTTTTGCTTTTTGGTTTGAAGTCAGTTTATTTGTCAAAAAAATATAGTTTCTCCTTTTTAAATAGCTCTACAAATAATATTTTATGCGCCTGTAGAAATTGTACGGCTGATACGCGTAGACAAGTTTTACTTTTCCAATAGTGTAGGCGCTTGACACTCTTCAAGGAGGGTGCTCTCGATTTTCCTGGAACCCACTCATCAGATTATTAATTCACGTCACACTTAAGGAGTGTCTTTAGAATAAAGAAAAACGTCGTAAATCGGTCGACTATTGACGGAGAAATCACGTAAAACACAGAGAAATCGAGAACATCTTCTTATATATAGTTGGTTAAAAACAGAACTCACTTAGTTCGCTGACTCTCTTGTTAGTTATCTCGGAGATTTCCCATACACGGCTCACGCTGTAAAATAAAGAGGATTCAAAATCTTACACATTTATTTTGAGCTGCTTCTGTGGTTCTAGTTTTTAATATATATATATATATATATAATTTGCAATTTATTTTTAATTATATCAATCAATGCCACTTTTCGTTGTAATTTTATAACTTGACTTTACCGATTTTGATGAAATTTTGTGTGTGTGTGTTTGAGTGGGTCCCGGGATGGTTTAGATCCACAATTGGAACCGGTAGGTGGCGCTGAGATCGGGTTCTAAATTCCTCCTAATCACCTGGACCGATTGTGGTGATTTTGTTTTTGTGTCATGAAACAAAGTCTTTTAGGAATTCAGAAAATATAGCGGTACGAAGTTCGCCGGGTCAGCTAGTACATATATATATATATATATATATATATATATATATATATATATATATATATATATATATATATATATATATATATATATATATATATATATATATATATATATATATATGTATGTATATCTCTCTCGGAGAAGGCCTCGTTCTCGTGATATATTCTTTATAGATTGCAGGTTTAGTGGGCGTCATCAGGATAAAATGCGAGCATAAAACACAATGGCCACGGTTTATACACTTTTAATTTAGATTTACACGACATTTTGACATAGTTTAGACCGAGCAGCGGGTTCAGGGCACCGCTCATACTTGCACTTCAATACTTTTTTTAAAATTCTCAAAGGTCCAACTCGATCTATTGCCATCAACCAAATGTGTCACCAAAAACTCCTCCGTCTACCGAAGTAGATGCTACTAAATTATAGAGGGCGTCTTGACCCCGCTCAAAACATGCTCTGCTCTCTTTGGTCGTTTATTAAATTACAATATTCATAACTTTTAATAGGTTAGAACGATCTTTAAGTTATAGAAAGATTTAACAAATCAAATAAAATTGAATTAAGAATTTTAAAAGTAGTTAAAATGTAAACAAATAATATTGTGCGTTATAAATCCAAACAACAATCATCCGATTTATAGCTTCCCTCCGACATATTATATACGACATAAATATTGTAATTTAATAAACGACCAATCAGAGCAGAGCATATGGCGGAGCGGGGTCAAGGACGCCCTCTATACTTTGGTAGTATCTACTTCGGTAAACTGAGGAGTTTTTGTGACACATTGGGTTGATGGCTGACTGAACCCGCTGCTCGGTCTAAACTATGTTAAAATGTCTCTTAAGTCTAAATTAAAAGTGTATAAACCGTTGGCCGTGTGTTTTATGCTCGCATTTTATCCTGATGACGCCCACTAAACCTGCAATAACTAAAAGAGATGTCGTGAGAATGAGACCGTTCTGCGACATATATATTAGATAATAAATATCAATAACAGATATTAATGTTATATTTATACTAATATATACATTATTAATATGTGTATAAGAACAGCAATAGCTATAAGTACAATTTTATTAATAGTATGCACTCGTATATATAAAAAATTTATAATAGCATAGTGGTACTCTGTTTAATAAAATCAATCAGTCAAAAACAATGCTTTTTATCACTAAATCACTTCCTAATGTGCGCGCAAAGGCAGCTTGCAAACTTTACAAGTTGACGAAATTATACGCTTTGGTATGATGCTAATCTATTATTAACGAGGGGAAATCAGTTTGAGGACTATCCACCGTGGGTATACGTGGTAGGGAGTGCGGGATTCGCCACGTTGGGCTGTGGTACTACCACCGCAAGTAAGAAACGCTATTGCCACGACACGGTCAGGGATACCCACTACGGTGTGACTATTTGTGCGGGTACTGGACGAATAAATTATATTTATTAGTATAGTCATTCGAATTTTTTTAAAATTAAGAATGAATTGGATGATTAGCTTGTTTTTTAATTAGGTTAGGTTTTTTTAATGACATGTTTTAAAGAATTATTGAAAACATGAAAATAAAAATAAATAAATAAATTCTAAAATGAGGGTGGGGTATAGATACACGGCACATTTATTATGAACAAATCGGAACATCTTTAATATAGGTTAGAAGCGGAGCACTCGCCTTAGCCTTCGTGGTTATTTTTTTTATAACCACCCAAAAATATTTTTCCGACACATACAAGATTAGTCCCTATGTGTACTGGCGCTGTACATTACGGAACAAGATCTGCTTATATGTTATTACAAAGTATACGCGAGTATTTGCGTACTGCTCTTGTATGGATTGGAAGAACTTCGTAAAATACTTATTTTCAATCTTTAATTATGTTAGGTTAGGTTTTTTTTTTGGCCGAGCCTTTTTAAGAACATTTTCAGTACCCGTATTAATAATTATAAATTGTTCGTACAGTACCCGTATTAATAGACTCAGCCGACCCACTAAAGCCCCTCGGGGTTCCGTCCTTTATTAGCCTTGCGGGCGCGATGCGATGGCTGGGAGGAGGCACAGGGACGTGGAAGGAAAAGTAAGGGAAGTAATTTTCCTCGCTTCAAGTCCACCGCCACTGCAATCGTCCCTCAGGGGCTCACATACTCAAATAGGATTTGCTTACGAGCATTAAATTGTTATTTCCAGTTTTCTTTATGTTCGATCATATTTGTATATTGCGGTGACAGCACTGACACTAATAGGGCGTTCCACTAGTAACGCACAACGCCCAAAACGCTCAGTTAGCCGTTCCACAAGGCGACCGCGAGCGTTGCGGTCGTGGCGAAAACGTCACTAATGACGTCATCATTTTCGATCACATAACGCTCACAACCACCCATGTCAAAAGGTGGGTCGAAGTGGGCGTTGACCACAGAGCATTAATTCTCTCTTGTTAAAATACGTTGACAAAGGCGCGCATTTTGAAACAAAGATGGCGAATGAGAAAATATCTTTCTTTATAAATTTTGTAAAATTAATTTTAATGTATTTTGAACATTTTATTTACATAATTGATTTCTAATCAGTTTTCATTATCGTTGACTTGAATATAACTATATAATTAATGAGAAATTCATTGTTTGTAGACATAGCTTTTGCTGCAGAATTATACGAAAGAGTTATAACTCAGAATGCAGAATTATAGATAGACAGATAGATAACTAAATGTATTTCTTGAAAGTCTAAAGTTGCTTTTAAATTCTTCATCTGAATAACGAACGACTACATTTTCATATTGTGTAATACGTGGCCGGAGATCACGTTTTTTAGTATTACGTTTTTCTAAAATTATCCCCCCACTCTTCATCTGAGCTAAACGAATTGCTTTCCTCTGAATTATTACCGCGATGAAGTAGCCGATACCCAATTGAACCAATTAAGGACATTTTGTTTAAATATCTAAAATAATATGCTTTTAACATAAATTAGTCAACCCTACACATAGAAAAAGGCGCGATTTTCATATCAACCAATGACATTTGCGTATGACATTAATGACATCAACGCTCCATAACCCGTTCCACTAGCTTTTATGATTGTAACGTCCGCAAGCAAGTGGAACAGCAAAAATCGCGGTCGTGAACGTCGTCGTTGTGAGTCCCTAATGGAACGCCCTGTAAGTTGAATGTGTCTTGTTTTACGCATTCTTTTTTAAAAGTTCATTCTATTCTAGATGGCGAGGATGTGGAGGAAGAATTTATAAATAAAATATAGAAAATAAAAAGAACTTGAGATATAAAAAGAATATAGAAATATAAAGAGAAACCATTTTATCTATAGTAGAATTATTTTGTCTGTGCAATTTGGGTCATAAAAAAATCGGAGCGGTAAAACGAGCATTTCGCTCTCTCTTCCACTCACGGGCCTTATGGGCGGACATAGTAATGCGCATTATTGTTGTCGATAAGCGTTATCGACAGTGTATTTAGCTTTGTCATTTTGTGGGATAGTGATCAAAATGAAAGAAAAAAATAGATAAAACAACGTATTTATTAAAATGAGAAAAATAATGATTTAAAATAAATTATTAATAAGCTACTAAATGTATTAAACAACTATAAGTACAAAAGTTTAGAATGTTACAAGTCATATTAAAAATAAATAAACTGACGGACTCATAAGCTGCATCAAAGTTCAGGATTACTTTGAAATGATTTTTTTAAATAAGTATGCAAACTTTTTAGATTAAATTATATAAATACTTATATCTAAGTTTAAAATAAACAGCAAAAAAGATAATAATGATTTTTATAACAATGATAATCTTTCTTTGATAAGTCAACATTCTACCGCTCTAGCCGGGCTGAGGGCGAGCTATGATTTATGACCCAAACTGCACGGACAAAATAATTCTACTATAAACGCGTTGCTTGGGAGTTTCTTGCCGCTTCTTCTCCGTAACAGCAATAACATGTTGCGAAACGCTTTATATAGACTAGGATAGGAAGTACCTATTTGTATGACCTTCAAAAAGTGTTCTCCAGTGGAATTTATTTTGAATAAAAACTTTTGAATTTGAATTTATAAGGTGTGCCTTGCAACCAGTCCTTATGCCGCTCCGCGACGGATAAAGAACCAAAGATAACTTACTTAATATCTCTCGAATTACCCGCTTGCAGAATGTTGTTGCCATCAGTACAGCAAATAAGTACACCGCTAAAAGGATCGGCGTCTGAGCAGATTGTCGGCAGTATGCCATTTTGCCTGAAATAGTAAAAATGGTACGTTATGGCATGGAAGAAAACAACTAAAAACCATCTTCAACATATTGTTACAATTCAGGTCCCGACAAAACGAAAATCCACCTGCATATCTGAAAAAAGAACACATTTTATTACCTGTCGGCATTTGAACTAATTGTAATTTTTTATGGTCGTTTTCATTTGTTCACTTATTTATCGGCATACGTCTCTAGAGAAGCCTTTCAGTCCATTGTTTTATTGTACTCATTTATGGCGGCTTGCGGCCGACTCATTAGCCAGGTGTTTCGGAATATGTAGACTACGATACGGGTACATTCCATTTGCGCAGTATAAAACGATGGCCTGATTGAGAGAAGGAGCAGTTCAGCAACAACTACGATCAAGGCGTAACATGTGTACAATCGGAGATCTAATAGTGACGGACTTTGCGCTTTTTATTGAATTACGACTTTCTGCGTCACATTTGGATTTGTTGTTTGTGTTATATTATTACCTGTGTTGTACGTGTTTGTATAGTTCTAAGAAACTCTATAGTAATTCTAACGGCAGTTTTAATTTGAGTCCCTGAACTCGTAACAATATTGTAGAAAGAAGTCGGTTAAATATTTACTTTCTGCTTTGAAGTTTTAAGTCCGTTTTGTATTTGTAAAAAAATAATTTTATAGTTGCGCAAATATTTGAATAGATTTAAAATAATATATTAACCGCCTGTCGAAATTGTGCTACTGGCACAAGTATACAAGTTTGCCATTTCACACTTCAGTGTTAATAAAGTTAATAATTAATGTATATCTTGTATCAGAAATCAGTTTTTATCCGTGCAGGAACAGAGAAAGAATACAATCCTGCGTTGGGGCGGCCTGTCGTATGAGGCGACATAATAACCCACAGCCAGGTGGAAGGGTATTTACTCGACTGGATGGCTACCACCCCTGGTCTAGAGTATGTCACCATAACAACCTTAAATTGTGTTCCGGCATTAGTGACCAAATTCCAGTCTCTTAAGAGAGCAGCAGCGCATTTGTAGCACCTTTGGTGTTGCAAACGTCCATAGGCGACGGTAACCGCTTTCCATCAAGTGGGCCCCCGGCCTGTCTGCTGAACTGCTGTAATAAAAATTGAAAAAGAATTGCCGGCAGAATTCCGCGTCATGCACTTAATGACATAATCGGATAAAAAGTAGAAAAACCGACTCAGGCTTCGAAGGTTTCCTTTGGCTCCGTATACAACTAGGATTTAACGCTCGGTTGAAGAAAATATTATCCAAAAAACTCACCTAGATTGTATCCTAGCTGACTCGCACTCGGTTGCTTTCTTGCAACGTCCCAGTGTATTGGTGTAAGTAAAAACACATTCGTCGCCTTCTGCAAAAAAGTACCATCAGCACGCTTAATCCAATGCTGACATTATCCAAAGCGAACTCTACAGGAGAGCGAAGAACCTCGGTGGTTGCGCTGAGGAACATCTCCTTAATTCTTCCTCCCCATCCTTGCCATCAAGAAAAGAATAAACTTTTAAATGAAGAATGCACAAAACAAGACATTCAACATACAGGCCGTTCCATTAGTAGCTCACAATGCCCAAAATACTCAGTTAGCCGTTCCACAAGGCGACCGCGATCGTTGTGGTCGTGGTGAAAACATCACTAATGACGTCATAATTTTCGATCACACAACGCTCACAATGACCCTTGTCGAGGGGTGGGTCGAATAGCCGTTCCACTTGGGTTTACGATTGTAACGCCGTGTGTGGAACTAGAACGGGTAAAATCGCGGTCGTGAACGTGGTTCAGATCCAGATCATTGTCATGAATTTTAAACATCGATAATTAATTGAATATGTGCAGTGTGGCGGTGGACAGGTGGCGAGGTAAGTCAATCTTCTCTTGCTTCTTCCTCCACGTCCCGTCCTTTTCCCGGCCATCACATCGCGCCCGCAAGGCCAAAGGACGCAACACCGAGGTTTTAGTGGGTATCCCCGACCGTGTCGTGACAATAGCATGTCTTGCTTGCGGTGGTAGTACCACAGCCCAACGTGGCGAGCCCCACACCGCGTATCCCCCGCGGTGGTTAGTCCTCAAACTGATTTCCCCTCGTTACAAATAGGTTAGGATCAGACCAAAGCGTAAAATGTCAACTTGTAAAGTTTGTAAATTGCCTTTGCACGCTTGTTAGGAACTGATTTCAGAGTTCATTGAGTCATAGAAAGCTAATTTGCACTCGGTGACCATCCCTAACATATGCCAAGACACCCTCCTCCCCCCCCGTCCCTCTATAGTTTTTACGTAGTCTATAATATTATGAAATTCGAAACATGCCGCGTATATTGAAATAACTAAATGAAAATTGTAAAAAAAAAAATTTCAAGCAGATTATTGTTCATTCATCTATTCAGTTAGTGCCTGAATTTTTTCAATTTTTTATTTTCATATTTAGTATGTTTACATAATATTTATTCATTAGAGGGCCGATGTGGGTGTGGCTTGCGTAAGCCAGAGTACCCGTTTCTGCCGTATTTTCATCCCTCTGGGAAATTATAAATATTGATCTTACAATTTCGGGAGTCGAGATTTTTTTTAGGAAATTTCCTGCTCTTTTCGAATCTTTTTTCAAATTTGAAAAATCTTTATTACTTTTTGAGATATTTGCAAAAAACTAAACCCCCTTTTTTTTAGTTAATTGTTAATAACTTTTACAATTGTGCAAGCGGAACTTCATTTTTTTCAAAAATCATCTAGATGCCATTCCGAATCGAATGACACCTCATTTATAATTTTCGGAGACTGCTGAAAAAAGTTGGTCCAAAAAGCACTTGTTTACCAGTCTAGTTGTCATGTTTAAACAGCGCAAGAAGAAAATCTCGTTATGCCAGCCTCAACGACATCATCCGCAGAGCTATTTTCAGTAAGAAAGAATGTCAGAAAGTAGCGTTTTTCTTAAATGGTTTCAATGTACATTGAAAAAAACAACCCATCTGGAATAGACTAGATAAATGGTGAGGAATAAGATGCAATTTCTTTTAGATTTCTTTTCTGTTTGTTCGGAATTCACGTAAAAACTACTGGGCCGATTTCGAAGCGGTTTTCGGTGATCGACAGTTCATTCTTAGACTTATATCCTACGCTACTTTCTAACTTTGTTTCTTACTGACAAGAGCTCTGCGGATGATGTCGTTAGGCTGGCTGTGTAGAGCACGTAGACTATGTATAGTGGACGTGAAGTAACACGATAATTTTGTTATGATATTAAAATTTATTATATAACGATACGTTACAATGCAAGGTTGTACACAGAAAGTAAGAAGAAAAAAAAAGAATGTTGACAGATGTCAAAACATAAAAAAGTAAAAATTAACTAAAGAGGTTGATTCCAACATGCTGGGGGCCTCAAAGAACAATACAATATAACCTCAGTAATAAAATAAGCCTCAGCATATTGAAAAACCTGAAAATGAAATGTCTTAAATGTTTCTTATACACTTAAAAATTAATATCTATTATCTCAAATAAGTTATTAACAGGAAACTAAAACAAAATAATACAAACTTCCTGTTAAACAAATCAGAACTTAAGTTTAATTAATTAATTAATTAAGCTTTATTCTGAGGCAGGATAGATACTTTCTCTTTGAAAAAAGGTTACTATATGTAATACATAATGTGTGCTTATATTAGGTCTTGTTAAACACGAATCCCTGATTATCCGTCCCAAAGACGTTTTAAAAGAACTACCACCGTTACAAATACAAACGTGCTTTACAAGACGGATTCACGTAGTTTTATTATAACAAAAATAATAGAACATTCACTGAAGAATATAGAACGGTATACAATAATTCACTGAATATATGCAATAAGTTTTTTTTGTGAATCTAATCTATGACAATTGTTCATGTGTAATCTTTGCTATATTTTTTGTGGAAAAACTTTCCCACTTCCAAAACTGTAAAAATCTATGTTATTAACGTCACTTATGTTAGATTTGCATAGACGACAAGACACTTTAAATTGTTTTGTAGATGGTAAAGCGCCTTCTGTAATATGGTTGAATCCGGTGCTATACGTAGACGGTTCCTCGTTTCCATGTGTTTGTAATAAAGTCACTGTATTATTAACATTAGGATGCATCAATGAATTATGTTTTTTCTTGCAGTGAATACACCTAAAGTGAAATTTACATCTTTTTCTGTGATTACCAAGACAAATATTACATAAATTCTTATCTTTAACAAATTTAATTCTCTCTGAAGATGACTGTAGTGCAAATTCTTTACACTTAAATAACTTGTGCGAACTTGACTTACACCTTATGCATGTTGGCTGTTGTACGGTTACGTGACTTAATAGATTTGCAGCAGGCTTCCAAGTACCGGAACAAGCGACAGCAGAATTTTCTATGGCTAATGCCCTCTTCTCTAAAAAGCTAAGAAATTCAGATATAGTTGGTGTCGTATTCGTATCCCTTTCCAATTCAAATGCCCTTGCTGTGTAACCATCTAATTTGCGCATAAAAGTTACGATCAACATAGGATCCCAATTAACTGTATTTATGCCTAGATTCTTGAGTGCACAAAGATTTTGTTTTATTTGCGAAACAAAAACCCTAATACTACCACTTCTGTCGAGCCTAGGAATATCTAGTAAAGCTGATATATGCTCTGTTACAACTAGATGTTTATTAAAAAACCTATCGTGCAATAAACTCCTTGCTTCACAGTAACTACTGTCAGACAGTGGTAGATCTTTGATTAAATCTAGAGCTTCATTCTTCAAAAAAGCCCTAAGGTAATGAAGCCTTTGAATATTGTCTAGCCTTGAGTCATTATGAATTAAACTGTCAAACAAACCAATGAATGTGACATAACTAGAACATGAACTACCATCAAACGGGTCAATCTTAATAACAGGTAAAGCTAAATCTCTGTGATGTTGATTAGTATGAGGTCTAGGGTCTTTGTTGCTTAGCTCAATATGCTCATTTAAACCCGCAGAAATTTCGTAAAATAAATCTTCTACGATTGATACATCTTCCTTGTCATTAGGATCGAGTATACTAATTTTATTATTAACATCCTCCAACTCAGAGAATGATTTTTGCAAACGCAACAGTCTTACTTGTAATTGCGCTGAGCTGGCCTCTTCTAATGCATTTGACAATATAAAAGTGTGAAGTCGCGTAATAATAGCCTTTAGGCTTCCGCGCTTAGCAACCAATTCATTTAAAACCTCAGACATCATCACCACGAAACTTTACAATAAAAATATTTACAAAACTAATACAACAACAACACTCACAACACTAGGAAAAAAAAACAATAAACAAACGCGAATAATGTCCACAGTCCCAGCAAAAGAAGGTTCCAAATTCAAACTTCAGCAGGCCCCGCCTGTGCACGTACAAGCTCGTTCCCGCGTGCGCATTCAAATTTCGAACACACGTTCTGGTTGAAGTCTCGGCCTCATAGATTTGTACTTATATGTATGAATATGTCTTCGAGAAACTTCTTTACATTAAAACTTGGCAATTTATAATAATGATTTTAGATGCACAATCACAATGAATTTTATGAAGTGCTTGCTTGCAACAAACTTGCGTATCGTACGTAGTAGGTATATATATTTGCAGTAGAACTGACGAAAAAACGATTCACTATTGCGTTTTTCGTATGGTATTGCAGCTCACTGAAGAAAATAATATTGCGTCTTACTTATTTTTGCACGTCCTCCTCGCTGTATTCTTTTTAATTATTCGAAGGACCAATTTGTGTAGAGCACGTAGACTATGTATAGTGGACGTGAAGTAACACGATAATTTTGTTATGATATTAAAATTTATTATATAACGATACGTTACAATGCAAGGTTGTACACAGAAAGTAAGAAGAAAAAAAAAGAATGTTGACAGATGTCAAAACATAAAAAAGTAAAAATTAACTAAAGAGGTTGATTCCAACACTGGCATAACGAGATTTTCTTCCTGCGCTTTTTAAACATGACAACCCGTGGTGTTCAAATCGGTCTACAGTCGGTTTGTTTATTAGATAGGTCAAACCTAACTACCGAACTGATTTTGATAAAATCGTTCAAACTGAACCGGAGATATTATGATTCATTTTAATTTTATTTTCTGACAAAAATCCAGTATTTAGGTATGTTTCAAAACGTATTTGTGGTCATAATAAATTTTTTTGCCAACAATGTATGACTCATCTTGATTGACCTGCAAACCGAGTACAAAAATAACCACAAATTAATCAAGTATAATCTTAAGAGGTTCTATACTAATTCCCAAAGCGGACCATCATGCCCACATGTGAAGTCCTGGGACTAAAATGAGAGCCATATTCTAGAATGATGATACCTCCGCTTTATTATCAAATCGGAACTGAACACTAGAATGATGATAACCACTACTCGCCTCTGGTCCTATTTATTAAAATAACAATATTGTGTACACGACTCCCTGCGGCACGAATAAACCCATGAGGTTTCTGTGCCACAGTTCAAATGTGATTTGTAATGTATATGAATGTAAGCGTATTGGATAATAAATTAAAAAAAACATCCACCATCTTTTTTTATCATTTAATATAATTGAATATTGTAGTTTACTTTCAGTTTCGTGTCTTTCTTTCATACAAATTCAACTTTATCGATACCACTAATATTAGTACAGTCGATAGTCGATAATTTAATACTTAGGGGCAAAGAGAAAAAAAATCAAAATAACAAGATAACCAAGATATACAAGTGTTATCTTGTATAACCAAGGAAAAATCAAGTAAATAAGAGTTTCATCGAAATTCGTGATTTATTATTGTAATTATTTGTACAATTATACACAAATAAATGCTTATGTTGTAAAAGAAATCCGTAATTTTCAGTTAAGTGGGCCACTTCAGACTATAACTGTCCAGTAAATTTTCGATAGTGGTGAGAGCTAAGAGGAATTTGTTATTTGTGTCGGTTCTGAGAGGGTTAGGGTAACGCTTCAAATTATAGAGAGTGGGGAAGCCCCGACTTAATAATATTGAAAGATACTTAGGGCCTTACTTATAATCGTTTCTTAGATTTGAAGAAACTGCTCAGCAACTGATTAATTAAAACTTCACACATAAACTCCTCTTTAGTCGAATATTTTGGGTACAACCTACGTTAATCATTCGAATTTCGTTTATCTGTGCTCCTCTTAGGTAAACAACAGGGTCAACAGGTAAATAATTGAAAATAACAGATTCATTGACTAGGGTCTGATTCTGATTCTTTTACTTAAGAGATACCTAATCGTTTCTTAACGAGATTATTATAAGTAAAGCCGTATTTCTTCAACTTGAAATTACCGAGGGGACCAATTAATATGGACTATATTCAATTTATTGATTATTGGCAGAGAAACAAACAAATTATCCAGATATTCAAATTAACGAGTGTGAAATGAGGGGTCACAAATTACGTCGCAGGAATTTCATGATTTTTGAACCTTACCCATCCTTGTCACAGCTGATCCCATTCGTGAGACTCCTTCCTCGCTAGTGTAACGTCACATATTTTGCATCAAGAAATCATTAAATTAAAACAGCAGCTTCTTAATTAGTTTATTTAATTTAAATTGAAGTCATGGTAGCATAATGGATAGCGTACGCGTTACAAACTCAAATGGCGCGAGTTCGATCGTGGCCGGAACGCATGCACCACTTAGACAGTTTTCTGATCTAATGTGCATGTTGTAAAAATTACCACGTTCTAACAACGGTGAAGGAAAATATCATGATGAAACCTGCACATCAAGATAAGGATTGCGTCAAACCTGCCAAGCCACCTTGGACCAGTGTGGCGGGGGTATACTGTCCGTTCCCTTATAATGGGAGGCTAAGGCCCAGCCAAAATAATTAAAATTATTAAATTAAGCTCATACAGATAAGAAATGGAAATATTTTGTAAATTTTCGTTGATAGTTCAAATTTCGTGTTTGAAAGCGTAAATATATTCGATTTTTTAAAGGTGACAAGGTGTAATTAAATTTAGGAACCCTGGCACAGTTCGTCAACCCATCTTAACATTCGACGTAATTTATGATGGTCCCTTTTTTATTGCACGACTTCAGCTTACAGGCAGACGGCCCACTTGATGGAAAGCGGTTACCATCGCCTATGTACATTTGCAACAGCAAAGGTGCTACGCTGCTGCTCTCGTAAGGGACACTGATACCTGGTCACCAATGCCGGAACACAACTCAAGGTTGTTATGGCGACATGCCTTAGACCAGGGGTGGTAGCCATTCAGTCGGGCAAATGCCCTACCACCTATGGGTTGTTTTGTCGCCTCTGACGACAGGCCACCCGGCCGCAGGAAATTGTATTCTTTCTCCGTTCCTGCACGGATAAAGTGATAGTAGATAGATAGTGATAGTAAGATTTCCCTTATCGATAGTCGACTGTATTAGTGTTATGTATACTTCCATTGTATTACTGTTTTACTGTGGCTTGAAATTCTTCTTCCAACGACCGTGTTTTTATGCAAATGAATAAAATTTGAATTTAAATTAATTTTTTACTAACCTTTGTCTTGTGTGATGCCAGTGTAAATTATTGTTGAAAATACAAAATAGTATCTCCACATTTTAGTTAAACGCCAACTTCTTAATTTGCACGGTCTGTAACAAATTTTACAAGTTAGATAAATAGATAACTCCATATTAATACGCTTTTGCTTGTACTTGTAAGGTATATATGGAGATATGTTGCAAAAAAAAAATTTAGTACGTGGATGAATATTTGAATAGTACATATTCAAATATTCACCCACGTACTAAATTTTCGGCCATTTCAAAGAACACTACAAAAATGTGTTTAAAAACTGTTCTTTATGAATTTTTAAGGTAGTTTCTTATGTTGTATTTCCATATATTTTAATTCGCCACCGATAAAGCTGTTAATGTAGACATTGTAGAAAAATATATTTTTTGGCAAAATGGCAATGATATTCCCTTAAATGGTAATTAGAAATAAAAGAAAATTTAATATTTTCTTGAGTTTTTGCGACTTGTATACATAAAAACTATGTTTTAACGGTTTTAAGCGCGGTAATTTATTTGATTTTATTTATTCCGACGTTTCGGCCACTTTTCAGTGGTCGTAATCACGAAACACAAAGATGAAAATACTCGTTGACAATTGTCATTAACCGAATTAAATTGGAACAAATCTTGTGGATCAATTACTTTTGTCTTCCGATAATCGAACTTACAAAGATTTGATCAGGTAATCTGAGTTGCATACCCACCCTCATGAACCATATATAATAGTAATTAATATAATAATTTCTTATTACCATTCAAATGAACTCATTACCATTTTATTAATACGAACGGTAAAAATGGTAATTTGGTAAATGGTGGCTAGAATTTCTAATAATTATTGGAAAAGTTCAGTATTTAGTAGTTCAGTATTTAGTAAGATTATGCAATTTTTAAAACAAATATTGAAAAATAGTCCTTTAAACGGAATCAACTGACCTGCATTTTATAAAAAAAACACGTTACCTACCTCAAAAGCTCATAAACAGTAGTGAGAAATATTTTGAACCAAAACGCTCGCGACGAAGGATAATCTTCAATTTCGCCGGAATGCAACACTCTTCGACAAAATCGTACGGTCAACGAGTGGACGACGACTGACTGTACATTTATTATCTCTGATCGCGCTGTTATAATATTTAAAGACACAGAAATCATTGTGGCCATGTTCACGAACGGTAAGTAGGGAAAAGCATAAGGACATTTTTCAGAGTACCCTAACTTATAATAAAACTACGTTTTAACGGTTTTAATCGCGGTAATTTATTTTATTTAGGTTTATCCGACGTTTCGGCCGCTTTTCAGTTGCCGTGGTCACGGAAGACAAAGGTGACATTTGTCAAACGTGTATTGTCAAAGTTTTTATTCAGCCTACCGCCAACGTGTTCATTTTAATTATTTAGTTTTAATTTTGTTTATGGATATTATTTACTCTATGGGAGCCTAATCTAATTTACCACCGCTTCACAACATGTTGTGGCTTGAAGAGAAGAAGCGGCGCAAGAAACTCTTCAGCATAGTTCTAAATTTTTTTTTTATAATATTAAAATGAGTGGGAGGAAAAAATAAAAGAAATCATCAGTCAAGTTTAAATTTATTATGTGTACAAGTCGCGTAAACTTAATAAAATATTACCCTAACTTAATTAAATTATGTTCTTTGTGTAATTGTTTAGAATTTAAAACAGTCTTAAAATATCCTATTTTACGAATATGTTACCATTACTTCGTTCTTCAATTGCATTTTGATTACTGGACTAATATCTAGTTGAAATCTGGGAAAAGGGACACTGTTGGTAATTAGATTTTGATAAGTTATCATTTAATTTTCAGTATTTCAATTTAATATACATATTATATAATATATTTTGCACTTTGTAGAAAACATTTAGATCGGTCTATTAACAAGCATAAGTTCACCAATAGTGGTAGCTAAGTATGTTATTTGTTAAGGGCCGTGCGATTTGCACATTTTCAAAGAATCACCCACGTTATGTCTTTATATTTATAACTATAATTATTTTCTATCCTTTTATTGCGCTTTTGTCTTATTGAATATGCACTGTTTGCTACAACTCCATTAATTCTTCAAAAGTTATTCTGTAACAAAATTCTGTATAAAATCTTTTAAAAAAAAGTACTTAAATGTAAAAAATAGAACAACATATATAAAGAAAAACAATTTTTAGCTAGACGTGTTGCTGGGGAGTTTCTTGGCGCTTCTTCTCCTTAACAGCCATAACACGTTGCGAAGCGATGTACAAAGACTAGGAAGTAAAATTAAATTTTAACCTATATGTATGACCTTCAAAAAGTGTTCTCCAGTGGAACATATTTTGAATAAAAACTTTTGAATTTGAATTTATTAGCTTCATACGTATGTGTTAGTATGTAACGGAATCTTTCAAGTTAAATTTGATCGACTTCCCGGTTTCCGATTGAGCTGAAATTTTGCACGTATGTGTATGCCGTGTGACAATGCAATAATATGGTACCATGGAGCTGATCTGATGATGGATTCGGAAGGTGGCCATAGGAACTCCTGTACTAAACAAGATAGACCCGTCGTGTTTGGGCTCGTTTTACTTGTCTTGGCTAGCACTCTGCTGCTACTTGATATGCAGGATCTCAAAAGCTTGTATTTAAATCCTTTTTAAAAAAGCTTATTTTTACATAACGTTCCATTTTATCATAAGAGCTTAATTATTTAATTCTTTTTTCAAAGTTTCCACGGAGAAGGGAATTGAATCACTAAATAATCAGTAAAAAATGAAAAATAAATAATAGTTAAAAAAAACAAAAATGCGCTTTTATATAAAATTCAACAAAAAAATAGAAAATAAATTTTAATAAATTTGAATTAAATATGATACCATGCACTCCACGCTTTTTTACAATAAAATCATAATAACCCTCTTTATTAATTATTAACCCTAATTATTAACCTTCTGTTACCGAAAACATATAAAGTTATAAAACTTAACGATCCAAAATATTCCTTAATGGTGTTGAGTTCATTTTGGTTCAAAGCAACTACTTAGTTGTTGTTTTTTGATTTTTGTGTGGCCATGAAATTTATAATTGAAATGACATTACCAAATTTATCCTCATCTCGCTGAGGTTCTTATATGAAATTAAATGAAATCTTTATTCTTGTCTAAATGTAGTTGTGTATACGGGTGTAATTCTTAGAAATACATGGCCCCAATACATTTGCCAGTTACAATGGAAAAATGTATTGACACTGGTAATAGGTGTATAATTGAAATGAAACTTTTATATAGATGGTGGCAAAACAAATCGCAACAAAATGTTAACTTGAAGTTTTACGGGCAGGTTTTCATTGGACAAGTATATTAATGAATGAATGTCAAAGAAGCGAGTGAGGTGTGTAAGAATAAGCCTAAATGGCGCTCTGTTGTTCGTGCCTACCCCGC
Source organism: Dendrolimus punctatus (assembly GCA_012273795.1). NCBI lineage: Eukaryota > Metazoa > Arthropoda > Insecta > Lepidoptera > Lasiocampidae > Dendrolimus > Dendrolimus punctatus. Next base: position 5,382,290 of record CM022556.1, read on the forward strand.
AAGGGACCTGGCGTGAAGTTATGTATGTATGTAAGTACATTAACATGCCCGTAATACTTCAAGTTAAACTTTGATGAGATTCGTTTTTCCACTTGTCCATTAAAGAATCTCTTCTTATATGTGTCCCAGTACACATTTCAATTTTTCGCAGGTTTACTGCAAATTATGGTTAGGTTAGGTACATTTTAATGAATGCATTTTTGTTTGAACATATTTCATTTTATCAAACGAAGAAACTGAATTCGATCCGGAACCAAAAAAGGCATCCATAGTCTACTCTAAAATTATGCCACCAACTCACCACGTCTAGTCTGAATTTATGCCGCTCCTCCACGCGGCCGTAACGTTTTTTCGTGACAGTAAAATCCTAAGACCCCACGTCTATATAAAAGTTTCACTTCAAAAAATCGGCTAAAATATATACTTTTTGTAAAGAATAACAAAACGACATTATATAAATATAATGTCAGCCACGGGCCATAGGGCAACGGACAGTATACCCGCCACGCTTGTCCAAGGCGGCTTGGTAGGTTTGACACATCGATTATCTCGATGTGCAGGTTGCAACACGATGTTTTCCTTCACCGTTTTAAGCACGTGGTAATTGTAACAATATGCACATTAGATCAGAAAACTGACTAACAGGTGCATACGTTCCGGTCAGGATTGAACCCGCGCCATTCGATTTAAGAGCGCGTGCGCTAACCATTACGCTACCACGACTTAAAAAAAAACGACATTGGATAATAAGAATTCCTGTTATGAAACCACCATATAAATATTTAAAGTTTAATAATATATTTGTTAACATGTAAAATATCTGTAATGCAGCAGAATATGAATGTGTTAGTTCATAAGTTTTTTTTTTAGAGCAGTGTTAAAGTTCAGTGGTGACAAAAAAGTGTAGTGAATTGCCTCTGTTAAAACTCTTGTCGGAGGCATCAGTGTTGAATACTAAAAAGGCACATTAGGCAGAAAACTGCTTAAGTGGTGCACGCGTTCCGACCAGGATCGAACCTACGCCCTTTGAGTTAGGGACGCTTGCGCTGGCCATCACGCTACGTATTATTAATAAACATTTCATTAACACTTTGAACATTTCAAATTAAAAGAAGTAATATAGATATAGTAATAGATATTTTGCTGACGCTGCGGCCTACTTCAGGCTACTTTAATATCCCCCGCTGCTGAGAGCGCGAGGCGGCGGGGGGAGGAGGAAGGAGAAGGAGGGGTGATGGCGCGGGAGTAATCCTCGCAGCCTCCCCCTCCCGGCGGCAGCGGGCGTCGAGGTCTGGGGGATCAGAAAGACCTCCGCTCGTACTAATGCCGCGAGAGGGCGTGAGAGGTAGCCGCGCATCCCTCTCAGGGCCGGGGAAACGTCATTCCCCGGCCCGCACACAGGAGAAGCCGCCTCTGCTTATGAGGCGGCAAGCCGCTGCCGGGGTTGCGGGTTAAGCTCGCGCACATACCGCGATCCCGGCGCTAGGCGGAAAGAAGGCTTCCATGGGGTTTTAGTGGGTATACCGGCGCCGGTCGTACTGATTAATCGGCGTCGGGGAGCCCCACATACCGGCCGCGCATGATCCCCCGCGCAGCTGACGATGCGACAACGCATTTTCCCATGTAAAAAAAGGCTACTTTAATATGTTACGAGATACGCAGGACAGGAATTATAATGCTGTTGGAATTAGTATAGAATTTATTATAACTGTACAACTATAAATTGCACGATCCAATAACACGCGCAAAGTCCGTATGTACCACACGACTTTCTTGTATCGTAATCGTCGCTTGACTGCCTCACCCTCCCCTCCCCCATTCGAGCATCGTTTTATACTAAACTGTATAATACAACAAAGAACCGCGTTGATTGAGGTTTTCCGAGTAAACGTAATTTGCACACCTGGTTAATTATTCCTGCGAACGGTCAACAAAGTCAAAAACAATAACAATAGGCTATTGTTTAATTGCAAATTTGAAACACAAAATAAACAAAAGAATTCCGAATGCGGGAACGGTTATAAAAAAGGTGCGCATTTCTTTGTCGGTATGTAACAATATAATAACAGCACTATAAATAATGCTCACAAATATATTGTGATGGAGTCGCTATGGAGCTGCAACCAGGGATCAGCATCCAAGCCAAAGTACTACGAGAATAAATCCCTGAAAGCAACAAGGTGTATTTTGTTCACCCTACTACAAGAAAGCACCAGCACTCCACCAACAATTGCCAGCATCCATCCATCATTACATGCAGAAACAAGTGCACAAACTGTACAAGATATATAGATTCAAATTCAAAAATTTATATTCAAAATAAGTTCCACTGGAGAGCACTTTTTGAAGGTCATCATATATGTTAAAATTTAATTTTACTTCCTAGTCTTTGTACATCGCTTCGCAACGTGTTATGGCTGTTAAGGAGAAGAAGCGGCAAGAAACTCCCCAGCAACACGTCTAGCTAATAATTGTTTTCTTTATATTTCTCTTATCCTATTTATATGTGAAGTTCTTTTTTTATAAGTTTTATACAGAAGTATGTCACAGAATGTATTTTGAAGAATTAATGGAGTTGTAGCAAACAGTGCATATTCAATAAGACAGAGACTTGATAGATAAGAAATAAACAAACATACAACACGATAGAATTAATTGAATAGATATATAATTGTACTAGTATACAAGAAATATGTATTAGTAAGTAAGACTTTTTTTAATTAGAGAAGAGAAAGAGAAAATAAAAGAAAAATACAAAAAAGATAACCTACCCCCCTTATTATCTCTTGTATATTTAATATAATGTTACATGCCAACGAAGGAAAAGGCACACCTGCCTGTCATAAAGCGCAATTTATTACCTTCCCGTATTTAGGAATTCTTTGGTTTACTTTGTGTTTAGTATTTGTAATAAAGAAAAACATTATAGTGTTATTGTACTTGTTTTATGGCCGTCATTAGTGTCGGAACTAATTCTTGTTGTTATTGTATTGCGCTGAAGCTTGCCAGGTATGGCATCGGTGCATTATAAAAGCAATGGCCCAATGTGGAGAGGGATAGTCAAACGAGGATTACGATACGAGCAAGGCGTAGATTCGATGAGCGATATAGTGACGGACTTTGCGCGTTTTATTGAATCGTACAGTTTGTACTAGTAGTGTCTAGTTATATTTGCACTTAGTTTATACGTGTGTGTATAGTTCTAATAAATTCTAAAGTAATTCCAATGGCATTTTAATTCGATTCCTGCGTAACTCGGAACAATAAGATAATAAAACCAGACAGGAAAAAGATAACGCACTGTCTTGGACGGTGACGGAGGAGTTGGTGATATATTATATAATTATTTGGGGGTAAGTCTACAGACATAAACAGCATTTTTAGCTCAAAAAAATGCATCCGAGCTATTGTAAGTATCCGATTTTATGACACTTGTAAGCCTCATTTTAAAGATCTAGAAATTTTATCATTGCCATGTATGTATATTTATGAAATATGCTATTTGTCAGAAACAATTAGGGGATTGTTCACTTTTTGTCAATCTGGCTATTTAAAAACCATTTCGAGGAATAGTGTCCCTAATCATTTCTGTCTTATTAAAATTCCAAAAAACGTACGATCTTCTTGTATTTTGTAAGAAATGCGTTTGACCTTTATTTGACCTTACTAAATCCAATCAGGTGGGCCCTCTGCCTGTTTGCCTGCTTCAGGTGTAAAAAAATATCTAGCTGTACAATATTTGATTTAAGTTATGTAACATGGATTTTTCCTAAAGACCACAAAAAATTTAACGATACCTATAGAAAATAATAATGGTTGAACACGAAAAATTATAAGCCTAGCGACAAAATACACTAAAATGATCACGATACGTAATGAGTACTGACAGTGACATTTAAATAAGTAGCACAGATTACTTTGATTGTATATAGATAAAACTTACTTTTATTATTTTTGTTTTCTAGGCAAAGAAATCAATGTAAACTTGTGCCTTATGACGTCATCGGAGAAATAACTTTAAAATTGAATTATAAAAAAACTAACGCTTAAAATACAAAAATATTCAAATTAGTATCTTAAAATATCCTATTTTACGCAATAAAAATATAAAATCAGAGGGTAAGTTTTTGTGAACAATCCCCATTGTACGATGTTTACGCAGCTAAAGATCTCTATCCAAACAATACTAGAAATAGTGAACGACTAGTATTAAATGTAAAAGAACCCTGTTTACCAGAAGCTTGCGAACATTGAACAAGACATGTCAACAAATTGACATTTTTATCTGTACTGTGACTGAATTCACAAGAACTGCGTATTATTATGTTATGACGACTGAATATGTATATTTATATCTATAATGAATATTATGTATGCCACGGTATCGTATTGGTGGCAACTGTAATGATAGCGATGTTTGTATGATAATAAATAAATAAAAAAAATATTTTTTAATAAAATTCCAATCCATATAAAAGAGTTTAGAATAAATAAATTTAAAATTCAGTTACAGGAATGGCTCTTAAATAGAATGTTTCACTCGGTGGACGAATTCCTCAATTGTAAATAAATACCCGCCTTGACTTTGATTTTATGACCTCAAAATGACCTCCTTGACTTATGAATGTTATTATTATTATTTTTTGACATTTATCAGTTTTTTTTCATTTTTAATTTAACATTATATAATTTAGCAAAATTTATCATAAATATTTGTATGCTCCTATGTGAGCAAAACATGTGTATTTATCCCAACTGCTTAACTTAAATTGATTTGATTTATAAAAAAATATAAAGCTTTTAATATCGTAACTAAAATACGCAAAAACCATGTGAACGATAACACCTATTATATTATACGGTATACAAGTTTTTATGCAATTAATTATTCGATTTGATTTGCTACTGGTCTACAATCAATACTTACCAGCGTCCATTCCTCTCCGCTCACCACCGCCGGTGCAAAAACACTTCTTATACAACCACTACAAACGTAACATTCTAATAAATTAAATCACTAAACAATGTTAACGGAAGGGAGCAACAACAAACTTGTACACATATCCGTGTCTGCGACGGATTCAAAATAGTTACTGTATGCTCGTTTAAAATATAATACAAAAACCGGTCTTGGATTCCTTGTTTTGTACGCTTAAGCCGTGTACACAAAGTTGAGAAAAATTTACGAGCAAAAATAAACAGTCTAGAGTTCTTTGTCCGTCTAGTGGTTTTCAATCATTTTCAACACGCAACCTCAATAATAATAATAAAACCCTTTTATCCCGAACCACATGCATGCATTTTAACATTTTCTTTTCTATTTTATTTCCTATAATCACGATATTCAGCGTGCCTCTTGGCATAGGCCTTCTCCAGCTCTTTCCATTGAGCTTGGTCAGAAGACCGAGCTCAATGAGAGGGGAGAGGCTCATGTATGGACATACCAGAGATACAGAAGTAACTCTGATATGTCCGTACATACCAGACCATGGACTATAGGAACATTCCTAGGGTTAGACGAATATCGTCACTCCATTTTGTTTTCGGACGCCCCTGTCTTCTGATGAGCCTTCTTGGATACCATAATGTCACTTACACAACACCTTTGAAAAGTTTTGACGACCTCCTTCGGTCATAGACAGATAAAAAGTTAGTAATTTAAAAGACTACGTTTATGTTTTTCTCTAATTTGTTACCTATATTCATTATTAGGACCTATAATCTACAAAAAGCTGGTAAACGTAGAAAGTACCCAAGAATGAGGTATAAATTTAAATAGCCTTTTCCCTTTTGACGGCGACCCCCTAGGGGTCGCGACTAATAAGTTGAAAAACACTGGTAAAGAAGCTGGCAATGCTGCTACGAAATCTGAAGCACTCAAACGGTGCAAATATGGAACCTTAAGAAGGGGTTACATAATTTTGCCGTTTGGAGTTGAAACATTAGCTTCGTCGGTTCCACTGGCACACTGGAGTTTCTTCAAAGAAATTTGCAAGAACTCCTTTGAATATTTCGCCCATAAGCATCGCTATATTAACGTGGAAGTGCAGCCACCCCTCTGGGCACGCTCCCACCTGGAAGCGATTTGTTACATAGTCTATAATCACTTATCCTATTTATGACTTAGTTTACTTTTAGTTTTAATTGATTTTTTTTATTTAGATTTAGGCCCGCGTGCATAACGATCGCCTTTAAATAAAATTAGTTCACGATATTAAACTGCCTAAATACGTTTTACACAAAACGTATTGACAGTTCTTTAAACATATTTAGTGGTAAATTTTACCTTGTGTAAGACGCTAATTGTATTTAAGGGTGTTTAATACGTTTTGTGTTTCTTAAATAAATTGAAGCAAACTTATGCAAGCGCCCTTAGTTTCCTACCCATTATGGTTTACATATTTATAACAAATTTTATTTTTAATATTTAATATTTATTTATTTAAATAGTTTAGGAACTAAATTATGTTATTAACATATTTAAAAGCAAAGAATAAATATTTTATACAACATCTTAATGTCGGTGCGAAGTAAAATTTGTTGTTGTTTTTATATTCTTATAAAACCGTATAAAAATAATTCTTTAATTAGGCACAGCCATAAGTACCGGAAGAAATTTCAACATAAAAATAAATAAATGAACAAATATTTTTATTTATTTGTTTTCATTCTTTTATTCCGATTGTGTACATTTAGCTTTACAATGATAAAATCAAGTAGGTAATATTTTATAAATGTATATCTAATTTGTTGTTTTCATTTAAATATGCAAATGCATTTAGTATTTTGGAGTCGTAATGGTTTTACGGTTAAAGTAATCTGGTGTCAATTTAATGACGTATGTGCGAATCCTGTATAAGAAATATGCACCTCTTAGGAAGTTATTCTGATGTAATTTATATTGTTACGATGACCAGTTGTTGATCAAGGAAAATAATAGTAAAGAATAACAATCGATCAGTACAAAATATAAGGCTGGGCGCAAACGGGCTACCGACCAGAGCCACCGGTGGCCAGCATTAAGGGCCTACCTAAATAGGAATCGTTATCTCGTCCGCACATGTTACATAAATTTACAGAATTTACATATAAATACATATTAGAAAAAACTTACCAAAAAATACTAATGTTTCACAAAAAAACATATGATTTAGTATATTTACATTTCTATATATATATATATATATATATATATATATATATATAATATAATTCTCATGAAAAAGAAATTATGTATGAAATCTTGTCTGAATCAGAATGTTATTATGAAAGTTTTTTTTTTACGTTATTTACGTAATTACGTTTTTTGGAGATTCCCATTTGTTGAATGTAAATTTTATGAATTTGTATCCGCGCAGGAATGGAGAAAAAAATACCATTTCCTGCGGTCGGGCGGCATGTTGTAAGGGGTGACAAAACAACCCACAGCCAGGTGGTGTGGTATTTGTCCTACTGGATGGGTAACACCCTGGTCTAGAGTATGCCATCATAACAACCCTTAAGAGAGCAGCAGCGCATTTGTAGCTTCTTTCGTGTTACAAATATCCATAGGCGATGGTAACCGTTTTTCATCAAGTGGACCGTCGGCCTGTTTGCTGAACTCCTGCAATAAAATAAAATAGATTGGGATAGTGGACTCCATTTAGGTAGATTCATAAGCAGTTGACACGCTTTCTCATATATTTTATAGGGACTCTGTGGTCAGTGGCCCGTTTGCGCGCAGCCTAACGAGTTCTAATCACTGTAGGCGTCATCAGTCCGTTCTTGTTATTGTAGAAAACTCAATTAAAAATACCATATTTAGACCAGTCTTATTATTGAAAACAATTTTTCGAACTTGAAACTATACTAAATGTTCTGCTATGTTGCTGTTAATGGTTCGAGTTTGTATAATGCGTTTAAAAATGTGAAATAAATCAGGAGGGATAATTCGGACATGGAGATTCCGAAAATCAAATGTCTACAATTTTTGTCTGTCGGTTAGAGCATCACGTAAAAACGTATTTCTTGCTCTCTCAATTTACGCCCTTCCAGTCAATATAGACTTATTACTCCTATTTATAATACAACATTTTTCAATAATTCTTTCATGGTTAAAGCTGTCCAACTTTGGAATTCATTGCCTGTTGCTGTCAGACAAGCAAAATCTCTAATAACATTTAAGAACTTGATCAGGAAATTCTATCTGCATTATAATGATTTTTTTTTGATTGCTTGAACACGCTAATCTCAGGAACTATTGGTCTTATTTGAAAAATTATTCCAGTGTTCCGTAGCCTTATTGAGCATTTATCGAGGAAGGCTATAGGCTATATATCATCACGTTAAGACCAATAGAAGCGCAGCACTAAATCGGAGTATTGTTCCTTTTGAGAGCTTCCGCTGCGTGCTCTGCGTAAACGGTGAAAGTTTCGCAAAAATCACGTGTGACAGTACTGTGCGATCCAATTAAGAATAGGAATGTCAATAACCTCCATCTGTCAAATGTCACTTGAAAAGTATGGTTTGCAAAAACTTATTTGCATATCAATAATAAGTAGTCTTACATGAAAAAATAAAAAGGATAAATTAGTAGTAAATTGTCTTAATATAATATTTAATTATTTAAAGAAACAATATGGTGCCAAGTCGATCCTATTCTCATTTGAATTGCATTATATTGTTTCCCTTTAAAAGGTCTAAAAATAAGTCAGCAACAGCATATGTCATATTTTGAGATTGGCTCACGATAACATTTTTTATGCTAATCAAAATGTGTTCTAAAATATTGCATTATTTGCGAAGGTGTTTTTATAAATATGATATTAATCCTTATCCAAATAAATACGTAATTCATCACAACTGTTTAATATAAAATAGAATTGCCTTTTACATCATTCGATTACAATGAATATCTTAGGAGATATCGCATTTTCCAAATAACATCGCAGCAGAATAATGATCAAGTACTGCGCGCATTTATGATGTGCAAGGCGGGCAGTCAAGTTTATAATATTTAAAAATATTTTCACCTTCTACGTAAACAAAGTCACAGGTTAAAGTTAGCGTGAGCCCAAAGTAACTATTCCTATTTTATAAAAAGCTGCAACTTTAACAGGGCCTAATGTGGACTTACCAGCGTCGGTGAACTGGCTATGGTTCGGTGACCTATTTGGGGAAACTGAAGGTCTTGTCTGTGCAATTATGGAAGAGGTTATCAAGGTGAACAACTACCGGAAGTACTATCAAAAGGACGGCAAACTTGATATTTGTCGGGGGCGTAACCGCTCTGGCGAGCCTCTCAGACATGTCGCTTCCGGTTATTCTCGACTTGCTAACACTGTGTACTTGCAGAAGTACAGCCTAATAATCAGGACCACACACCAGCAACTTGCTATTAAATTCGGCCTTGTCTCATCAGAGGTTATATTTTGTTTGATTGAACGCGCTAATCTCAGGAAGTACTGGTCTGATTTGAAAATTTATTTCAATGTTAGATAGCCCATTTATCGAAGAAGGCTATGGCTATATATCATCACGCTAAGACCAATAGGAGCGGAGCAAATTGTCGTGTCCTTCGATAGCTTAATGAACAGGCACCATTATAACACTCTCTCACATCTTCTAGTTTATACCTAAATATTAATATTTTATACGCGTCGCGGCGCGGATGGATTGATTTTGAGTACTTATTTGAATATTTTGAGTTGATACTTTTTAGTAGATGTACGTGCCTAGCGAGCTAGTTTTGCAACGTCTCCTTTTTGTGCAGTAGCGGGGTAGAGATTTTGAATAGGGAACGGGAAGGAGTGAACGAATGGAATGAACGGCCCGTACACCCATGAAGAATGTTTCAAAATCGGGGGTTTCGAAGACAATTTATGGAATGGGAACAATGCTGGGATCGGCTTTCTCATTTTTATAGGGGAACAAACGGTATACCTTTCATGCTTGCTCAAGACGGATAAGGCAGCAATTTTTATCTCGATGTGCAGATTTCATCACGATATTTGTCATTTACCATTAGCACGTGGTAATTGTAACAATATACAAACTCAGTCAGAAAACTGTCTAAGTGATGCACGGTTTCCGGCCGGGATTCGAACCCGCGCCCTTTGAATTTGGGATGCGAGTACCAATCACAGAGTACTAAAACTTAATAATATAAAGTTTATCCTTTTATTAATAACAATAAATTTCATTTAACTAAGTATCTGGTTCCGTGGTGTAGTGGTTATCACATCTGCTTTACACGCAGAAGGCCGCCAGTTCGATCCTGGCCGGAATCATATTTTTTATCGTTTCAATTTTTTTTTTCTTTTATTGAAATCATAAAAACAAATGTGTTTTTATAATAAAATAAAAACTTCGAATTATTTTAATTTCGACCGTTAAATAACAAAAACTCAACGGCACCAAGTAACAAAAACTTTGCTGGCATTTTATTTATAATAATCTATGCAGTAAGTAAGTCGTATTATGGCTTCTAATAGTAAAATATTCGATTTTAATTAACATAAATTATACTAAATATTGTAATTAACGCAAACAGCATAACAATGGAGCAAAAAATTTACAAAATACTTGAAAATCTTCATGTGGACGTTGTTAGATTTATTTTTATTATCAAATATGGTATAATTTTTATATTTGACAATATAATTCTTATTATTTATAATCAAGTCACTTATATGTTATAAAATTTTATAAATTTAAATTAAAATATAGCATAATAAAATTAAAACTACAAAATATACGGCGTGTTAATAATTAATTGCACTAGCGACATCTATTATTGAATAGAATATCAATCACATAACATTTAATAAAATTGTTCGTTGCTATCAAATCAAATAATTTATTGCCTAATAAAATACATTAGTTTTACAAATAGGTCTTGTTATTTTATAGTGATCATGTTTTTGCTGGTTGGGCGTACAATTTTATGAAACTTATATTATGTATTGCTACTCTGTTCATATCTACTTTAGTTATATTTATTTTGAATTAATTTATTCTCAAACTTTGTTGGTTTAGAATTGGTTTTTAGAAAGAAATTTAATTATAAAATTTAAATACTACGCTTATTAGTTGCCCAAACTTAAGATTTGTAACAGTGACATCTACCATCAAATAGATAAACTAACTCTTTCAAGCATTGGACTGAGTTACCTGAAGAAGTAGATTATACATTAGCCGTTAGATGTCTCTGTATCCATGTTTTTTGTTCGAATCCGGAAGTAAAAGCAAATAATAAATTATAAAGGTATTATTATCTTATATATATAAAAATCTTGTGTCACGATGATGTTGCCAATAAACTCCAAAACTACTGAACCGATTTTAATCCAATTTGCACACCGTGTGCAGTTTGGTCCAACTTAAAAGATAGGATACTTTTTATCCCGTTAGAACCGGTAGGTGGCGCTGAGATCGGGTTCTAGAATCCTCCTAATCACCAGGAGCGATTTTGGTGATTTTGTTTTTGTGTGTTTGAGTGGGTTCCCGGATGGTTTAGATTCGCAATTAGAACCGGTAGGTGGCGTTGACATCGGGTTCTAGAATCCTCCTATACACCTGGATCGATTATGGTGATTTTGTATTTGTGTCATGAAACAAAGTCTTTTAGGAATTCAAAAAATATGGCGGTACGAAGTTCGCCGGGTCAGCTAGTATCTTATATGAAGGTCAAACTGTGCGTTAGCCGTCACATACAGAAAGAGGGTAGACGTTTAATTGAAGGGAGCGACGTTCTACCTATTACTGCCACTACTACCTACCTACTAAGCAAAAAACCGGACACAATTATCGTATAATCTGTGCCGGCTTTACGTATAGTGAGTGCAGGTGCAACACCTCCGAAATAGATATTAAGAATGTAAGAAATGTAACATAACTGTCTGTCCCGGCAGACGTCGTCCTGCCCGGAAAACCTTCAATCGATATGCCGACGCAGCGCCACCTACCGGGTCCAATTGTTAACCAACTCAGAAACCTTCCTTGACTCATGCTCAACAACCTTACTAAAGATCATGACATGATCAAATTTATAGTTTACGATTCTATAAAGGACATAAATGGACCAACATTCATTTTATATACTCGTGTAAGAAGAAGAAGATGCATAAAAAGAAAAAGAAAAAAAAGTAAAATTATAATCTCCATTTTATCCAATTGAAGACATGAGTGGATGAAGGTGATAAGTCGCATAATTCCATTTCTGAGTAAATCGAGATAAAAGTTTTACTTTTACTTTAAACTGAACTGAACTTAACACCTTTTTCAACTTTTTATTTTTTAAATATGCCTTATAGCTATGGTCTAAGGTCTGTAGTCATTTGGTATCGACTTATAACTTTCATCTACGCAAAAAAAGCAAAAAACCGAATATGCGACATATCACCTTCATGCACTCACGTCTTCAATTATGAAGGAGAAGGCAATAAAAAAAATATATCCGAAAAATACGAGTCGCTCGCGGTGCCAGCGGCTCCAAAGACATTACACCCATGTTGTGGCCGACGTTGGACACGTTAGCAACACTAGATAAGGCGCGAGCACATCCTATACTCTATACATTATTAATTAGTTATTAATTTCTTTTCACTGGTGAAAATGTAAATGTAATATTCCATTATGACCGCACGCCTACTGGCGGCGCCAGGGTATTGATTGCACTCAAGCGCTATTTGGGCTACAGCTGTTAGATGGATTATGTAGAAGTTGTTTCTAAGGATCTCCCCAATTGAAGATCTATTGTCTTTGCCTAGCTCTATTGGAAGTAGGCGTGATAATATGTATGTATTATCGTAAATGTTGTCGTCATAAAATTTATCGTAAATTCTTTGCATTTTGTATTCGTTTTGTTTTATCATCAGCAGGTGGGAGGTTAGTCATTGATATTAGTAGATAAGGCTTACTACTATCAGATATTGTGTTGATTAATCCGGGACACCTGCATAAATTGCTTGTCTAGTCATAGAGTTTCAAATTGTATAGACAGAACAATGTGTTTACCATGGATAGCATTAAAGCGATATTGAAAAGAGAGTCCGGCAATGCTGTGTAAAAGCAGCACTTTGAAATACAAATGTTACCATAAAATTAACATTGCAGCGAACGATATAACATGATTAAAAAGGGGAGTCAAAATGGCGCTTGTTACTATATAAGCGCAGGGCTCCCAAATCACAACGTGACAGTAATAAGGTGAATGGAGCGCAAAACTCTTTTGTAAACAGGCGAAGTGTCTGTAAAGGCCAGTGGCGTAGCGTAGTGGGGGCGGCAGGGGCGGACGCCCCGGGGAGCACTTTTTGGGGGGCGGCAAAAATTCACAATAAATAATATAAGCATTTGAATCGTTTCATATTTTTATCGCAACTGCTAATGGTAACTGCTAATGATACGTAGTATCCGTGCACGGATAAATAATACAATTTCGGAGAAAGAATACAATTTCCTGCGGCCGGGCGGCCTGTCGTAAGAGGCGACGAAACAACCTACAGCCAGGTGCTAGGGCATTTGCCCGACTAGATGGCTACCACCCCTGGTCTAAAATATGTCGCCATAACAATCTTGGGTTGTGTTACGGCATTAGTGACCAGGTTCCAGTTGCCCTTAAGAGAGCAGTAGAGCATTTGTAGCACTTCTGTTGTTGCAAATGTCCATAGGCGATGGTAACCGCTTTCCATCAAGTGGGCCGTCTGCCTGTCTGCTGAATTCCTGCAATAAAAGAAAAAAAGAAACTTCAAGTTAAAATGTTGTAGCGATTCGCTTTTCCACTTATCCGTTTCCATTTGTTTACGGTTACGGATATTTTTATTTCGGATATCTGCTATTTGCGGTTATGGTTAAGGATATTTTTATTTCGGATATCTGCTATTTGCGGTTACGGTTACGGATATTTTTATTTCGGATATCCGCTAGTTGCAGTTACGATTACGGATAAAATTTTGTTTGGGATATCCACTAGTTTCGACTACGGTTACGGACAGAATTTTATTTCGTATAACCGACATTTTCGGTTACAGTTACAGATAAAAATTTATTTTGGATATCCGATAATTTCGGTTATGGAGCTCCGTAACAACCCTGCTACGTAGTATCACTCACAAAAATTCGGCGGGCCTCAGACTGAAAGCCGGGTCTAAACTATTTTTACGAATTATCATTAATTTAGATAACATAACTTATCGACAGATAAAAATAATGATTTCTTTCTGAATATACCAGCTTAACGTTTCGTGTCTACGAAGTAAATTATATTTTAATATAAAAAAATGTATTCTAATCGTTTTTTACTAATTCTAGGTAAGTTTTAAGAACCTTAATAATATCTTTTTCAATTCGACAAAACAAAAATTGTGGGTACATTTTTTGATAATCGGCAAACCAACACGTATTGAACATTAAGCAAGTTAAGCAAGTTTATGAATAATTTACAACGGACTGCTCCGGGGCTGATTCCAGACACCCAGACCATAGTTAGTAAATAATTTGGTTAATTTTTCCTCGCACGTTATTACCCTATATATAATGACGTATTCTTTTTTTATCTCTTTCTATCGCACGCTATAGCGGTGTCTATAGGATACTGCTTAGATTCACAATTAGAACCGTTAGGTGGCACTGAGATCGGGTTCTAGAATCCTCCTAATCACCTGGAGGGATTTTGGTGATTTTGTTTTTGTGTGTGGGTCTCTAGACGGATTAAAACCACAATTGGAGCCGGTAGGTGGAGCTGGGATAGGGGCCGTCTGCCGGGGCCGCTAGTAATATATAATTTGTTGTTGTTTTTTCTGTTTTTAATACGGTGTTATCTATCTAATAAAGCAATAATTTGAATAACACATATATATACAATATACAGCGTGTTTCAGACCTTACGACAATAAATCAGACCACGTTTTCGTCATGACGTACTTTGCCCAAATACAAAAACGAATCAAGGTAGCTTCTTTGGTTTAGCCACAGGACCTCATTTTTCATTTCAGAGTTTTACAACAACATGTATCTGTTATTGTGACTAAATCGGTAGGTTAGTGACCAAATGTATCATGTTGCCAGCTCGTCTCTTCATCATTAAACGCGGAAGTTGTTCATTCTTACCAAGGTCAGTGAACCAATATTTACAAGATGTTCTGTTTTCATTCCTTTTTTATCGTAATTGATTTGTTCGGAAATTGATTTTTTTTTAATTTTGACATTACGGTTGATTTAGTAGTACCAAAAACTTTATATGGTGTCAGACTGCTAAGATTATGATTTATTGTCATTTGAAATGAAACACGTTGTATAAAATCACATACTTTATGATGACATTGATGATTAAGATGATCTATATATGCTGATTATTATTTATCTATCTTCAGGTTTCATGGTTCACATTCAATCGACCTTGGCTGTATGGAGTTGTAGCCAAGATTCAGACTGCTCTTTGCAGAGTGGAAGTGTTTGCTTGAACGGGAACTGCCAATGTCCCACTGGTCAACAGAGCGTGATGAGTGGAAGTCAATGTGCTGATGGTAAGTGGCTTTCTAATATATCTACTTACCTCCATACTATGAGGACAGTAAGAATATGCAAAGATCGTTTTTATCCCTGCAGATACGGAAAAAGAATACCGTCTTCTGTGTAAGCGGGGATAAAACAACATATAGCCAGGTGGTAGGTTTTTTCCCCGCCAGAATGGCTACCATTCCTAGTCTAGAGTATGCCACCATAACAAGCTTGAGGTGTGTTTCGGAATTAGTGGCAATATTCCACTTAGCCTTTAGAGAGCGTCAGCCATTGGTAGTGCATTCGGTGTTGCAAATGCCTATAGGTGATGATAATCGCTTTCCATCAGGTCGTATCCCTATCTGCTGAACTCGTGCAATAAAAAACTACTGGTACTAGATTTTATAGTTTAATTTTGGAGATGAACTGATTATTGATTGAATCCACTGGTGAGATGTTCAGTGCAAAACAGAAAGAAAATATGAACCTTGGATCATGTTTCTTCATATTTTAGTTATTTCCTTTCACCAACCAGTTATAACAGTACGCAATGGTTCTCTAGAAATGTTTCTCTTACGCGCCATGAGGATTAGGAATGAGCAGTAGTTATGCCACCGCACTGCGATATGGAATTTTTCAAAAAGGGTCTCATAAAATTTCTTCGAGGGCGGCCGCATATTGCTAACGTTTCTGGGGTTGCAAATTTGAAAACATATATTAGCCGAATGTACCCCCAAAATACAGGCCTGTCCTAGTTTGGGCCCTTAGCTACTAGGTAAAGCAAGGGATTTAACAACTACCCCCGTCTCGAGTGTGGAGTGTGTTCTCCCAGGGCACACTTCAGGCACTTTATTGCGTTGGATCGACTGTTGCGTAACTATGTTCTATATCTCAGTCTTTCCATCACAACAAAAGCGCAGGGTCGACAGGGAGGAGGGGGTTTTTAGTGGGTATTGTGGTTGCTCGCCCGTGCGGCATCATTCGGAGTCTCCACACTCCTCTGTGTAATCCATCGCGCATGGAACGCAAATAAAGCATACAATTGCTAGCGTTACCGCCCCCTGTGGATGCGTGCCGTTTCCTAGTGACGGCGCAGAGAGTGCGTAAATCGGTTAGGCATTTTCCCTCGCCTCAAAAAAAAAAGGCATGTCCTAGTTTGAGGGCAAATTGTCAGCTTATAGTCTTAAATAATAAACCTACCGTAAATTATATTGTATAGTAGTTTAAATATTTTAAGCTACCACAATTAAATGTAAAAGATGTTATTGATAAATTTGGATTTGTTTAATAAATTGAAAACGTCTAATACTATCCCAAACATAATTCATTGGTAAATTCCATTAAACAATTTTTCTAAATTATTGTGATAAACTAAACACTAAACTGTGCTATAAATAAACCTAACGTTAATATACATATAGCTAATATATATACATAATATTAAAAAAATAAAATTAAAATAAAAACTTCCACTAAAGCCCGTCCAGTCCCACCAGACCACTGTCGTGGCCATTGTGTCTGGATGGCTGCATTGCCTCGCTGCATACAGAGGCCAATCTTTTGAGCGAGGTAAGCCAGCCTTCCAGTCCACCGGTCGTTTATTTGAAATCATTTGTGGACACTTGGCCCCATGGGCCCAAAGTCTCCGCCCCAAAAGGCAAAATGGGAAATCAAATATGTTGATACACAAAATACTGAAATAAAGTTATTAATACTGTAAACATTTGAGGGGGTGACTGATGATATGATGGTTGATTGCGTTGTGGCCGTTGAGCGGTGTACGAAGAAATGAAAGATCGCTTGCGTCGTACACTTTTAATCACACACTCACTCTCAATGTTACAATATTATAGTTCAGAAGGATTTTAGTATGAAGGCAAGCTGCGAGCGCGAAAACTAACGTTTTGTACACGGGCACATGTGTCGTGCGGTCGCGTTGAAGACGTAAGTCGGACTGTGTCGAGATGACCCGAAATAAATTCGGTTCTCGACTGTTTCGCGGCAGAGAATTGCCGCGAAAAACTGGGCGCGCGCTTGTTATAAACAGCGCGATGTTTTGCTTGCCACAGATAAATATTGGTTCCGCGCTTGCGTGCTTGTTTTTATGTTGGCACTAATGTCGCCACACATTATAAGCAAATGTTCATAGGCGACTGTAACTACGTTCCATCAGGTGAGCCGTGAGCCTAGCAATAAAAACACACTTTATTAGTAAGTATATAACATATTTTCCTTTCAGTGGCTCCCTACTTCACGTCTTCGTGCTTGGAAGATCACCAGTGCTCGAGGATCTTTGGGCCAATTGTATGTAGAGATGCGAATAGCACACAAGGTAAATACGTTCATAATCTTTTCAATAAGACTTATTTGATCTGTTGAGGCATTTGTAGCGTGGGACCCTGAGGCCAGGAGCTTCTAGAAGGAGCCCTCAAGATACCTAAACGACTCCTTTTTATTTATATTAATTAGGTTAGGTAATAAAAATAACTGAGGCGTCGCTACGCAATCCACCTCCCTTAGTGCCATCATAGGGGGCCGCGAGAACCGAGGGAACTCGCGGACTTCCTCCCTTGTTGATGAAGCAGTGCACCTTGCCTTCGGGGTGTCCTGAATATTGCCAAACGTTGGGGCGTCACGAATGTAGTAGCACCGCTCTAGTCACGAGTGAATAGGTATCTTCTAGGTAAGCGTGCTTCATCTTATACTGCGTCATCACTCAACATCAGGTGAGACAGTGGTCAAACGCAAACAAAGTGGTCAAAAGCAGGTAGGTAGGTTTACTGTGTAGTCTGGCGGACGGGATCTCGCGACTACTACCGCTGACAGCGGTAGTTATGCGTGGAGATCCCTGCCGCTGGGAGTCCCACACTCCCCTCAGGTCCCCCCCCCCGGCCCGAGGGGGTTTCGCAAGAAAAGACATTCCCCCTGCGGTACCAAAAAAAAGGTAATAAAAATAACTGCTAAGCACTTACCCAAATTGTTAATGTTCCAGCCGGCG
Source organism: Dendrolimus punctatus (assembly GCA_012273795.1). NCBI lineage: Eukaryota > Metazoa > Arthropoda > Insecta > Lepidoptera > Lasiocampidae > Dendrolimus > Dendrolimus punctatus. The sequence continues at coordinate 5,400,765 of CM022556.1, forward strand.
CGTGCTTCTGTCAGCCAGGCCACCACTATTTCCTCGGACGCTGCTGGCCTAGCATTGACTACGGACAATCTTGCACCAGGGACGAGGAATGTATAGGCGTGCTTAAAGACCCTTACAATATGAAGTGCGAGCAGCGGTGTACATGCGCTGATGGATATTATAGTAGACAGAGAGGAGAGTGTAGGAAAATTGGTGCAGGTAAGCCGGGTTTTACAGTTATGTATTTATTGTTTGGCATGTCATGCATGATTGTGTTTCTTTCTAACCAACTCCCAAAAGGACGAGTGTTGTGGTCGTTGAAGAGAGATATAATATTTTTTACAAAGAAATATCCTACTTTTATGTTATTTAAATATATATTAATTAATAAATACGACACTGGATATTTAAACGTGTTTATCTCTCAATAATTTTCACTCGACAAAAAACAGTTTGACATATAAGAATAAAAATCACATTCAAAATTCTGTTCTATAGGAAAAATAGGTTCAACACCAATGAGACTGCAACAAGGAGGTTCTCAACTTGATTGGTGTTTTTTTATGTATGTACACCGATTACTCTGAGATTTATGATCCGATTTACGTGATTCTTTTTTAATTCGATGCGGAATAGTTGCCATTTGGTTCCCTAAAAAATTAACATAGTTTGGCCCATTAGTTTTATTTTGTGAATTTTTTCCGTTCACGTTCTATATTTTTTAAGGCGCGGCACCTTACGTAGGCCTAACCATAGCTAGACACTAAAAGTAACAAATAAAAAAACTTCGTTTATAAAACCGACTTTAAAAACTTAAAAGTATAAAATAACTTATTTCCAAAGCGATTTTGAATTATAACAATATCTTATTTTAGAGATTGTCTTGTGTTGGACAATAACTCAAAGCCTTAGAATTAGTTACATGAAATTGTTGTAGAAGTAAATTGGATTGGATTGTAATTAACCAAACAAAACGCAGTTTAAATGATGAATAAATGTTAGTCTGGACTAGTCATGGGAAAAATCACTCACCAAGAAGAAAAAAGTGATATATATCTTTTTGATACAAAGATATATATCACTCTTTTATATCTTTAACTCTTTATCTTTACAGTGAATAGTGTCAGTGTCAATTGCAGACAAGACGAGTTATTATCTGTGAGTGATATACTAGCAGAGCCGACACGCGTACCTGTGGCAACGCAAAACAATATAAACAAAAAGTGAAGAGATATAATAAAATTAATTACATTATAACGAAATTACACCATAAAACTAAAGTGTTACGATTTATTTTGGCTTGCTATTATATTCGGTTTCCTCGTTCACTTAGTACGCATGCGCAGTGCGCGAACAAATCGTTCTTCCTCATCACGTGGAACAGGCATGAACTAAAGAGTTAAAGATATAAAAAGACACATTTTGAACGAAACTGATATACAGATCTAATCACTCATCGCGTTGGATATATATCTTTTGAGTTAATCACTCAGGAGTTACACACCTCTAGTCTGGACACAGAACGACCTACCGTAAGATCAACCAATCAGCGCACGAGGTGCCTTCGATTATATGCCATTTTACAATTTGTCAATTTCACGTCGATAAAGTACAATCTCCCGAAAAATAATGCGTTACATTGTAAGCTGTATGTGACGGTTCTCATTCGACAGTTTACAATCTTGCGAGATAGATTATGATCTAACGATATTTACATTTTGACGTTGACATATACAAGTAGTTTTGAGAATTTCAATGTCATAATCCTGGATCTCGAAAGCTTGTATTTAAAAACCTTTTTACAAAAAGCTTATTAGCATCTAATCTTCACAATCCAAAAGGTCCCCGCGACCCTCAAGCAAGTTCCTATTTAGCCTCTTGGGCTCCCCTTATAAAACTATTCCTCTGTTTCCAGCTGTTGGTGACGGCTGCGTTATTGATGAAGACTGCCAATTCGAAGGTGGTGCCTGCAATGCGAGGGAATTTATGTGCTATGACATTAATGCACCTTGTAAGTAGTTCTTATTCTTTCTTATCTTTTTTTAAAATTTTATTTTATTGCTTGAGTTCAGCAGACAGGGAGAACAGGCACACTAGATGGAAAGCGGTTACCTTTAGACCAGGGGTGGTACCCATCCATTCGGGAAAATGCCCTACCACTTGGCTGCGGGTTGTTTTGTCGCCTCTTACGACAGACCGCCCGGCCGCAGGAAATTGTATTCTTACTCCGTTCCTGCACGGATAAAAAATTAAAAAAACTACTTTTTAACGGTTTTAAGCGCTGTAATTTACCAACAAACCAACTGCCAGACCTCAAGACACTCTGTGAGCTATTTTTGAGTGCACCGGAACACAACATATCACGTTGGTGTGATTGATATTTTGAGATTATATTGAGGTTTCGAAGATACGATGGTCATCTGTCAAATGTTCGTTTTCGATTATTATCAAACAAAACAAATTCATGAACACAGCAACACAACACATGGTCTTTGGAGGTGTCGTGACCGACGTTCAGCGCCCTTAAGGGGCTTTTGCGCCTGTATGCGCTACACATCCTGCACTATAGGTAAAGCAGCGCATTGGTAGCACCTGTTGTGTTGCAAATGTCCATAGGCGAAGGTAACCGCTACCTATCTGCAGAACTCATGCAATAAACAAAAGATTATAATAACTAATTTTTACAGCAGAACCAGCCACAAGTACCTCGTCTAAAGTCCAAAGAGGGTTCAAGACTGAAAACAACATATCTAGGCAGAGTAGACAAGCGTGTGATATCACAAACCCCTGCATCTCTCCCTTCGAATGCTCCACCTTCGGAGTCTGCGTCTGCCCAGTTGGATATTATAGCAGCGACGATGGAAACTTCTGCTTAGCAGGTAATGAATGAAAACTCCTTATTGTTCACCATAAACTAAACCTAAAATTTAATATTGTTGTAATTTGGGCCTACTGCAAACAAAGCACATTTATAACCCACCGGCGTCGTTTGAGCTAATAACATTTAAGCGCTTTTATTATCGTCTTCTTTTGTTTAGTTTGTGTTTAAAACTTGTAATCAGAAAACCCATTGTGTATTTTAATCTTTTATGGTAGGGTGTGATCTTAGAAATTCAGTCTGCGGGCCGAGAGACATATTGTAATTGTGCAGTTTAAAGCAATGCCCCCAATGGCGAGATGGGCAGTCAAGCGAAAATCGCTAGCGAGACAAGACGTGTGTAAATTCGATAAACTATATTGTGACGGACTTTGCGCGTGTTATTGAATCGTGCATTACGTATACTGGTTGCGTCCAGTTATATTTGTACCAGTGTTATACGTGTTTGTGTAGTTCTAATAAATTCTATAGTAATTCCAATGGTATTTTAATTTGAGTCCCGTAACTCGTAACAATATGAGCATTTGCATTAGAGCAATGGGTGGCCTTATCGCTTATAGCGATCCTTTCCAGGCAACCCGGTGTCCAAGGAGACAGTAAAAGAAATAATAAATAATATTTGATGAGTAAATTAAAATTAATAGTACTGTTATATGATACTAGCTGCGGCCGCAGCTTCAGCCGCCTGATGATGGAAAATCATTATATTGTTACGAGCTACAAGACTCGAATTAAAATAAATGCCGTTGGAATGACTATAGAGTTTATTAGAACTGTACAAACACGTATAATATAAGTACAAATAAAACTGGATGCAACCAGTTAACGCTGCACGATTCAATGCAATTCAACACGCGCAAAGTCCGACACTATATCGCTAATCGAAAGTACTACAAACGTCTTACTCGTATCGTAGTCGTCGCTTGATAGCCGATCTCTCCGTTCGGGCACCCCTTTATACTCAGCTTACGACCGGGCAAACAATGATTCCCACGAATCACACCTGCGCCTCTGTCGGCACAATTCCCAGAAAAAACATAATTCTGCCCACCTGCATAATTATGGCTGCGAACGGCCATAAACAAGTATAAGATCAATAGGCTATTGGCTAATAGCAAATTTTAAACACGAAGTAAACAAAAAGAACTTCAAATGCGGTGGGTAATAAAACCCTGATTTACGGCAGGCCGGTGTGCTTCGTGGAGTTTTGGCTAAGTTGTAACAATATTTTGAATAATTCACACTATATCTATGAATTATATTATGAATATATTCATATTATTATATAATTATTATGAATTATATTCTATGTTAGTCTAGATCCCGCTATACAACGACCTTCACCGAGATGTTTATTTGATGCAACCTATTTTATATTTAATTAAAGGTGTCAATAAATATATTGCATATGGGTTGCCTAAAAACATTCAGTCCAGTATATGATTAATTAATAATTTAAAATAAATAGCCACAGCTAACGTGCCGGCTCTATTGGAGCCGAACGGTATTGCACGTGATGATGGCAGCGCCCTGACGGAATGACTCTAATTCCCTGGCAGCGTGGCAAGCCTTTGGTGTGGGATGCGACTTGCGTAGACACGTTGGCCGCATCCCATTTACCAAACACTTCTAGATCGGCCGGTTCGGCGGCGGAAACAGCGGAATCACTGAAGCGACGGAAATATGCAACCCTCAGTGAGAGTTATATGTTTGTGCCGTTTGCTGTCGAGACGCTTGGACCGTGGGGTCCTGAGGCCATGAGCCTCTACCAAAATTTATCAAAACGACTCATCGACTCTTCAGGTGATCAGAGGGCTGGTGCCTACCTCGGCCAACGGATCAGTATGGCGATCCAGCGAGGAAACGTAGCCAGCCTTCTGGGCACCTTACCCATAGAAGACGGTGATCTGGGCTCAGTATTCTACTTATAGTCTTGAGGGACTATGGGTAGAATACAATACAAATAAGTTAAGTTTTCTTACATTGTATTCAATATGTAATTTAAATTTCTAATTAATAAAAATTGATAATAGGTTTTATCAAATAAATAACATTTCACCGGTTTCTTGTGACCGGAAAAGAATAGGCAACCTAACATTTGCATGTTCTATGGGCTTCATACTTTCGTTTGGTATAGAATTTGTTTAATAAAAAAAACCGGTGAAATGTTAAAAAATATATTTTTTTAAATTATTAATTAATCATATACTGGATTGAAATTTTTTAGGCAACCCATATGCAATATATTTATTGACACCTTTAATTAAATATACATACATATACATACATAACTTCACGCCAGGTCCCTTGCGGGGTAGGCACGAACAACAGAGCGCCACACAGGCCCATTCTTACACACCTCACTTGCTTCTTTGACATTCATAGCTCTTGTCATGCACGCTCGTCTGTTCTTAAGGCTCCTGACATCACCTTCTGCTTATACATGATCAATTTGATCATGGAAGGTGTGTCGTGGCCTTCCGCGACTTCTGCATCCATCCACTTTTGCATTGTATATCTGTTTAGTCATTCTTTCATCATACATTCTTTCCACATGCCCGAACCACCGGAGCATTCCTATCCTTACCTTCACCCCGACACTCTCTTTCAGACCAACTCTCTTTCTTACTTCGGTATTACGAACGCGGTCCGCGCGCGTCACTCCGCAGATTTTGCGCAGTGCTCGCATCTCGACCGCGTTTACTCTACTTTCGTGCTCTCTATTCCATACTCAACTCTCGCTTCCATACGTGAGCGTAGGTACCGGCACCGCGTTGTGTATGGCAAGGTGGGCCTTCTGGCTGAGGTTCTTAGCGCCTAGAAGTTTACCTAACGCTTCATTCACACTATTCCCCAAATTTACTCTTCTTTCTATGTCAGCGGTGTACCTTCCATCCCTGCTAAAAGCACATCCAAGATATACAAACTCATTCACTTGTTCCAGCATAACATCATCCACCATTATACTTGCATTCGTTCTGGTTTCTTCTGGTTTAATCTAATATATAAAATTCTCGTGTCACAGTTTTCGTTGCCATACTCCTCCGAAACGGCTTGACCGATTTTGATGAAATTTTTTGTGCTTATCCGGTATCTATGAGAATCGGCCAACATCTATTTTTCATCTCCCTAAATGTTAGGGGTAGTCCACCCCTAAATTTTTATTATTTATTTTTTAGACAAAATTTTTAATTTCTATTTTTTTATGATACAACATACAAAAATACATACAACCCTAGATTTTCAACTCTCTACGATCAACCCCTATTTTTTACCGGGCAGGACGACGTCTGCCGGGACAGCTAGTTAAATATCAAATAGGTTTAATCAAATAAGCATCTCGGTGAAGGTCGTTGTACAGCGGGATCCTATACTATGTGATATTCTGATGAGTGTAAGCTACATTACTCTAAAGTTTGCGAGTGCGAAATTACTCCTCCGTCCGGGCAATTTTCGTAAAAAGGAGTACAAAGTTTTAGGTGAGTTTTTGCTTCAAATAATGATTTCTTGATCAATTATTTCAGAACTTGGCTCTCCGTCCACTGAGGAACAATGCGTCGGCCTGTTCGCTGAAGTCCGGAATGGAGTGTGCACTTGTCAAGTGAACTTCTACTTTGAAGAGAATATGAGGGACTGTGTCAAAGGTAATTAACGGACTGAACGTGAATGAATGAATGAATGAATAAATGAATATTGTAACAATTCAGGACCCGACAAAAACAAAATCCACCTGCATACCTGAAAAAAATACATTTTATTATCTGTCGGCATTTAAACTAATCGTCTTCTTTTGTTCACTAATAGATACACGTTTCTCCTTGATCGTGGTTCTCGCTCAACTGCCCCCTTACTCCACCAGGCCGTCGTTTTATACCTTACATATACAAATGTGCCCGTATCGTAGTCGACGTAGTCCGCAACACCTGGCTAATGATTCAGCCGCAAGTGGCCGTAAACGAGTACAATAGAACGATAGGTTATTCTCTAGAAACGCATGCCAATCAATATGTAAACAAAAGAAGATGATTCGTTTAAATACCGACAGGTAATAAAATGTTATTTGATTATATATGCAGGTGGATTTTGCTTTTATCGGGACCTAAGTTGCCGGCTCAGCAAGCAGGTGGCCCAACTTGTAACAGTATAGTTCTAATAAAATCTATGATAATTCCAACGGCATTTTAATTTGAGTCTTGCAACTCTTAACAGCTTGATATCCCTTTCAGCGACAACAAGTATAACGGACTCTTGCGTGTCGGATTCCAATTGCCACACCTTCGGAACGGCTTCAAGATGTGGCGCTCCACAACCGCCCTGGGGCTTGAGGAACTGCGAATGTGTCCCGGAGCTCGCCGTATGGGACGCCAGCAGAAATATGTGCAGACTGTTCGCTGGTTAGTACTTTTCTGTTTGAAGTGAAACTTCTATATAGACGGGGAGTATTAGGATTTCCTGTCACGAAAAAGCGTTACGGCCGCGTGGAGGACGGTATATTTTTAGAGTAGACGTGGTGAGAGGCGGCATAATTTTTAGAGTAGACGTGGTGAGAGGTGACACAATTTTAGCGTAGACGTGGTGAGAAGCGACATAATTTTAGAGTAGACGTGGTGAGAGGCGGTATATTTTAGAGTAGACGTGCTGAGGAGGTGACAATTTTAGAGCAGACGTGGTGAGAGGCGGTATATTTTAGAGTAGACGTGGTGAGAGGTGACATAATTTTAGAGTAGGCGGGGTGATAGGAGACATAATTTTAGAGTAGACGTAGTGAGAGGCGGCATATTTTTAGAGTAAACGTGGTGAGAGGCGGCATAGTTTTAGAGTAGACGTGGTGAGAAGGAACATAATTTTAGAGTAAACGTGGTGAGAGGCGGTATATTTTAGAGTAGACGTGGTGAGAGGTGACATAATTTTAGAGTAGGCGGTGTGATAGGAGACATAATTTTAGAGTAGACGTGGTGAGAGGTGACATAATTTTAGAGTAGACGTGGTGAGAGGCAGCATAGTTTTAGAGTAGACTTGGTGAGAGGCGGCATAGTTTTAGAGTAGACTTGGTGAGAGGCGGCATAGTTTTAGAGTAGACGTGGTGAGAGGTGACATAGTTTTAGAGTAGACTTGGTGAGAGGCGGCATAGTTTTAGAGTAGAATTGGTGAGAGGCGGCATAGTTTTAGAGTAGACGTGGTGAGAGGTGACATAATTTTAGAGTAGGCGGGGTGATAGGAGACACAATTTTAGAGTAGACGTGGTGAGAGGTGACATAATTTTAGAGTAGGCGGGGTGATAGGAGACATAATTTTAGAGTAGACGTGGTGAGAGGTGACATAATTTTAGAGTAGACGTGGTGAGAGGCGGCATAATTTTAGAGTAGACTATAGATGTTTTTTCCGGATATAATCCAGTTTTTTTGTTTGATAAAATAAAATGTATATAATATGTTTAAATAAAAAATGCATTCACTAAAATGTGCCTAACCTAACCAAATCATAATTTAGAGTAAACTAAATATGGTGGGACGCATAGTCGAAGTGAAACTTCAACGGACAAGTGGCAAAACGAATCGCAACATTTTTTTTAGGTTTTGAAATAGGACAAGTACATTAACAATCTGCCCGTAACACTTCAAGTTAAAATTTTGTTCCGATTTGTTTTGCCACGTGTCCGTTGCCATACGTTTTTTTGCTTGCTATTTTTTATTGGAAAGTGGTTACCGTCGCTCGTAAAAATTACGAATTAGAAAATAACAACATTGCACTGCTGCTACGCCGTAGCTACCGGCTACGTGCTACACGACATACTACAAGTAGTGTCGTAAATATCGTTGCATGCCGACAAAAGCGAATGCACTCCTGCAGTTTATTACCTTCCCGAACGTAGACTTCTTTTGTTTACTTTGTGTTTAAAATTTGTAATTAGAAAAACATCACATTGTTATTTTACTCGTTTGTGGCCGCAGGTGAACGGATTACGTTTTCTTGGGAAATTCAGTCGTACGCGTTGTATTGTATAGTTTAGTATAAAACAATGCCCGAACGGAGGGTTGGGGCAGTCACGTGACGATTACGAAACGAGCAAGACGATAAGCTATATGGTGATGGACCTTTGCGCTTGTTATTGCATCGTGCTGTTTGTACTGGTTTTGTCCAGTTATATTTCTACCTGTGTTATACGTGTTTGTATAGTTCTAATAAATTCCCGCACTCGTAACAATATCTAGGTTTTATTGTGTTGCAACCTGAAGTACCGTTTTCTGACCAAAACATTTGATGTGGAATAATACCGAAGCCAGTTCAACTGCAAATCTTATTTATTCGAATAATCATGACATGACAAAGTATTCTTTGGGCCGCTTGCATATCGATCGCCTTTAAATAAAATTAGTTAATCATATTAAACTGCTTAAATACGTTTTACACAAAACATATACATATAACATAGACGGCCTCTGTGGTTGAGCGGGCTAAGCCTTTGTCGGCCTACCTCACTGCAACGCGGAGGCTCCGGGTTCGATTCCCGGTATAGTAAATTTCGGAAACATATAAACGTACCATGGTCTGGGTGTCTGGGATCGGCCCCAGAGTGGTCCGTTGTATATTACCCATAACACAAGCGTAACTTGCTTAATTTGGGGATATACAATATGTGTGTTTGTCTGCCGATAATAAAATAATAATAATAATAATAATATTGACAGTTCTTTCAACATATTTAGCGGCAAATTTTGCGTTGTGCAAGACGCCAATTGTATTTAAGAGAAACAATTTTTTAATCAAACCTTCAAAATAAACTGAATTATAAATAAATTAATATAAAGTATGTAGCATGAATCGCTGCCAGAGGGAAGCGTGCCCAGAAGGCTGGCTGCATTGCCACGCTGTATGGCAATGCTGATTCGTTGCGCGAAATACGAACCAGCCTTCAATTATAATATAATAATAATAATATTTTAATTAATGACATTAAATAATTGACAAAGAGATAGGAAGAATAAATTTAAAAAAAACAGACATCTATGTAATCAATACAGGTAATAAATATTATTAATTAATTAATAAATGTAATAAATACGACTCAATGGGATAAGAGTAAAGATTTAATAAAATAAATAACAAACCAATTAAATAATCCTCCTTCTAATGTTCGCCCTAGGAAATTATTACACACACCTTTGACGCGCACAGCTTATAGACGTAATTCGTTCTGTATCAGAACAGCAAACGAATTTAATAAGTTAAGTAAGTTGGAAGATATAGACTTAGACTTATTTACTAATAGTGTAGCATTGTTTAGCGCAAAGTTGGTCAAATTCTATTCAAACTCGGATTTATCAGTTTAAGTACCTTATATTTATGTACATTTTATTATTGTTTCTTTGTATAACTTTTTTTTTTTTTTTTCATTTCTTAGTTTTACTGTTATCTGTGGAGGCTTATTAATAACTTCTCTAAATTTATCTTATTTTTAGTTATTATTAATGACAGCTGTTAGCCCCCCAAACAAAATAAAATAAAATAAAATAATGACGATTAAGATACTGCCTACTTGCACACCAGTGAAACTGGTAAAATGTACTTAACCATGTATTTCTAAGAATGACATCTGTATACAACTACATTAAAATTTATGCAAGAATAAATATTTCATTTCATTTCTGATCATGGGTGGCATCAAAGGGTTTCTTACAAATTTCTTTGAAGAAACCCTTTGCCGATGGACCCCACGGACCTAAAGTTTCAACTCCAAATGGCACAAATATGTAACTCCTTCCTAGGGTTCCATATTTGCGTCGTTTGAGATCTTCAGCTGTTGAAGCAGCGTTGCCAGCCCCTAACTTAGTCACTGGAAGATGAGATGCCGCCAGAGTGTCAACGCGTATTGTATTTAAGGGTGTTAAATACGTTTTGTGTTTCTTAAATAAATTTAAGCAACCTTATGCAAGCGGCTCTTAAAATGTAACTTATTTAAACACATTTAATTTTTATACATATACGTTCAGTAGTGTCTAAGAAAGATGCGATCGCAGCGCCAGCTATTTTTTGCTGTTTCTATGCATCCCAGGTCATTTATCGGGATAAAGAATATCCTAAGTTACGATCCGGGATATAAGCTATCTCTGTATCGAGTTTCATTTAAATCGGTTCAGTAGTTTTCCCGTGATGCTCTAACTGACAGACAGAAAGATAGTCGGACAAAAAATCCAAACAATTGCATTAAAATATTTAGATTTATGTGTTTATATCTTTTTAGTGTTGCTTTTTCGTTTCATTGAGTTTCAAATTTCACTCCAAAACTCTAAAAAATACATTTTTTTAATCTCCTGGTCCGAATTATCCCTTTTGATATATTAAAATTTTTATTTTACAATCTTTTATTTAACTTACAATGCATGTATTTATGTATATAAGTTCGGGTGGAATCTTGTAAGTTAAATTTGACCAACTTCCCAGTTTCCAATTGAGCTGAAAATTTGCACGCATATGTATATTGCGTGACAATGTAATAATATGGTACCATGGAGCTGATCTGATGATGGAGTCGGAAGGTGGCCATAGGAACTCCTGCACTAAACAAGATAGACCCGTCGTGTTTGGGCTCGTTTTACTTGTCTTGGCTAGCACTCTGCTGCTGCATGATATCCTGGATCTCAAAGGCTTGTATTTAAAAACCTTTTTAGAAAATCTTATTGACATTACAAAGGGACACTTCAATTTAATTTCTCTACATAGATATTCTTCTTCCATGTACTCAGGATGCTGTCTCTGTCTTTCACCAGGTATTGGCGAGGCGTGTGAGGTGGACAGTGACTGCTTGGCCGGCGAACTAGAGATCCAGTGTGTCGCTGATGCAACTGGGCAAGGGTACTGCACATGTCCCGAAGGTTTGCTTGCTGTAGATGGCCTGTGTTTAACCACTGGTTTGGGTAAGTTAAAAAAATATTTTTTACATATTGTTACATGCCGGCAAAGGTGAAGGCACACTTGCCTGTCATGAAACGCAGTTTATTACCTTGTCGCATTTGGAGTTCTTTTGTTTACTTTATGTTTAAATTTTGCAATTAGACAATAGCCTATTGTTATTGTTTTAGACTTTGTTGGCCGTTCGCGGGAATAATTAACCATGTGTGCACATAACGGTTCCTCGGAAACCTCAGTCCTTTGTTGTATTGTATAGTTAGTATAAAACAATGCCCTAACGGAGGGGTGAGATAGTCAAGCGACGATAACAGTACAAGCAAGACGTGTACAATGATAAGCGATATAATGACTGACTTTGTGCGTATTATTGAATCAGTTTTTACTAGTAGTGTCTAGTTATATTTGTACTTATGTTATACGTGTTTATATAGTTCTAATATATTTTATAGTAATTCCAACTGCATTTTAATTCGAGTCTTACGTACGTAACTCGTAACGATATAATCAATTATTTTATTATAACAATATCATTATAACAGGGATCACCAATTAGTTACGCTCGGGGTCCGTTTTAATAAATGAAATATCCATAGGCGATGGTTACCGCTTTCCATCAAGGGGGCCGTCTGCCTGTCTGCTGAACTCCTGCAATAAGAAAAATATTAAAAAATGCTGTTCTCAGAATTGGGTGACTCGTGTCAGGCGGACGCAGAGTGTACTGGAACGCCGAACACGGTGTGCTCTTCTGGGAGGTGCTCATGCAGCAGCGGCTACCAGGAGGCCGAAGGAGTATGCGCACCGAGTAAGTAACCTGTCCCATTTTTTAATCTTTACTTAAGCTGAAGAGTTTGTTTGTTAGTTTGGACGCGCTAATCTCAGGAACTTCGGGTCTGATTTTAAAAATTATTTCGTGTTAGATAGCCCATTTATCGTGGAAGGCTATAGGCTATATATCATTACGCTAAGACTAACAGGAGCGGAGCACCAATGAAGAATGTTTTAAAGTCGGGAGATTTTTTTTAACTATTCAATGCGGACGACGTTGCGGGCATAGCTAGTACATATATATATAGTACTTAGATATGACCAAACAAACATATATAATATATGTCGCAGAACGGCCTCGTTCTCACGACATCTCCTTTAGTTATTGCAGGTTTAGTGGGCGTCATCAGTATAAAATGCGAGCATAAAACACGATAGCCACGGTTTATACACCTTTAATTTAGATTTAAAAGACATTTTGACATAGTTTAGAAGCAGCGGGTTCAGGGCACCGCTCATACTTCCAACTTCAATACTTTCTTTACAATTCTCAAAGGTCCAACTCGACCTGTTGCCACCAATCAAATGTGTCACAAAAACCCCTCCGTCTACCGAAGTAGATACTACTAAAGTATAGAGGGCGTCTGACCCCGCTCCGCCATATGCTCTGCTCTGATTGGTCGTTTATTAAATCACAATATTCATAACTTTTATTAGGTTAGAACGATCTTTAAGTTATAGAAACATTTAAAAAATCTAATTAAATTAAATTAAGAATTTTAGAAGTAATTAAAATGTTAACAAATGATATTGTGCGTTATACATCCAGTCAATAATACATCCAATTATAACTTCCCTCCGACATATATATAAAATAAATGTATGGAATTTAAATTTGAATATCAAAATGTCGCTCTAAAAAATCTAAAGTAATGCACTAATAAATCAAAAAAAAATATGAGGGGGCCTTTCAGAATTGTAATTTTGAACTGAACTTTCAGAAACTTATTATTTTTGGTCTCTAAAATTTTACCGTAAAAAGAAAAAACATTAAAAAAACGATTTTTGTCGATTTGTGAAATATTTAAAAATTTGGAGCGACCTCTTAAAATTTTTGTTTTGAGCTGTCCTTTGGAGAGGGCTCTTAAAACATCAAAAACTAACATTTTTTTCACTCGAGACTAAAAAAAATTATCGGTTTTTTTTTGCGCCACCCTAATATATATAAAAGAAAGTTGTGTTAGTTACACTATTAATCACTCAAGAACGGCTGTACCGATTTGACTGAAAACTAACGCTTAGCTTAGAACCAGGAGACGGACATAGGATACTTTTTATCCCGTTGGAACAGGTAGGTGGCGCTGAGATCGGCTTCTAGAATCCTCCTAATCACCTGGACCAATTTTGATAAATTTGTTTTTGTGTGTTTGATTGGGTTCCCGGAAGGTTTAGATTCACAATTAGAACCGATAGGTGGCGCTGAGATCGGGTCTTTTTCAGAGCAGGACAACGTCTACCGGGGCTGCTAGTAATATAATATACATACATACATAACTTCACGCCAGGTCCCTTGCGGGGTAGGCACGAACAACAGAGCGCCACACAGGCCCATTCTTACACACCTCACTTGCTTCTTTGACATTCATAGCTCTTGGCATGCACGCTCGTCTGTAATAATATAATATAATAATGAAAAGGGGGGGGGGGGGGAGTGCCTAAACATTAATTAATGGTCAGTTAGTTTTTATATAGTTGATAGTTCATATTTAGTTTTACATTAATAGGTTCTATTTTTAGTATTTAATAAATAAAATAACATATCTCATTCAAAGTATGCCATATTTTATTTTACGTTGCATCACCGATATTTTCTTTGTGAGGTTGTGATGTTAAATTAACCATTTCATACAATAATTAATTTAAATAGTCCAATATATTAATGTGAAAGTAAATTTGCTTCGTTCATATAATAATAATAATAGAGACGCTACTCAATACAAAATAATTCGAACTTCGGAAAGTGGGGCGAGCGTGCCGTCGACTGTTTATCATGTATTTGCTGCAGCACTATAACACTAGTCATGCCATCTAACCTAACTATTAAAACATGCAGCTAGCACAACATTTGAATGCTGACAAGTCAAATCTGTCAGCGAGGACTTTCAGGATATGGTTAGAAAGAATTAAACACCTTGATTTCACATCTGATTGAAAATATTGTTTACAGTCATTGGTGGCATTTGCGTCTCGGACAGTGACTGTGTGATTGCGAACACGGTATGTCAAACTGGCACTGACGCATCGACCTGCCAGTGTGACAGCCGGTTTGTGGAGTACGATGACGAATGTTGGCCTGGTGAGTTCATTATTATTTTTATAGGTGCGATATCTAAAGTTTAGAAATATAAAAGTGGAACTAAGCCATGCAGATGTCATATAAGTTTCACCTTTTAATAAATTTTAATAAGTCAAATTTTCGTGAGCTTATGATACTGTTACATAGCGACAAAGAACGCACCCCTGGCTGTCGTAAAACGCAGTTTATTGCCTTTCCTGCATTCAGAGTTCTTCTGTTTACTTCGTGTTTAAAATTTAAAAACATCCTATTGTTATTGTACTTATTTTATGGCCGTCACTAGTGTCGAACTAATCCTTGTTTTTATTGGATTGCGTCGAAACTTGCCAGATGTGCGGATTAACTAAGTGAACGGCCCGTTTGTTGTATTATACAGTTTAGTATAAAACATTGCCCGAACGGAGGGGCGGCGCAGTCAAGCGACGTTTACGATACTAGCAAGACGTGTGTAGTACTTTCGATTAGCGATATAGTGGCGGACTTTGTGCATGTTATTGAATCGTGCAGTTTGTACTAGTAGTGTCTAGTTATATTTGTACTTATACGTGTTTGTACAATTCAAATAAACTCTATAGTGATTCCAACGGCATTTTAAGTCGCAAGAAACATGCTATTAGATAATATACATGGTTTTAATTTAATATCCTTATAACTTCTTAAATTTTCGCGATTTGTGTACATAATAAATTTGGTTTATCCGACGTTTCGGCCGCTTTCTCAGTGGCCGTGGTCACGGATTCAATCAATTTCTTTTATTTTTCCTTCCACCCATTTTAATATTATATAAAATGTTTGGAACTAGGCATGTTTGCTGAAGAGTTTCTTCTTCTCTTCAAGCCATAACATGTTGCGAAGCGGTGGCAAATTAGATTAGGCTCCCATAGAGTAAATAATATCCATAAACAAAATTAAAACTAAATTATAAAAATGAACAAGTTGGCGGTAGGCTAAATAAAACTTTAACAATACACGTTTGACAAATGTCATCTTTATCGTACGTGATCATGGCCACTGAGAAGCGGCCGAAACGTCGGATATCCAATAATCAAATAAATTGCCTCGTTTAAAACCGTTAAAACGTAGTTTTAGTAGTAGTTACACCAACGCGCAATACCACTGCATTGCATTACACGCACAATTTTCAAACAAACCAAGACACACAAAGAGCCTAAAAATTAATAACCTAGACACAAAAAGAAAAAGCAACATACATGACACTAATTAAGATAATATATATAGGTATAGACATAAGGCACACACTGCACATGCACTTTCTCACAACATCAGCTTGCAACAGATACACTCTGCATTATTATAAGTTTAGTATTAAAATTAGAAAAAAATATATAAGTTATTCTTAAGATACACAACACCACATAAAAACCACAAAATCAATGTCACACACTATGACAAAAGATAATAATGAGCGTGTATAAACTCACAAAATCAATAACAGTAATCAAGTTGTAAAAAGGGTATGGACCTCGAGTCCGTAGTATTGTTATTAAAAAAAAAGAAGTTTTATTAATATCTTTATATTGACAGTTGTCGATGGTTTCGGTTCACGCTGCAACGTGACGGTGCAATGCGTCAACTCTATGGGCGACGCGAGCTCGTGCACCAACGGGTACTGCGTTTGTGTGTCCGGATATCATTATAGGGACGGCACATGCTGGCAGGAGACAGGTGAGGTGTTTCTCCTATACTAATCATATTTTACAAACGTATATACTAATCATTCAGGTTGCGACTTAACAATCCGGTACACAAATTTTAAGTATTGGGTGGGCAAAGTGGGTAGGGGGGAGGTATACTTACCCCCACTACGACTCCTAAGGTCCGAGGTTTTAATTTTTTTAAATTTATAAACATAACCTCACATATTTTTGTTGTAAAATTGTGTTACTTTTGATAATAACAAAGCGTGATTTGAGTTTATGAATGTACTCACAAATTACACATAACCACCAGAACTTTTCGTAAAACTAAAACTGTTTTTTATGTAGGCACAGCGGCCGGCGAATGCTAGAACCGACTGGTTACCATTTACTATTTATTTTATACACACAAACAGTACGAAGCCTTAAAAAGTCTCATAAAACATTTGTTTTATTTATCAATTTAGTGGACAACTAGCAAGTTTTTTAATATCATAATAAATCAATATATTAGTGATATCAATTTTTAAGTACATTACAGAATATTTTTTTCTTTTGTGTTGGTTAAATATAAATAAATGCGATTACTTAAAAAATCGTCTTTATTGGTCGCCATTTTGAATGGTTACTCTTGTGATGTATGTGAATGTGCTCTATTGTGTTTTTCTTCACTTTTATCCAATTAAGCTGGTTTTTGGGTATTTGTATGTTGATTACTGCCTTTATTTCGGACTTTGAAAAGATTTTTCAACTTTGTACGTATGATAGCAGTGCAATATTAGCGAAAAAATAAGTGAGGTTATGTTTATTAAAAACAAAAAATCAAGGTCTCCGGACCTTAGGGGTTGTAGTAAAGGTAAGTATGCCTCTCCCCCTCCGCATTTCACCACCCCGCTACTTAAAATTCGTGTTCCGGAAAGCTATACATTTTGACTATACACGATTAAATTCATAAATTAAACATCAAATATTATTTTATGTTTATATTCTTATTTAATATATGTATTCGCCATATTGACACTATTGACAAGTATTAAAGAAACAAAGTTTATATTTATTACCAAAAGAAAAGTTTTACTCTCATAGGACATTTTTTGAGATCACAATCATCATCATCACTACATAGTATAAAACAAAGTCGCCTTTTCTGTCCCTATATCCCTATATCCCTATGTGCGCTTAAATCTTTAAAACTACCCAACGAATTTTGATGTGGTTTTTTCCAATAGATAGAGTGATTCAAGAGGAAGGTTTATATGTATAATACATGCATCATATACTAAGGCAACATTGCTAATTTTAGAGGTTTCTATGTAGTGATGCCCGTGCAAAGTCGGAGCGGGCCGCTATGTTTTTATATACAACGTTCATAGTTTTTCTGTAGTGTATTTAATTTTGTATCAGCATTGCACCCGTGCGAAGCCGGGGCGGGTCGCTAGTCATACATAAAAACAACAAAAATGATAAAAATCTTCATTTTTTAAACTTAATTATAATAAAATAAGAATTAATACTTCTATAAAAAATTTAAATTATATTAATTTGGCACAGTTAACACATATTTCAATCTTATCTTCCCCGCAGATGATTTTTCGCAAAGACTAATCATCAGTCATTCAGAATCTGAGATGCATCGCATTTACAAAATGGCGGCACTCAACTACATAACGCTGTCACTCTCGTAAAGATCTAACCCGCGGCTGAGCTGGCTGGAACAAAAAATATTTGTGGTGCGAGTCAAAATGACTTGGATTAGTACTCTAGGGTTAAAAAAGCTAAATTTGTTTATTGTAAAGTAACTGACCCGGCAAAATCATACAATCCCCAATGCTGAGATTGTAACTAATGTTATAAGCGGACTGTATTATTGCGAATTATACGAAGAACGGTAAGTTGGCCCGTGAGAATAAAACTACAACGAGTAGGTCAACTCACCTTGCAAAGAACGGGTTCGAGTCCAAATGGTCGGCGCCGACTGCTTTCTTCGAGAACACAATTTTGTTTATAACGAGTAATTTCACCACTCGTGACACCGATGCAGCACTGATGCACTATTTTGCGACAATTGCGAATATATTATACAAAATGTGAAACGAGTCTCTTGTGAGGTGAATTTAACAACGAGCGATTTCGAACTATGTCCGTACACGGCGAGCGCAGCGAGTGACTCTCGCCGCAATATCTACCCTCACTGGCTCACGCGACAAAAAATAATAATACTATTCTAACCCGAACGAAAACTATCGCTAATTTAGCAAAGACGAATGAAATTAAACTATTAAATACTAATTAATAATAAACTACTAATAAATAAAGGAAGCGGTTTGTACACTTTGTACCGCCTCAGAATCAATAAATAAATACAAATATTTGCGTGTACTAATGTACATACGAAATGAAACTCCTTTATGACCTTATTTTTTGAAAAATGATCTATAAAACTATTATATGCAACTTTACAGAAATTGGTTAAATAAAGTTAAATTATGATTTTTTTGTGAAGTATAAAAACGACGGCCTGGTGGAGAGAGGGGGCAATTGAGCGACGACTACGATACGGGCGTGACGTATGTACGTTCGGGAATCTCATACATGACGGTCTTTGCGCCTTTTAATGAATTACGACTTCATTACGTTTGTATTTGTTGTGTTCGGTTATATTTGCACCTATGTTATACATGTTTGTATAGTTCTAACAAACTCTATATTAATTCTACCGGCATTTTTGCCAGGTGGTAGGGTATTTGCCTGACTGAATGGCTACCACCCCTGGTCTAAAGCATATTGCCATAACAACCTTGAGTTGTGTTCCGGCATTAGTGACCAGGTTCCAGTCTCCCTTAATAGAGCAGCAGTGCATTTGTAGCACCTTTGGTGTTGCAAATGTCCACAGGCGATGGTGCCGCTTTCCATTAAGTGGGCCCTCTGCCTGTCTGCTCAACTTCTGCAATAAACACAAATTAACAATACAAATAAATGATTTAATTTGTTACAGGTTTATTTGAATCATGTAGCAGCCATAGCCAGTGCTACCTCGGCGACATCTCCGATCGTGTCGTCTGCAGGAACAGCCTCTGTCAGTGTGACTTCAACTATCCATATTCTGAGGAGCTACATACTTGCTGTAAGTTAAATTCTTGTCCGTTTGAGCAGTGGCGGATTTGCAGTCTTGGCCGCCCTAGTCCCCAGGCCATGTAATGAATAGAATAGAATAGGAGAGGATAGGATAGACTAGAATAAAATATACTTTATTGCATAACATTAAGATACAATTCAAAAAGTTTAAGTACGGAAGACAATAGGTAACGTGACCATACGTCCCGATTTGGGCGGGACAGTCCCGCTCTCAGGCAGTCTGTCCCGCCGTCCCCGGCGAGGCCGACATAGTCCCGCTGTCCCCGGCGAGGCCGACATAGTCCCGCTGTCCCCGGCGAGGCCGACATAGTCCCGCTGTCCCCGGCGAGGCCGACATAGTCCCGCTGTCCCCGGCGAGGCCGACATAGTCCCGCTGTCCCCGGCGAGGCCGACATAGTCCCGCTGTCCCCGGCGAGGCCGACATAGTCCCGCTGTCCCCGGCGAGGCCGACATAGTCCCGCTGTCCCCGGCGAGGCCGACATAGTCCCGCTGTCCCCGGCGAGGCCGACATAGTCTCGGTTTTGCAAACAGACCGTTTATTTCAGCAGATTTTGCTAAACAAACTTGAAACAATAATTTTCAAAATGAGCATAATATTTTTTTCTACGCTGGGTGAGGCGTTTCAAGTTTAGTGAACAGCATAATGAAAATTGGTAAAATTTAAGCCTGCATTTTTCTCCGTGTACCATTTTGTGTTTAGTGCGTTGATTATTTATTTTGTGTTATTCTGTCTTACTTATATAATAAAATACTTATAAAAAACTATTTTTTTTATTATATAAAGTCGCAGATGTCCCGCTTTGACAAAAAATATAAATGGTCACGTTAACAATAGGCGGTCTTGTCACTAAAAGCAATTCCTTCCAGACAAGCTTAGGATGGATTAGAGAAAATTGTGTGACATGTGGGTTTTGCAACATAAATATAATGAAAAAGTATATAATGTATGGGATGGTCGGCTGGCAAGGAAAGAACACTTTAAAGAGTTTCACTTTGCGCGTGCGTTTATCTTTATATAATTTAATTACAATATCACGTACAATTAAATTTATTTAAATTAAATTGGTCACAGCGACTTGTTCGTGCGTCGTGCAGTATAAAACGATGGCTTGATTGAGGGAGGAGGCCGTTGAGCGAGAACCACGACCAAGGCGTAACGTGTGTACATTCATGATCTAATAGTGAAGGACTTCGCGTTTTATTGAATTACGACCTTCTGCATTACTTTTGGATTTGTTGTGTTCGGTTATTTGTACCTGTGTTATACGTGTTTGTGTAGTTCTAATAAACTCTAAAATAACTCCAACGGCATTTTAATTCGAGTCGCGCTAACTCGTATAAATAATTAATATTTTTAAAAATTTCTTTGCAGTGTCTGCCGGGTCGTCTGCAACGTCAATATTCGTCAGTTTCACGTCAATATCTGCTTCGATATTATTAGTTATTCTTAGTTAAAAATGTTATAATTGTAGTTTAATTATAGTTATTTATTCAATATTTTCCACTTTTTTTATTTTACGTTTATTTTACCACCTACTGGTTCCAATTGTTAAAGAGTTTGTGATTTAAATTACGGCGCCATCTATTTGATGCTTATGTAACTTAGTTGTCAGCATAAGTGTAGAACTCATACATAACGACATCTTGGTTAAAACAAAAGAATTATAAATTCCTATGTCCTCAATTGGCACAAATCCAGCATAATGAGAAATAAATCATACAAATTGGTTGAATACTTTTGGAGTATATCGCGGTCAAACACTGTGACAGAGAATTTTTGTATTTATATGTAAATTACCTAATTGATTTTTATTGATGATTATATATACTTAAGCCACATTGAAAAGACATTTGTTCATAGTTTATTCATAAGTGGATATCAGTTTTGGAGATAAATGACTGTGATATTCATGCCGTTTGTCTGTATGTATATATACATATATACAAACGAATGAATATGACGACATATTATAAAAGTTTTTGAGTTTTTATTATGTCACTACTGAATCCAACAAAGTAAGGGGAAAAGGATATTTAATTAAAAGACCAAAAGTGCGTTATCTACTTTATTTATTATAAATTATGAACAGTGCTTAATATTTTAAAAAAATTGAAATCTATTTACAATATATTTCATCTAATGTCTAATGGACGTAAATATTTCATTATAGGCACTTAAACAACATTAAAATTACGCTATCAATGAAGCGTCAATAAAAGTTCAAATTGACGTCACTACTCTTTGGCATGGAAGAAGAATACTTGAAATAGCAACTTCTGTATTTCACGTCTTGCTTTGATAGTAAATTCCACTTTGGTTACTAGATGTCATTAATATCGTTACATTGTCATCTTTCGTACATCTTATTTTAATTCTGATACGGTTTTTAAATACAACATCACAAACTATCCTTAAAAAAATGTTCTGTTTAATATTTTATTTCTTTTGACTAAAAACCTCTAAATGTGAAGTATTAGATCATCTATTGAAAATTTTAGTGATTTTTATATTAAATAGAAAGACAACAATGTTTTTGGTGCTCTTTGTTTAACTATGAAACTGTGGAAGCTTTTTTCTATGTAGAAGCTTTTACAAAGCTATTTTATTTTTTGAATAATTGATAGTCTAAGTACTCTTCTTCCATATGTTACTAATGCAAACTTGACCCTATTTCGATATAATATTGACTATCTATTATTTACTATATCAAGCTTGATCGTGCGATTTACTTTTAAGATATTATCATTTAAAATGATTAATAATAAATATGTGCAATAAATGATACGAAAACTTCAAGCACAACTGATCAAACAGGTTCTCAAAGGTGCACAAGGCTACATTTCAAACGTTTGAACAGAGTTTGATTAAACTATATCATTTTTACAATATTAAATTTGTACAGAGATAGCTGTACCTAGTATAAATTGGTCGAATTCAAAAACCTCACCTTACTTAAGAAACTTAAGAAGTCACATAAGAATGCCAAAATAAAAATTTTATTCACCGCGTCCCCAAATAAATTAATTCTAAAAATTTAAAATGTTATAGATAAAAATATTTTTCATTTTAGAAACATTGTTTGATTGATAAGATTGTAAAAAACGACACTAAAACTGAAATGAATTGTTAAAAATAAATATCACTACACTATCAATCATACGTCAATATGAGATAAAACAACCGTCAAGCATGACTAAAGTACTGTGCGTGTATTATGCTTCTATTATGATCTAATTGACTCATTATTCTTTGTTTGAATTGGTAATAATTGAACTATTTGAAGCAAGTATTAATTAATTAAGTAATACAAAAACATATTTTATTGAATAAAGATCATTGCATTTATTTTATTTCACTAGAATTACAGCTACTTAAATTCTTGCTAAGGTTTTACAGTCATTCGAGCTTCGACCCGGAGTGATTTTGCTCATATAATTAAATTTGAGTATTCATTATATATTTTTTATGGCGCAGTTGAGTGAAATCAAACATGTTAGGAATTTACGGTGGTATGTTGCACTGCGAATTTTTAATGAGATTGTAATTTAGATTATTGAAAAACCATTTCGAGGAGTAGTGTAATTCTTTCTGTCTAGGTAAAATTCCATCAAACGAACGATACACTTGCATTTTGTAAAAATGCGTTTGACCATTATTTGAGCTTACTAAATCCTATGACGTCATTAACGCCTGGTGAAATTCATATGAATACCGTAGCCAGTTCAGTTTTAAAACACAAAAAGATCGACATTATTCCTCTTGTGTCATTATTATGTCTTACAATACAACATCAACATTATGGAGGGCAGAGGTAATGAGAATCATCTCATATAGCAAAATAGTTAGGAAGTGTCCAGTTGTAAGCTGTAAATAACAGTCAAAAACCGTCCAAAATGGCGCTGATGTAGACGAAGGGTATGGTATGAATGTAGCTGTTGTAAACGAAACGAAGTAAGCGGAGTTAAAAAATTAATGTCTTTGGCGAATGGAGTAGTTGGTGACAGTTACACTGTTATAAAACGTCAACTATTTACGTAGTACAAAGTAATTTATTAAATATAACCTCAAAGAATTGTTATGTGAAAACGCGAACAGTGAATTTATTTCGTGAATTTTGAATAATACGCTTAGTGATTTGTAATATTTAATTTTATATAACTAAGACACTATAATAACTTTTGGCGCTTTCTTTAAAATCCACCCTGATGCCAAAGTGGCACCACCCTAATTCAATGCATTTCGATGGACACTTCTTCATACACAGAGATGGTACTACTTTTTTTTTTTTGAGGCGAGGGAAAATGACTAACCGATTTACGCACTCTCTGGGCCGTCACTAGGAAACGGCACGAATCCACGGGGGGCGGTAACGCTAGCAATTGTATGCTTTATTTGCGCTCCGTCCGCTATGGACTACACAGAGGAGTGTGGAGACTCCGAGCGATGCCGCACGGGCGAGCAACCTCAATACCCACTAAAAACCCCCTCCTCCCTTCGCGGCCCTGCGCTTTGATGTGAAGGAAAGACTGAGATGTAGAACATAGTTACGCAACAGTCGAAGAGATGGTTCTCCTTACCTCTACCCTCCATAACCAACATAAACAAACATTCGATTTGTGAAAAATATCGATATCATCTCATTTTGAGTTTAGATGGTTTCGTTCACGTAACCATTAATTTATTCATGACGTAATTTTCGATTAATAACTTTTATCTAATCATTGAGATATTGGCCCTTTAGCAACTGTTCTAAGAAAGAACTATTATTAAACTATAAAAAAAAATGTTTTTTTATATGCACGCTTAAGTTATTTGGAGGTTAGATTTTGCAATCGTTCTGTTATCGTATTTATTTAATTTTGGTTTAATCACAGTGGCGCAGCTTGCCTTAGATGAGCCCTGTATCAAAATGTGTTGGGGTCCCAAAAGAAGGATAAAGTTGAGGAGAAGAGAACAAGAAGGACAAAGAATACAGCTTCCTGCGGCCGAGCGGCCAGTCGAAAGAGGCGACAAAACAACCGACAGCCAGGTGGTGGGGCATTTGTCCGACTGGATGGCTACCACCCCTGGTCTAAAGTATGTCGCCATAACAACCTTGAGTTGTGTTCCGGCATTAGTGACCAGTCTCCCTTAAGAGAGCAGCAGCGCATTTGTAGCACCTTTGGTGTTGCAAATGTCCATAAGCGATGGTAACCGCTTTCCATCAAAGGCCTTCTGCCTGTTTGCTGAACTCCTGCAATAAAAACAAAAAATACAAATGTTCCTAGGAGGTTGGATAAACAATTCAAATCAAAGATTTTTCACATTTTTCTCGCCTTTTTCTGGCAAGCTTATTTATGAAATCATCCATAGCTGAAGACGATTTCAGTTCTTCTAGATTTTCTGCTTCTATAGACAATAAAGACAAGTCTGATAGCCGTTCCTGTTGGCCCAGATGCTATTCTAAAAAATGTTATTAATGTACAAAAGATTGTGGATTTTTTGCTTACACATTTTAGGGGCCCCTGTTGCCTGGGGGCCCGTGTCATTGACACGGCTGATATGGCAGTAGCTACGAGAATAGCGGTGCAGGCATGTAACAATAACTTCTAAAGATTTTATATATATGTCGCAGAACGGCCTCGTTCTCACGACATCTCCTTTAGTTATTGCAGGTTTAGTGGGCGTCATCAGGATAAAATGCGAGCATAAAACACATGGCCAACGGTTTATACACTTTTAATTTAGATTTAAAAGACATTTTAACATAGTTTAGACCGAGCAGCGGGTTCAGGGCACCGCTCATACTTCCAGCTTCAATACTTTCTTTAAAATACTCCATGGTCCAACTCGACCTATTGCCATCAACCGAATGTGTCACAAAATTCCTCCGTCTACCGAAGTAGTTACCACTAAAGTCTAATAGGGGGCGTCTGACCCCGCTCCGAGCCATATGCTCTGCTGTGGTTGGTCGTTTATTAAATTACAATATTCATAACTTTTATTACGTTAGAACGATCTTTAAGTTATAGAAACATTTAACAAATCATATAAAATTAAATTAAGAATTTCAAAAGTAATTAAAATGTAAACAAATAATATTGTGCGTTATAAATCCAATCAACAATTATCCGATTTATATTTTCCCTCCGAAATATAAAAGAACAGGTGTTCAAATAACATCTCATCATCTACCTTTTACAAGCTTTTATTTAACTTGCAATGGATGTATGTATGTAAGTTCGGGTGGAATCTTGTAAGTTAAATTTGACCAACTTCCCGGTTTCCGATTGAGCTGAAATTTTGCACGCATGTGTATATCGCGTGACAATGCAATAATATGAAGCTGATGTGATGATGGAGTCGGAAGGTGGCCATAGGAACTCCTGTACTAAACAAAATAGACCCATCGTGTTTGGGCTCGTTTTACTTATCTTGGCTAGCACTCTTCTGCTACGTGATATCCAGGACCTCAAAAGCATTTATTTAAAAAGCTTATTTAATACTACACTGAATTTTCTTGACGTTTATAATATTCGTTGGGAAAGAGTTACAAATAAGAGCCATGTAAATACAGTAATGTAATGTCAATGCAGAAATTCGATTCTTTAAGGAGTATACTCCAAAATCTAGGAGGCTGCATCATTTTTTAAGATGAAAGTATATCAGTTGACCTGAAAGTCAACTGCCTCATATTAACGATTGCATAATCTATGATTTGTACTAACACTAGGTGAATATAAAAGGATGATAGGAAGTGCCTTAATATACTAAGATTTTCCTCATGCAAGTCACGACGATGACGGCGAAGAGCGAGGTCTTTAAGATGTCCGAATCTGAAATATAAACACAAATTAAATAATATAGATGGATAACATTTTATTGCTCACCAAATATACAATTTCAAAATACCCAATTACAATATTGTCATGGTAGAAACAATAGGCGGCCTTATCGCTGAAAGCAATCTCTTCCAGGCAACCTAACTTAAGGAATATTTAACCTAATCTGGCGATGTAGGTGGTGCAGATCATTAAATAAACATACTTAAACTACATAATTTATATAATATTTTCTTAAGTTTTCGCGACTTGTACACATAATAAAACGAAAACGAAACGTCGGACAAACCTAAATAAAATAAATTACCGCGCTTAAAACCGTTAAAACGTAGTTTTATTATACATAATTTATAAATGAAATAGACATACTTAAACTACTTTATAAATTAAATACATACATCGCCACTCCTAATCCGAATATTCTTGCCACGGGTTGTCTGGAAGAGATCGCTTTTTAGCGATAAGGCCGCCCTTTGTACACAATTACAATAATACTAGTTCGCAGCTTTTCTGTAATGGTGTACAATTAAGTATGCATTACATATATATTAAATAGTCTATAATATAAAAATTAGGCATAATTATTTAAGGAAAAGTAATGTTTTCTGAGTGCGTTCTTAAATGTAGGCGATGTTTTGGCCTCTCTGACAGTAAGAGGCAGCTATACGATATCGCTTCTGTGCTTCAATAGCGTGACATATCCCAATACTCACTTATTTCACTCACTCACTATATTTTGCTAAATTTATCATTTTATCACAACTTTCTCATGTATTTCAAAAAGCTTAGTAAATTGACACTAAATTTAATTGTAAAAAATATTGAAACATGTATATATTATATACATGTTTGGGTAAAATCTTTTTTGAAACTTTAAAAGTGGCGTACTGTAAATTTGGGTTTTTCAAGATACCACGTTACTGAAGCAAAGTAACGATATAATGACACTCAGAAATAGCGATAAGTAGTACACGTGTAAGGCAATACATTTGTCCCGTGAAAAAAAAACATTTCTCCTCATACTGTTAAAAGTTTGAAATGTACCACTTCAAATTTTTGTCAAAAGTTAAAAACGAGGGAGGACGGAACTAGGTTTATGCTACAACAATACTGTTACGAGTTAGTATGACTCGAATTAAAATGTCGTTAGAATTATTATAGAGTGACTGAATGACTCTAATTCCCTGGCAAGCCTTTGGTGTGGGGGGCGACTTGCGTAGACACGTTGGCCGCATCCCATTTACCAAACACTTCTAGATCGGCCGGTTCGGCGGCGGAAACAGCGGAATCGCTCAAGCGGCGGAAATATGCAAACCTCAGTGAGAGTTATATGTTTGTGCCGTTTGCTGTCGAGACGCTTGGACCGTGGGGTCCTGAGGCCATGAGCCTCTACCAAAATTTATCAGAACGACTCATCGACTCTTCAGGTGATCAGAGGGCTGGTGCCTACCTCGGCCAACGGATCAGTATGGCGATCCAGCGAGGAAACGTTGCCAGCCTTCTGGGCACCTTACCCATAGAAGACGGTGATCTGGGCTCAGTATTCTACTTATAGTCTTGAGGGACTATGGGTAGAATACAATACAAATAAGTTTTCTTACATTGTATTCAATAGTATGTAATTTATATTATAATCGTGATACCATTATTAGTCAATAAATATTTTTCTTTATAGAGTTTATTCGAACCATACAAACACGTATAACACAGGTACAAATATATCCGAACACAACAAATCCAAACGTAATGCAGAAGGTTTTAATTTAATAAAACGCGCCAAGTCCGTCTCTATTAGATTCCTTGGCGTACACACGTCACGATTAGATCGTAGCTGTAGCTCAACTGACTTCCTCTCTCAATCAAGCCGTCGTTTTATACTTCACAAATGCAAATGTGTCCGTACCGTAGTCAACGTAATCCGCTACCTTACGGTCATAAACGAATACAATAGAACAACAGGCTGTTCTCTAGAAACGTATGCCAATAAATAAATAAGCAAAAGAAGACGATCATAAAAGGATTACAAGTAGTTAAAATGCCGACAGGTAATAAAATGTGCTTCTACAGATCTTTACGTGGATATTGTCTTTGTCGGGGCCTAGGTTGTAACAAAACAATAACGCCTCTATGGATATTGATATGACAGAGAGGGACCACATGACATCCGATTCTTAACGAACATTTCCGAATTAGTCTTGAACGGGACCAAAGACCTCGACTCGTTTGAAGTTACATTGTACTGGTTCACTCCTTTGTGGTATGGTGTAAAATTTCTTAGAATGCACTTGCTAGATTTCGAATTCGCAGTACTGACTTATCCTTTTAGTAATTTACTCCTGATCCCTAAAAACAGGAGAAACCACTTTCATACATTGATAAACATACCACTGCAAGCGTGATCCTTTTCTTTGAACCCGGTCTCCATGTCGCAGAGGCAGATCTTGTCCAGGTTGGAGAAGACTTGCAGGTGAGGGGGGGAGGTCGCCGTGACATTCGGGGGGCCGCAGATCAGGCCATCGTTACACTCATCACTGTTCGAACATACGTGGTATAGATCTGCAAAGAAATAGAAAGAATGGAAATAAATATACTCTTTTTTTATTACAGGAGCTCATCAGACAGGCAGATGGTCCACTTGATGGAAAGCGGTTACCATCTCCTATGGACATTTGCAACACTAAAGGTGCCAGAAATACGCTGCTGCTCTTTTTAAGCATTACCATTCGTTTAAGAGACGATATGGATTTGAATTTGTACTTTTTTGTCCTTTAAATTTCCTAAAAATACTATATTTTTACGGTTATAGAACAAATATAGTATACATACATAACTTCACGCCAGGTCCCTTGCGGGGTAGGCACGAACAACAGAGCGCCACACAGGCCCATTCTTACACACCTCACTTGCTTCTTTGACATTCATAGCTCTTGTCATGCACGCTCGTCTGTTCTTAAGGCTCCTGACATCACCTTCTGCTAGTACACGATCAATTTGATCATGGAAGGTGTGTCGTGGCCTTCCGCGACTTCTGCATCCATCCACTTTTGCATTGTATATCTGTTTAGTCATTCTTTCATCATACATTCTTTCCACATGCCCGAACCACCGGAGCATTCCTTTCCTTACCTTCACCCCGACACTCTCTTTCAGACCAACTCTCTTTCTTACTTCGGTATTACGAACGCGGTCCGCGAGCGTCACTCCGCAGATTTTGCGCAGTAAATAGTATATATCGCGAATATAGTATATTCTATTAAAAAAGGTGGCAACCCTATTTCTGACATTAAAGGTGTTATCACCGTGTTGTCCCTTTATGAAGGGAGACTGGAACCTGATCACTAATGCCGCAACACAACTCAGGGTTGTTATGGCGACATTAGACCAGGGGTGGTAGCTACCCAGTCGGGCAAATGCCCTACCACCTGGCTGTGGGTTGTTTCGTCGCCTCTTACGACAGGCCGCCGAAATTGAATTCGTTCTCCGTTCTTGCATTGATAAGATGATATGATGATAGCGTTAGGGCGTAATTGAACTGGATAAAGAATATCATAAAGGTGTGCCCTTCTTGGGCAGAGCAGCGTCGAGATCTCGTCGACAACAATCCCGGATATTGTTCGTTCCATGGGCGAGAGCATCGCCGGATGGGACACCGTCTCTTTCCGCGACTGTGTCATGCTCGCCAAGAAAGAAGCGGAGCGGAACCAAGGAATCTAATAGTGACGGACATTGCACGTTTTATTGAATTACTACCTTCTGCATAACGTTTGGATTGTTGCGTTCGGTTATATTTGTACCTGTGTTATACGTGTTTGTATAGTTCTGGTAAGTTCTGGCATTTTAATTCGAGTCCCGGAAACTCGAAACATTATAATCAATATTTTAATTCAATTCGAGCATTTTTTGTCTGGTTATTATTCCTGAATTCAGTTATTATTTTGTTATATTTTAAGTCCTAATAGTAAAATTACTTTCAGCAAGTAAATTGGTGTATAAACATAAGTGTAGTAAGTGGTTTGCGCTACTTCATGCAATAAAGAAAGCTAATCGAACAAGCTTTCATGTTACTTAGTATGAAAGATTTAATCTCTTTCACTTGTGTGTGTAATTTGATGAAATAATAAGTAATATAATTGCTTCGAATGATTTTTATAACTGCTTATTAACAGTTTTTTAACCTTGGTGACGAAAACGCCGTTGTTAGGAAAGCAAGCGTTGTTCGTCCGTGCAGAATCAGACAAAGAATATGACGGGTCCTTGCAGGAATAAAGTACCCGTTAATTTGCAAAATATTGTTACGAGCTACAGAACTCGCATTAAAATGTCGTTGGAATTACTATGGAATTTATTAGAACTGTACAAACACGCATAAAACAGATACTAATGTAACTGGATACAACCAGTACAAACTGCACAATTCAATAACACGCGCAAAGTCCGTCACTATATAGCTTATCGATGTACACGTCTTGCTTGACTGCCTCACCTCTCCGTTCGGGCATTGTTTTATACTAACTATACAATACAACACTCGCGCGCGTGGACTGGATTTATCCAAGAAAACGTAATCCGCACGCGTGTGTCTGTAAACGAGTACAGTGGCAATAGGCTATTGTCTAATTGCAAATTTTAAACACAATGTAAACAAAAGAAGTCCAAATGCGGGAACGGTAATAAACTATGCTTTATGGCAGGCAGCTGTGCATTTACTTTTGTCACCATGTAACAATATGTAATTTGATCAATAATATTTACATAACCGAAAGAAGTAATATCTAATATGTGATAGGATTTAAAACGAGTAAAATAGTAGTACTTAATTTGTCATTTTAATTCTAATAATAATTAACATAATAATTCTTTATTTTCCTCTTAAGTAC
The DNA here is from genome assembly GCA_012273795.1 of Dendrolimus punctatus. Lineage (NCBI taxonomy): Eukaryota > Metazoa > Arthropoda > Insecta > Lepidoptera > Lasiocampidae > Dendrolimus > Dendrolimus punctatus. The sequence continues at coordinate 5,432,145 of CM022556.1, forward strand.
ACAGTGAATCTTAAATATAGTAACAACATTAACTAAGAGGCTGGTGCCTGAATTAGGTTATAAGGAAACCTGTGGTACAGGTCACCAGGATCAACCCGTTGGCTACTTAACAGAAACTAGTATAACTATTCTAAGTAATCGTGTTAGAGTGAGCCCTTCAAGAGCAAAGCTGTGATGTAGTGTGTGTGTGTGTAGGGTAAGTTCGTATATAGCTGATATAAGAAGAAGTACGTGTGATTGAGGGAGAGTGAATGAGTCATACAATGTTAAGATCATAATATTATGATGTATAGGAAGTCAGGGAATCGTGGAAGTGATTAAGAAATAACGTTGGTAGTGGAAAGCAGCATAGTTATTTAAAAATATACAAGAGGTCTTCAGTGGACTGATAATCGAGAGTTTACAAAAACTTAGTAATTTTTGCTTTGCAGGTACATTTATTAAGGGGGTATATGTTTAATATATTATTAATTTTATTATAGAGGAAGTCACCCAGAAAACAGAAGAAATTTTGTGTACGACTGGTACGAAATAAAGGAGTTGTACAAACATCTAGTTTACGTCGCTTATCTATGGCCTGATTAAAATTGATAAGAGTGTTTTTTAAGTAATATGTGCAGGATGAAGAGTTGCCTGACTGTCATAAGATCCCATTCCTTGTAGAGTTTAACGGTAGGATAGCGGATTTAATTGATAAATGACGTCAATGAAAAATAAAAATAAAATAAAATAAAAAAGCCTTTATTTCTTCCATTAAGTACAGTTTTTTTTAAATATATATAAGTATATGTGTACACATTAAATAATGAAAGTCGCCTCTGCGGCGTAGGCCTCCCCCAACTCTTTCCAGTTTTTTCGATCTCTAGCTATTCTTCTCCATTTCGTTCCACACATTTTTGCAAAAATATCTTCCCATCTCTTTCTAGGTCTTCCTCTTTCTCTTTTTCCATCTCTGGGTAGCCAATCATGGATTTTCTTTGCCCATCTATTGTCGTCTTGCCTAATTGTGTGTCCTGCCCAGTTCCATTTCAGACTCCTTACTCTTTTGATCACATCTGTTATTTTAGTCTTTTTTCTTATAATTTCGTTGTGAACTCTGTCTTGAAGTTTTATCCCTAACATACTTCTTTCCATTTTCCTTTGGTGTACTGACAATTTTTCTTCATCCTTTTTTCTTAAAGCCCATGTCTGGCTTCCTTATGTGAGGCATGGGAGAATAACAGTATCATATAATTTACTTTTCATGTTTATGACGTCAATGATAAATGATTAATTACTAACATAAGTATACAGAAACAGATGAATCTAGTGTAAAAGTGCTTTAGCTTGACCCATTGAATTTATAATTACAGATTTCATAGCTTTCCTTTTATTAAATTTACCAAGTATGTTAGAGAGATTTCATCCTTGTTATTGACCCTACCTTAATAAAATTACAGGGTGTAATTTTTACAGGTTTTAGTCAGTGCGATTCCCGGGTGAAGCAAGAGAATTTTATAAAATCTTTTAATATTTCTTTTCAAAAATAAAGAAATAATTCTTTGAGATAGCAAATATTACTCATTTGCTATATCTATTATTCAGAATACTTTCCCTCCTGTTGGTATAAAAAATTCCACCTGTATACATTATTGTGACGACTTTTCGCTGTGTTTAATGTGTCATAACAGTTGTCAATACTAAACTCTAAAAAAAATCTCGCCAGCACCTTTGTTTCGCCACAAATACTATATCCTGTGTTAGGGAGGCCTGTCGTTAGAGGCGACAACTCACAGCCAAGTGGTTGGGTGTTTGCCCGACTGGATGGCTGCCACCCCTGGTCTAGAGGATGCTGCAAGAGCAACCTTGAGTTGCGTTCTGACATTAGTGGCCAGGGTCCAGCCTTCCTTTAGAGAGCGGCAGCACATAACCGTTTCAAGCTAATAAAAAAAACCCAATGAAATATGCATCTTTTACAAACTTGTATGCATAAATTTATGTAGTGAGCCCATAGCTTACGTCTGTGTCGGTGATAAAAATGTTGCCACTGGAGTCTACTTTACCCTTCTTTAAGGGCCAACTTTGATATTATTTTTTTCCACAACCTGCTAGTTGCCATCAAAATTCCCGCGCCAAAACCAACAAAAAATATATCTTCTCTTTTACTCTAATACAAATTCTATGGAGTTAGAGGGAGAAAGCATCAGTTCAATATTCGTTTCAGTTTCAGTTTGAACACAAATTTGTGGTGCTTCCCAATTGGCCGTGTGTTATATAACTATATAGTTCGGGAAACATCTGTGGTGGTTCCGTTTAAAGGCTATTGCATATTAATTTACAATGTTTGAGTGACAAAGAAATATTTATTTGATTTATTGTTACGAGTTGCAGCACTCGAATTGAATGCCGTTAGAATAGAGTTTAGAATAGAGTTACCATAGAGTTTATTAGAACTATACAAACACGTATAACACAGGTACAAATATAGTTGAACTGAAATCGAACATTAAAAAGACAGTCCTTGCCGATCAGAGTCCGGGTTCAGCTTATTTGACTCTTTGAAACCACTTCGTTACGTAACGCGTTACGGCGCCAGTCTGTCTGACTTCTCTTTCTATCGTGCGTCCCAAGACACACTCCTTTTAATTACAGGAGTTCAGCAGACAGGCAGATCAAATATAAAACTTTATAAAATGTTACCATCACCTATGGACATATGCAACGACAAAGATGGTACAAATGCGCCGCTGCCCTCTTAAGTGCAACTGGAACCTGATCATTAATGCCGGAACACTCAAGATTGTTATAGCGGCATACTCAAGACCAGGGGTGATAGCCATCCAGTCGAGCAAATACCTCACCACCTGACTGTGTGTTGTTTTGTCGCCTCTTAAGACAGGCCGCCCGGCCAAGGCAATTCTATTCTTTCCCCGTTCCTGCACGGATAGATGAACAGCCTCGCCGGCGACGATAAATAATAACTGTCAAATTCATCCTACAGGCGAACTCGTGAAGCGGAGTTAGTTAAAAGTCAACATTTCCATTCCATCAAGATATGGCAAGGTTAAAAGATTTATGTTTAAATAACGTGCTTTATAAAAGACCGCACGCAATTCTTAAAAGTTGATAGTAAAAATGGCTCGGTGAAAGGTCATGTTTAGTCGGTGCTGCCGGGCCGCTACATAAATTCCAGTTTTATAACCGAGTTCAATAAGAAGGAGGTTCTCATTTAAGCTGTATGTTGTTTTGTATTGTATGTTTATTGCGCAATTTCTCAGTCAATTGTGGACCGATTTTCATTCGAAATATACTCCCAAAGTAGTCCTATTGTCACTAAATCAGGATCTGATGATTGGGCCCCAAGGAAATCGAGAGCCAACTTTTTGAAGAACATCTACACTCATCGAGATGACAAACTAGTGCGTGCGGATGGCACATTCCAGTAATGCAATTTCGACTACTACAAAGAAGATAATACTTTCTTTATTCAATTAAGTACTGCTCAATTTAAGGCTCATGGGAGACTGGGACATGATACTTAAGGAGGAGAACCAATTGTTGCTCACATAGAGAAAGGTTCTCAGGAAAATTTTGGGTCCAACAATAAGAGGAAAAGATGGTGCAAACCAACTCCCAAATAGAAGATCTCAAGACCGAGAAGAAGAAGCCTGAACCCAACATAATTGGAGAGACAAATCTCACCGCATCCGCTGACTCGGTCATGTAGAACGGCTGGAGCAGGATCAAGGAGTGAAAAAAGCATGCTTGAGGCGACTAGTCAGTCGGTGACCGCTTGGTCGTCCCAAGTATCAATGAAAGGATAGAGTGGAAGCTGACCTGACCGCACTACAAGCCCACAACTGGCAAGACACTGCACAGGACAGAGGAAAGTAGCGTGCTCTAGTTTCGGAGGCTCAGACTCACTTTGGGTCGCTGAGCTAGTTAAGTTTTGCCCCAGAAACATGTAACACCGACGGTCAACGGCGACCTTGTCAAGTCCGACTGTGCGAAACCAAATTTAGTTTTAAAAGTTGCAAATGTCCATAGGCGATGGTAACCGCTTTCCATCAAGTGAGCCGTCTGTCTATCTGCTGAACTTCTGCAATAAAAAAATCTTCACAAACTACTCACTTTTAGTAGCTGCCTCGCACTGCCCGTTCTGCGGCGGTGAGTTGTCTCCACAGAGGCATCTGGTGGTTGAGTCGTAGTGCGTCCTAACACAGGAACTGCTGCTGATGCCGGCGCATTCCGTCTGCTTGTAGCACGCTCGCGCTGCGTAAAAAAAATACATCAACCTATACTTATATTATAAAGAGGTAAGTCTGTGAGTTTGGATGTTCGGTGTAATCTCCGGCGCTATCGAACCGACTAGAGATTAGACTAAAGCAATGAGAGGTGACACCACGAATGGGTACCAGAATCAAATCGCCAGCTTGTGTGGAGACTCGACTAATCAATATTCCACTAAAACCCTCCTCCCATGTGCCCCGCGCTCATGGCAGGAAGAGCGTGAGACTTTTAGAACGTAGTTACGCCCACGCTGAGCCTAGCGCATCAGTACTTGAGCCAGTGGAAAGCTACATTATCCCCGAGAGACATAGGCTATATTTGATTGTTATTAATAATATTTTTTGATGACCCCCGGTGAATTAATTAAAGGTTACAAAACTTAACTAAACCTTCATTTGCGTACATGCGTGCGGGCGTGTTTGCGTGTATGCGTGCTTTTGTATATTTTAATGCGGATCAGCGAAGTAGGAACGGATCAGCTAGTATATTATAATTATAATAATAATAATAATAACAAAGTACCCTCTTTAGGGAGACCTAGGGTTCTGTCTTTGTAATTATGGGGGAAGTTATTAAGACGAATAACTACCACAAATATATCCTGAAGACCGCCGTAAACACCTGTCGAGCATACCATCGCCCTGGTGAATACTTTAGGCACATTTATATAGAGTAAGCTTTTTTAAAAAGGTTTTTAAATACAAGCTTTGAGATCCTAGATCCTGGATATAATGTAGCAGCAGAGTGCTAGACAAGGCAAGTAAAACGAGCCCAAACACGACGGGCTTATTTTGTTTAGTACAGGAGTTCTTATGGCCACCTTCCGACTCCATGATCAGACCAGCTCCATGCTACCATATTATTGCATTGTCAAGCAGTAAACATTATGCTTTTCAGCTCAATCGGAATCCGGGAAGTTGGTCAAATTCAACTTCCAAGAATCCACCCGAACTTACATACATACATCTATTGCAAGTTCAATAAAAGCTTCTAAAAAGAGATTATCTATATAACTAGCGACCCGCCCCGGCTTCGCACGGGTGCAATGCTGATACAAAATTAAATACACTACAGAAAAACTATGAACGTTGTATATAAAAACATAGCGGCCCGCTCCGACTTTGCACGGGCATCACTACATAGAAACCTCTAAAATTAGCAATGTTGCCTTAGTACATGATGCATGTATTATACATATAAACCTTCCTCTTGAATCACTCTATCTATTGGAAAAAACCACATCAAAATTCGTTGGGTAGTTTTAAAGATTTAAGCGCACATAGGGATATAGGGACAGAAAAGGCGACTTTGTTTTATACTATGTAGTGATACCATCTTATATATAAAAATGAATGTTTGTCTGTATGTCCTTTATAGAATCGTAAACTATCCATTTGATCGTGTGATGATATTTAGCAAAGTTGTTGTGCTTGGGCTAGAGAAGGTTTCTGACTTGGTTCACAATTGGACCCGGTAGGTGGCGCTGCTGTCGGCGTATCGGTTGAAGTTTTTCCGGGCAGGACGACATCTGCCGCGACAGCTAGTTTACTATTACAACGACACTTAAATGTCGAGCTAATCCTTGGTTTTCTTGCATTACACTGAAGACTGCCATATGTGCAAATGACAATTTCTCGTACATTAACTGGTGTTTCCGAGTGCCGAGCGGTGCACTGGCACGAGGTCGATTTTTTTTGTACTGTATAGTTAGTATAAAACAATGCCCGAACGGAAGGGTGGGGCAGTCAAACTTCGACTACGATACGATTAAGACGTGTAGTACTTTCGATTAGTGACATAGTGTCGGACTTTGCGCGTGTTCAATTGCATAGAATCGTGTAGTGTGAACTGGTTGCATCCAGTTTTATTTTGTACTTGTTTTATACGTGTTTGTACAGTTCTAATAAACTCTATAGTAATTCCAACGGCATTTATTTTTATTCGAGTCCTGTAGCTCGTAACAATATGTACACTATAACTATATATATATGCCAAATGTTTAACCATGTTTATGAACAAATAATTTGATTTGATTTGATAAGTTTACAATACCCTACGTGTCCAATACAATAATTCCCTCATGGTGCTGTTGGGGCGTCCGCGTTTCTGCAGTGCGTCGTCTATGTTCGCCGAAGCACAGATGGCTTTAATGCTTTATGACGTAAAAAAACAGCTTCGCTGCTAAGCAGATTGCATGGTAGCATCAACAGCATCCTGAACGGAATAGATGATAAATTCGACTGCTCACTAATTTCCAAACCACCCTCAGTCTTTTTCCTCTCAATTTTTCAGTCACGAGTGCTATTTTCAAAGATCCCCTTGCTGAGGACTTATAAGTGCTCGCGTGGAAAGCAGCCGCCTCCTTCTGCGAGACTGTCACGGTGAGGCCATCCCAGCCCGCAAAGGGGCCGGCTGTCGTTCGTCCGGGCTGGAGTTGAATGCGCGAGTGATCCCACAGCCCGGAAGAAGGACTTTAAGATATTATTAAAAATAAGATATTATAATTAAAAATAGCTTTAGAAATAAGTTATTTTATATCTTTTAGTTTTTGAAGTCGGTTTTTTGTTACAAACACTGTGATACGAGAATTTTATATATTAGATGAAAATAATTCGCATAAACAAGTAAATAAATTATTTTCGATTACAGATCGTGCAAATCCAACTTTTGTTATTACATCTTTCGATCCACATTTTCGCTTATCACACTGTTCCAATCACACTGTTCATACTATATAAATACACTTTTGAAATACTTGGCCGCCGTACGGTGTCGCGTGTTACGATATGCAAATGAAAATACCGGAGTTGGTTCAGCGAATGACAATGTTTTATATTAAAAGAAAAAGCTAAAGGTCATGCTGGAATGGTAATACTGGCCTATGAAAGAAATACGGATAGATTAGAATTTAATTTTGTCTCAATAGTCTCCTATTTATGAAAAATTGTTACGCAATGTGCATAAGATTATTTAACAAATTACCTCCAATGATTAAAGAACTGCCGTTGAATTGAAACAATGTAAAAAAAAGCTAAAAATATGGTTATTGAAAAAAATTATATACTCTATTAATGATTTCCTTAACGGTGTGACTATTTGTACGGGTACTGGACGAATAAATTATATTTATTCGTACAGACATTCAATTATTTAAAAAAAAATTATGAATGAATTGGATGATTAGCTTGTTTTTTAATTAGGTTAGGTTTTTTTTAATGACATGTTTTAAAGAATTATTGAAAACATGAAAATAAAAATAAATAAATAAATTCTAAAATGAGGGTGGGGTATAGATACACGGCACATTTATTATGAACAAATCGGAACATTTTTAATATAGGTTAGAAGCGGAGCACTCGCCTTAGCCTTCGTGGTTATTTTTTTTATAACCACCCAAAAATAATTTTCCGACACATACACGATTAGTCCTTATGTGTACTGGCGCTGTACATTACGGAACAAGATCTGCTTATATGCTGCTACAAAGTATACGCGAGTATTTGCGTACTGCTCTTGTATGGATTGGAAGAACTTCGTAAAATATTTATTATCAATCTTTAATTAGGTTAGGTTAGGTTTTTTTTGTCCGAGCCTTTTTAAGAACATTTTCAGTACCCGTATTAATAGACTCAGCCATTCGACTTGACTATTTGTACGGGTACTGGACGAGTAAGTTATATTTATTCGTACGGTACCCGTACGAATAGACTCAGCCTTTCCTTAAATATGACAAAGAGATGCTATATAACACTTATTTACATTTTATTTATATCTTTCGCTTTTGACATTTAATTTCTTGGCATTGTTTTATTTCAGTTTTTTTTAATATAACGAATCAATTAATTTTATACTATTACAATTGTTGTGATTTTTTGTTTATAGATTAACATAAGTACACTTAAATGTTTGTATGACCATGTGTAGATCAAATACAGTGTGGACATGGCTTTTCTACCATCCTAGTTATAACTATTACCTGTATTTTTACAAATAAAGGTTCATTCATGCTGGCTTAAAGGCCTAGTTACCAAGCCATAAATATTTTTTTTAAAGATTCATTCATATGATTTTTAGGTTATTTCCATCGATATTTACCAACTTACGTATTGTTACAAATTTGTGAGATGTGAATTAAAAATTCAGTTGCAATTATAGCAAAGATTCACACAATTCATGTACCTATGTAACAATGTATATATATTATATCATGTATGTATTTATAAGGTACTGATTCGATAGAGAGAATAATGCAACATATCCCTGTTCTTATACAATTTTTTGTCCATCCAAAGGTTGTCTGGAAGAAATCGCTAATAGCGATAAGACCGCCTATTGTATTGTAAAATTTTGTTTCTATTAACTGTATCTTTAAAACACAATAAAGAATATTCATTCATTTATTCAATTCACAGTTCTTAGCGTATGGCCATTTTGTTTAATCCCAAGTTCCCTTATTTTTGATTATCTCAAGGAACGCTTTCGTTTCCTTAATTACAGTGATTCAAGATTTTTTAGATTGTCAGAGAATTTGAACTAAAAACGCCTGTCAACAGAACAAGTTTTTACAAAAGTATTTCATAGACCAGGCCATTCAACTCTGGAATGCACTGCCACTAATATTGTTATGACCGAGGTGCCGACAAAGATAAACTCACACCTGCAGCCCTATAGAGACACATTTTATTACCTTTTTGGCATTTGGACTTCTTTTGTTTACTCTGTGTTTAAATTTTGTGATTAGAAAAACAGTCCGTTGTTGTATTGTAATCTTTTATGGTAGTCATTAGCCAGGTGTGATTCTTGGAACTTTGGTCCACGCGGTCGAGGAGACAAATTGTATTTGTACAGTATAAAGCAACGCCCCAAGAGAGGAATGAGGAATTAGCTAAAGATTACTACTATTTACTACCTCAAGCTAAAGTGGTATTATTTAATTGTGTATGTATATAATATAACATGTATTTATTTATGTATATATATTATCATATATATACTATTTATTAATTAATAAACCAAATTATTGTACGAGTGTTGTCGTTGCTATACTCCATCCAAAGGTTGTCTGGACGAAATCGCCATGGGCGATAAGATCGCCAATTGTACTTGTATATTAATTTTCTTGATTTTATATAGCATTATTGCACAATAAAATACTTTCTTTATATTATATTAGAATATACATTCTATGACCTGAGTGCCCGCTCTATTCGAGCGTGCAGTGGGACGGAGCGTACAGCGTTTACAACACATGGTAACGCTAGCGGGCGTTCTTAATGGCGGCCAGCTGACGCGGCGGCTCCAGTGGGCATGTTAACAGATGGGCCAAGGCCTGTGAGGAACAACGATAGCCTCGCTGGAAAATCTTCCTTTGAGACGGAAGCACAATCCATCTCGCTCCTCTACCCTATATGGGGCACCCCGTTCGCTATAATTATTGTGATGGATATTGATATTACCATTAGTCTAAAGAAGCAAAGTTAAGACGCCTTAGTTGTATCCTAGCCTTAACTTATCAGCACTCCACAATTTCCTTAATTCAAACGGCTCTGACATTTGAATATAAATTGGTTCCAGCCACTGTCCGGCTACGGAAGATCCAATCACATTTGACCCCTGACCTGACCTTTTACTACCCCGCCTTTTACATAAAACATTAGGCCAGTAAGGGCCGAGGTAGATCAAGATAAATTAGGCGCTATAAATTGGCCAATGCCGTTTGTAGAACCATGCTGTACAGGCCCGGATGTAGGGGAAGGCGAGAGGTGGCACTAGTCCTTGATAGCAATGGAGGAAACCAATGTTCGAAGACGAAAGTCTTTGACAACAGTTTAGGAAGTTGTTACTGTGTGGAGCGAGGATGTGTGGTTGTGCCCTAGTAAAGGTAAGTAGCTCTTCACAGGAATACCTACTTTACTTCAATTCGCCTATAACCAGGGTTTCAGGAAAGGCTATTGCCTACTCCATTCGTGCCCTGGTAGGCGCTAGCCGAGATGACCTCATCCGTTGTCGCCGCAGGGCGCAATACCCACACAAAGACAGAATGGGGAACACTGAACCTCTGCTACCTTACCGGACGGCCTAGTCCTGCTGGCCTTGATGTATACACTGACGATAGGACTGGTCAATGGATATTTGATGCCGCTCAGCGGACTACAGAATTAATTATGTTGGGGGTTGCTCTTGTAGATAAAATCTGAAACGAGGATAATTCACTATGTTCTAATTTGTTCATAGGTTTATTAGACATAACGTGTTAGCTTCAGTCAGTTCTCGTAAGTTAAAATTCACCACTATAATATATCTAAAACAAACCAAAAGACCGATATTAGCTTGCTGAAATACCAGTGGGCTGGAGGAAGAGACGAATGCTGTAGTTGGAGATCTTAGCAATCGAAATGTAAGCGCCCCAGGCTCTAACAAACTGAGGACTTGGGCAAAGTCACCCCTGGGAGTAAGCTGAGGAAAGTGAAATGTCTTCGGTGCAAACTTAGATCGGCTTACGTTCAACAGTGGACTCCAATTAGCTGATGAACTACGTGCTGATAAGCAAAGGCTAGAATACAAGTAAGGCGTCTTAACTTTGCTTCTTTAGAGAGCAAACAGTGAGATGGTTTCAAAATCATGGCTAGTTTTTCGTAAGGTGTCTCACAGCTTCAACGTAATCAAAAGCATACGTGTGAACTAGATAACTACCATTTGCGCATAGCTTAAGAAATTATGTAAAAACCTCTTAAAAGTTACATGATATTGACCCTGCCTTTTTATCACAAAAATAGGCGCACGCAAAGGGAACATAAATGAATTATATTAACTGTACCTTGTACCACCAGTCGAGTATTATTGCTTGTCAAACCTTGAGACTTGATTATCGTGTTGTAGCAACAACACGTTGCATGGAAGAGAATGATTATATAAGATATACCTACAATCCACAAGAACTTTTCCTTTTTCCAACCTTAATCTTGATTATAGCTCTTACGACCGGCTTTATCGGTGTCATACCACGCTCTGATATATTTTCTTGTGACACACACACTGGCCTTGGATACAAGGGAAGACCAAAGCGCAGCCTAGTGCCATACGCTTCGTGTGCGTGTGGAACTCTTGCACTAAGCGACAAACGAGATCTCCTCCATTAAAGGAGGTAGCCGAACAAACCAGGCACTAAACCTACCCGACTCCCTATGCTAGTGTGGCGAATGATGGTGGAACCATCTAGCTAGTTTTAGAACTTTTAGAAATAACTAGAACCTTCTAGAAGGAAAGAAAGGACAGATATATTTTAGAAAGAGATAGACGATGAACGAAAGACTGAGATGGATAGATGTTAGAAAGGAATAGATATATAAACGAAAGTTCCCGAACAGAAGGTTCGAACTAAAACTGTGTGTTTTCTTCCAATCCATAAGAGCGTACAACGTAACAATAGTATATACTAAGAATGTCAGGCATGTATAACGAAGTTAAGCTCTTCTGACATCATAGTGCGCCGATTTGGTACTAAAGTCCGGGAAGCAGGGGCGTACCACTTCATACAATAAACGCGATTCCATCGATACCCCTGTAAACAATGGCCCTCTCTCTAGCACGGATAATGGGAAACCGGATATAAAACATTGTTTTCGAATCCCCGTCCAATTAAATAGACGATAGTCGAAAAATAATTGCACCGTGCTCTTTCTCGCTCTCTAGAGACCGCCTTCCATATGAAATTAAAATGACTCTGAGAAAAAAACTGTCACAAGAAATAGCCAAAGCTTTGAAAACCTGTGTTCGTAATGCTGCCCCGAGCTGGATACAATAGCAATTGTTGGAAAGAAGTTATTAATTTCATGTAAGGCGTATTCAGCATACAATCAATATGTCAAAATCTACATAATACAGCAGTATGATGGATTGCACCATAATGGTTTGGGGTGAATGAAAAATCTATATGAGCTTATATTCGGACTAGCTTCTGCCCACGACTTCGTTCGCGTGGAATAGTTAAAAAAAGCTCGCGATTTTGAAATATTATTCATTGGTGCTCCGCTCCTATTGCTCTTAGCGTGATGGTATATAGCCTATGACTTTCCTCGATAAATGGGCTATCTAACACTGAAAAATATTTCAAGGCAATAAACTGCCTTTTTTACGACGGGCAGGTGTGCGCATTTCTTTGTCGGGATGTAACACTACGTTTAAATCATGTAAAACCACGTCTTATCTTTTGTTCCTCACTGTACATACCTTAGCAAGCGGAAGAAAGAGACAGCATGAGACGTCAACAGCATCACAATAATGGTCATCTTATAAAATTCACCTTTTGCCGACGAACTCCAACGAGTTCGCATCGTTTGAATATTATAAACAATTTTTTTTTTTTTTTATTGCAGGAGATCAGCAGACAGGCAGACAACCCACTTGATGGACAGCGGTTACCATCGCCTATGGACATTTGCAACACCAAAGGTGCTACGAATGCGCTGCTGCTCTCTTTAGGGAGCCTGGAACCTGGTCACTAATGCCGGAACACAACACAAGGTTGTTATGGCGACATACTCTAGACCAGGGGTGGTCGCCATCCAGTCGGGCAAATGCCCTACCACCTGGCTGTGGGTTGTTTTGTCGCCTCTTACGACAGGCCGCCGGGCCGCAGGAAATTGTATTCTTTCTCCGTTCCTGCACGGATAAAATAAATTTTTCGTCTATATACTTATATATTATCAAATTAGCAGAATTCGTGAAATTTGAAGAATCGTGCGTGTCGTGCTAACTACTAAGAAACAAGGAGAAATTATCGTTTCACTACATAAAGGTACTATGCAATCTAGTCTGCACCTAGTTAAGGTGTTAGTGTCCACTAATGTTATTGATTATTTTTAGTTATCCTTAGTTATTATTTACATTTACCTGTTTTATTGTAATAGAACTTTATAGCACCTTCTGTTATTGTCGTTACAATGCTGTGGTACCTAATAAACTATTTTATTATTTTAAAGTTTGTATATCTTGGATGTGCTTTTAGCAGGGATGGAAGGTACACCGCTGACATAGAAAGAAGAGTAAATTTGGGGAATAGTGTGAATGAAGCGTTAGGTAAACTTCTAGGCGCTAAGAACCTCAGCCAGAAGGCCCAGCTTACCATACACAACGTGGTTCTGGTACCTACGCTCACGTATGGAAGCGAGAGTTGGATATGGAATAGAGAGCATGAAAGTAGAGTAAACGCGGTCGAGATGCGAGCACTGCGCAAAATCTGCGGAGTGACGCTCGCGGACCGCGTTCGTAATACCAAAGTAAGAAAGAGAGTTGGTCTGAAAGAGAGTGTCGGGGTGAAGGTAAGGATAGGAATGCTCCGGTGGTTCGGGCATGTGGAAAGAATGTATGATGAAAGAATGACTAAACAGATATACAATGCAAAAGTGGATGGATGCAGAAGTCGCGGAAGGCCACGACACATCTTCCATGATCAAATTGATCATGTGTTAGCAGAAGGTGATGTTAGGAGCCTTAAGAACAGACGAGCGTGCATGACAAGAGCTATGAATGTCAAAGAAGCAAGTGAGGTGTGTAAGAATGGGCCTGTGTGGCGCTCTGTTGTTCGTGCATACCCCGCAAGGGACCTGACGTGAAGTTATGTATGTATGTATGTATTATTTAAAAAATCCTTCCTTCATATAACTGCCCTGTATTTCCCTGTGTTCTATACAGTTATATTTTATAAGTAAACAATTACCAATTCACGTCCATTAATTACGCGAGGCATTATTGAGAATTTTTCGACCCTCCCTCCTTGGTTGGATTTCGTAAGACTTTCCTCCCTCCCATACATACAAAACATATATCTTGAAGAATCTCGTGTGAGATAAGTCACACGAGATTCTTCAAAATGTATGTTTTGGCTGAAAACGTGTTGGATTATTGAGAAAAAAAAACACAACTTTTTCTATTACTTTTATTAGACTAGTATTTGTGAATATTACCGTACTTTAAAATCGCAATCATAAAATTAAATAACACTGGTCTACAGTGGTTTTGTTGCCCTAGATATGGAAATGATTTTGGTCCATTTATGCACGTAATTCATGAAACTATCAATGATTATGTTAGATTTGCTCTGTTTTTTTAAAATCTTTATTTTCATTTTACATTATAAAAATCAAAAAACGAGAAATAAAATAACAGATATATTTATAATGTCAGTAATATTTTGAGTGATTAGGATACATCGAAGTAAATAAAGAGGAAAATGTCGAAAATATAATTTTTTTTTTTATTGCAGGAGTTCAGCAGATAGGCAGACGGCCCACTCGATAGAAAGCGGTTACCATCGCCTATGGACATTTGCAACACTAAAGGTGCTACAAATGCGCTGCTGCTCTCTTAAGGGAGTCTGGAACCTGGTCAATAATGCCGGAACACAACTCAAGGTTGTTTTGGCAACATACTTTAGACCAGGGGTGGTAGCCATCCAGTCGGGCAAATACCCTACCACCTGGCTGTGGGTTGTTTTGTCGCCTCTTACGACAGGCCACCCGGCGCAGGAAATTGTATTCTTTCTCCGTTCCTGCACGGATATATTTCCATAAAACGTCTTTTATGCGCTTTTCTTTTATAATCTTTCAGGTGACAATCTCTTTTCAAAGATCTGCAGTAATTAATTGTTCAAAATATAAGATATCCAAAAATCATGAAAATACAAGCACATTGAGAACTTTCATGAATATATTCGTAAACTGGGCACTTGAAAACGAAAAAATTTGCGATGATATCCACAGGGCAACAAAACAAACCTTTTTTTTGTAGAGATGTGTAATAAATATTGAAGACAAACTATTGTCGGATATAATTCCAGCATAGTAATATGCTGATGCAAACCTTGTTGGCTGAAAATGTGGCGCACAAATTTTCAAAATATGCTGTGTATAAAAATGTATAAGAAATGTAATTACGTCGCTATTTTTGCAAATAAAGTTTTTTTTTCTTTCTTTATTGTGTCAGATTTGGAAATATTTTATTTTAGAAATAATTTTTCTCGCAATTTTACACGGTTTTCTCATAGAACAAAAAAAATATACGGGATATTTGCTATGAACCTCAATCAATCAATATCTTTATTTGCAAGAATGTAGTTTATACAGGTGTTACACATTGTAGATGCACAGTACATTCTACCACATAGTGGTGTACAAAACGAATGAAATCAAATTTAAAATTAAATTTACATAAATATTCTAATTAAAAAAAAGTCAATTTTCCTCCTCCCCCCTAAGTGAGATTTGGAAAGATCTAGCTTGATTGCTCTCACCCTAGAACACCTCACGTAATTAATGAAAGCCACATAACCTGTTCCGCGAGTTGTTGCTTAAAATATTGTTACGAGTTGCAGGACTCGAATTAAAATGCCGTTGGAATTATTATAGAGTCTATCAGAATTATACAAACACATATAACACAGGTAATAACTGAACACAACCAGTCCAAACGTAATGCACAATTCAATAACACGCGCAAAGTCCGTCACTAAATAGATTACCGAATGTACACACGTCTTGCTCCGCTCCTGGTTATCGCTTGACTGCCTCATCTCTCCATTGGGGCATTGCTTTATACTGTACAAATACAAGATGTCTGCTCGGCTGCGTGGACTGAATTACCTAGAATCAAACCTAGCTAATGACTACCATAAAATATTACAATACACAATGGGCTGTTGTTCAAATCACAAATTTTAAACACCAAGTAAACAAAAGAAGTCCAAATGCCAAAATGGTAATAAAATATCTACAGGCATGCAGGTGTGAATTTGTCTTTTGTCGGCGTTCAGGTCGTAATAATATTTATAAAGATAGAGTGGAACACTGACAGCAGGCAAACCTGCAATCAAAACGGTTGTGTCTGGCGATTTTGACGAATAGCAGGATTGGGCCCCTGGTTTGCAGCTGGCCTAAGAATGGCATGCAATTTTAATAGTATAATTGAATATCTCGCCTTACCAGGCGGAATCGTCGGCTCTAGTTCCTTGGGTGGAATCGTTATGGTTTTTCCAAACGTTGTTAACGCCCCAGAAGAGTCTCCAGTGAATCCAAGTAAAATCAGCGGCACCATTGCAACCGCCGCCTGCTTTTTAGACCACATCTCAAATCTCCAGCGTATTTAACAATAATAGCTTGAACGATTTATTTAAATATTTTAGTATTTTCTTAAGTTTTGACGGTTTTAAAAGCGCGGCATTTGGATTTTGATACCGACGTTTCGGCCACTTTTGAGTAACTGTGATCACGGAAGACGAAGGTGGTCAAGTGTCAATGAGTAATGATGAAGTTGTTATTTAGCCTACCCATATTATATATAATAATTAGAGGTTGTTGTTGAAGAGATTCTTGCGTCGCTTGTTCTCTTCAAGTCACAACAGGCCGCGGACAGAGAGCACTGGACGCAAATATTTTTGTCAAAAAATTTACAAATTAAAAAAAACTATTGACATTTAAATGACAAGTTCATTATGGACCAAAAATACTTTCATTTATTTATTTATGTTGCTGAAGAGATTCTTACGTCGCTTCTTCATTTCAAGCCATAACATGTTGCAAAGTGATGGTAACTTTTTTATGTTTATAGCTAGGCAACTAGGCCTTTAAGCCAGGCCTTAATTATATGGTTAATTAAATTAGGCTCCCATAGAGTAAATAACAACCATGAACAATTTTTTTATGTTCTTAATTAAACTATTAAAATTAGCAAGTTAGGTATAGTCTAAATAATAACTTCAACATTACTCATTCTGGCTGAATGCACAAACCGTGCCAAGCCATTATTGAACAAAGAAGAAGAAGAACATTACTCATTGACGCTTGACATCTTTGTCTTCCGGCTACCGAAAAGTGGGCGAAACGTCGGAATAAATATAAAAATATAAAACGTAATTTTAATTACATAATTTACTATAGTTATGTTTATAAATAGTTTTTTTAATAACTAAGTGCTTATATAACGGCTAGTTCCTGGTGAAAATAGCATAATAACACATTGTTAATAAGGTTTTTTTGGAAAGTAGCTACAGGTAATCGGTGTTATAAATGCCTGTTTCGATTGAGTGTATACTCTTTCTTGTATATATGTTGAAAAAGTTGCATTATATGTTGTGTTTAAGAGAGGCTGCTTAAATGAAGTTCGCTAGGCATGATCACGCTTTCAAAGATATAAATTAATAGAAATTACTTACGACAAATGAATATGTTTTTATTTATTTCGGTTTCATATACACTTCTATGTTGTAATTGTGTATCCAAAAAAATGTAGTTACAAGGTAGATATGTAAAAAATAATTTATTATATATCAAAACCTTGTCTATATCAAAATGATTTTTATGAAATATTCGTAATACAGTGGTAGTAGTACCTAGCTCCTTAAGTCGAATCTCGGTAAGTCGAAAATCTCCCAAAGTCGAAAAAAAATGTGTTCCCTTCCCTTTAAGCCCCAAAACCTCGTTTTCTCGAAAGCTATAAGTCGAAATAATTAACGAGTCCCCATAAGCACATTCAGTTCTTATTTTCCTTCTATATCTCCCAAAACTAAATTAGACCTCTGTATCTTGAACTTAGCAATATTTCGAATATGTTTTTACCTCCATATTTAGTAGTATTTTTATTTATTTCACCTGTCAAACCTCTTCAAGTCGAATGATTCCTTACAAAATTCGCTCTAGTCAAATTCCTCCATAAGTCGAAAGCTCGAATTTTTCGGCGTCTCCCTTCAAGTTCGACTTACAGAGGTTTTACTGCATTTTTGCTAAGATTTGTGTAATAAATATTTATCGTAAATAATTTCTGTCAATTTATAGCTTGAAAAATGTAGTAAAAGAAAGCGAAACAGCAAACTTCATTTAGTAATCTCATTAATAAGGAATGTGTGTTAATTTTTTGTACTAGTGCAGTTGATGTCTTCGGGTGAGTTCTTTTAGTATCTCATAACGCCCTAAATGCTCCGTCTGCCGTTCCACAAGGCGACCGCGGTCAATATGGTCGTGACGAAAACGTCATTATTTTCGATCACACCGCACTCACAACGACCACACGCAGACGTTGATCACAGAGTATTAATTCTCTCTATCGATTGACATTGAAAAGGCACGATTTTTAAATCAACCAATAACATTATCCGTTCAACTAGAGATTAATTGTAATGCCCGCAAGGAACTGGAACGGGAAAAATCTTGATCGTGAACCTGATCGTGGTGAATCTCTTGAGGAACGTAGCCTTGGAGCATTTAATTTATATGTGTTTTCGTAATGGCATTCATTGCAGATTGTGTTTTGAAAGTCAGTAAAATTATGTGGATATATTTTTCTATCAAATCGCCAATTATAGTGTACAGTCCTGTAAGTTTGATGTTTATAAAGGTGTTCTTAAATTAAATAAAATAAATAATCCATTGAATGTTTTGCTTGATTCTTAAAATAACTGACGCCATTTTGGTTTTGACATGATTGTCACACAGCACGCACTCTGAAGTATCTTGGTCTAAGTATAGCGGGACCTACAACACTAACGCCCCTAGCGGAAATTTCACATAATTACTCTCACAATTCTTTTCAAGTTATATATATAGCACGTCAACGGAAATTCCGCCCAGTTCAGATTAGCCGAACGTTCCGCAGGTGTATCGCTCGTGTGTTATCAAAATGTGTGAACAAAAGCAAACGACACCGAAACAAAGACCACAATTTTTATTATGAAGAACTAAGATAATAGAGTATTCTCTTAGATAGAGATGGGTAACTATTATAAAAGTCAGCTAATTAGCGGTTGGTCACAAAATCGCTACGGATAAGTTATCAAACACTTCGCCAAATGGCTAATGGTTATCGAAAAAAACAGAAAACAGACAAATTGTCCATTTAGCTGTTAACTACTAGTTGCCGGTTGGCGAGTTGTTCGCACATGAACCAATAAGCTGTCATCTGGTTTTTTAGTCGGCTGATGAACAAACAATAGCCAAATGGTAATGTTTTTCGAATTTTGGATAGTTACCTACCGCTCCTTCTAGGTTATAGTATATTCGTAATTCGTTTTTAATAAGTTGTATGAATATTAGAATATTCAAAATTAATACTAGTACCTTAAAGAATATTACGGCAAGTATAACAACTCAAAAAAAATCTTATTAGTAAAAAATTCATAGCAAGTATATATTATTAATACTATTTATTATTTATAAAAAGCGATAATACATAACTATGAAGCGAACTAAAAAATCTATATAAAGCAGCGTCCAGACCACGTTATATGACCAGACTTTTTTAACACAGCATGCCATATTATATTTGTGTCTAATCTCGACCTTATATATATATAAAAGAGGTCCATTCGCTATCCTGAAATGCAATCTTGCAGTGAGTGAAGCTTGCGGGACTCAAGAGGCATGCTGCTCTGTGCTGCCAGACGCAATTCAAGCTTCAGTAATGTTCACAGTCCTACATTACGCGGCGGACTCCCATGCAAGATAGTGAATGGAGACCCATAATCATTAACTATTAATATATTTATGTCATCTCATGTCATCCTGAATGAAAATGAAAGCAGTTATTGCAAAACAGCTGAATAATGGTAACAATAAATTTTATTTTCACGCTTCTTTTATTTAATTATAATTATAGTTAAATTTAATTCAAGCAGTTATTGTAAAAGAGTACAGCTGTTTTACACTAATAGCTTTAATTTACATTGATGATAATGACATACATATATTTTTAGTTATGCGTTAATTTTCTTTGCTAATTATAGAAAATATATAACGGTTTCTGGACGCAACTTTAAAAAGAAAATATCTTACCAGGCGATGCGGTCGTCGTCGCAGGTTTTGGCGGGTCTGTATTCGCTTTCCCAAACGACGATATACCGAAACAATCAGCTGACTGTATTTTTAACCAGCCAGTTATTATAATCGCTATTAATAACGCTATTTTATTGTTCCACATAGTTACAACACTCTCTGCGTATCAATATTATTTAAAACAGGTTATTCGTATAACAACTTTATATAGAATAGCAATTATGTATTGTGTGTATTGACAATTGAATTGCTATGTATTGTACTGATTGTGTCAAAGTTTCTTTCAAGGTTAGCTTAAAAGCATTTGCAAATTATTGTAATTGTCGAAGTCCAATCACTGTAAGTATTCTGATTGTATGTATATAGTAGCTTTATGTATTCATCGAGGTCTATAGACTATTTTGTGTTAGTACATAACAGCAGGCAATATAAAATATGTAATTAGGTAATAAATATAATAATTATTTTTATTTAGTAAAAAAATTTGTTTCATAGTCCATAATATACCTACTACCTTGAAATAAAAGAGTTGTTTTGTTGTGTATGAAAATAATGCGGTGCAGTATGGCATGAAATATATAAAACAACAAAAATGCGCAATTTTCAATGGATACCATATTGTCAAATAACGAAGGAACTTAAAACAATTGTAAAGCTTCAATGTATATATTATGAAATTTGTACACATAAGTGCACTAGATCTTAGCCGTACTGAAAATGTTAATAATTTATAAATATCTAAGGAATATTTCGATACCTTCTTTTGTTTTGCTGTTATTAAATCATAATCAAACTTAAAAATAACTTTCAAGGCTAACCTCCTTCTATGACTATAATATATCTGATATATCTGATGAAAAATATTTCTTGCCTCTCTAATATGGAAATATTAACTTCTTTTCGTATGTCTTTGTACACCACGATTCATAAAAATAGTGTGGCCTTTTGGAGGTTTGCGTGGGGCGATTGGAAGACCAACACGTGGGGCCCCTTTACAAATTTAATATAAATGTGGCGTGACACTGGCCGGCGATTATCCCTGCCTGCACCATATAAAAATGCACCCAAGAACAAGCCCCGGTCAGTGTAGGACTATTGTAGAAAATGAGAAAAAAAGATACCGGGCTATTGGGATGAACTGTTAGTGGAACTTTGGCGTCTGCCCGTCGCAATGTTCAGGAAACATGGAAAAATGGGCAGACAGTGACACGTCACTCCCTACATTGCCCCCAAAAAATGCCATAAAAAATTGGGGAGAGCAACATGGATGTGAGTGACTAAGAGGTGTAGAGAGGGTTGCAGGTTCATCGAAGCTATTTTAGACGTTATGCAATTTATCACTCCCACCCCTGGAGCTTGAGTCTTAGCTCTAGCGATCTCCACTCCGTGTCGGCTCACTAAGACAAGCACGGAAGCCTTGCCTTAGCTTCCGGGAGTCAGGTCCGAGGTGTCGCTACCCCCCAAGGCTTCGCCACAAAGCCCCCTGCGGGTACAAACTTGTTTATTATTAGTAAGATTAGTTAAGAATTTCTTTTAAACTAGGTTGCCTGGAAGATATGGCTTTCAGCAATAAGGCTGCTTGTTTTGCTAGGAAATATCGTAATCATGCACATTGTTTTTTTAACTGTTTATTTTGGTGAGTAATAGTGTCACCTTATCATCTTTGTATTTCTATTTCAGTTCGACTAAGATCATTAATTACAAACATAATATTATATAATAACTTTTTAAACGAGTTATTTTGCAATTAATTAACATGTATCATATTATAGTTTATAATGGTGCAACAGCCAAATAACCAAAATAACTCGTTTTTTATAATCACCATTATATCAACAGCCATTATTTAAAGCGGTTATAATAGTTATCTAACCGTAAAAACGTTACTGGAATTAGCACCTTTTTTGTCCATACCTAGGTTATACCGACACATTAAAAAAAATATTTAAAAAATATGAATGAGCTCTATTATGTACTTACTGAGTTTATGTTAAATGTGTATTAACCTCGTAACATATAGAAAAAATAATATAGCACAAAGTTATTATTTAAAATAATTTTCTTGATAATGATATACATATGAAAACAAATATTTTTTGGTAAAAATATATTGCCAGTTATTAGTTTATTTATTTATATACAGTAAATTAGCTGATTATCTATAATAATTTTTTTTAAATTTTCGAGAATCAAATTAATAATATATAACGTATTCAAAAGTGATTGTGAATAATCAAAATGGCGTATAAATATAGTAAATATAACTACAAGAATATTATCCCCGCAAATTGCTATTGCGCCTGGCCGCCATTTTGGTGACGTAACCGTAGCCGAACACTCAGTACTTGCCGGCGAGTACATGTACATATCGAGTTGCGGATGACGTCACGTGAATGTTAATTTGACTAGGTTCCAGCGCCTTACCAATTTGCGGGGATAATACATGTATAATTATGATAAGGTGTATGAAAAGGGTGTGTGGAAAAAAGAAAATAATGAAAAATAGTGTTTTAATATTTTAAAATTGTGTATTTATTTATTTACAAGACTTTAAATTTATATTAAAATAGGTGGGTATTTTCAAATTTAGTTTTTGGTCTTCGCTTACCCGACGGTGTTGTTGGTGAAGGTCTGGCAAACGGCGATTCAGTTTTGATAACTCCAAACGCGGGACTAAACGCTCCGAGAGTCATATCGAATGTGCCAATAAGAATAATAAATACACATACAGTCTTATTTATCCACATTTTTTCTATATTTTCTTAGTTATGTTGGAAATCAATTCCGTATAGTGCTGAATTTCAGCAAAGTATAAACACATAAACAGATTATGAATAATGTTTATAACACAAATTATTTGTAAGAAACTCTTTGATACCACCCGTGATCAGAAGTCTGGTACGTATTTCGCGCAACGAATCAGCATTGCCATACAGCGTGGCAATGCAGTCAGCCTTCTGGGCACGCTTCCCTCTGACAGCGATTTGTTACATACTTTATATTAATTTATTTATAATTCAGTTTATTTTTAAGTATTTATTTAAGTTATTCTCATATTAAACTTATAACTTATATTATCATTTAAAATATATAACTTTTTTATCAAGTAAATTGCACTCGAGTATATAAAGAACGTCACAATAGTGAACAAAATAATGGTGTTACGTTATATACAGTACTATATTGTTGGTATAAAAAATAATAGTGTAAAAATGATATACAAAATTATAACAATACAAAATACATATTATTTACAAATTTACATTTAAATACAATAAATATATAAAGCTCATTCATAATTTAATATACAGTTAAGAACAAATGCATTGATGCAAATTTATTATTACGTTTTATTTATTTTATTAAAAATGAAAACAATTATTTATAATGGGACAAAACACTAAATTTATTTCATTAAATCATTTATTTTTCCCTGTAATGATAAAGAACAAATATTTAATAATGGAAAAACAATACTAGGATTCATAATCATTCACTAAAGACATTTTAAGGTAAATAAAGTTCATTCTATTCATCATTCATTCATTTTCATTCATTCATTTGGTCATTTTTAGCGCATTACTACAATGTTGAAGATATAAATTCACATTAGAATACAGATATCAGTTCCCACGTGTTGTAGGTTCCTCGAAGTTCACAAGAGTTTCATGGGTCAAAGTATAATGCTCTTCTACTTCTCAGTAAACGTTCAAGAGCTTTCAGTAAACAAGTTGAAAATATTTACGACTTAAGATTTTCTACACGACCGCACCGAATGAGATTGCATCGCTACCAAGTTCTTTCAGTAATTTTAATAAAAATTACTTTATTAAACCTTGTATAAACTGCATTAAAAAAAGACGAATAATAATTATTATGAAGTAAAGATATGTTGCTGGGGAATTAGTTGCACCGTTTCTTCTTCTAATTGCTTTGGAAGCGGTGGTAAACTCATGACTTTCAACAAGTAATCTGTATGATTCCATTTTGAAATAAATACACTAACTTAAATCAGAGAATTTACTCATGACAAATTTGTATTCTATGGATTCAAGGATATGATATGAATATGATACGATCTGAATGTTTTGCAGAAAATTGATTTTGATTCACATACATTTCTATATATCATGTTATGGAAATTATATTATTTTCCATGACCAAGGTAAACACAGTAAGTTATTTGGTTTTTCATTCCTAGTACAATTCTTCCATTATTTTAAATATATAGAGGTTCGAAATGCTCAAAGTGAATGTTATATAGAAATTTTCAATATTAATAATTTTAAATACAATAATATAAAATTTACGATATTTCAACACTTTGAGGAAAACAGAGCCTCTTAGGGTGCAGTTTTACGACAATCGTGCTATTACAACAACAAAACACATAACATATCAGAAGTTCTATAAAGTCTGCTCAAATAAAAATTGATAATTTCTTATACAAGGGTGTTACGGATACGAAATAATCCGATATTTCGATATTGATATTACGGATAATAATATTACACTAATTTATATTATTATTGTTAATCTCGCTTTATATAGGCATTTATAATTATGATATAGTCATTATAATGTAGTTATTATTGTTTATAACGTTTAGTTTGAATTAAGTATCGTGGTAACTGCAAATATAATTTGTAACATAAAAAAGTAACAAAACATTTTTCGGTTTTTATGAGTTTTTTCGAGTTTTTACAGTGAGTTTAAAAATGAGAAAAATAATCAGTGGGTCTAATTTAAAAGCAGATTCCAAAAATGCAACTGCTAGAACATTTGTCTGATTTTATAAGAAAATGAAACTTGACACAGAGCTTGTTTATATTCCCAGTCAACATTTAAGAAACATTTTATCCCGATAAATGACGTCGCATGATAGATGCCAAAAATATCGTATTGTAGTTGTGTTTTTAATTTTATGCATTTGTTGCACTAACAAACGAAGTTTCACTGCTGGTGCGTCTTCATCTATACGGAGAAATAAAATTAAAGAGTTTGTTTGTAATATCAAAATAAAAATGTGAAAAAATCAGGAGAGATAATTAAGACTAGGAGATTCCGAAAATGCAATTTTTAGAATTTTTGTCCATCTGTCTGTCTGGCCGGATGTTCCGGCTAAGTTTAAGTTTAAACGCTTCTTTAAGGTTAATAGAAACGCATACGATAGCACCGTAAATCTTTGACATTAACGCAGATGAAGCCCCAGCATGACAATACTAGTATTAAAATAAGAGTAGTTACTTAACCTAATATTTGAGTAGACTTTAAAAAAACTCCATCGAAATTACGTACAATCAAACAGAACACAACAAACAATACAGTTTAATACGAAAACTTCGAACAAAAAGTGAATTACATTCCACAACTTGGGCACCGACTTGTGTTTTCACTCAAAAACGTCATTCCAAGTGCTACAGTATGAGGTATTTTAATAATGCGCTTTCACGTCGCTTGTACGTATTACGATGTTGAAATACTTTTGTGAATTTCATAAATATGCCTGTATGTTATTTGGTATTAACTCTAGGAAATGTGGCTAATTTCTATTATAGTTTTAGAATTATTGAACTTAGGTTAAAGATATTGTTTGCTTTATTATTTAGGAAGCTTATTTCGGCGATTAATTTGATTTACGTGGATTTTTAAGTTAGAAAAATGTCAACACCGATGCGTTTTCAAGAAGCCTTTTTTTA
This sequence comes from Dendrolimus punctatus, assembly GCA_012273795.1. Taxonomy (NCBI): domain Eukaryota; kingdom Metazoa; phylum Arthropoda; class Insecta; order Lepidoptera; family Lasiocampidae; genus Dendrolimus; species Dendrolimus punctatus. The sequence goes on from CM022556.1 coordinate 5,457,931, forward strand.
TTTAGTGTTACCACTCTATGAAAATATAAATTACACAACCTTTTGGTGTTGCCATTTGAATAATGGTTCAGTGCCATGTCGCAACACCTTGTCGTAGACAGGTATTTATATATTGTAAATAAGACTAAACCTAAAATGTATTTGAAATCTGTTGTATCTGGAACATATTGTCACCGCCGAGATACGGACCATTCTAGAACCGAATGGACTGTACCACGACAAAGGAGAGACAAGGTGGCAATTCTTTAATAGTCTGGAAGATAGGATGGTCCGTAATAAAATGTGTTTATAAGAGTAACATGACATTTTGCACTGACAATGTACCACTTCAAATGAGGCGAGGACATTTTTAAGACTTATACCGCGTCAGTACATTTAAAGTGATGAGGCCGGTGTTTGTGTTTTATATTTAATAATAAACAATTTAACAGCACAGTTATAATTTTTAAATATTATATTATTGAGAGATTATAAATATAATATTATTAGGTAAGTTCATATACCTCTCGTTTTTTACTTTTTTATACGAAATTTAATGTTAACTACAATTTGAAAATAGAATTACATAGTGTCTTGTCTAACCGATGTAGTGTCGTCGTTGCTATTCAAACACTAAAATAAATAATAATAACTAATAAACACTTATAACGGACTTCTCCATCTTGACTATATTTTTTGTTCCAGGAGTTCAGCAGACAAGCAGAGGGCCCATTTGATGAAAACCGGTTACCATTACCTATGGACATTTGCAACATCAAAGGTGCTACAAATACGCTGCTGCTCTCTTACGGGAGACTGAAACATGGTCACTAATGCCGGAGCACAACTAAAATTTGTTATGGCGACATACTCTAGACCAGGGCTGGTAGCCATCTAGGCGGGCAAACGCCCCACCACCTGGCTGTGGGTTGATTTGTCGCCACTTACGAGAGGCCGCAAGAAATTGTATTCTTTCTCCGTTTCCGCAGATACTTACATTATTTTAAAGTTTTAATTTGATTACAGTGATACCGCAAAGCGCGTTATAAAACCCTCATAACTGTAATAACACAGTGCAATGTCCCATTATATTAAAAAACAATTTACCAGGCAACGGTGTAGGTTTTACAGTTGGTGGCTTCGTATTTGATACTCCAAACGTACTTAAAGCTTGCGAAGAGTCGCCGGGCATTGTTGCTAGCAGCAACGGGAGAAACATAACAGCCGCCTGCCGTCGACGCATCTCGAAACGTGAAATATTTATTTACAAAAATAAATCCTCAAAAAAACGAAATGAATAAAGCACTAAAAGGAAAAAAAGGTTTAATACTTATTAACAAAACAGGTTATAAACTTTATACTCTATGGTTGGTTTTTAGATGTTACGTTCTATATCTTTGTCTATAGTAAAACTGGGTTGTCAATTTTGACAACTCTCAAAAGGCGATTTGAAGATGAACGAATGATTGAAACTGGCCTATACACAAGATGAAACAATTATGTATTAAGACTACCTTCCACATGAGCCTCACAACAGCCACATTCACGACCGCAATTTTACAATCGTAAACTCAAGTCGAACGAATTATTCGAACCCACATCTTAACATGAGTGGTTGTGAGCGCTGCGTGATCGAAAATTATGATGTCATTAGTCACGTTTTCGCCACGAACAAACGCAGCGACCGCAATCGCTAAATGGAATGTTGTGAGGTACAAGAGGAACGCGCCCTACTTCAGAACCATAGATAATACAATTAATTGAATTCAATCTATTTCGGCCACTATATAGGTATTGTGGCAGTAATCAAACAAGCAAATAATTAAACCCGCCTCTATGAAAAAAGATTAAATCATTTTGTCTATAGGCCGTAGGGTTAGTTAGCAGTAAAAAGTACTACATAATTGTTACATGCTAAAAATGTGAAATTGAAAAATGACACAAATTTTAAAACTGAGAAATAAATGTTACAATTGGTGCTAAAAGGATATATTAACAGAGTACTAGACGTGACAAATGCCTGGCAAAAAATGTAACTAAAATAGACTTTATTTTTATATGGCAACACGAATCTCCCTCCCAACTTTTAAATTCAAATTTAGTAGTTAATTTAATAGTTTTTTGTTCAGTTGACTCTTTATGTGTTATGAGGGCTGGTTCCTACGTGGGACAAGAGATCAGTATGGCGATACAGCGAGGTAACGTAGCCAGCCTTCTGGGAACTTAACCCTTTGACTTCAATGATACAAATATAGGCTTATTGTAAATAAAATTTAAATTCCAAAAGTGGGAGAGGGGTGACTCCTGGTCCTCTCTAGATTTATATTTTATTATATACATTTCTATTATTTATACACCAAATCAGTTGATCAGAAAGTTACTTTACACAACTAATAATTCCTCCCAATGTACCTGAGGGTTGCCAGATATGTTAAGAAAAATCGGGACAGGGACTTTAATTATTTTTAATAACATGTAAATTTACTGAAAACTAATATTATAGTTACTAAGTCTGCATCTAATGCTAAACTAAGAGTTAATCGACTTTTTCCTATATGTATGTAATTCCTATATGTATCTCGATGCCGCTGCTTTTAATAAATTTTTATTGCCCGAGTTATATTAAAGAAGCCGCAAAATTCACTTTTTACAATATTTACAGCAAGACCAATAGTTCGCCAGATAATTAAGGAATTTTCTTTAAAATCGAACAAGCTTAAATAAAACCGGACAGTGTACGAATCGTGTAAGCGGGATAGAGCTACAAATTCATATCAAGCAACACTATGCCGCTTCTGATTGCGAATAAAGTCGGCATATTTCTGCGTAAATATGCGGATATATCAGTTGTGTAAATCTATAAAGTTTTCTATATTTAAAAGAATAGAATGAGTCACAATGTACTCGTGTAGAACAAAGCAGCTTTAAAAAGTTACATTTTTTTACTTGGCAATTGACATTCCTAGAACAATAACCAATGATATAGAAACCATGCTAAAATAGAAACCGAGGAACAGCTATTTTATTCGTACACTACATACGAGTGTGAGTGAAACAGTATACGCTTAAATTTCCATTTTTAGAACGAGTCACGAATATAAATTGACATGTTCTAATACATAAAATTTTGTTCTAAATATGCTGCTAAATTAACAATATTATGCACGATCGTTACTTGCAAAATAATGATACAGGATACCTATATGAATATATAGGGTAAATTATATATTTGTTAGCAATTAATGATTAAAATAGTCTATTGCACGTCCAACTGTTTTTATAGCTGAATGTTTAGCGCACGCGTCCCAAAATCAAAAGGTGCTGATTTTAATCCTGACCTTCAAGTAGGCACCACTAAAACAGCTTTATGACCATGTGCTTTTTATTATAATGACCAAATGTTGACGATGGAGGAAAACACCGATGAAACTTGTATATCAAGATAATCGATGTGTCAAACCCAACAATTCGCCTTGGACAAGCGTGGGCTGAGCGTGGCGGTTATACTTTTTTTTGAAGCGTAGGAACTGGACCAAATCGATGAGAGGCGAAACCACGAATAGCCACCAGAGTCAATCGCCGGCTCGTGTGGAGACTCGAATACTCAATACTCCACAAAAACCCTCCTCCCATGTGCCCCGCGCTTATGGCAGGAAGAGCGTGAGACTTAGAACGTATTTACGCTCACTGATCCTAGCGCTTCAGTGTTTGAGAATGCCCCGGGAAGCAGTGCAAATTCACTTCGCCAACAGGGGTGAAGACTCCTCGGCTCCCTAGGTGTCGGGTATACTCCCTCAATGATTAGCAACTGATTAATTTACTGAAAATATTTATAAATACTTATTAATATTTGTTTAAAAGAGAAAATATCAACATTTCTGGAATAAATTGTGTGTCAATGTTTCGGTGCCAACAAAAGAATAGTTTCTCGTAATTAAAGTTAATTTGAATTAATAAATAGTGAGCTATCGCTGTCTCCCTTTAATCTAGTGACAACTTTATAAATAACGAATACACGAATATCTATACATCATTCTATACACACTTTCAACACCATAAGTCAAAACAGAACGGATATATTCTGTGTAGCTGTTTTAATACGGTTTCTATATCTTTAGTCGTTTATTGTTAGAGTTGCTAATATTTTTAAAATGATAAATATAGTGCAAAAAGCGGTTGTGCGTACGCTTTATGTGGTTATAATTTTTAAATGTTTTTTAAACATGTTTTAATATGTAGGTCGAGGTATTTATATATTATCGGTGTTTTGTATTTTGATAAATCAGTATTGGCCCTTTGTATACGAATACAAGAACGTTGTATACACTATGAAATATAAGAAAATTATTTTTAACCAACTTTAAAAAAGATAAATGTGTATAAATCTTTTTCATTTATCCGTTGAAGTTTCAGTTATACCATGTATCCCAGCACAGTTTTCGATTTTTCGCAGGTTTACTGCAAATTATGTTTTTGTTAGGTTAGGTACATTTTAATGAAAGCATTTTTTATTTAAATATATTTTATTTAATTTAACAAAAAAACTGAATTCGATCTGGAACCAAAAAACATCCATCTACTCGTAAAATTATTCCGATCCTCTACGCGGCCGTAACGCTTTTTCGTGACAATAAAATCCTAATATAGGTAGATAGCCGCCCCATCTATATAGAAGTTCCACTTCATTTTTTTTTAATCGGCAGACAATAACACCCATCATATATAACCAAGCTAAAACTTAAGTTACGCCTGTGTTACGGGTAATACATAACGAACCACTCTGGGGCTGATCCAAACACCCAGACCATAGTTAATAAATGAAAGTTCGCTTCCGAATTTTACCATGCTGTGAATCGAACCTGGAGCCTCTGTGTTCCAGCTATTTCGGCCGGTTTAATTAAGCCCCGTTCAACCAAAGAGGCTGTCATGAAATTTTCTTGAAGTCGGTACGAATTAAAACATGACGCCGACTTCAAAATGTTCTACAAAATGCTTCTTTCATTCTTTGCTTTTTACATAATATTTTCTTAAGTTTTCGCGACTTGTATATATATATAAAGAAACTACGTTTTAACGGTTTCGAGCGCGGTAATTTATTTGATTTTTGTTATTCCAACATTTCGGCCACTTTTCAGTGACCGTGATCACAGATGACAAAGACGTCAAGTGTCAACGAGTATTAAATTAATACTAAATAATGAAAATGCAAGTTGGCGGTAGGCTAAATAAAATTTTGCGTTTTAGTTACTTTTAAAAACAGTTTCTTTTTATTTTTCACTTTTAAGCAAAATCGGTTCTGAAACAAAAAAGTTATTGCTAAACATGCATATGTTTATGTATGTGTCTTTTTATGTTTATAAAAAATATACGACGAATTAGAGAACCTCATCTTTTTTGAAGTTGGTTAAAAATAAAATAAATACAAGATAAAATCTGTTGAAACCTAATATATGAAATACAAGGACCAACACTATAGTTATATGTATTATTAAATTAAATATTTAATAGTAATAGTAATGTATATTATTTGTTAAGTATTTTTTAAGAAGTAATTATTATTATTTTTTGGTTACTTAAAGTGCTTTGTTACAATTTTATTTACTGTGTCACAACTCGTCCGAGCAGACGAAAGTTCCGCGGTGTACTAAAGAGAATCGCGTTTCTTTAGTAATATGGTCTTGTATACAGTGTGTTCACTTTTTGTTATTATAGCTTAAAATATTTTGTCAAAGATTTTTGGATGTTAAAATTTTACTCATAAGGTTATGTACATAAGTATCGAGTAGCGTGCATCTTTCCCATTTACCTGCCATTAAAATAAAATTGTTATATAGAGTCAATCCGCGCCGGCACTCCGCAATGCTCGTTGGTGTACGAATTAAGGATTAAAGTATTTCAAGAGTATACCCGTTTTTGCCTTATCTCCATCACGATTGGAAACTCACATTGGTGGCACATATAACTGCCCCACAATAGAAAAGCATAAAATTGAAATATTACATAACTATTTAAATAATCAACAGACAAAACATAAATATTTTATCCGTGCAGGAACGGAGAAAGAATACAATTTCCTGCGGCCCGGCGGCCTGTCGTAAGAGGCGACAAAACAACCCACAGCCAGGTGGTAGGGCATTTGCCCGACTGGATGGCTACCACCCCTGGTCTAGAGTATGTCGCCATAACAACCTTGTGTTGTGTTCCGGCATTAGTGACCAGGTTCCAGGCTCCCTAAAGAGAGCAGCAGCGCATTCGTAGCACCTTTGGTGTTGCAAATGTCCATAGGCGATGGTAACCGCTGTCCATCAAGTGGGCCGTCTGCCTGTCTGCTGATCTACTGCAATAAAAAAAAAAAAAATTGTATGTCCCCAAATTATGCAAGTAACGCTTGTGTTATCGATAATATACAACGAAATAACTTTGGGGCGGAACCCAGATACCCAGACCATAGTAAATAACGTAGAAGATTCCCGAAATTTACATACCAGTAATCTAACCCGAAGCCTCTGTGTTTTTTGTTACAACTTTTATTTACCTTCCAATGGATGACCTATATATGTATGTATTTATAATTTGGATGGAATCTTGCAAGTTAAATTTGACCAACTTCCCTATTTCTAATTGAGCTGAAATTTTGCACGCATATGTATATCGCGTGTCAATGCAATAATATGGTACCATGGAGCTGATCTGATGATGGAGTCGGAAGGTGGCCATAGGAATTCCTGTAAAGAAAGACCCATCATGTTTGGGCTCGTTTTACTTGTCTTAGCTATCACTCTGCTGCTACATGATATCCAGGATCGCAACATCTTGTATTTGAAAACCTTTTAAAAAAATAAGTTTTTCTAAATCATGCCGATTCGATTCTTGAAAAGAGTTATTGATTTTTCAAAAATCTAATGATTTTATTTTAGTTTTCGTCAAAATTGCCCTCTACATTCTTTTCAATGTTTTTTTGCTGTTTGGCATAGTTTAAGATTCAGCTCTGAAGACCCACTTGAAAAATTGTATAATTAAATTCATTTATTTATATAAACTTATTTCTAGGCCTTATATAATTATATCTAAAACTTATAGTAATAACGTATTTTTATTAAAATTAAGACTATAATTTTTTTTTGGCGGCAGTTGCTGCACTAGTCTCGTGGTCTGTATCGCTGCACCCGACCCAATTTTATTATAGAAACTTAAATATAATGGAATTATTAATTAATTATATAACCTAAAACTATGAGTGTGTGTGTGTGTGTGTAGGTTTGTGTGTGTGTCTTATATACAAATGTTTAAAGTTTCAACGAGGTAGGTAACGCATCGGCTCCCTTACGTTGCAGAAATCCAAAGATGACGGTAGCCGCAGAAGTTCGTCAGTTTGCCTACAAAGAGAAAAAACTGGTAAGAGAATATTATCTCGCACTTAAATAAAAATTTAATATCAAATTTTATGTACTGTCGAAACCGGATATAACGACATTGAAGGACCATACATACTTAGTATGTTATGTCGAATAGTTGTATTAGCAATATAGACAAGAGTCGTCACTGATAGTCAGTAACGTAAACACACGATCTAAACTAAAAGTTTTAAAATCAACCTGTAATTCACGCAATCAACTGCGCACTAAATAAGTCGTAATACAAGTTTAAACAAGCAAGGTCAAACTGCAAAAAGCGCGAAAGAGGTTCGGATAAGGTAGGAGAAGAATAATCCTTCTTAAGGCTTAATAATAAGCCTATAGCCAAAATCGTGGTAGCATAATGGCTAGCGCACGCATCCTAAACTCAAAAGGGCGCCGGTTAGATCCTGGCCGGAACGCATGCAGCACTTAGGCTGTTTTCTGACCTAATGTGCATATTGTTACAATTACCACGTGCTAACAACGGTGAAGGAAAACATCGTGATGTAACCTGCACATCGAGATAACCGATGTGTCAAACCTGCCAAGCCGTCTTGAACAAGCGTGGCGGGTATACTGTCCATGCCCCTACAGTGGGAGGCCCGAGCCCAGCAGTGGGACAGTTATGGGCTGTTATATAGCCAAATATATTATATATAGCTATATTATATATAAAGTATTCCTTCATGTCATTAGTATAAAGGTGACAATTGTTCGTAAAGTTTTATTTTCCTGTAATAGGTAAACAGTTGGTTATACGTTATAGCCGATGAATATCGATAAAGTTTCGTCGTTTTAAGTGATATGTCGCTGTATCCGATGTCGTTATAGGCGGTATGTGTACTTATTAGTTTATATAAAGATTCGGCCGGGACCTTGCCATTCGGTTGTTATAACGGGTCTGTCGTTATAAACGATGTCGTTATATTCGGTTTCGACTGTATATTACTTTATTAATATATTTATTAATATTGAATTTTTTTTAATTCTTCCATCCATTATTATGGATTTAGATTAATTAACAGTATGAGATAGAAACCTGAAACACATAGTAAATTCAAGAAGACGACCATAAAAGAATTTGAAACGTTCTTAGTTCAAATGCCGACGGGTAATAAATGTGCTTTGTTTCAGATATACAGGTGGATTTAGTTTTTGTCGGGACCCGAGTCGTAACAATATTATAAAATTGTTGAATTGAAAAATGTGGAGTTTCCTTCAAGTATCTGAAAGACTACGGCACCTCGATACGTACCAGCCTTTTGGGAACGTTCCCGATAAGTGACAATGAGTTGATCCAAAAAGAAATATTAGAAATTCACAAAATTTACAACTCAGGGAAGAAGTTGATTCAAACTTTAAATATATGTTTATAACGTAAGGTGAACAAAAAAAATCCTCGTATAAAACAAAACAGCCTGTATATTACAGTATTAAAATCAGGTCCGCCTCATACCCCTCTTGGTAATATATAACACCCTCGAAGCCTTGGCGGCCAAGGAGGTTGGTATATACCTCCGTATGTATATGCACTACATTAATATATCAGCGGCCAAACAACGAGCGTATATAAATAACTCAGGAAATTTTCACGCTAGTGTTTTAATATTGTTACGAGTTACGCAGGACTCGAATTAAAATGCCGTTGGAATTACTATAGAACTTATTAGAACTACACGAACTGTTATAGTATTGTACATCACTAGTTATTGGCAGCACTATTGGTGAATTAAGGGAGTTTTTAGTGGGAACTGAAAGGAGAAGTGCTGTGCAGTTTTATTTTCATAAAATGTATAAAATTACTCTAAAATGAACAATAGTTGTAGGATATTGATAGTTTTTGAGTAGCAATTATGTGTTTTGTGAGAAATGTGAACTGTATATAGTCAAATGTGGCCTTTTGAGTTGTCACAAGAACTCCATTGAATGGCACTGGCTGATTACCTACAGTTCAGCTGTGCTACCATAGGCTTAAGAAAATGAAGAAACTATATTGTAAACTAAGATCTGGCTTAAAGGCCTAGCTGCCAAGCCATAAACCTAAATAAATAATTGGTGAATTAATTGTCTGTGGTTATGTGAATGTTCCAATATATATCTTTATAAATAATTAACAGTGGTTTTAATACACAAACACGTATAACATAGATACATATATAACTAGACACTACTAGTACAAACTTCACAATTTAATAACACGCGCAAAGTCCGACACTACATAGCTCATCGAATCTACGTCTTGCTCCTATCGTAATCCTCGCTTGACTGCCTTACCCCTCCGTTCGGACATTGTTTTATACTCACTATACAATACAACAAATGATTAGTTCGACACCCTGCCTAATGACGGCCATAAAACAAGAACAATAACAATAGAATGTTTTTCTGAATCACAAATTCCAAACACAAAGTAAGCAAAAGAATTCAAAAATGCGGTAAAGTAATAAACTGCGCTTTATAACAGACAGGTGTGCGGTTACCTTTGTCGGCATGTAACAATATTACACAACACAATACAGTGCAATAAAACGCAATGCCATTCTATTCTATTCTAATTTGCTCTAAAAATACTTTTACGAATCCTGTATACATTTTTCGAAAGTTAACAATTACATATCGAGGGCTTCGTAACAAATGGGCGTAAACACAAAAATGCAATTTTGTCGTTGTGTACTAAAATCTATGCATGTTACAATTTAGAAAATCTTACCAGTATTCAAGTGTACCTAAATAGACTGGTATTCCAAATTTCAGCCTGATATAGTCAACTATAGAAAGAGATATAGAAAGAAGAGTGAATTTGGGGAATAGTGTGAATGGAGCGTTAGGTAAACTTCTAGACGCTAAGAACCTCAGCCAGAAAGCCCAGCTTGCCATACACAACGCGGTGCTGGTACCTACGCTCACGTATGGAAGCCAGAGTTGGGTATGGAATAGAGAGCACGAAAGTAGAGTAAACGCGGTCGAGATGCGAGCACTGCACAAAATCTGCGGAGTGACGCTCGCGGACCGCGTTCGTAATACCGAAGTAAGAAAGAGAGTTGGTCTGAAAGAGAGTGTCGGGGTGAAGGTAAGGAAAGGAATGCTCCGGTGGTTCGGGCATGTGGAAAGAATGTATGATGAAAGAATGACTAAACGGATATACAATGCAAAAGTGGATGGATGTAGAAGTCACGGAAGGCCACGACACACCTTCCATGATCAAATTGATCATGTGTTAGCAGAAGGTGATGTCAGGAGCCTTAAGAACAGACGAGCGTGCATGACAAGAACTATGAATGTCAAAGAAGCAAGTGAGGTGTGTAAGAATAAGCCTAAATGGCGCTCTGTTGTTCGTGCCTACCCCGCAAGGGACCTGGCGTGAAGTTATGTATGTATGTATATAAAATCAACTAGTTTTGTTTTATTCACAATTTTGTCCCTTGTGTAAAACTGCCCTTTTGTCTGTACGCCCATTTGTTCTGAAGCCTTCGATATGTAACACGGAGGTTTTACGCTTTAGCAGCAACCTGTGAAGTAAAATGATGAAGTAGTTCAAGATGTTAAAGCAAGACAAGTCGCTGGGCACGATTTTCCGTGATCTGAATTAAAATCAATTTAAAATATTAAACGTCCTTAATATCTCGTAGTACATACATACATACCACTCGTAGTAGCTTAGAATAATTTAACTACTAAACTGGCGCCCAACGCAGGGCGCAAGTTTCACACAGGCTACGTTCAGTTAGGGACTCACGTCTCACATGGACCACGTTCAGGACCGCGTTTTCGGGTTAAAAAATTTTGTTTCTCAAAAAAAATAATTTACAATTCACTTAAATTAGGAGAACATGTATACATAATAAAACTACGTTTTAACGGTTTTAAGCGCGGTAATTTATTTTATTTAAGTTTATCCGACGTTTCGGCCGCTTTTCAGTTGCCGTGGTCACGGAAGACAAAGATGACATTTGTTGAACGTGTATTGTCAAAGTTTTTATTCAGCCTACCGCCAACTTGTTCATTTTAATTATTTAATTTTAATTTTGTTTATGGATATTATTTACTCTATGGGAGCCTAATCTAATTTACCACCGCTTCACAACATGTTGTGGCTTGAAGAGAAGAAGCGGCGCAAGAAACTCTTCAGCAAACATGCCTAGTTCTAAAATTTTTTATATAATATTAAAATTAAAATGTTAAAATAAAATTAAAATTCGTTCGACAAATGTCATCTTTGTCTTCCATGACCACGGCAACTGAAAAGCGGCCGAAACGTCGGATAAACCTAAATAAAATAAATTACCGCGCTTAAAACCGTTAAAACGTAGTTTTATTATGTGTACAAGTCGCGAAAACTTAAGAAAATATTATGAGAACATGTATAAATTGTTAAAAAATAAGTTGTAATTTGTAACCAGATAGAAAGCACAAAATGCTAAATAATAAAAACTTCGTTTAAAAAAACCGACTTCATAAACTAAAATGTATAAAATAACTTATTTCTAAAGCTATTGTTATTAATATATATTATCTAAAACATCTTAAAGTCATATACATAAAAAAAAAGATTCCGACGAATTGAGAACCTCCTCCTTTTTCGAAGTCGGTTAAAAAGTATTGCTAATGTCCATAGGCGACAATAACCACTTTCCATCACAGTTTGAGCCGTCAGCCTGTCAGCCGTGCTACAGCATTAAAAAAGTTTGATGGTTTTATTCATAGAGAATTGGAGTAATGAACGCTTCTTTAAGAACCATAAAGAAGCGTTAAAAATTATTCTTACTTTCTATGAGTAAGACCTTTAAAGTTTATGGACCCCACCGATAGGTTTTTGTACCTCGTGGGTATTTTATTTTCGTGTTATTTTCACGTGTTTCGAAAACAAATTAGTTTTCCGAGCTCGAAACATAGCATGCTGATAATTGCTCGCTGTTAACTGCGTATTTCCTATTATGGGAAACAACGCTATGTTTTTATATACCATCATTCGTGGTAATGGTATAGGTTATAACTAGAGTTGCCAGAGGTTCGGTTTTCTGTTGGAAATCGAATCTATTCGTTATTTTATGTTACAATGCACATCACTAATATATGTCGACATCACTAACTTCTCTTGCACAAATGGCTTCTTATAGGAAACTGTGTTCGCATAAGTATTGAAATATTAAACATTCATAATTGAGTTCATTCTTTAATTGATCCACCAAAGGCCTCAAAACATAATATTTTCAACCTGACAGTCCGGTTTTCTTTATGTTTGTCCGGTCGAGAACATTTTTATCCGTGCAGGAACGGAGAAAGAATACAATTTCCTGCGGCCGGGCGGCCTGTCGTAAAAGGCGACAAAACAAGCCACAGCCAGTTGGTAGGGCATTTGCCCGACTGGATGAAAAGTGCTCTAAATAATAAATATCAAATTTTATTCCAAAGAAACATTTCTTTATTTTTGAAAAGAAATAAAACTGCACTCAAAAGATTTTCGAAAATTCTCTTGCTTCGGGAATCGAACCGACTAAAATCTGTAAACTTTAGACCCTGTAATTTTATTGCATCGATCGGTAGGGTCAATCACAAGGATTAAATCTCTCTAACATACTTGGTCAATTTAATGAAAGGATGCCATGCCTACTCAGCGAATTGCATCGAACGTCATGCGACGCGCTCCGAGTGGCAGTGGTCTTCCATCAGCCATACTCGCGACGCGTTACTCATTCTAATATAATGTACAACATATGAGAGAATAAATAATCTTGGTTGTCTAAAACACACATTTATTTGTAACAACTTCACCACACAATTATGTTCATACTCCGAAAGTACACTAGAGGTAACGCCTCGATCACAGTTGAACCTCAACTAACTTATTTTCAACGGACCGACCTTATATTTATTTGTAAGCGTATCATATATCGTCCTACCCATCATGACATACGGTGCCGAGACATGGACACTGACAGCGGGACTGGTTCACAAATTCAAAGTCACTCAATGGGCGAGCTATGTTAGGTGTTTCTCTTATGGCCTAGATCAGAAATGAGGACATCCGTAAAAGAACGAAGGTAATCGACATAGCTCGCAAAATTAGCAAGTTGAAGTGGCAGTGGGCCGATCACGTCACGTCGCAGGACTGACGATCGATGGAGCAAACGAATCCTGGAGTAGAGACCACGTCTCGGCAAACGCAGCGTAGGACGCCCACCAGCCCGGTGGACTGACGACCTGCGCTAGATCGCCGGCAGGGGCTGGATGAGGAAGACAGGAGACCGCAATATGTGGCGCGTACTTGGGGAGGCCTACGTTCGGCAGTGGACTGAAATTGGCTGAAAAAGAAGAAGTATCAAATAAGTTTTTCCCAACCCAATTGTATTTAATAGTGTTTGTAAGATCTGTGAATTGTGTGTGTTTTCTTTTAAACATTGTGATAATTCTGAAGGAGTTGAAAATTCGAATCCCATAAATCCTAACAATATTTGGATACTCGTCATGACCATCATGAATTTGCGAAAGCAACCTCTTTAGGTCCTCACTTTTTAGTAAAAAAATTATAGCCTTAAGCAGGCAAACAGGCAGACGGGCCACCTGATGAAAAGTGGTTATCGTCGCCTATGGACGTTTGCAACACCAGGGGTATCGCCAACCTGCGTTGCCGACCTCTAAGAAGTTTTATAACGCCCTTCTTAAAGAAACCCATGTCATAGCGCAAAGAGAAAACTGCGGCGGGAAGTTCTCTCCAGATCATTGTTGTACGCGGAATAAATGTTCTAGAGAACCGTTGTGTAGTTGAGCGTGGGAGCTCAAGGAAATGAGGGTGAACATCCCGTCACTGGCGAGCGGTGCGGTTGTAAAAGTGAGGCGTTGGCACCAGACCAAACAGTTCCTCGGAACACTCCTCGTTATACAGGCAGTAAAATACGCAGAGGGACGCAAAGTCTCTTCGAAGGCTAAGCGATTCTAAACCGCCAGTTAGTATGGGATCGTCGACTATACGAACGGCGCGACGCTGGATAGAGTCGAGGGGGTCAGTCTTGTAAGCTGGTGCTACGGCCCATAGATGTGAGCAGTACTCCATATGCGGTCTAAGTATTCGAAATAATCTATTAAATTCAGTTTTATTAACTGAAATTTTCAAGTATCAAAAACACAAAAAACATAACCAATAAATTTGAACACAACGAGCATACTTAACTTTACCCTTTCACCTTACACGAAAGCAAGGCAAAGTTCCTTTGTTCTCCACTTTTGTTGAGAAACACTAGGCTTTTGTACAGGGATTGCTTGTATTGAACTACGTAACAAAATATATTTAATTTATATTTTTAACTCTGACATATATTTTTTTTACTTTATTATATTTTTTTACATCCTTTAATCTCTGTATTGAATATATATAAACAATCAAACTGTATTTATAAATAAAATTATCAAAACGACTCATCGACTCTTTCGGTGATCAGAGGGCTGGTGCCTACCTCGGCCAACGGATCAGTATGGCGATCCAGCGAGGAAACGTAGCCAGCCTTCTGGGCACCTTACCCATAGAAGACGGTGATCTGGGCTCAGTATTACTACTTATAGTCTTGAGGGACTATGGGTATATGGAATACAACACAAATAAGTTAAGTTTTCTTACATAAATCGTAAATGAATAATAATTTTATTTAGTTGTGTGCTTGGGATGGTGTTGTTATAAGACACACAACTTGTATATTTATATAAATATGTATGTTTATATTATAATGTAGTAACATTTTCCGTATATTTACGTATGTATATTATTTCTATTACCATACCTACCCCCATGCATACCGAGTTTCTGTCCATCCAA
The DNA here is from genome assembly GCA_012273795.1 of Dendrolimus punctatus. NCBI lineage: Eukaryota > Metazoa > Arthropoda > Insecta > Lepidoptera > Lasiocampidae > Dendrolimus > Dendrolimus punctatus. The sequence continues at coordinate 5,473,114 of CM022556.1, forward strand.
AGGTTGTCTGGAAGAAATCGCTCCCAGCGATAAGACCGCCCATTGTACTTATCATTATGATTGTATGTTTTGAATTTATTTTGTAACATTGTGTGCAATAAAGCATATTCTATTCTATTCTATTCTATATTCGATAGTATGTAATTTATATTATAGTTATGCGTATTATATTTAAAAAAAATCTTACAATAGATTGTTTGGTATATATATATGTGTGTGTGTGTGTGTGTGTGTGTGTATATCTATATATATATCTCCTATATATATATATATATATATATATATATATATATATATATATATATATATATATATATATATATATATATATATATATATATATATATATATATATATAGGAGAAGGCCTCGTTCTCGTGACGTCTTCTTTATTGGTTGCAAGTTTATTGGGCGTCATCAGGGTAAAATGCGAACATAAAACCGACCGAGCAGCGGGTTCAGGGCACCCGCTCATACTTCTAACTTAACACTTTCTTCAAAATTCTCAACAGTCCAACTCGACCCGTTGCCATCACTCAAATGTGTCACAAAAACTCCGTCTACTACGGTAGATACTACTCAAGAACAGATGGCGTCTTGACCCCGCTCCGAGGCATATGCTCTCCTCTGATCGGTCGTTTATTAAATTACAATTTTCATAACTTTTATTAGGTTAGGACGATCTTTAAGTTATACAAAGATTTAACAAATCAAATAAAATTGAATTAAGAATTTTAAAAGTAGTTAAAATTAAAAAAAATAATATTGTGCGTTATACATCCAAACAACAATAACATAGCTTCATAGCTTCCCTCCGACATATATAGGTATATTTTTTATTCAAGGGCTACGGGAAAGCGCAAGATGGATCAACTCCCGGTGCCACGGTATGCGGTGGCCAATAAAGCCGCATCCGAAGCCGGGGGGAAGCAATAGGCTACAGCATGACCTGACCGCTTTCCACCAGGTGGGCCGTCGGCCTATATGTTCTACAAGACTAGACCATACGGACAGACAAAGTAAAGTGTAATATGTTAACAAATTATTACAGAAAAGTTTACAGAAAACACAACATGACCTAATAATACACCACTCCATAGTAATGTTGAACTTTCCCTCAGTAATAATAAGGTATATTTTTCCTTAAGAAAATACGTTTTCTTTTAGATTTTCTTTCGTCCTTGTAGAGGTGTGCGTGATCGCGCTTTGGTTGTTAATTAGATTTTGGAATTTTAGCTTAACATTTGTTATTATAAATTTAAACGCGCAGCAGCTAGTATACTTGCTAGCTGTTGCCCAAGGCTTCGCCTGCGTTATTGATCCCACGGGAACAGTACATTATTCCGAGATCTCTGTGCCAAAGGTGGCACCATAGTATGAAATCTATAGCCACGGCACACAGAAAAAAATAGAGTAAGAAGTTCAGATACATCTCTAGTTTACAAATATATGTCCCATTAATGCAGATAATGAGATTCAGATCAAAATATGAAATGCTTTATTGAAAAATTGTTTTATCTAAACATTTTAAATATAAAAATGCTCACTGAATACCGATTTATTATTCATCTTTTAATTTTTATTCCCATAGCTTAAAAATAAATAAAGTGTGTGTGTACTTATGTGCACGCGTTAGAAGTTATACTTCTGTGGCGTATCAACAAAAAATATTGTCTATAGCAACTTCAAGGTGTCGGTTGACTATAACTAACTTCAGGGTGTCGGTTTTTCGTGACAGTGTGCGCGCGCATCGTAAAAGTATAACTTCAAAACTAAAATGTTGACTATAGCTAACTTCAGGGTGTCGGTTGACTATAGCTAACTTCATGGTGTACGTTTTTCGTGGGACGGTGTGCGGGCGCATCGTAAAAATTTACTCTCATAATTTTTTCCTGACGCACCTAAAGAAGTATAACTTCAATAACTACTTAAAATTAATAGTTGGTAACAATTTCACTTAATTTGATTTTTGTAGGAAAACTTTTGTTAAGTGGGTCAGATTTTGCCCAATGACCTTTCATCCATATCTGTTCTGCCGTTCTGGCGTGTTTTTTTTTGTTATTACAGGAGTTCATCAAACGGGTAGACGGCCCACTTGATGGAAAGCGGTTACCATCGCCTATGGACATTTACAACACCAAAGGTGCTACAAATGCGCTGTTTTTCTCTTAAGGGAAACTGGAACCTGGTGAATAATTCCGGAACACAACTCAAGGCTGTCTAGAGTATGCTGGCGGCATACTCTAGACCAGGGGTGGTAGCCATCCAGTCGGACAAATACCACCTGGCAAAACAGTACAAACTACAAACTGACTAACAAACATTCATCTAAACTTTCACATTTATAAAATTATAATATAGACTAACTATGCACGTAACTTCGTTTACAATTTAAGTTTAAGATGATAATAACTGTTGCGAACCGATAATAATCCTTTGCAACACATGTTTTATTATCCCTAGGAATTTAGATTATCTGGAACACTTCTTATGACTGCGTTAATTATTAACTGTCATTTGTTCGCGTTAATTTTCTTAGAAGGACCAGAGAAAGATTACAGTTTCCAATACTGAGGCGGCCTATCGCAAGAGGTGACAAAACAACCCACAGTCAGGTGGAATGGATTTGCCTGTCTGAATGGCTACTATTATCCCCGCAAATTGCCAATGCGCTGGAACCTTGTCAAATTAACATTCATGTGACGTCATCCGCAACTCGATATGTACGCGTACTCGCCGGCCAGTGATGCTAATAGTACTGAGTGTTCAGCTACGGTTAAGTCACCAAAATGGCGGCCAGGCGCAATAGCAATTTGCGGGGATAATACACTTGGTTCAGAGTATGCGGCCATAAAAACCTTGAGATGTGTTCCGGCATCATTGGCCAGGTTCCAGTCTCCCTTTAGAGAGCTGTAGCATATTCCTTCCTTTCCTTTCCGTTCCTTTGGTGTTGCAAATGTCTATAAGCGACAGTAACCTCTTTCCATTGGGTTGACCGTATGCCTGTCTGCTAAAGTCATGCAATAAAATAAATTAACCTGCTATTGTATAAGAACACTAGCGGTCCGGCGCGGTTTCACCAGCACTCTGTTCCGCTCCCGTGGTCATGTTATATAGCCTATGACACTCCCTGTTAACTTAGCTTTACAACAGTATAAGAATTTTTAAAATCGGTTTAGTAGATCCAGAGATTACCCCCTACAACTTCACAAACTTTACCTCTTTATAATATTAGTAAGTATAGATAGATTATTTTAGATTATTATTTATTTTATTGAAACGTGTCATCCACCCGATTGTCATTTGTTATTTTTTTCATTGTATTTCAAAATGGCGGAAGATGACATGTCACTTTTCCCGCCTTTACACATGATTAAAATTGATACCTATTTAAAATGTCTGCATTGTCATTACGAAAATTAGTATTGATTTTTTATTTGTTAGGGTGATTAGAAATAACATAACATAACTATTTTAAAAATCGTGATTAACGGCCGGTTCCTATGACTTGCTATTTATTCATTCTCCTACTTAGCTATTGGTAGTTTTTATATGACTTCAGCCGACAGGCAGGGGACCAACGGCCCACCTGATGGAATGCGGATACCATCGTATATGGATATATATATACATATATATATATATATATATATAGGTTTATGGCTTGGCAGCTAGGCCTTTAAGCCAGATCTTAGTTTACAATATAGTTTCTTCATTTTCTTAACGCTATGTGTAGCACAGCTGAACTGTAGGTAATCAGCTAGTGCCATTCAACGGAGTTCTTGTGACAACTCAAAAGGCCACATTTGACTATACAGTTCACATTTCTCACAAAACACATAATCACTACTCAAAAACTATTAATATCCTACAACTATTGTTCATTTTAGAGTAATTTTACACATTTTTAGAAAATAAAACTGCACAGCACAACGTCTCCTTTCAGTTCCCGCCAAAAACTCCGTGTATGGATATTTGTAACATCAAAGATGCTAACAATGTGCTGCTGCTCTCTAAAGGAAGACTGGAACCTTGAACTGAAACCCTAGAGCAGGGGTAGCAGCCGTAGACAGAGAAACCTGGTAGCCAATATAAAGAACTGTATTGGGTCTCCAACAGGGCTTTCGGTGGAAGCCTGTAGGAGCTGCTGGCGGGATATGCCGGTGGAAATAATACAACGGTCACTCTTGCGGTTCATGACGTTTACTGGAACGCTACTGAGTTATATTTGAAATGAAATTACCATTGGCTATGTCAAAGACGTAATTGGTATATCCATACACTGACCAAACTATGCACTTTGTTCAGACACTACATATACACTTTAACCCACTAACTGTTACGTACACATTCTCTCCAGACACTCTGTAATACACTTTAACACGCTGACTATTAAGTATATACATTCTTGCTAGACACTCTCTAATACCTTGACTTGATTTAGTCAGATCATCGTCTACTTATACGAATAAATACATTAAAAAAACTATCATTTTGCGGAAGCTTCCCACGATTTCTCTGGCCTGGACCCAACCCTTCTGGGAAGACGCGACTCCTGTCTAGTAGGTTTCTCTGTCTACGGCAGTAGTCATCCACATGGGCAAACACCCTACCACGCGGCAGACATTATTTGCGCTTAAAGCTGCAAGCTGCCTTACATTATTACATTACATTATTATTCCAACTACTTATACTTCAAATTCGAAGGTAGTCAAGTACTGACTTGTTATTGGCATTATGTAGATCGATTTTAAGTCATTGCTGACTTCAATTTCCCCGATTTAAACTTTTAAAGTCTGTCCGCTCCCTCAGTAGAGTAATTAATGTGAATCATCCTTTATGGTCAATTTTAATCGATAGTAAGACAAATCAATAGTTTATAGAGCCATGCTGAAATCATTTTCATAAGTACAGCTACTGTAGAGTAATTGTAATATAGAGTAGGTTGTAAGAAGAATTAATAACACTGAATCTAAGGCTACGGTCCAGAAGTGACTCACAACGACCACATTCACAACCGCGATTTTTCCCGTTCCACTTACTTGCTGATGTTCCAATCATAAACTCTAGTGGAATGGATTATCGGGCGATGTCATAAACGATGAAATACAACATCGTCATTGGTTGATTTGAAAATTGCGCCTTATTCAATGTCACGATAAAGAAATAATTAATTAATTTTATATCGTATTTTTCGCCTAACTTTCTCAAAAGTACTATATTTTTAAGGTTTTTTTACAAAACTATTACATTTTTTTCCGATAAAAGGTGGGAACCATAACCTACACGTTGCGTTTCTCAAAGAAATTTTACGACATCCTGAAAAAAAGGTACACAATAACCTTTGCTGTCCTTTAAAGGTTATTACCCCGAAATATATTAATTAAAACACTCACAACACGTATTTTCTCGCGTGCTGCGATAGTCATCTATAATGAACTCAAGGAAGTTGAAAAACAGTTTGGATATTAAGTACTATAAGATTTTAATTGAAATGCTGACCTTGTTTATTACCGATCATGGAAGAGTGACGCGCCAAGTATCTTCCGCGCCGTCGTCGTCCTGTGAAATAGTACTGATAAGCGACTAAAGTTTTAAAAAAATCTTGACAGCGTCTGTCATGCTTTGGCGCCGTTGTGCGCCACACAACCTGCCCCATATGCAACGCGTTCCACAAATAGCTCACAACCACCATATTCACGACCGCGATTATGCCCGTTCTACTTGCTTGACGGCGTTATAATCGTAACCCCAAGTGGAACGGTTATTCTACCCACCTCTTGACATGGGTCATTGTGAGCGTTGTGTGATCGAAAATCATGACGTCACTAGTGACATTTTCGCCACGACCACAATGACCGCAGTCGCCTTGTTGAATGGCTAATAGAGCATTTTGGGCGTTGTATGCTACTGGTGGAACGCGCTGATACTGCACGCCCCTGGGTGTTGCCATGAAATTTATAAATAATACAGGAATGATAATAGCCCAGTAAAAAAGGTACTCTTAAAAATTACGCTATATTCAGACGGCGCCACCGTCCAATTACTCAAGAATAAATTTCTTACTATGCTTCTTCCATGGTGTTGCAAACGTCTATAGGCGACGCTAACCACTTCCCATGAGCTGGGCCGTGTGCCCGTTAGCAAGGTTCGCAATAAAAAAAGAGATGAAAATCTCCCAGTGATTCAAGCAAGACCTTTAACCTTGCATAGGTACCCTTTAAGACGGGGACATTTGAACTCATGAAACTATTGTAACAAGTTTTAAAATACAGAAATAAAAATTTTGACAAGTTTATATGTTATTGGCTTTTATTTAGAGATAAAATACTAATTGACAATAATGATTATATTTATATATGCGTGTTCAATCCGTTATTTGAGATGTGGTATTGTTAATGAGGTTAAATATTGATAAATAACGGTTTCATTTTAGACGCCTTCGACCTCAGTCTAAATCTTTAACACTAATGCGGGTGAAGCCGCATCTTAAGGATGTATGCAACAAGAATAAACATAAAAATAGCAAATGCAGTAATTACTTATAGGTATGACTCTACATGCAATTAGTTATTGTGTGGTATGAAAATTACGTAGCATTAAAGATAATTATGGCATTTATAATAATTATGTAACTTTTGTTTACATTTTTAAAATGGCTAGAGTTATTCCCGCGGCTACGCCGCGTGTAAATCTCAAGATAGTAAGTTGGTAGTAGTAACTCTATGCTATGATATATGTACAAATGTAATGATTGATTGGTTACTAGCATTCTCTGTCTCCCGGTTCGATTTTATAACATTTTTTCTTTAAATTTTCTATTCGCCCATAGATGTCACTTATACGTTAATAGCCTTACCCAATTTCATTGTACGCTTATTTTATTAACTTAAGAAACCCTTGTAGCTTAGAGGTCTCGCTCCTATAATATGGATATTACGGCATTATTCCCGCCCCTAAATTGTGACAAAGAAAAACTATTAATAATAAAGAAGCCATTAAAAAATACTTTGTTATCAGCCCATAAAGTATTAAAAATAACAACTTGTGGCTAATGTCAATTGTCATGATAGTAGAACAATGACAAGTTTGACAATTGTCAAAATATCGGTCACCAAATTTTGCTATGGCGTCTCGTCGTCTTTTCGTATTCTCCTGCTTTCTTTTAATTTAAAAATTAAATAAAATGGTTAATTGTGCTGTTATTACGTGCAAAAGACGTTCACTCACGTCTAATTTGAAAGATCATGGGGTTTCCTACCACACGTATGTACATTTTAAATAATATTGACCGTCTGTTTACTTAGTCTAACTAATCGATCCATAAAATGTCCTAAAGAACTAAAATTTAGATGTCTGTGTTCTTTTTATCACAGTGGTGCAGTCATTTTTGTATTGGTGTAGCTTGTTGTTGGTATAGCTTGGTAGAATTCTATAATTATGTTACCTTCTCTGACATATACTATTGGCCTGTGTGTTTCTGTGATTGGATTCAGTTTGTATTATTTGTATTGCGATTTTATAACTTTCTGCTATCTAATGAATGAAACTCTTTACTGTGCACCATAAGTATAATTAGGTTACAACAGTTATGTTGAAAATGTGTGGTTTTATCACTTAAAGCTGTTGGCTGCTACTCAGCTATCCAGTGCACAAATTTTAAGTATTGGTTGGATGTAGTGGATAGCGGAGAAAGTATTATATTAGTCTTTCTGTAACTCTTAGGGTTTGGAGTTCTAGAAATATTTATTTATAATATTTTTAGTAAACAATCTCACCTAGTTTTATACTACTTGTTGTGATGGGTTGTGAAAGATTGTGACCAGTGACTAGAACAGTGATTTAGGTTAGGTTGTTACTTGTTAGGTAAACAAACGAAAGAAAAAATAAAATTTCAAGAACTACATGTGTCCTAGACTTGGGGGTTGCAGAAGGGAGATATGTTCCTAAAAATGTAAATATATAATTACAGTATAGCTGCCCTAATCTCTATTTACAGATTCCCAAAAAACTCACCAATAAGAGAGCAATGGATAAAGTTCTGTGGGCAGAGCAAGAGTTGGCAGCCAACAAAGACTAGTGTTATATGCTCAGAACATTTTACGTCAGAAAGCTTTGAAAATACATCTGACAGACGAAAGTTGGTGGATAATGCTGTGCCAACTGTGAAGTTTTTCCTTTGCAAGGTTATTTTTTTTTTATGTAGTTTTTAGTAAAGAAAAGATAAAGAATACAATTTCCTGCAGCCGGGAATACTGTCTTAAGAGGCGACAAAGTAACCCACAGCCAGGTTGTTGGGTATATTTGCCTGTCTGGATGGCTGCCACTCCTGGTCTAAATTATGCTGCCATAACAACCTTGAGTTGTATTCTAGCATCAGTGGCCATTTTCTGGTCTCCATTTTGAGAACTACACCACAAATGGTAGCAACACCAAAGATGCTATGAATGCACTGCTGTTCTCTAAAGGGGGACCAGTCCTTGGCCCCTATCAATCATTGTACATACATACTTAAAACGTATTTCAAAATTATACAGGTCAATTTAAAATTTATGTAATTGATCCAATACTAAATTGAGTTTAGTTTAGTTTTTTTCCATTTTACTTATATATTTTTAATGACTTTTATACATTATATTTACAATTTATCATGCAGCAGGGGTGATAACCTTCCAGATAGGCAAATACCCTACCACCTAGTTGTGGGTTGTTTAGCCGCCTGAAATTGTACTTTCCCTTATCAGTGTTCCACTACACCTCTGGTTGCTGACCGCTTGCTGAAACTCTATAACCCGTTCAAAGCAAAGAAAACTGATCGAGGAGGCATGTGGCCGACCGTATATGTCAAATTGTCAAATGTACACACTTATTTTCTTGTGTACTGGTGTAATTATTCTATTGCATATAAAAGGGATTCGTTTCAGACAATATTATGTGCAATTTTTATTCACTGCTAAGGTTCTTTATAGATTGTTGTTTTATATTTTTCCAGGGAGGTCTCAGGAACAAGGCATTCATTACTATTACAAGCTCGCCATTTAATGTGTCTAATCAGGCAGCAGCTAAGCTGAAGGTATGTAGTGTTTAAGCTTGTAGGGGATACTGGTTGGTTGCGCTCCCTTCTAATGGGGACTCGCCTGACACTGGTTTTCAAAATGAGCCAATAGCACCGTGTAGCACACCCTGTCGTGTTGCCCTTATTTTAATTTAAAAAATAACAAATATGGTGTGACTAGTGAACATAATAAGCCTCGCTTAAAAAAGTAGCAGTAGTATAATATATATCTATATCTACATGTGTGTGCGTCGCCTATAAAGCTTCTGTACTCATTCTAACATAAGTTCAACTTTTAACTACCTACATCGCCAGTTTTAAGGTCATCCAAAATTTATGTGGCAAGAATTTCAAGGATTCGACCCCTTTCCCGTCCTTGTCACATTCATAAAACTCTGTCCTCATTGTGAGAGATTAAATATTTTTCAATTTTACGTCAAAAAATTTGTTACGGACGGACTCAGCCCCCTGACCTCTCCCCCGTAAATCCCGTACCCCGACGCCCCGCGTACCGCGGATACGTAGCTCGCTCCGTTAGATGCTAAGCGTCTGCATTTTGGTAGTACCTTAGTAAGCACGGGGCGAGCCTACGACACTCCACCTCGGTCGAATATATACACACAAGGAAGACCAAGAAGACCAGGAAGATCAAGAAGCATTCGGAAGACTCTACAGCCAACGGACTCTCAGTGTGACTACGTGGATCCTGTGGACCACCAGTGATTGTGATTAGTGCCACTCGTATTGATCGGTGTAATCGATATAATTAGTGCTATCTACGTTCAGTGCAACGTCCGGGGCTAAGTTGTGTTGGTTAACCTCGAACATGCCTTCTGATACAGTTGTGCCGATCGCACCTATTGCTATTGTAGCGCCTACAAATAAATTCAGTCAACTTGCTAAGGGGTGTTTTATTAAGGACAACCCCTGCCCCCACACCCAACAAATTTATTAAATAAAAACAGCAGTTCTTTAATTAGTTCAATTTCCATTTAAATTATTTTTGAATGATTTAATGATGCAGGAACATTGAGCTTTTGAAATACAAACTAAATAGTTAAAAATATTATTATATTAGTTTAGAATTTATTGTCATTGAACTAATTTTGGTTTGGTTTGTTTTAAAATAATTGTGATTTTCTTTCGAAATACAGGATGGCGATGTGAGTGATTTGGACGCTATGTTGGAATCATCTCCTATGCCCCAGGTAATGGCTTTTGTTAACAATGTTGTTTAGAGATTTGAGAATGCTTTTTACACCACATCATTGTAACAGAATCACGACACGCTAGAATAAGTATTATGAGATGCCAAATCCTTCACAGTCCAAGCAGTTCGTCTTTGGACGCGCTGCCTGTTAATATAAAATTAGCCAAATCACTGCCCGTTTTCAATAGACTTGTGAAGGATTATTATAGCTCAAAGCAAAGATGCAGCAGTCGTTGTCATATTTTTCTTGTCTTATATTTATTTATGTAAGTGTATCTTATAATATTTTATTTACATATATCGTATTAGTATAATATTTATGTTAAAGTGAAACTTCTTTATCGGCGTTGGAAAAGAAATTACCGTCACATTTTTCGGTTACGCGTCACGTTTTTTCCGTTACGCGCCATCTTTTTCTTGCCATTTTTTCGAAGCGACCGTGGTAGGGGCTTTTATTTATCTAACCGATTTCTGTAAAGTTGCATATAGTAGATCATCACTATCACTACATAGTATAAAACAAAGTCGCCTTTTCTGTCCCTATATCCCTATGTGCGCTTAAATCTTTAAAACTACCCAACGAATTTTGATGTGGTTTTTTCCAATAGATAGAGTGATTCAAGAGGAAGGTTTATATGTATAATACATGCATCATATACTAAGGCAACATTGCTAATTTTAGAGGTTTCTATGTAGTGATGCCCGTGCAAAGTCGGAGCGGGCCGCTATGTTTTTATATACAACGTTCATAGTTTTTCTGTAGTGTATTTAATTTTGTATCAGCATTGCACCCGTGCGAAGCCGGGGCGGGTCGCTAGTTTTTCTATAAATAAGGTCATAAAGAAGTGTCACTTCTTACGTGTGTACACGCACACTTTTTTTTTATTAATGTATGATTCGTTTATGTTTAAATAGTTGCATATTATCGCCATATATTATCTTATATATATAAATCTCCTGTCACGATGTTTGTCCGCGATGGACTCCTAAACTACTCAACCGATTTTAATCAAATTTGCACACCGTGTGCAGTTTGATCCAACTTGAAGGATAGGATAGTTTTTATACCGTTGGAACCGGTAGGTGGCGCTGAGATCGGGTTCTAAATTTTATTTCTTCAGGGCAGGACAACGTCTGCCAGGACAGCTAGTATATGTATATAACTTATGTGTATATTTGTATATATAGTATAGTTATATATTTATTGAAGTATAAATTGAAGTAATCGTACAATAATTATGTATACCACCATCGCTACTTCTAATCGGAATATTCTTCTCTTATTCTCGGAAGAGATCGCTTTCTAGCGATAACACTGCCCTTTGTACCCTATTATAATAATACTAGTTCGTAAGTTTGTCTGTAATGATGTACAATAAAATGTTATCTATCTATCTATATATGTATTCGATAGTGAGAATAATGCAACATACCCCTGTTCTTATCAAAATATTTGTCCATCCCAAGGTTGTCTGGAAGAAATCGTTAACAGCGATAAGACCGCCTATTATTTTGTAATATCTATAAAGCATATTCATTCAAGATGGACTTAAGGAAGATACATTATAAGTTTTTTTTCTATCACATGAAATCAGCAGACAGCGTGATGGAAAGTGGTTACCATCGCCTATGCACAGTTGCAACACCAGGAGTACGGCTGGACTGTATTAAATTTTTCCATGTTTTCTTTGAATAAATTATTTTTAATATTACATAAATGGATTTCAATAATTGATAATATGTAAAGAATTATGAACGATTTAATCGTGTGGTGTAAATACGGTTAATTGATTCATAATAACTAAGCCAATTAGTGTAAAAAATGTGAATGTAATAAAAATAAATCTTTAAATCACTCTCGTCTTTTTGCAATCTGGGTCCAAGAATGAATAAAAGTGCGTCGATCTCCTTTATTGTTTATTCAATTCCAGATATGCAGAATATGCTTGGCGACAGGTCAGAAACTATACGACATGCAAATGTCCGATTTGTCACAGTATTATAACCAACTCACTGGATTTAATGTGAGTTTATTATCATTGTTTTTTTTTCGTATTTTGTCTCTTCTCCTTAACCCTCTAAGACGGAACCACTGGCTTAAAGGCCTAGTTGCCAAGCCATAAATGCATTGAGAAAAAAGACGAAACCACTAAAAAATTGTGGTCAAATGCAGATAATTGAAACGAACGTACTCATGCGTTCTCCCTCTAACTACTTGTATTAGAGTAGAAGAGACGATATAATTCTCTTGGTTTTGGCGCGGCATTTTGATGTCAGTTTTGGAGAAAAATAATATTAAATTTGGTCCCCTTTAAGAGTTAAAGCTTGTCTTTACATTTATAACTATAATAATATTTTCTATCCTTTTCTTGCGCTCTGTCTTATTGAATATGCACTGTTTGCTACAACTCCATTAAATCTTCAAAAGTCATTCTGTAACAGAATTCGATAGTTGTCAATTTTTGAGAAAATTTCAACCTATATGTATGACCTTCAAAAAGTGTTCTCCGGTGGAACTTATTTTGAATAAAAACTTGAATTTGAATACTATACACAGAGCATATTTTGAGTGCCGGAATTATGACCGGCACAGCGTTAATTTTTAGTGCAAATTTTCCTTTGGGGGTAACACCAAAACGACCCAATTTAGGAGTTTATACTGTAATTGTGGTTTTAGTTGATGAACGACGAAGACTACCCTCAAATGCTCTGTTGGGAATGTGTGTACCGCTTAAAGAACTATATGAAGTTTAGAAAAAAGGCAGTATGTAGTCATGACCTGATGACCGAGGTATTACAGACTTTTGAAAGGGTGAGTCTCAAAAGACCATTATTTATTTCTATTTCTCCTATGATAGTTATTAATTGAGTTGCAGCGCCGAATCTTCGCTGCGGTCAAACATAAATATGTAGTACAAAAATCTCAAATAATCATTATATTAATATCGGGTATCCCAAAAAGGACGCAGGATTTCAATTTGCCGCCATTTTTGTATTTTAGTGCTGGCCACCCTAAAAAAAATCTATTTGACAGCTGAATGTTTAGGGTTTGTAAAAATAGCGGGTTATACGAAAGACAACGCGTTTTTATTATTGAACAATATTTCAAAAGTATTGAAATTTTGACGGGCACGGTTCGAAAATTCCGTGCAATATGGTCGGAATATTGACTTGACTTCATCAACTGTGAGCAGAGTGGTTGCAAAATTCAGGGAGAGTGGATAAATTCATGATGTTCATTCCACTGGTCGTCCAAAAACAAGCCTTTCAAATGGCAATATCGAATCAGTGCGTCAGAATGTCCGTGAACATCCAGGAACATCCATTAGGTATCGTGGACAAAAATTGCAAATTTCAAGAAGCTCTCTCCAACGTATACTCACTAAAGATGTGCATCTCCATGCTTACAAAGTTCAAATAACACAAGAAGTGAAGCCTCATGATCATGGACAGAAAAAAATGTGTTTCTCATCAATTTCAAATCTTGCGTCCTTTTTGGGACATCCTTTACGTGAACCAAAAACGTTATACCCCTTTTAATGAAAATTGCGCGGAAGGAGGAGTATGAAATATAGCACATTTATAGATTATATAGAGGAGGAGTTCAGAATGATAATATTTTAAAAAAATTATGTATATAAAATCAATAAAAAAAATTACACACGCTATCATGTATTTAACATACACGCATAGTGTAGCCTTGGCGAAATCTGTGATTCTAGGAGTATAGTCTTTGACAACAGAACCTTAATAATGTTCAAACTTATTATTTAAATGAATTATGGAATTTCGACCAAAGGGCGACCGCTATAGTAGAATTATTTTCTCCGTGCAATTTGGGTCATAAATAATCGGAGCGGTGAAGCGAGTATTTCGCTCTCTCTTCCACTCACGGGCCTTATGGGCAGGCATAGTGATACGCATTATTGTTGTCGATAAGCGTTATCGATAGTGTATTTAGTTTTGTCATTTTGTGGGTTAGTGATATAAATGAAAGAAGAAAATAGATAGAGAAAACAACGTATTTATTAAAATAAGAATAATAATGATTTAAAATAAATTATTAATTAGGTATCTAAATATTAAAAAACTATAAGTACAAAAGTTTAGAATGTAACAAGTTATATTAAAAATAAACAAATACTTATATGTAAGTTTAAAATTAACAGCAAAAAAGATAATAACGATTTTTATAAGAATGATAATCTTTCTTTGATAAGAATGAGTTTTTATCGATAATGGCGTTGCGCCCGCGCAACATGCTCACCGCGTTAGTTGGACTGAGGCCGAGCTTTGAGTTATGACCCAAACTGCACGGATAAAATAATTCTACTATAGTGTATTTTAACTCAATATCAAAAATATTGTGCGTCTGAATCTAAACACGTAGTGCATAAATCTCAAAAAATTATTTTAAAAAATCCACAATTGGGTTTTTGAAAAAAAAAATTATTGATTTTTTTATGTATTTTAAAACTTTATTATTAATAATATTGATATTTAATGCAAAAAACTTCAAAAAAATTTTTTCAATTAAATATGAACAATTAAAAATCGATGAAATTTAAATAAAAATCACGTGACTATAAGCGCGCCATGATTGGTCACCATAGTTGTGACGTCATAATGTTATAGCTATTTAATAGCAGTACAGCGTTTACGGCTATTACACGTGACTAGACAATAATATTAAAAATTTATTGCTAAAATACGAATTGTTAGTTGGTTCCGATTAGCTATGTGTGATAAAGGATTTATTAAGGCAAAGTCTGATAACATTCCTGATGTTGATATATTTATGTTCACCGATTTTTAAAAAAATGACGTTCGGTTTAATTCTGCTGAAGTTCGAGGTGCCAAGGCATCAAGGTAAGTCTGTTAAAAAATAATATAATAAATGAAAATATTTAAGTATTTATTCTCCATTACATTAAATATAATTATTTATTTCATAAATTGTAGAGCATCGCGTGAGAGTTACGGCGACAAAGCTATAGGTTATGTTCAACTAAGTATAATATAATATAAATATATCAAATTGAATCCCAATCATTAGATAAAGATACATAAATTTATTATTTAAGCACTTTAAATTATCAATAAAAAAAATTTTTAATGCTATGATTATAAAGGTTATGATTTGGAGTCCAGTTAAAAAAAAATATTTACTGAACTTTACTTAAATATATAATAATTATTTGATTTGTATACTTAGATAAATAATAATTAATAAAAATGGTATTAAGAAATACTTACATCGAAATGATCTTCACAACAAAAAAAAATCGATTTTGTTTGGGGATTATCACGGTGCACTGCCTGAAACCATTTATTTCGACGTTTGACATCTTGGGGAACATTTAAAAACGTTTTATCAGGAGTTGCCTATGTAGTATTCGTACATAATGGTACAAAACAAGAACGATAACTTTTGAGGTTCGACATTTTTAATATAAATTTAAATATTTAATAATGACAACAAAATGAATTAGATCAAAACACTGTATTTATTATTTTTCTATCAACTGCAATGAGTGAAAACTAACATTATGACGTCACACGCGCTCGGGTTTGTTCGGGAGTTGTCGGCGTGTCTTCGGTACTGGATTCAAAAATTAATTTTTATTTTGAAATAACTTTTGAATTATTGCAAAAAAAAAATAGTTTTGTTATAAAACTAATATATAATCTTTCCATTTATCACAAAAAAAATTTTTTTTCAAAAACCCAATTACTATTATTTAAAAAAATCAATTTTATAATATACTAACTTACCGCTGAACTTCGTACCGCCATATTTCCTGGATTCCTAAAAGACGTTGTGTCATAACACAAAAAAACACCAAAAGCAGTGCAGGTGATTAGGGGATCCTAGAACCCGATCCCAGCGCCACCTACCAGTTCCAATTGTAAATCTAAACACTCTTAATGTGAAACTCGTGAGGTGTCGCAGTAAATATTTATTTTGCTTTCTAATCCCTTATGAAGACTCCTTTTTGCTAGATTTTTTTAAACTATCATATGGACTTTATGGTTTTAGCTAACAACCCAAAATCTATCAACAATAGATAGACATAAACACGACTTAATATCAAAATTAGAGATACAGAATATAGATATACATATGATAGAAAGTCAAGAAACAGAATTGCCTATAATACATAAACCTGTAATAGACCCTCTCTCAGATTTCGTCTACGAAGAGGACGACGCTATCTCTCTAACAGATTCAGACGAAGAGGAATTCCTTAACGAATATAAAGACCTATTGAAATTAGAAAATGATAATTTAGTCACTAAAAATAAGGAAACTAATTTGATTAATGACAAGGGTGAACTTAAAACTGAGATTAAAGTGGAAGTGGTTAAATGCGAAAAGGCTGATGTCGCATTGACAGGTGATCACAACTTTGACAGCGAGAGAAACTTTGACAGTGATTACAACTTTGACAGCAACAGACACTTTGACAACGATTTGGATGAAGTCAACGACTTTGCTGTCAAGAATGAGGATGTGATGAATTTTGATAATTCTTCCAATGGTAGTATGGATGCGGCGTTGTCGGAGTTGAAGTCTGAGAAGGCTTCGAGCGTTGGTAAAATTAAGAAAGTGGTGAAGGCAGCTGCGAAGAAATTGAAAAGTCCTAAAAAAGTTCAAAAGGTATTTAAAACTTATCCCTATAATAAATATTATGAATGCGAAAGTAAGGGCGCGTTCCCACTTTATCGTGACGAGAGATAATCGTATAGTTTGAAGTGTCGTGGCTTATATGTATAAATGGAGGTGTTCACACATATAGAACGACACGATCTACTTTTGTCTGCGACAGTTTCTCAATACAGTGGGAACGGCTAGCACGACAGTCGTAAAACGATAAAAAACCGTTACGCCTAAATAGTGACGGCAAATCTATTGTAGCCACGATAAAAATATCGTCTCGTCGTTTATACGTGTTTTCCCTTCCCCTCGCTAATGATGTGTAAACGACAAAGCGACTGCCGTGAAACGTTAAAATGTCGTCGCGATCCAATGGGGACAGCTAAATGCGATAGTCGCTAAAAGATAAAAAAAATTGACGACAAACAATCGTTATAATAGGGACAGCTAGACGACAGTCGTTCAACGATAAATTAATCGTTACGACATAGTGGGAACGCGCCCTTAAATAAAAGCTTGTAAAAAAAATTAGTGTTCAAGTGGTACGATGGCTTAGATTCCTGATTAGACCCGGCAGGTGGCGCTAGATTTTTATCTTTTAATGCAGGACAATGTCTGCCTGTAACTGCTAATTAGAAATAACTGTACACCTCTTGGTGGCACATGCTAGTATGTACTATATAAATTACTTTTTGCACTACTCTTAACTCTCTTTCCAGAAGCATGTAAAGAAAGAGAGAAAGATAAACCTGAAAAGAGTTCCCAAGATGTCTAGGAAGGAAAGGAGCGAGTTATATTTCGACAAAAATTTGATAGAAATAGTGAACATTAAAGTGGAGGATGCGATTGCTTTGGTTCTGAAGAGAAAGGACTCTGAGCATTTCAAAGATTCAGATTTCAAATGTTTCGAGTGTTTCAAGGGATTCTGTGATAAGGGAGTGTACGACACACATCTGGAGTACCATAGTCTGGTGAGTGCTTATTTCATTAGATAGATAGATAGACAACACTTTATTGTACACCACAGCATTTTTAAGTAATTCAGTTGGGGGAGGTTTAATCCCCAAAACTTCACTCTGGCTATGGCCCAGTATTTCAGTTTATATGGAAATTTCCAGGATGTTTGTATTTTCATTGCAAATATTCAAATAGTTTATAATACACCAAAGCATAGACAAATAGAAGTAGAAAAATAGAAGAGATAGTACAATGGGCGGCCTTGTCGATAACAAGCTATCTCTTCCTGGCAACCCTTGGCAGGGATTAATGAGTTTTTTTTATACTGATGGTGGCGCAGTTCATAAGTTATGATAAGTAATAATAATATAACCATATATACATACGTATATATTTTTATATTATTATTATACAGGCCACATCGCCTAAATTGACCGCATCAACCACATCGACCACACCGACCTCATCGACCACACCGACCACATCGAATACACCGACCACACCGACCTCATCGACCACATCAAATACAACCACCACACCAACCACATCAAATACAACGACCACACCGACCTCATCGACCACACCGACCACATCGAATACACCGACCACACCGACCTCATCGACCACATAGACCACATCGAATACACCGACCACACCGACCTCATCGACCGCACCGACCACATCGAATACCCCGACCACACCGACCTCATCGACCTCATCGACCACATCGACCTCATCGACCACATCGACCACACCGACCACATCGACCACATCGACCACACCGACCACATCGACCACACCGACCACATCGACTACACCGACCACATCGACCACACCGACCATATCGACCACATCACCTTAATTGACCACATTAACCACATCCACCACATCGACTCGCACTCGCGACGAGGATACAGCACTGACACACTGGATGACGAAGGTTGCGAATGTTTCCACAAAACACGAAATGAGTCTTTCGATGCGAATTCAACGAACGGCTGTCCGTACGCCTCGTAGTGCCTCGCCGCATTTTTCAATAAATTAAAAAAAAAACTATTCTAACCCGAACAAAACCCATCGCTAATTTAGCGAATACGCGTGAAATTAAACTATTTAATGCTAATTAATATTAAATTACTAATAAAAAGGAAACGGTTTGTACATAGGTCGTAAGGGCGCGTTCCCACTTTGTCGTGACGACAGATAATCGTGTAGTTTTAATTGTCGTAGCTTATGTTTAAATGGACGTATACATATAGAACGACACGACTTACTGTCGTCTACGACATTTTTTGCAGCGTCGACAGACTGTCATAACAGTGGGAACGGCTAGCACGACAGTCGTAAAACGATGAAAAATCGTTACGTCTAAATCGTGACGGCAAATCTATCGTAGCCACGATTGCTTGCTTCATCTTCCTTCTTACCAAAAAGTAATACATTATTAAAATTTCGTCTTCGCCCATTGAACTCAGGAGCATAAACGCACTACTGATCTCCAAGAGAACATAGAGGCGACTGTAGATTTGTAGCTTGCTAATGATGTGTACACGACAAAGCGACTGCCGTGAAACGATAAAATGTCGTCGCGGTCCAATGGGAACAGTTAGATACGACAGTCACTAAACGATAAAAAAATTTGACGACAAACAATCGTTATAATGGGACCAGCTAGAGACGACAGTCGTCCAACGATAAATTAATCTTTACGACATAGTGGGAACGCGCCCTAACAATAACTCTCCGTGCAGGAACGGAGAAAGATTACAATTTCCTGCGGTCGGGCGGCCTGCCGTAAGAGGCGACAGAACAACCCACAGCCAGGTGGTAGGGCATTTGCCCGACTGGATGGCTACCACCCCTGGTCTAAAGTATGTCGCCATATCAACCTTGAGTTGTGTTCCGGCATTAGTGGACCAGGTTCCAGTCTTCATTAAGAGAGCAGCAGCGCATTTGTAGTATCTTTGGTGTTGCAAATGTCCATAGGCAATGGTAACCGCTCTCCATCAAGTGGGCCGTCTGCCTGTCTGCTGAACTCCTGCAATAAAAAAAAAGAAACAATATGTTTCACCCCGTGAGGAGTTTTTGGCGGGAACTGAAAGGAGACGTTGTGCTATGCAGTTTTATTTTCTAAAAATGTGTAAAATTACTCTAAAATGAACAATAGTTTTAGGATATTTGATAGTTTTTGAGTAGTAATTATGTGTTTTTGTGAAAAATGTGAACTGCACAGTGAAATGTGGCCTTTTGAGTTGTCACAAGAACTCCGTTGAATGGCGCTAGCTGATTACCTACAGTTCAGCTGTGCTGCACAAGCACATAGGCTTAAGAAAATGAAGAAACTATATTGTAAATTAAGATCTGGCTTAAAGGCCTAGCTGCCAAGCCATAAACCTAAATAAATAATAAATTTCAGCCCGTGAGTAATTAATTAATGGCCCCTTGCTCTCTATTTCCACAGAAACGTGGGGAGTTCCAATGCCACGTGTGCAAAGTGAGGTTTCCCAAGAAACTTAGCGTAAGGAAGCATCTGAACAACCACCTGTTGAACTATAGTTGTAAGCTGTGCGGGTTCACGACCAAGTCGAGGTATAGTCAATACTATGATATTTTACAATACAATACAATACAATACTCTTTATTGTACACCAACATTAAATGGAAAACAATAATACAAATATACAAAACAAAAACTTACTTACTATAAGGTAGTGAATGGGTGGCCTTATTGATAAAAGCAATCTCTTTCAACCAGGCTTTAATTTAACTTGCAATGGATGTATGTATGTAAGTTTGGGTGGAATCTTGCAAGTTAAATTTGACCAACTTCTCGGATTCCGATTGAGCTGAAATTTTGCATATGCAATATGGTACCACGGAGCTGATCTGATGATGCAGTCGGAAGGTGGCCACAGGAACTCCTGCACTAAACAAGATAGACCAGTCGTGTTTGGGCTCGTTTCACTTGTCGGATTTTACGCTAGCCTATCAGCTAGTTGGTTAAAATTTAATTAATAATTTTTCGAAAAAAAATTACATGGCTAAAAAATGGTTCTGAAATTGTATGACTGATTGAGGTTTTCAATACTTTGTTTAAAGGATCGGTGCCAAAAGACACTCCGAGTATCACAAGAAGGGCACTCTGTATAAATGTCCGCACTGCGATCAAAAGTTTGAGTGAGTATTATTTTGAGTTATTTTGAGGTGCTTTTAAGGTGATGTTGTCATGTGATGGCCGTGTGCGAGTCGTAGTTCTATACAAGCTTAACTCTTTAATACGGAACCACCATAAGTTCGTGGTCAAGTACAGATAATTGAAACGAACGTTGAACTGATGCTTTCTCCCTCTAACTGCATACAATTTGTATTGGAGTAAGAGAGACGATATCATTCTCTTGGTTTTGACGCGGCAATTTTGATGGCAGCTTTGGACAAAAATAACATTAACTTTGTACCCTCAAAAACCGACTTCAAAAACTAAAAAACTAAAATGTATAAAATAACTTATTTCTAAAGCTATTATTATTAATATATATTATCTAAAACATCTAAAATACGGTGCTTAGTAATTTTCAAAATATAGTAATTCTTCAAGATGTTTTAGATAATATATATTAATAATAATAGCTTTAGAAATAAGTTATTTTATACATTTTAGTTTTTGACGTCGGTTTTTTAAACGAAGTTTTTATTTTTTATTTGTTACTTTTTAGTGTCTAGCTATGTATGGGTGGACCTACGAATGGTGCCGCGCTTCTTAAAAAATATAGGTCCCAAGAAACGAGAACAAAAAAATGATCGTAAAATGAAAAATACTGGGCCAAACTATGTCAAATTTTTAGGGGACCACAAGGCAGCTATTCCGCGTCGAACAAAAGAAGAATCACGTTAATCGGATCATAAATCACGGAGTAATCGGTGAACATACATTAAAAAAAAAAGATCCCGACGAATTGAGAACCTCCTCCTTTTTTCGAAGTCGGTTAAAAGGGTTAAAAACATTATACATTCGCCGCTGAGAGACGGGCAGCAGGGAATTTTCCCTGCTATAAATGTTTGTATAATTCAAATAAAGTCTATAGTGATTCTAACGGCATTTGAATTCGAGTCCCGCACTCGTAACAAGTGTAATATTTTTGTGTTTCTTTCAGGAAACACACGTCGTATTTGGGTCACATAAGAAAGAAACACCCGTCGGACATTGTGTGTGTGCTTTGCGGTTGTTCTTTCGTCAGTATCAAGGGTCTCGATCACCATAAGAAGTTGAAACATCGCTTCGACGACAGGGAGGTGAGTGTCATGATAATTAGAAATAAGTTCCTTATCGCACATTACTAAAGAGTAAAAGAAAAGAAAAATGCTGACCGCTATGAATTATTAGAATAAGCAGGAAATCCTGGTGTTCCTGATCCTGGGTGTTGGAGTGAACGCTCCGAACGCAACCGGGATTTTACGCTCGGGTGATGATAATGATGATTTCGAACAAACAGACAAGAAATTTAAAAAAAAACATCGTGTTCACCATCGTCTATATACTCTATTTTTTTTATTTTTTTTTTTGATTGCAGGAGATCAGCAAACAGGCAGACGGCCCACTTGATGGACAGAGGTTACCATCGCCTATGGACATTTGCAACACCAAAGGTGCTACGAATGCGCTGCTGCTCTCTTTAGGGAGCCTGGAACCTGGTCACTAATGCCGGAACACAACTCAAGGTTGTTATGGCGACATACTTTAGACCGGGGGTGGTAGCCATCCAGTCGGGCAAATGCCCTACCACCTGGCTGTGGGTTGTTTTGTCGCCTCTTACGACAGGCCGCCCGGCCGCAGGAAATTGTATTCTTTCTCCGTTCCTGCACGGATAGATTCTAGTTGTTTTTTTTCTTTAATGGCTTCAATGTACAGACATACTTAGAATTTTATAATATTGTAGATAATATATGCTCTCAGTAAATCAATCACTATCCCTGAGTTGGTTTTTAAACATTATGGTACTTACTTGTAATCGTTTCTTGGAGGTCATTGGGCGTTTTTAACCCACTTTTTTTTTAATGTACATGATGTGATTTTTAGGTTTTAAAGTAAACTCAATAATTAATGGTGTATGAGATTATAGAGATGGAAAACTGAATTAAAAGCAAAACTTGTTAAATACGTGGTTTATTCGGAGAGACATAAAAAATCAGAGCGTGAAAAATGACAGATTACACAAAAAGGGCGACCACCAAGGTCACAATACGCAGCCAAAGAGCCTGAAAATTAGTTATTGCCA
Organism: Dendrolimus punctatus; assembly: GCA_012273795.1. Classification (NCBI taxonomy): domain Eukaryota; kingdom Metazoa; phylum Arthropoda; class Insecta; order Lepidoptera; family Lasiocampidae; genus Dendrolimus; species Dendrolimus punctatus. The sequence goes on from CM022556.1 coordinate 5,496,266, forward strand.
GAACAAATGGAGTACTGTATTCGTAGGTTGAGAGATGACAGCAGAGCGAATGAACAATAGTGCTGTGTCAATATGCAACTAAATACTAAAAACTAGTGCTGTGACCGGTCTTTAAATTTAACTATTTTAACAGTACAGAGACAGAACTAATTTTACTTTGTAGAATGAAATCCCACTTTTCTAAATGTATATTTTTTTTTTAATGTGACGACGAAATAGTTATTTAACAGTATGTGCGTGTAGTATCCGCTTGGATCTTGGATCCGCTGCCTCGCAGTCTGACATCGTCCGTCGTTTCGATCTGCGCGTTTACACTTGGGTTTCTCTTGTTCTTTAAACAGAAATCGTTTAAAACAATTGCGGTTCAGAATATTTTCGAAATCGATCCAATAGTTTTTACATAATTAATTACAAAAATACTAAAACGATAACAAATTTAAAAAACGACACACCTTCCATGATCACATTGATCGTGTACTAGCAGAAGGTGATGTCAGGAGCCTTAAGAAGAGACGAGCGTGCATGACGAGAGCTATGAATGTCAAAGAAGCAAGTGAGGTGTGTAAGAATGGGCCTGTGTGGCGCTCTGTTGTTCGTGCCTACCCCGTAAGGGACCTGGCGTGAAGTTATGTATGTATGTATGTATGTATAAATTTAAAAAAAACGCTCATTTTCCCAGTGCCTGCAAGAATGCGACCCATATCACTGAGTCCTATTTTGTTTGTGTGCCCCGTGGGCCATATGTCCGAACAAAATGCCCAATGGCCTTCAAAGAGACTGTTTAGCAGCTGTTAAGTGACGATCTTACTCGTAAACTCCTCTTTAGTCAAATATTTTGGGTACAACTTACTTTAATCATTTCAATCCACAAATGAAATGAACTAGAACCAGCAAAACTGTGTGACAAGGACCCGTGATCCAGCATTGCACAGTGGTGAGGTTCTGGCCTCGCTGTTTTGAAAATGTTACTCTTTCATAGGTTAAAGACGACGGGCCCTTATGTGTGGAGTGCAACGTCAGATTCGTATCCGAGGATGCTCTCATAATGCACAATCATAAGAGGCACAATGATAATGAGTAAGTTTTATTTTGTTTTATTAGAAAGAAAGAGAAAATAATGTTTATTTACAGTTTTTAAAATTATTAAAATATACATAAGCACATTATGAATGAATGAATGAATGAATGAATGAATGAATGAATGAATGAATGAAAACACTTTATTGTTCACCAAAATTAAAACTATGTTCTTAAAAACTAGATACAATAAATGCTGAACAAAGGGCGGCCTTATCGCTTTTTTTTAAAATTTATTTATCTATACTAAAAAATTACATGATAAATACATATAAGGCACCACTTAAACCTATGTGGTTTGCGTGTGGTGCAACACACTCGCAATTCAAGTAAAAAAAATAATAATAATTAAATATATAAGATTACAAAAAAAGAGAAGAAAGAAAAAAAATATAACTTATTTTAACTTATACAATAAAAGCAAAATTAAAACGTTCATATATCCGCTTCGCTGCCATTTTGTCTTTGTAAATAATAGTTTTTTAATTTACTTTTTATATTTTTTTCATTTAAAGATTTCCTTAGGGAAGTGCGATCTCTGCGATCTTAAAGCGATCTCTTCCAGGCAACCCCTTAAACCAAGGAAAATAATTAAAACATGACAGTGGCGGTGTAGACAATACATTATATAAAATATTCAAAAATATATAAAATATAAATCTTAATTATATACTATATAAACACAGTAAATATCATAATACATACAGAAAAGCAGCACTATTATACCTGAGAGGACCAAAAATAGTTAAGAACCATGATTTTAAAAGAGGATACTTGTGAGCTTGTCTGATGATGAGTGGCAGTGAGTTCCATAAACGGACAGCCTGTACCGTGAAAGAGTTGTCAACAAAGGAAGAAGTGTGTACAGGTGTCATTAAGGAGAGGTTACACATTAATAAATGACAAAACCTTAACTAACTCTAAACAGGTCCTAACTCAGCAAATGCTGGTTGATAACAACCAACTCCGGTCTTCCGTTAGTGCCAAGAATGTCACCTTCACAGAAAAAAATATTATAAAAAACTGCACCTGGCAGACGTTGTCCTGCCTTTAAAAAAATAAAAACCTAGAACCCGATTCCAGCGTCATCTACCGTGATCAAATGCTAAAATGCAAAACAAACATCAAAATCAGGCCCAGTGTTTAGGAGTATCGCGGCGCCACCTACTGGGTTTAATCGTTAATTTAAACCATTCCAGGACAAACTTAAACACATACAACAACAAAAAGAACACGTAAATTCTGGTACCCGATTGCAGCGCCATCTACCTGGATCAAATTAAAATCTAAATCGTCGCAGTAGAAAATTATAAAATACTAATATCGCTATTAAAAAATAGGGGTTGATCGTAGAGGGTTGAAAGTTTAGGGTTGTATGTATTTTTTAATGCTGTATCATAAAAAAAATCTAAAAGTAAAAAAGTATTCAAGGGTGAACTACCCTTAACATTTAGGGGAATAAAAAATACATAGTACTCGATTCTCAGACTTTCGGAATATGCATAAAAAATTTCATGAGAATCGATCAAGCCGTTTCGGAGTATAGGAACGAACATTGTGACACGATAATTTGATATATAAGATAAGTAATGAGCATTTAATATTTGAATATTATTAAAATAATAAACTACACAAGAATCTCAAACAAAAGATACACGTAATATATTTGTAATAATATATCTTCTTGATATATAAAAATGAATGTCTGTCTGTATGTCCTTTATAGAATCGTAAACTATACATTCGATTTTGATGAAACTTTGTTGTGTGTGTTTGAGTGGGTCCCGGGATGGTTTGCAGCCACAATTGGACCCGGTAGGTGGCGCTGAGATCGGGTTCTAGAATCCTCCTATTCACCGGGAGCGATTTTTGTGATTATGTTTTTGTGTCATGAAACAAAGTCTTTTAGGAATACAGTAAAATATGGCGGTACGAAGTTCGCCGGGTCAGCTAGTCTTATACATATATAAAAATGAATGTTTGTCTGTATGTCCTTTATAGAATCGTAAACTAAACATTTGATCATGTGATGATGTTTAGCAAAGTTGAGAAGAGAGAAGAGAAGGTTTCTTATTTGGTTCACAATTGGACCCGGTAGGTGGCGCTGAGATCGGGTTCTAGAATCCTCCTAATCATCTGGAGCGATTTTGGTGATTTTGTTTTTGTGTGTTTGGGTGGGTTTCTGGATGGTTCACAATTGGAACCGGCAGGTGTAAATCACACTTCTGAGGTGGTCCCATCGTCATCAAGTCAGGATCTGATGACTGGATCCCAGGGAAATTGATGATATAAGTATAGTGGCCCACTCCCACCACCGCCCTATGCCATTAATATCCTCTGATCCCTGTATCTTATCCTCTTTATACCCAATCCAAAATGGTGATGGTCCAATCAGCCAGGTGGTAGGGTATTTGCCCGTCTAGATGGCTACCATCCCTGGTTTAGAGTATGCCGCCATAACAACCTTGAGTTGTGTTCCGGCATTGGTGACCAGGTTCCAGTCTCCCTTAAGAGAGCAGCAGCGTATTTGTAGCACTTGTTGTTGCATATGTCCATAGGCGATGGTAACCACTTTCCACCAAGTGGGCCGTCTGCCTGTCTCTTGCTGCTGAACTCCTCCAAAATATTGGCAACGCGTTGACTTGGCCATTGATGTTGAAATCGTTACCAAGATCTGGGGGTCAGGATCAAGGTTCAACATCAAGGCCTGTTTGCCGAATTGGCAGTAAAAAAAATACAGTGTTAAAATTATTTTTTCAGTGTAAGTGATAAAAGTGATAACGAAGTGCCAGAGAAAAGTAATATAGTATCAGATAAGCAAGAGAAGAGTAAATTAGAGAAAGAGAAGAAGAGAGAGAAGAGACTGCCGCCTGGTAAGGCCAAGAGGAAGATCAAGAGGCCACTGAAATGTGAACAGGTAATCATTTCTATAATTCTATTCTGTATTATTTTTACATACCGGCAAAGACCGCGCACCTGCATGTTGTAAAAAAAACTAATTCTTTTATTTACTTCGTGTTTAAACTTTAAAAACAACTTTTGCTATTGTTATCGTACTTATTTTATGGCAGTCAATCGAGGACTACGATACGATTAAGACGTCTAGTACTTTCGATTAGCGACATTGTGCAATGCTGGATCACGGATCCATACACAGCTTCGCTGGTTCTAGTAGTAATGTGGACTGTATAGGTTTATATATGAGATAGTAAGAGGTATGCCAAATCCTGCACAAAACCAATGGGGTAATAAGTACCACTAACCTCGGAATCCACCTCCAATGGGGCAGCTAGACAGCTCCTGATAGTGCACGGCACGAACAGGTCCTCGAATGGCACTTCAGGTTGTTTACGTATGACACACTCACACAAAAAGGCAAGCACGGCTTGTATGTAAAGTTCAATAGAAAGCTCCAAGAACGGGATGTGAAACGTTCACGTGCACGGAGAAAACGGAACGTCCGGACAGACCTCGCGTGCGTTGGGGACTGTTGCGCCACCACGCAATGGCGGCGAAACCAAGAGCCAGCGGCACTTATAAAACTACCCACATTAGAAAAATTGTGAGGATTCAACAGACATAGTGACGAACTTTGCGCGTGTTGAATTGCATTGAATCGCGCAGTGTGAACTGGTTGCATCCAGTTTTATTTCGTACTTGTTTTATACGTGATTGTACAGTTCTAATAAAGTCTATAGTAATTCCAACGGCATTCTGTTTTAATTGGAGTTATGAAGCTCGTAACATTATTATTATATTATAAAGAGGTGAACTTTATGAGTTTGTAGAGATCCACTAAACCGATTTTAAAAATTCTTGTACTGTTGTAAAGCTAAGTTAACAGGGAGTGTCATAGGCTATATAACATGACGCTATATACCACGGGGGCGGGACAGAGCGCGGGTGAAACCGCGCCGAGAGACTAGTTTCATATAAATATACCCAAAATATGATTAATTATGCCCCTTTCGTCGTTTCTAAGCACCTGGACATCGTAACGGGTCATACTTATCTATGCGGGTTTGGTGGGTTTCATAGTTAGTCATTTATTAATTATCTTGGACACTAACTTAATTTGTTACCGCCTCAAGGTTTTTGAAATGAACTATACGACTGTGAATTTCTGTTTTGTCCCGAATAGTATGTATTGAATCGAAAATTGTTGAAATTTGGTATATGCAGTTTCTGTAACGGATATGAACGTTTTGATACTTTTTTTACACTGAATATGGGATAGCTTTTCCGTAATACGAAGATTCGAAGTTCAAAAAAGCGAAGATGTGTTTACTAATCATGACAAAGTTAGTATATTATATAATCTTGTAACGGATATGAACGTTGGGATAGCTTTTCCATAGATGATAGGTTCGAAGTTCAAGAAAGCGAATATGAATTATGTGATCATCACGTTTGGTATATTACGTGTTAACTTGGATAACGGACATGAACGTGGGGATATTTTTATCCCGAAAAGCGTCCATTTGCGAACGAAAAAACATGGTAGAAATTATTTTTGAATCACTTTTATTTTTTCTCTTCAGTGTGGCTTAGAACTGACAACGATTAGGGCGTACTATTGGCATTTCCGAAAAGAACACCCGGACAAGACTCGAACCCAGTACTTTTTGGGCAACAATAAGTACATGTGCGAGATTTGTGGCAGATTTTTTCAAGTGAGTTACATTTCTTTGGTTTTTGTTTTTTTGGGAAATTATGGTTTATCCCTAATGCTTGATTTACATTAGGAAACACTTAAGAAGTGAAATAAAACTGATTTAGATATTTTTTTTCAAATTTTTATTGCTCTGTTTTTCTGTTTGTACGGGCTAATCTCCGAAACGACTGGACTGATTTAAATGAAATTTTGTATGGTGGTAGCTGATATCCCTGGTCAACGGATACTTTTAATACTGAAAAATTAAAGAGTTCCCGTGTTAAAAAACCGCACCACCTAGTGCACTACCTAGTTTACAATAAATTACTTTAATATACATCAAATTTACAATAAAAAAAAAATTTTGAAAACCCTTTATTGTTGGAGTCCGACACGCAATCGGTATTTTACAGAAAGCCGATATACTGGAAGACCACATATTCACGCACACCGGTGTGAAAATATACAAGTGTGACAGATGCGGGAAGGAATTCAACACTAATTTGTCGTACGTATTGATTTAATTAAAATTACTATTTTAGTTCAAATGTGTTACATTTAATTAACATGAGTTAATTTAATTAAATTGTATTAATTTAATTAACATGATATAATTTATTTAAAGTTTATTAATTTTTATTAACCTGCGTTAATTAAATAAAGTGTATTAATTTAGTTAAAATGTATTAATTTAATTAAAGTGTATTAATTGAATGAACCTGTGTTAATTTAATTAAAGTGTATTAATTGAATAAACATGTGTTAATTTAATTAAAGTGTTTTAATGTAATTAACATGTGTTAATTTAATTAAAGTGTTTTAATTTAATTAACATGTGTTAATTTAATTAAAGTGTTATTAATTTAATTAACATGTGTTAATTCAATTTTTTATTAAGTTTTCACGACTAGTATACATAATAAAACTATCATTGACACTTGACATCTTTGTCTTCCGTGATCAGGGCTACTGAAAAGTGGCCGAAACGTCGGAGAAATAAAAATCTAATAAATTACCCCGCTGAAAACCGTTAAAACGCCACGCACGCACACACGCCTTGATAAAACTATCAAGGCTGGTGTGCACCAAAATTTAACCAACGGTTAACCAAAAATAATCACTGTTTTTCCATACATTTTTGGCGATTATTTTATTTTAACCATCAGTCAAAAATCGGTGTACACCATCCTAAGTGTTGATGCAATTACAATTAATTCATATTTACATTCATAGGTCGTCAACGTACATGAACCGGCCATAATATGCATTATTTAATTTCTTTCCTTCAATTGAGAAAATTAAATCAGTCGGTCTTGGTGGCGTTATAGTAGGTTTTCTACGTGATAGGGTATTTGCCCGTCTGGATGGCTACCACCCTTGGTCTAAAGTATCTCGCCATAACAAACTTGTGTTGTGTTGTGTTGTGTTCTGGCATCGGTGACCAGGTTCTAGTCTCCCTTAAACATGTCTTCATAAATTTGATTTATTTTGGTTTGCAGGCTAACAATACATATGAAGATTCACGACACGAAGCGGAAACGGTACGCGTGCCCCGTCTGCGGGAAGACGTTCTTGAGGAGCAACAACCTGAAGCGGCACGAGTATGTGAGTGTCTCTGTGCGATAGTGGCTTCGTTTGCTGGACCAGTGGTTCCCAAAGTGCGGCGATAACGCCCCCTTGTGGCCGCTGCAGGCCTAAAAGGGGGCGGTGAGTGACCCAGGCAAAAAAAGGGCGTTGGCAGGTGTAGCCCATAAGAGTTAACTTGAGACCTCAGCGCCGCTATGTACTGCCGACTGCGCCTAGGTCTCGAGTTAACTCTTGCGGGCCATAGTAAAGGTCTCGTTTAGAATGAATGTTTAATCTCCGCTAATGTAGCTCAGAATAATCAATCAATTTAATTTGACGTTATAGTGGTTTTTAAGTAGCCGAAAAAAATGGGGGCGCTAAGAAAGAATTTATTCTCAAAGTGGGCGGTATACAAAAAAAGTTTGGGAACCACTGTGCTAGGACTATAGCCTTAATATGGTCTGTGTAGACCGAAAAAGAGATGGATGAATGGATGGATGGATGGATGGACGGCATGCTAGATTCTGGTGTGACAGATGTATGTCAGAATAGAAGAGCGGAAGGGAAAGACATATTGTGCCGACCCCAAATGATTGGGACATGGTGAAAGAAAAAGGAGTGTTGCTATGTTCTTGCAAATAATATGTAATAATACTGTGGTGGTGAGGGTATGTAATGAGGAGGGGTGAACGTCACGTGAGCAAAATAGAAACTTCGTTTAAAAAAACCGACTTCAAAAACAACTAAAATGTATAAAATAACTTATTTCTAAAGCTATTATTATTAATATATATTATCTAAAACGTCTTAAAGTCGGTGCTTAGTAATTTTTATGTTTTACTTTGCACCGACTTCAAGATGTTTTAGATAATATATATTAATAATAATAGCTTTAGAAATAAGTTATTTTATACATTTTAGTTGTTTTTGAAGTCGGTTTTTTTAAACGAAGTTTTTATTTCTTACTTTTTATTGTCTAGCTATGTGTGGGTGGACTTACGAATGGTGCCGCGCTTCTTAAAAAATATAGGTCCCAAGAAACGGGAACAAAAAAATGATCGTAAAATGAAAACTACTGGGCCAAACTATGTCAAATTTTTAGGGGACCAAATGGTAGCTATATCGCGTCGAACAAAGAAAGAATCACGTAAATCACGGAGTAATCGGTGAACATACATTAAAAAAAAAGATCCCGACGAATTGAGAACCTCTTCCTTTTTTTCAAGTCGGTTAAAAAGAATGTAAACTGCTAGATTGACACGTGCCAATGTAGAAGTAGAAGATTAAAGAGACGGATAGATTGTGTGAAGGACGACATGATTGTATTTAATTTTTATCCCGGAAACTATCCCATTTTCCGGAATGAAGAGTATTTTATGTCCATCCTGGGTATTGAATCTAAATGTATACCAAATATTATCCAAATAGGTTCTGTAGTTTTTCCGTTAAATCATAACAGACAGTATTTCGCTTTTATAACAATAACAATAGAGATGATTGATAGGAAAATAGGGATAATTAAAAGTAAAATATTTATAATTAATGAGGAAATAGGGATAATTAAAAGTAAAATATTTATAATTAATGAGGAAATAGGGATAATTAAAAGTAAAATATTTATAATTAATGAGGAAATAGGGATAATTAAAAGTAAAATATTTATAATTTATGGAGAAATAGGGATAATTAAAAGTAAAATATTTATAAGTAATGGGGAAATAAGGATAATTAAAAGTAAAATATTTATAATTAATGGAGAAATACGGATAATTAAAAGTAAAATATTTATAAGTAGGGAAAAGGGAAATAGTTAATAGGAAAATAAGGATACATCTAGTAAAGACACAGTATATTCTTTTACACATTTCACAGTATATTCACAGTATTGTATTTCAGCTTCACACCGGTCTAAGGCCGTTCGCGTGCGATCTCTGTGGAAAATGTTTCCCGACCAACAGCGAGAGGAAAACCCACGTAGAGCATGCCCACTTCAAGAAACCCTGGCCCAAGAGGAACAGGGCGAAAGACAACGTCGAGGGGAGACGGGTGAGTTCGCTATGAGTATGTCTCGCGACAGGTGTTTTTTTTTTTTTAATTTATGGCTTGACAACTGGGCCTTTAAGCCAGTTCGCGACAGGTCGAGATAGAAGTGCTCTAATGGTGTAACGTCATATATAGAATTAGGCCCTTTCCAATTCTACTATTACTATATCATCAACATTGCCGCACACTATCGTCTCAATCGTAGGTTTATGCGATTACGGTATTCTGTGTATTCCAATGGAGTGCACGTGGCATGCCTCTCTCTCTCTCTCTCTCTCTCTCTCTCTCTCTCTCTCTCTCTCTCTCTCTCTCTCTCTCTCTTACCATATCCCAATTATTTGGGGTCGGCACAATATGTCTTTTCCTTTCACACTGTTATACCACATATCCTTCACATTTGTACCCATCCATTTTGTAGTTTAACATTCTTTATGTCACGTTATTTTCATGACTTCTCATACTAACTTAATCTTCTTCCTCTCTATTTCTCAGTTACGGGTGCAAATAATTTGTTAGAAAAAATTATTTATATTCACCATACCAATAATATTGAAAAATTACCAACAATTTAAGAGTTTTCGATTATAAATATTTATAAAGTTAGGAGTGACATACCATAAGGATTCCATTGGTGCTAACAGAATACCGATATCAGCCAAGTCTACGATTGAGACGAGTGTGTCCGACGATTATGACGAGAAGGTTACAGCAGAATTGCTGTTGTAAATAAATATGACACTTACACTACACTCTCCAGATGTTTTATTTTGAAGTGAAACTTCTATATAGAGGGAGGTCTTAGGATTTTCGCTCACGAAAAGGTGTCACGTGGTCTAATACTTACATTTTTAAACTCGTGATATCTTTCGAATGAAATGTCCGAATTGAATTATTCAAAAAGCTATATAAATGTATTGAAGCAGTCTTGAATATGAAGTAATTTATTTTGATAAGGATTAATACCAAGATACAAAAAACTTCAACGGACAAGTTAAAAAACGAATCGCAACGGACATGTGGAAAAACTTCAACTGACAAGTGACAAAATGAATCGCAACAACATTTCAACTTTAATTATTACGGGTAGATTGTTAATGTACTTGTCCAATTTGAAAACCTACCCGTAAAACTTTAAGTTACAATTTTGTTGCGATTCGTTTTGTCACTTGTCAGTTGAAGTTTTTCCACTTGAACGTTGAAGTTTCACTTCTAATATGTGTCCAAGCACACATTTCGATTGTTTTTATTGCATAAGTTTGCATTGCATAAGTGGGATTCCGCATATTATGAATTACGAGGGCGTGAAGAGTAAAAAACCTGACGAGGTTTGTCAACTATTTGCTAACTTTTTTGCTTCAGTTTATGAACGCAGTCAGTCTGACGGTAATCAAGACGATTTAGAAACTATGCCTATTAATGCAAACTGTCATTTTGCTCTGTCCGAACTCCTAATCACTAAAAAACAAATTATTACAGAACTTAAGGCATTAGATATTACCAAGGGACCTGGACCTGATGGCCTTCCCCCCTTTTTCTTAAAAAACACCTCTGAGACTCTTGCTGCTCCTTTACTTATTCTCTATAACAGAAGTCTCGTGGAAGGTATTGTTCCTAGCAATTGGAAAATGGCTAACATTACCCCGGTGTATAAAGGTGGGGATATAATCGACGTCACAAACTACCGTCCAATATCATTACTGTCTACCTTGTCGAAAGTACTGGAGCGCCTAGTACATAATTATATATATCCTGTTTTACACAAACAGATTATGGAACAACAACACGGATTTGTCAAAAAACGTTCCACAGTTAGTAATCTTCTTATTTTTACTGACTTTTTGTTTAAATCTATGGATAATCGAATTCAAGTAGATACAGTTTACACAGACTTTTGTAAGGCTTTTGACAAGGTGGACCATGACATACTGCTAAGGAAGCTTGCCTTCAATGGTATTCGAGGAAACCTACTGAGATGGTTTACCTCATACATAAAAAATAGGTTGCAACGTGTGACAATTCATGGACTCTACTCTGACATAATTTATGTAACTTCCGGTGTTGCCCAAGGGTCAATTTTAGGGCCATTGCTTTTTGATATTTTTATCAATGATATTAATCAGTGTTTTAAACATACTAATTTCTTAATGTACGCAGATGACCTCAAAATTTTTAAAGAAATTTTTTCAATTCAGGATTGCTTCAAACTTCAAGATGATTTAAATTCACTGTCTAATTATTGTGTGGAAAATAAATTACATCTCAGCATAAATAAATGTAAATCAATTAGTTTTTCAAAAAAAACCAACAACTTTGACTTTACATATTCACATTGTAGTAACCCTCTAGAAAAAGTCACGGTAATAAAAGATTTAGGCATTTTCTTGGAATCCAAATTGCATTTTGATTTTCATGTAAACTACATTTTAAATAAGGCATTCCAATTATTCGGCTTTGTAATGCGAATTTGTAAACCGTTCAAGAGACCTTCTTCATATCTTTTGCTATACAAGTCCTTAATTCGATCTCAGCTTGAATACGCCACAGTAATTTGGAACCCACTCTATGCTAAATATAATAAGCAATTAGAATCCGTTCAACGCAAATTCTTACGCTCCGTAAACTATCGCTGTTCTCATTCTAAGTCCTCGTACGAGACACTCCTTAACAAGTACTCTATGCATAAACTTGAGACGAGGAGAAACCTCCTAGATGCTATTTTTTTATATAACATTTGTCATGATAAATTTGATTGTATTACATTATTGAACCAAATAGGTATTTGGGTTCCGCAAAGATTTCACGTGATTCGAAAGACCCGTGCGCGTGAATTGTTTGCGGCTAAGATATAGGCAGGTGAACGTGCCCCAATTAACAGGATAATGAAACGTTACAATGAATACTATACAGAAGCTGACATATTTTTTCTAAGCCCTTCTCTGTATAAAAAGAAGATTTTAGAGCTGACAATGGATGTGCCTGTTGCTCAACAATAACAGATATTAGACAAGTATTGTAGTAATTTCACATCTATTGACCACCAAATCTTATAAAATCAAATTAATTCTTTAATGTAATTCTCTGGATAAAATAACTGACTGACAGACAGACGGCTTTATTCCTTGTTTATTATAGTTGTGGGCAACATCGCTGGTTGCGCCACAAGTAATATTTACCAATAGTTTATATTTTTATTTAATCTTGGTGGTGTAATTGTTCGTTGCCCTAAATATAAAAAAAAAAAAAAAAAGTTCAGTAGACAGGCAGACGGCCCACCTGATGGGAAGAGTTTACCATCGCCTATGGACATTTGCAACACCAAAGATGCTACAAATGCGCTGCTGCTCTCTAAAGGGGGACTGAAACCTAGTCACTAATGCCGGAACACAACACAAGGTTCAGTTTCCAGACGGGCAAATGCCCTACCACCTGGCTAGGTGCTAGGGTAGGCTTTTTCCGTCTGGATGGCTACCACTCCTGGCCTAGGATATGCCGCCATTACACGAGTTGTGTACCAAAATTAGTGGCCTGATCCAGTTTCTCCTTTAAGGCCGGCGATGGTCGCTGGTAATCACTTTCCATCACAACTGGGACTTCAGCCTGGTGGCCGCTGTGCTTCAGCAATAAAAAAAGCGCTTGAATCTTTTCAGCGGCAGATGGTGTCGAGCGCTTCAACGGAAGTGATGCAACCCCAATGGGGCACCGGAAGCGAGTCGAACGGCGACGACGACGAAAGCCAGGTGCCGAAGATGTATATGTACATGTAGATAGACAGACAGACAATTCATTTCATTTATCATTTAAGAGCTATGCTCTTGTCGGTGGAGCCTCTTCCAATCCTCTCCATTATGGGCTAGTTGCTTATTTGCTTGGTCTTCCCTTCCCTCTCCTTGCTTCCACTTTACCTTCGATTGAGGGAGTTTTTGGTGGGAAAGAGAGGAGACATTGTGCCGTGCAGTTTTATTCTCTAAAAATGTGTGAAATTACTCTAAAATGAACAACAATTGTAGGATATTGATAGTTTTTGAGTATTGATTATGTCAAATGTGGCCTTTTGAGTTTTCGCAAGAACTCCGTTGCCTGGCACTAGCTGATTGCCTACAGTTCAGCTATGCTGCACGTAGGCTTAAGAAAACGAAGAAATTATATTAATTATTATTATTTATCTTATTTTTATTTATTATTAATGATAGGAGGTATGGAGGAAGGAATGAAGGAAGGAATGTCAGGAGCCTCAAGAACAGACGAGCGTGCATGACAAGAGCTATGAATGTCAAAGAAGCAAGTGAGCTGTGTAAGAATAAGCCTGTATGGCACTTTGTTGTTCGTGCCTACCCTGCAAAGGACCTGGCGTGAAGTTATGTATGTATTTATTAATGATAGCTGTTAGCCCTCCAAATAAAATATTGTAAACTAAGATCTGGCTTAAAGGCCTAGCTGCCAAGCCATAAATCTAAATAATAATAACCTTCGATTGACGTGCATAAGGTGTGGTGTCTTAGCAAATGGCGAAACATCTTCCCCCTTCTTCCTTGTAGAGTTTTCAAAATTGTGCGTTTCTCCTTTACCATATCCAGAACTTCTTCATCGGTCTTCTTTTCTTTTCAACTCGTACTCTCCATGCGTCTCCAACACCACAGCACATAGTCAATAATAGTTCAAATCACGTCGTGGTAGAGCTGCTGGAGTTATCGTCTTGATTATAGCCATAGCTGGGCATTAACTTGCTAACCCGTTAATTGTTAACGAAGTTAACTTTTCGGGTAACGGATTAACTTTTAAATTAATTAAAAATATGACAACGGACACGTTAACTTCCGTTAAATTTCCCAGTCCGTTAAACGTTAATCCAGCACAATCTGTTTATTAAATATAATACTGCTATACCCTCAAGCGCCGATCCTCTCTACGTTACTGCCCCTTTTTTGAAGTGATAATTTCTTGCGGGAGGGTAAACCGCTTCGTTACGTAACGCGTTACGACAGCGGTCTGGCTTCCCTTTCTCTCAGGCATACGGCGGCGGTAGGCAGGCTAAGTTGTCACTGCTGTCGGGCGTTCCAAGACGCACACGCACACCCTCTCGTGGCAATAGTGGGGTAGTGTTGGACTTCTGATGGCACGCTCGGACCTACCAAACCATAAACCATCTCTATTCCATCTCGACACCGTGCCAGGATCTCGTCACCCCTACCACCCTATCCCTCTGGTCCTTCCTAGAGGCCGACAAAGCGTTAGGTTCAATCGAAAATCTACATTATTAAATGAGAATCTGTAAATAGTCCAAATGTAATTGAAGACGTGAGTGGATGAAGGTGATATGTCGCATATTCGGGTTTTTGCTTTTTTTTGCGTAGATGAATGTTATAAGTCGATACCAAATGACTACAGACCTTAGACTATAAATATAAGGCATATTTAAACAATAAAAAGTTGCTAAAGGTGTTAAGTTCAGTTCAGTTTAAAATAAAAGTAAAACTTTGATCTCGATTTACTCAGAATTGGAATTATGCGAGTTATCACCTTCATCCACTCATGTCTTCAATTGTGTGCACAAATGAATATACAAGAGTAAATATTTCAAATGTTTTTGATTTATTCCTAAACAGCAAGTTCGATGTTACTAAAATTGTAGCATTCCATGTAAAATTAAATTACAATATTAATTTTAACCGTATAGGAACATGAACAACTTACAGCTACCACCCCTGATCTTGATTTCCTGCGTTGGGGCGGCCTGTCGTAAGAGGCGACGAAACAACCCACAGCCAGGTGGTAGGGCATTTGCCCGACTGGATGGCTACCACCCCTGGTCTAGAGTATGCCGCCATAACAACCCTGAGTTGTGTTCCGGCATTAGTTACCATACATACATACATAACTTCACGCCAGGTCCCTTGCGGGGTAGGCACGAACAACAGAGTGCCATACAGGCTTATTCTTACACACTTCACTTGCTTCTTTGACATTCATAGCTCTTGTCATTAGTGACCAGGTCCCCCTTAAGAGAGCAGCAGCGCATTTGTAGCGCCTATGGTGGTTCCAATGGTCATAGGCGATGGTGACCGCTTTCCACCAAATGGGCCGTCTGCCTGTCTGCTGAACTCCTGCAATAAAGATAAATAAAAAAGTTTTTGCTGAGACGAGATGGCTTTTTGAGTTGTCACAAGAACTCCACTGAATGGCTTCAATTGATAACCTACAGTTCATCTGAACTATACATAGGCTTAAGAAAATGAAGAAACTATATTGTAAACTAAGATGTGGCTTAATGGCCTAACTGCCAAACCATAAACCTATATATGTAAAAAATATACTTATTTTTTGAAGGGAAGGGCTCCAAGGCAGTTTGCATTGATTTGGCCAATGTCACAGTAGGTGGTACAATGTCAGGTATAATATAATATAAATAAAATTTTTCCAAATCATTTTCTGAGGACAACACAAAACATAGAATGTTAAACTAACTACATTATAGATGGATATTATTTATTGTTAAAAACTTTGATTACATATATATATATATTTATATATATATAATACTAGCTGTCCCGGCAGACGTCGTCCTGCCCGGTAAAAATAGGGGTTTGTCGCAGAGGGTTAATAATTTAGGGTTGTATGTATTTTTGTATGTTGTATCATAAAAAAATAGAAATTAAAAATTTTGTCTAAAAAATAAAAATTTAAGGGTGGACTACCCCTAACATTTAGGGGGATGAAAAATAGATGTTGGCCGATTCTCATAGATACCGGATAAGCACAAAAATTTCATCAAAATCGGTCAAGCCGTTTCGGAGGAGTATGGCAACGAAAACTGTGACACGAGAATTTTATATATTAGATGAGGGCGGGTTATTTTTTTTTGATAAAGCGTATAGCAAAAACATAATCTATAGGTGATTCTGAGAAATTTTGCTCAAGAGACCATAACTCTAAGTCAGATTTGGAGCCCCCCAAAATTTCAGAATAGATATTTTTCTTTATATACATAGAACAATTTAATTAAATTCTTCATAAAATCGGATAGAATTATAGTAGATTTCTCAATCTGGGCTTGTTTGAAAGGTATTTTTATTACCTTTCTGAATCTGTATTTTTTCAGAATTTGTATTTGTCTCTTGAGCAAAATTTCTCAGAATCACCTATAGATTACGTTTTTGCTATCAGCTTCATCAAATAAAATCGTTCCATACAATTTGACCCGCCCTAATATATATATACATGCCTACTACCAGCTAGGGTAAGAAGAAAGTCCAAATTGACAGGTCGGGGAAAATCTTTGTGTAAGATACTGTAAAGGGAGGAAACTATTTTGGGACATTTGAAAAAAAGTGGTGGTCCTTAATTTGGCAAGAAATACAGGAGAGCAACAGTGTCCAGAAGCAACCGAATAATAGTTGATATAACTTTCTTGGGAACTTTGATAGGGATTTGTTAGTGTGTGCCCAAGCTGTTGAATAGTATGAACGGTAGTGAATGTTGAGTAAGGCAAAAGACAAATAATAAATAAATAGAATAAACAGTATTTAGTAAGAATGAGAGCATTGAGAAGTATGTGTGGTATTTCTTTGAAAGGTGGAGTGACAATGGTGTAAAAGGATAATGTTAATGAAAGCAAGAATTAAGAAAGGTTTGGTAAAGTGGTTTGAACGATACATAGGTGTTAAAAAACGGTGTTTCATCGCAGGAATAATCAAAAGTTTATGTAAATGGTGATAAAAAAACCATCGTCCATAAAAATTGATATATCGTTCATAAACATCGATATTCTTAACATCGATGTTTCATTTTTGAAAACATCGATATGCTAGAATCGATGTTGCATCCCTAGATATGATGAATGTGAAGTATATTTTTTTATGTTTATGGCTTGGCAAGTAGACATTTTAAGTGTCAATTGTCACTGAAATGTCTTCATTGGCTACATTCCACCAGAGACTCACAACGACCGCGCTTTTTCCCGTTCCGCTTGCTTGCTGGCGTTACAATCGTAAACCCAAGGGTAATGGTTATTCGACCCACCTCTTGACATGGGTCGTTGTGAGCGTTGTGTGATCGAAAATAATGCCATCATTTGTGAAGTTTTCGCCACAACCACAACAACCGCGGTCGCCTTGTGGAACGGCTAACGGAGCATTATGGGCATTGTGAGCTACAGATGGAACGCGCTGATTGATAACTTCCTGGAGTTTAGCCAGAGTTTTTGGCGGGCACTGAAAGGAGATGCTGTGCTGTGTAGTTTTATTTTCTAAAAATATATGAAATTACTATAAAATGAACAACAGTTGTAGGATATTGATAGTTTTTGAGTAGTAATTTATGTGTTTTTGTGAGAAATGTGAACTGTATAGTCAAATGGCCTTTTGAGTTGTCACAGGAACTCCGTTGAATGGCACTAGCTGATTACCTACAGGTTAGCTTTGCTACACATAGTCTTAAGGAAATGAAGAAACTATATTTTAAACTAAGATCTGGCTTAAAGGCCTTGCTGCCAATCCATAAATCTAAATAAATAATAATCTAAAGTTTGGCCATATTAAATACCACACAGAACCATAGATATCGGAATGTACAGACAGGTCCAAAGAAAGATAAAACTTTGGCTTTGATTATCGCATGTTCATTGGCCTTTGAAATTATTACATTTGAAGGTTCCACTTCCAACAAATAAATATTAGAATGGAATTCACCACTGGTTAAAAATATGTAACTGATATGGATACAAGTGAGTGTATGGTATAATATAAGAACCCAGAATCAATTTAATATCTATCCACTTTTTGTATTGTTTTAACTGAAATCACACTATTAGATTGCCTACATAGAATTTTAAATCTTGACAGGTATGCTGTAATATTTCATTCCTATTTGCTTGAATTGAAGATTCATTTGTTAATTGTTAGCATTTAGCAGCCATCTCCATCGAAGAAATTATATCGTACATATTATATAAATACTAAAGAAAGAGTAAGAGTAAAAAGTCATTTTATCTAGCTATGCCAGTTTTTCTGCATTAAACAAGTCTAGGTGAATTGGTGTACATAAACGAGGATTAGATTTTTTTTTTTTTGAAGGTCACGAGATTATGTACGTTAAAAGAATATTTTCCAGTGATCTGAACGCGATAATTAGCTTTCGACTCTACTATATAGAGCCAGGACATCCCATCAGTTGGCCTATGTTGGACCATCTGTTCTCATTTTAATAAAATATCTAAAAATATTTGTTACCAGGCCATTAATTTATTATTTCATGATTTTATAATTATTTACTGGCTTAAGGACGTAATTGTACAGCCATAAACATTAAAAAAAGTATAATTATTTATTTTTACAACAAGAATCACAAATAAAATTTTGAATTATTATTTATTCTCTTTATAATTAAATGAATGAACAAAAAATAAATAGAAAAATTCGGTAGATCGTAAAACTTTTTGTTAGCGTGTTTATCCTATTTTGATTTGACGTATTTAAGCACAGAAATGTATTGAAAGCAAAGGCTTTTCTGTACTGTAGTTTTTCGGTGATGAGTGAATTATCGTTATAATATTAAATATTAGTTCAAAATGAGATGCTGTGTGCCTTATTGCACGAATGACTCCAAACATATATCGAAGGCTAAGGGAATTACTTTCCATTTGTAAGTCAAATGCGTGTTTTTAGTTATCTATAAATTTTTGTAACCTTTTCGGTTTTTGTATTCAAACTTATTCTGTTTATATAATTTCTTTAACTACCGGTCGCATTAAACATACAAACCTGTATTGTTGTGTGATTTTGGGTGCACCAATTTTAATTTGAAAACTTAATTTTAATGTATTTTTATGTACATTTTAAACTAATATAATAAAAGTAAATTTAACTTATATTGTAAAAGGCTTTACTCTGACTCTACCTCATAGGTGGCGGGGAAAACGGGGGACCTTTTCTACCTAGTTAACATTTGATAAGTTAAATTTGGTAAGTTCTATGGTAAAGAAAAGAGTTAGGAATGAATACAAAATTTGTCATTTTTTTGCTTATAACTTCTTTAATTTTTAATTTAGGGCAAAAGCTATATAAACATATTTGTAGGCAAAACAATTTGCTACAAATTATGAATTTGCAATTTTTTTGTAAGACACATAGTTTCCGAGATATAGTGAAAAAAGTGTTTTCACCACTTTTCTAAGATGGCGACCGAGGGACAAGGGTGGCGACCCCAAAAACTTAGGGTTAAGCTTCTATTGACCTTGAAATTGCGTCCTCTAAAAAATGCAATATTCAGTCCTTAAAGTGTAGTAAGATTTCAATGGATTAAAATGGTGATTTTGTACCAGAAACAGAACAATGTCATCAAATGTTAAATATGGAAGATTTTATTTTCTTCTTGATAAGGTTATGACATTGACATACATGGAACAATTATACTCTTGGCTAATGGTGGCACCAGACATTCGCATTGCTACCAAATTAATGATAGTAGATATAGCGAAATATGTTTCGCAAGTGGTTGATCCATTAAAATGTATTAAACTTTATCACCTGGTACCAAATATTATTTGCAGGTTTCCTAATGAACCGACTCTGCGCAAAGTGTGGCAGCAAGCACTTGGCAAAGCTGATTGGACACCAAAGGACCGTAGCACAATATGTTCTGAACATTTCCTTCCAGATGATCTGTATGAAACGAAAAGTGGGCTCAGAAAAGTGAGGAATGGGGCTGTGCCCATCATAGTAAAGGTAATTCATGATAATAATTTAGGTCTGATTTTTCAATCATCAGACAAAAGTTATTCCATACATAAAATACAACATGCACAAATTAAATATTAGATTTTTGCAAATACAACATATTGTTAGTAATAGTTGCGTAAAAAGAAAATACTAAAATGTATGTTATGTATATGTTTATCTAGAGACTAGCTGACCCGGCAAACTCTTCTTCACCCAGAATCGATAAATAAATAAGCTGAATGATAATTGCAGAATGTTTCAACTTTAGTAAAAAGTGTGGTTATGGGAACAAACATCAAACATTTGACATTCAAAACCAAAAAAATTAAATAAAACTTCACTTTTAAATTAAATTTGATTTCTGAATGACTTTTAAATTTAATTGATTTCTAAAGATGGCACAAAACTCAAATGGTTGACAGGTGTCTAAGGGAAAGCGAAATTGTTGTTTTTACTATATTCCAATGATTTTTTTCATCATAGGGTGGTCTGGACGAGATCCCCTTTGGCGACAAGACCCGTTGTACTTCAATGTATGAGGAATAAAGTTATTCATTCATTCTCTACCTTCCCATGTATTTTTTTCAGAATACAGTAAACAGTGACTATGATGAACCAGGAAATCTAATGGTGAGTATGATGAATGTCTGTTTGTGATGAAAAATAGGGAAGCCAGACAATTTGGCGCCGTTACGCGTTATGTAACGAAGTGGTTTGCCCTTGCATAAGAAGTTATCACTTCAATAAAAACATCTGTTTACTAAATTCACATGTGTTCACCATTTTTAGCATCAATCACCCACATTAATACAGTTGTAACACAACCTCCACACACAATATTGTTACAACCTAGGCACCAAAAAAGGCAGGATGCACGTACAGTTTGTAGAAGCACATTTATAACACGTCGTCGGCATTTGAACTAATAATGTTTGAAACTGTTGTAATTCTTTTATGATTGTGTTCTTTTGTTTACTTATTGATTGGCATACGTTTCTAGAGAACAGGCCATTGTTTTATTGCACTCTTTTATGGCCGTTTGCGGCCGAGTCATTAGCCAAGTGTGGCGGATTAAGTCGACTGCGATACGGGCACATTGCATTTGTGCAATATACAATGATGAGCTGATTGAGGGAGGGGCAGTCTAGCGAAAACCACGATCTAAGCGAGACGTGCGAACTGAAATCGGGAATCTAATAGTGACGGATTGTGCACGTTTTATTGAATTACGACCTTTTGCATTACGTTTGTACTTATTGTGTTCGGTTATATTTGTACCTGTGTTAGGGCACGTTCCCACTACGTTGTAACGATTAATTTATCGTTGGACGACTGTCGTCTCTAGCTATTCCCTTTATAAAGATTGTTTGTCGTAAAAAAAAAATCGTTTAACGACTATCATTGGATCGCGACGACGTGGCTACGATAGATTTGCCGTCACGATTTAGTCGTGACGATCGTTTATCGTTTAACGACTGTCGTGCTAGCCGTTCTCACTGTCTTGACAATCCGTCGTCACTGCAAAAAATGTCGTAGACGACAGTAAGTCGTGTCGTTCTATATGTGAACACCTCCGTTTAGACATATAAGCCACGACACTTAAAACTACACGATTATCTGTCGTCACGACATAGTGCGAACGCGCCCTTATACGTGTTTGTATAGTCCTAATAAACTCTATAATAATTCCTATGTCCTATATAATTCCAGTCCCACTTAACTCGTAACAATATTATTGGTTTTTCAGGTTTGCAGAATATGCTTGGCAATCGATAGCAAACTGTATCCAATAAATAGTTGTAAACTGGGGCAGGCCTATGAGCATGTAACAGGACTATCGGTAAGTGGGTCTTGTGCCAGTTTCTTATATTTGAATGTGGTAGAAGAGTTGCACCCGTGACTGAGAAATTGAGAAGAAGAAGATTAAGTTGGTATGGGCGTATAATGAGGAGGGATGAAAGTCACGTGACAAAAAGAATGGTAAACTGGACCATAAGATGCCCAAGACTAAATATTCCAATACAATACAATATTTTAGCTATTGTAGGTGTTTAGGCCAATTATTTCGATTGGTTCATCTCCTTGATTATATGATCTATAGGGGAGGTGGGGAAGGACCTAAAATTTAACCCTGGCACCACCAGTAGGTGTAAAGTAAGAGAATATCACCAGAACATAGGAGGGTGGTTTCCTATAATTTCATGGGAAATGTTTTTCCCTATGGACCAAACCATAAATGTTAATAAACGAAGAGTTAGGTTTATTATATCGGTATTTTATTTATTGCTTTGTAATACAAAAATATAAT